>JAVJGI010000062.1:69403812-69457424 GCA_035590275.1 Ibycter americanus
GGCCGCCCCCCTGCCTGTCGCTGCGAGTGACAAGGCAGCCCCGGGGCGGGGGTGTCGCACAAGGGCTGCAGAGCCGCGGGGTTCGGCCCCGTGTGCCGGGCGCGGGCAAATGGCGTCGTGTGCAAAGTGTGACCGGCCGAGCCTGTGCATCACACGCGGGTGTGTGGCTGCCGCCGGGGACAGGAGCGGCGGGTGTTTGTGCTGCACCGCGCGCCAGGCTGGCTGCTGCTGCAGAGCCGGGGGACAGCGGCAAACAGCAGAACCCTTACAGGGCCTGGCCCGGCCCACGCAAGGGCGAGCAGAAAATTGAAGGGACAACTAGAGAGGAAAGAACCCAGGGAAATCATTTACAATTTGCCTTGAAAGAGCAGCTCTTCGCGGGCAAGGACAGCTCTTTGCTCCCTGAAAAAAATAGTGAACGTCCCAATAATGAATTAGGGGAAGCAAAATCAAAATTGGACAAACTGGGTGTCCCCATCTGATCACTGCGACCCTTGGCCAAGACTGAGTTTAAATATGAGGATGATGAAGATGAATTTCCTCGAGTGACTAGAAAAGAAATTCCATATTCTGCTACTGAATTGGCTAAATTGAAAAAAGAGTTTGGCCGTACTCCTGAGGAGTCAGAGATGGAATGTGTTTGGAGAGTGACATTGTCTGAGGGGGATCAGCCGTTGCTGAGGGAAAAGGGAGCCGAGGGCTGCTGGCGGCCGGGAGTGTTCCTGACCACTGGCAAGTACCATGCACACTGGTCCCTGACCCAGAGAGCAGCCTGCTGGGCTGGGGGTCTTAACCCTTTGGGAAGGGGGGATCCCCTTGCTGTTATGGGGATGGTCAACCAACTGGTAGACCATCCCCAGAATCCCTCTCACTCGCCAGGCCAACCAGTGCTAATGCAATTGCCCACTGTTGGGACTGTTCCATTGGTACTTGAAACTCCTGTGAATAAATGTTCCTGGAAGGTGAAAGATGCCCATGGAAAAGAATAAAATTAATACAAGATGGATTATCCCATCTTAATAATGTTGATTCGATTCTGGTTCCCCTGGGACTGAGTCCTTTATTCTTTTTCCAGATGAAGCTGATGGGACAAAGTTGAGACTTTTACTGTAAGAGAAACAGATGCTGGTCTTGATTTCTTGTATAATATTGGTAGTTACAGCCTTGTTGATATTCATAGGATGTATAGTGTAGTATCACAGACACTGCTCTGGGTGACTATTCTCTTCACCCTTAACACCTTGGGAGACCCCCGACTTGCCATCTCTGGTCATGGATGGGAAAATAAATGTATAACCCTATGTTACAATTGTATAACCACAGTGTAAACCTCATAATTGTTCAAGGTATAAGGGCAAGTAGAATCAGACCCATGTTCAGTTATCCAATGGTACTTGGATATGATGTTCATATAATAATCACAAATGTATCAGTATTGTGGCAAAGGATAAAGCGTTTAATATGGCTATTTTTGCTTGTCAGTGAGGTAATACTGCTGCAGAGAAGTGTGTAGCACGAGTATTATGGACCAGCCACTTGGAACCCTAACAAACTGGTTAGTGGTGCTCGAGAACCTATCTATAATTTAAATCACATCATATGGTTACAAGCCGTCCTAGAAATTATCATCAGTGAGACTGCTCGTGCCCTCGATCTGTTGGCATATCAGGCCATGCAAGTGTGAACAGTGATATTCCAACACCAAATGGTTCCCGATTACTTGCTAGCCGAAGAAGCGGGTGTCTGTGGTAAAGCAAGTGATTCTAATTGTTGTTTAAAAATTGATGATAATGGCCAAGTTGTTAAGCATATTACTTCAGGGATATGAAAACTGGCCCATGTCCCTGTACAGACCTGGGAGAGTTGGGAATTTGGTCCCTTCTCTTGGCTTCAGGTACCCCATGGGTCAAACACATCCTTTCCTATATGTTATGTGGTGGTGTATTGTTATTATTTCTCCCATGTTTAGTTCCATATTTTGTACAGTTGATCCAGTGTACTGTTTCAAGTGTGCAATTCGTAGCTGCCTCATCTGATGATGATGCCAAACATATCCGTGTGGTATTTCGGTCTAAGCCTGAAACCCCAGTTGTAAACGTTGTATAAACTATGCTCTTTTCCACACTTTACTATTTTCTCTACCTTTCCACCACCATGGAAGAAAAAGTGACAATCTTTGAGACATGGGGTGGTGTGGGAGACCATATTGTGAGCTGACTGTCTCATAGCTTGTTTGTGTACCTGCTGAGCTTGGTGCAAAGCTGCCTGGTGGGAACTCAGCAGTTGTGGACCAGACACGGAGAAAACAGCCGCCCGACACCAGACTTCGGCCAGGGTCAAGCAGCCCCATCGTTTTGCGGGACAAGTCCAGACATGAATGACCACCTCAGCCCGCCAAGGCATGCACAGTCCATGATGAAGGACCATGTGGCCGCCATGTGTGCCCCTTAGAACCAATGTGCTGAGGTGGGGAGCGTGCATGGACAGGCAGTATGTGCCATTGACAGGAAATGGTCTCCCCGAATGCCCTACAGCAGGCTGCACCATTGAACAGTGAGGGCGCTATCCGGAGTGCCCCCCCACCAATGGACAAAGAGACGCTGCTGGACCCATGGTGGTGACTGTCCCTTCCAACTCTATCCTGACTGCGTGCTAGGTTTCCTTCTTTTCTATCCTTTCTTCTTTTTCCTATCGCTCTTTCTTATCACCACTGTGCTCCAATAAAGCTCCCTGATTGGCGGCATTTGACCTTGTTTGTGTCTTCATCTCACTCCGGGTACAATATCAACTCTCCCTGGCTCAGGCTGTCCCGGACTGGAACAAATGTAGAGCACACAAACTGCCTGCTGGGAATGGTCATTCCAGCCATGACTTGAACTGGGGTGGGAGAGCTACTTGGCATAGACTGAAACCTGTCCATGGACCATTCTTGCAATTTAACAATACAGACTGCTGATTTCCAGCATCCAGGATTATGCTGCACTGCTGTTCAGTTTACTAACATTTTAGTAGCCACAGGCATTCTTTCAGAAAGTGTAACTGCTTCTTTCCCACTGCAGTTTAGTGGATGGTGTATTAGAAGCATGCTGTTCCCCAGAGTGTCTGTTGCTCAAAGTCCTCCATTTGCGCTGAATTTATTGAGCTTGAAGAAGTTCAGTAGCATAAAGGTCTTTTGACAGAGTTTCCAATTCTCCATTAATTTATTTCTATCTATTCTCTCTCTCTCTCCCCACCCCCAGCTCCTTTGGAAGCTGACAGTATCTCCAAAGACACATGAGGTTATTTTGAGTGCTTTTCAGGCAGCGTAGTCTCCAGGGTGATACTGGTGTTACCCAAAGAACTAACCAGTCAAAGACATGCTACGCTCCATTTTATTTAAAGTAGCCAGTTGAAGCACACGGAAAAGATGTGCCCAATTCAGGGGAAGGCACTGACTCGGAGCCACACAAAATCAGACACATATGGGTCTTGCATGCTCACCTGGCCATGGCAGAGGGTCCTTTTATGTTGGTGGTGTATGGGCAGTGTTGCACAGCTGTGACGCAGTGTGTGCAGCAGGACTCATCCTGCAGGAAGCCTTGGGCTTTGCCCTACCACAGGTTCAGGGTCTCAAGCCACATCCCTGCTGTAGGGGCTGCCAAGCCACGTCCTCCTTGGAAGCTGCCACCCTGACACCCAGCCTGGCCCAGCAGGACTTTACCGGCTGGGCCTGCGTTTTTCTTGACTGAGGCATTCAAACCCCTCTTCTGTTGCTTTTTGATGATTCATTGCAGCCTTGACCAGTTTTCACTCACATGCCCTGTAAGCTACCAAAATGTACATCAGCCTGAACCGCAACACTAGAAGTCACCATCTCTGCTGATGTCTACAAACCACGTTTGACTTCCTTTATAGGTCACAGAAGGAAATGGGTAATTTTTCTGACTTTCTTAAGTGTACATTAAAATTAATATTATCCTACCAGTGTGTTGAACTCCTGTCTGTAAAAAAAGCTTATAAAATTGCCCAGCCACAGGTGTCTGTATTCTGGGCGTCTACATGGAATGAAGAGGATCCTCAAGAGCCTCTTCAGAAGTCATCTGCAGTTTGTAACACTTAGTGAGTCATGCATTAGAGTACACAATATATCAAGCAATGAGCTGACTCATTCGTTGCTTGTTATTCTGAGACACTGTCCTCCTGAAATCTATAATTAGAAAGTCCATGTAATTGATTTTTACTACTACCTTTTTGTATCTCTTCTCCTTTATCTGTCTCAAAATTAAAGCTAAAAGAGTCTCATTTGTGCAAACATTATGGACATTAGAAAGTTGTGCCCTATGCAACTGGGTACTTAAGCCTGGGTATCTGTGGTATTAATATCTCTCATATCAGGCTTCACTCCACAAAAGCAAAGGAAAATAGAAGAGAAAGGAGTCACACTAAGACCTTCTCATGGTAAAAGCTAAAATTAGGCTTCTTCATTATGTTCTGTTTCATAGTTGTGAAGAAAAGAATGAAAAGGGAAGGGTCAATATATTTAATATATTTACTGTAAAACCTTCTTTTGCCTTTTT
This sequence comes from Ibycter americanus, assembly GCA_035590275.1. NCBI lineage: Eukaryota > Metazoa > Chordata > Aves > Falconiformes > Falconidae > Ibycter > Ibycter americanus. The sequence continues at coordinate 69,408,369 of JAVJGI010000062.1, forward strand.
TTTTTTTTTCTTTTGGTTTCCTGTAACTGCCATACAAGATAAAAGCCACTGAAGACTTTGGCTGCAATTCTCATATTCATATGGAGAGAAATAACTTCCCTCTGTGGATTAATTTATTTTAATGATAATATGTAGAAGCTCCATTTTCATAAAGTTGGTTTTGATGTTTCTTGTTTATTTTAATGCTCAGTTCTTGTTCAGCATCACTAAAATAAATAAAAAACAAAGCTGAAGTCTCAATTTGGAGTTTGTTTCACATTTTAAAACAAATTACTAAGTTTGTCCTTGCATTAGAATTAATTAAGCATGTCTCTATTTTTGTGAACTGTTTTCAGGGGAATGGTAATTTCTAGACATTTCTAATGAAAACAGTTCATAACAAGATCAATAGCATGACTTTCTAATTATGAAGTTCTTGCTATTATTCAAGTACTCACTATAATCAGTTTAACTCATTTACCAGCAGGGGGCTCACGATTAAAAATTTGGAGGGGTTGAAATGCAAAAGCGAACTGCTGCCTCCTTGTTACAAGAACATACTGCCAAGTTGCTTGACATCTTGATACATACAGTAGGCTGTCAAAAGACATCCAGCAATACTGCTGCTACACCAAAGGCTGTTAAAATGAATTGCTAGATGTCCCTCTAGGATCCTCACTGATTACAGATATTAAATGATTTTCATCTTAAATATAAACCTAACAGATTTAACATGTGGCAGAAAAAAACAGCTTGAGAGTTACTATGGGCACAAGGCTGTTTATAGTCCATCACTGTAGGTACACAATTCATATGGTGCTGCTATTCCAGCACCCAATGCTTAACATTTCATAGGACGAGACATTTTCCAGTTAACTACAAAATCAGGTGGTGTTCAGCAACTGCAGGAAAAAAAAAAAATCTGGGATAACGGTAAAATTTGTATGTCATTGTTATGGAAAAGAGTTGTTTCTGGACTTTGTAGTACAGGTGGGTCTGTTTCATGGGCTGTGAATGGCAAGCTTCCAGTCTCTGTATCTGCCTTAGCTAAACATAATTCAGTGCTGCTATCCTGGCAACCTAGTAATTAGCACCACATGCAGAGTGAGTCCCCCTATGATAATGTACACAAACAGAGGATACTCATATGAATGTAAATATATGTTGACAGCCCTATAATAACGATGAACTAGTTTTAACAAGTCCAGTAGCATGCAAAGATTTCTGACCAACTTATAAGCAGTGATACATAAACTGTTAAACATTTGTGATTGAAGTGAAAATAGAAGAAAATATATAGAAGTCAAGTAACATAAAAATAATTTTAGTTTGCATATTTATTAAAAAAAAAAGGGAAATATCAGTCCTTCCATTGTGTCCTAATTTTGTGACAGGTTATCCTCATCAGTATTTGATTGCTTTGTGGACTGAACCAAGGATAAACTCAGGTTCAGTCATACCGGAATTACTTTTGGTCTTTTGGTAATTGAGTGTGTGTGTGTGAGTCATGAAAAACATTTGTGGATATTAAAATGAAATTATTTAAATATGGTTTTGAATTTCTGAAATGTTCCAATAGCTATTTAATAAAAATAGAGGTAATGAAAGAGTGAATTTAGAAGCTACAATAGATAGTGGAATTATTTCTCATGCTGTACAGTATGGCAGGAGTCAGAAAACTCAAGCAAGATGTAGAATCTGTCTTTATGGATTTAATCCAGGGTTGTTGGGTTTTTTTCTGTCACAGTAAAGAAGACAGAAAAGATTTCAGGTTTTATGCCATAGCCAAAGTGTGTTCCCAACACCATGCATTTTAAGACAAACCTTAGTCTCTACTGTTGATATTGTTCTTCTCTACATTAAATATTTAAGTCTTCTTTAAAACATTAAGCAAAAGCTTAGGTCTGTAGTTCAGTTGTCTAGATCTATACCTAGCTTCCAAACCTTACTACAATGACTATTAAATATTTAGTAAAGGCGGAGCAGCATCCCTAGGAGAGACTGACAGCATCCTTTCTCAAAGTGTACTATAAGATAGTAGAGTATTCTTACTGGATATCTTGGCTGAGATCCCTGAAGAAAAGCAAAGGAATTCTGTCATGGACTTTGGATGAATGCCCTAGTCACTAAGTTATTGGGTAAATAAACAGTCAGAACCTGTACAATAGGAGTGCAAGCCTTCTTGTGTTGGTTTAGTTTCAAGGATGGGGTGGCTTTTGTTACAAATCTTTCCAAAACAAAACATTCCAAAATGGGGAAACAATTGATTCAATTTTCTTAAACTTCTTGCTGCTTTGGGAAGAATTTTCATTATAAGGACTTTTTTTTTTTTTTTTTTAAATAATCATAGATTAAAAAGACAGGAAATAACATCTGATCATGAAACAAGCGCCTTGTGTGACTTAAGTATTTCATTTGTTTGTCTAGGTATGAAGAGCAGTAATTTGTTCCTGGCAAAATTCTTCCCACCCCAAGGAGCAGTACTGCGTTTTTAAAATTTTTCTTACAATGCAAAGTAAAACAGATATTCTGTTTCTTCTGGTAATTATTTCAATAGTTAACTCTTAAGGTGAGTTAGAAAGAATAAAAAGAATGCGATTTTGCAAAATCCAGAAGCTTTTAAATTTGTTTTAATGCCATTGTAGGATGAAATTAAGATTTTCCAAAATCTCTAAAAATGTAGGTATAATCAGACTGTGAAAGACTCCAGTTCCTGCTTGGACAACAGTCCAGCTGTAAGTGCTCTCATGATTCAAGTTTTTATCACAGTCAGACTAGAAACTTAAATTCTTATTTCACCAAGGATGACCTGTACATGAAGCAATCCATATTGCCTATGGTAGAAATGTCATTCAGGAACTGAAGAACACTTCATGTCATGCAGAAAACTCAGGGTTTCCACAGAGAAGCATGGGGGTGGTGGTGGTGGTGGTGGTGGTGGTGTGTGTGCAGAAAAAAAGAAAACCAAAGTCAGAATATTCTATACTGCTCACTGTCAAGGATAATGTTTTAATTTCTTTTACATTTGAGTTTCTTTGATACTTTTAGCTACTTTAAACAAGCTATATCTCAATGCTTTCTTTGCTAACCTAATGAAATAGAGCTCTCAAAGCTTCTCAGCTGCATTTAGTCTTCTAATTTTTCAGTCCTGTTTTTCTTGTTTCACATATTTGTGCTTCAATTTGCCAATAGCCATATTTAAGTGTATACACACAACCGTCACTCTAAATTAAAAAATCAGTGTCCACATGCTAAAAGCACAAATAATATTATTTTCTATTCTCACTCTTTGTAAGTGTTTTGGGTTTTTTTCGGTCAAGGAACAGGTATTTTCTATTACAGCTGTAATGGATAATAATGTCATTGAGTATTGTTTTAGCCCTTCCTAGATCTTTTCAGAATCATTAGGTTCAATTTTTCCCTTCCTCAGCTGTGCAGTTGGCTATATTAAAACATATTTTGTGCAAATATACTTTGTTTACTAAGTAGTCCATATTTCTAGGAATATTTTCCTCCTCAACCATTTTTTTGCTTTTCTGCCAATCTTTTCCTCTCTAAATTTCATCAACACTGCACTGATGTTTTTACTCTGGATCACTGCTAAAATGTTGAGAAACATAAGGCTAATCCTGATGGACCTCAACCAGAAACACTGATACTGGATTTTAACTCCTGGTGGTGGCTGTTCTATTAAATCTACCAGCAAGCTGACAGAATCACAGTATCACAGAAAGGCTGAGGTTGGAATGGACCTCTGGAGATCATCTTGTCCAACTTCCCTGACCAAGCCTAGACACCTAGAACCAGTTTCCCAGGACCTTGTCCAGATGGCTTTTGAATACCTCCAAGGATGGAGACTCCACAGCCTCTCTGGGCAACCTGTGCCAGTGCTTGGTCACCTTCACAGTAAAAAAAAAGTGTTTCCTGCTGTTCAGGCAGAACCTTCTGTGTTTCATTTTGTGCCCGTTGCTTCTTGTCCTGTCACTGGGCACCACTGAAAAGATCTCGGCTCCATCTTCTTTACATCTTCCCTTCAGTTATTTATATATATTGATGAGATCCCCCTGAGCCTTCTCTAGGCTGAACTGTCCCAGCTCTCTCAGCCTTTTCTCATAGTCCCTGCTCACATCCCTGCTATTGCTGAGAGATGTCTTTAGCAGCAGCAAATGTGTGCTGTTTGAGCCTTTGTGATTTCTTGCTCAAGATTCTTAATCATCTTAGTAGCCCTTTGCTAGACTCTCCAGCATGTCTGTGTCTCTGTACCGGGGAGACCTGAATGGGACAAAGTACAGTAGGTGTGGCCTCTGCTGAAGGGAGGAGAAGGATCACCTTCCTTGTCCTGCTGGCAACACACCTCCCAGTGCAGCCCAGGATGCCATTAGCCTTTTCTGCCACAAGGGCAGATTTGTGGCTCACGTTCCTTTTGGTGTCTACCAGAACCCCCAAGTCCTTTTCTGAAAAGCTGCCTTCCAGCTGGCCAGCTTCTAGTGCCTTCTCCTGGTGCCTGAAGCTGTTCTTCCCCAGGTGCAGGACTTTGTATTTCTCCCTGTTGAACTTCATGAGTTTTATTCCTGTCAGCTCATTTCTCCAGCCTCTTAAGGTCCCTCTGGATGGCAGTACCAACCCTCTGGCGTATTAGCCACTCCTCCCAGTTTTGTGTCACCTATAAATTTGCTGAGGGTACACTGCCACATCATCCAGATCATTAATTAATTTGTTGACCAGTATTGGAGCCAGTATCACACAGTTATTGCACAAGTTAATGTCAACTTTACTACTAGCATTAATACTTATTTTACTATGACATCATGTACATGTTATCAAATATTACATATTACATTTACATAGCTTTCTTCATCTGCCACATCTGGTATTTCAGTGCCTGACAAACATGTTTACTTGGTAGACCATTCTCCATAAAAGCTTCCCGTATTCTGCAATTGAGTTTCTTACTAACTCTTTCATTATTTTGCATTGAAGTTAAGAATTTCAGTCTTCAGGGAAGCAAAATATGATATTCCACATCCTGCATATAACCGACACATCAATAAAGAAGCACAGATTTGGGATTTTAAATAGTGAATACTCAGAATAAACTATTTGTGAACAGTCTACAGCCTAGTAATTATTCATGTAAATTGAAGAATAGGATAGATTCATCATGAAATATTCAGCCAACTCTCTTGGATAAGTGTGTAATCATTTATTAAAATCTGTATAGTATATTGAACAAGTAGAATGCTATATTTACTTGGTCTAAAAGATGATAGTATGATAGGAGTGGAAAATGTTCAAATGAATGAAATGAGAAAATGTATGAATTTAAAATAATCAGAAAGTGTTTTGAGACACAAAGAGAACAATGGAATGCTAAGATCATGTGGATATACAAATTCAAATGTTATACATAATATTTTATGATGTGGTTCAAGATTAATGAATTACAGAATTTTGCAGAGTACTGAGATGATTAAATACAAAAATAAAACATTGGAACACCCCCAATTTTTATTAAGTTCAGTGAATTAATATCAGAAAATAAATCATGACATTTTTTAGTTGAAGATTCAAATAAACAAAATATGTAGCCCGGATAGTTGAACTGAAGCTTGAGAAACAAGATATTTATCATCATTTTCCTAAATGTTGTGTGGAAGTATTAAAAATAGAGTGTTTCGGCAAGTTATGAAGTATAGTGTATTGCACAAGAAATAACCTAATAAATTCAAACTCTATTTGAAGAAATAAAAATGAAGATTTCCTTGCTTTTTCTGCTGTATATTTCCAAAGTACCAAATGTATGCTGTTAGAAGGAGAAATGAAGTATATTTTTATCAGGTACATTTTTCAATTCCTGTGCTGAATGAAAACAAACCAACCACCACCACCACCAACTCCCTGATCCATAAACCAAATAATTGAAACCACAAAGCTTATCAGCTATTTCTTGAAGTACGGAAACCTTTTTTTTTCCCTTTCCTCCCCCTTACTCCCCTCCCCACCCCTCTTCACTTTCAGTTGACAGGTTCACAGAGTTCCTTTGTGCCCTGGAAGGTGGAAGACGTGTGAGATATGTGGTACTAAGGGAGTTAGATTATTCTGAGATATTATTAAACAAGGAGATTCAGTTAATTTGAAAGAAGAGACACTTCACAGAGAGGCTGGAACTCCATGCCAGGTGTGCTGAGCACAGAAGAGTGCAGGACTTATCTGTATTTAACAGACCACCTTAGTATTACAAGTCTAAAAAGACTTAAGTTTTCTCTGGAGAAGATTAATAAAAAAAAAAAAAAAAGAAAGAATGTAAAACATTCTGCAACTGAAATGAAAAATCACTTAAATTTACTAAGTGGCTACCCAGTCTTGAAAAATGATAAAATTCCTGGGGATCCCTCTGTTTAGCTGAAACCTTTCCATATGTGCCTGGCTAGTCAGCTCCACACAAATTCCTTCTCGCTTACAGAAATTAAGGAGTCAAGCTAAAACTTCCAGATAGAACCAATCTTTTCAGCAGTGCAGCTGTGGAAGGTTTCTTTAAAAAGGAAAATCTAACTTGTTAATCATGTTCAGCTACTATGTGAAAGCTTATAAAAAAATCCACACCTATACCTATATAATTTATATATTTTATAAGCATTTATATGCATATGTCCATATGTATGTATATCATGGCTAGGCAGAAGTGTCAAGCATCCTTGTTCTCACAACGTGGAGGACGTGTGTCCTGTTCTAATTCTCTGTACTTCTCTGCTTTGACTACTATAGGAGAGAAGATATGGGGCTAGGTTGACTTTTGGACTAAACCAGTGTGACCACTCTTATGTTCTTATAGTCAGTGCCTGCTCCCAGTTAGATGGTAGACCATGCTTCTTTTTGAGGTTACTTACCTACCACTAGTGCTCCACACACCTTAGGTTCAGAGTAGTTTCCCAAGTGACTATTTTGCAGGCAGCTACCTAGTAGGATCAGGATGCAAAGAGTTATCTCCTGAGGTGATTCAAACCCCAAGAAAATGCTCTGATCTCAAGTATTAAAAGGTGAAATATTAAAAAGGTGAAAGTTTTCCTGATACTTAGAGAAATATTTTTTTTGTAATATTATGAAGGTGTGAATAAAGAGATGTGAAAAAATCTGTAGTCAGGGCTTATTTTTTCCATGTTTCCTAGAGTAGCTGTACTCCAGAGTTTACACAGATGTGAAGAAGATAAAAAAGTATAAGCAGGCAACTACTTTGAATTGTTTCATATTAATGCTTCTCATTCTTTCAACAGAGTCCTCACTACCGATAAAATAATAACTTTATCTTTGGTGTCTTTCTTATAGGGGGCAAAACTCTTAAAAATATGTTTTCTTCTTTTTTTTTAAAATGTCTTGGTAAAGTGCTTAGGTATAACTTCAGTGTTCAGGAATGCAGTGTTTTGACTGAAATAGGTTATAAAACACAAATCTTACTAAGATCTGTATTTTCTCTGCCTTAGGTTATAGCTTAACTATGTTAATAATTGAGCTTTATTATCATAATTACTATAATAATTTAATGTGTATATTCTTCCAATACACAGTTTGGCCTTAGGAGGACATGGCCATGCTGTTATCTCTATATCACGAAGGGCAAAGTGAGGCACACAAAAGTTAAACAATTTGATTAATGGCACAGAAAATGTTTGTCTGAGAGCAGGGAAATAAAGACAACTTTTTTTTCCTAAATCCTAGTACTCCTTCTATTAACCTTTACCTCTGTTAAAATATTTTAAATATATGAATCTGCTTTGTTGTAAATGTGTTTTTATATTTGTAAGATTTATATTTCCCCCCCCCCCCAGTAGAGAAGCAGACATAAAAATTGCCAGAAGCTGTGGGAAAGTCATCAGTGTACCAGCAGAAGGGAAGTTTGAACTCCAGGCAATGTTATACACCTTTTGGCCAGTATTGAAGTGCACATTTAATCCACACCCAGTCAACACTTAGTAATGCTGCTTAACTTGAGTCCTGCAGGCCAGAACAGTTCCAACAGCTCTAGACATACACGTACTTACACACACAGGGGGAATTAAAACTCATAGAAAGAGGGTGAACTCAGAGGAACAGGTATTGATTCTTCATATAAATGTTTTATTAGTACAGATGGTTCTAACCAAATTATTTTATAAACCCAAATTAAGATGACAGTAGTAGCTTAAAATGTTATAGTATATGCCCAGAAAAGTAACTAGTCCGCATATAACAACACTGGGGGAAAGGAGGGCCAGTCAAATAGTGCCTGGCTCTTTAGAACAAACACTGCCACTGCCAGCTGAAAGGCTGAATAGAGATCTAAAGGCAGCCAGGAGCATTTTGGTGTTTCTCACCACATCACGCCTGACGGAACTGCAGCTCTAGCATGTATCTGCCTCTGTGAGCAGGTGTGGCAGCAGACTGATGCAGCAGCGAGTGTAGCTGGTTTTTCATGGGCAGACTGCCTTCACTCCCTCCCATTCTTACTTCTCCCCATGCACAAAAGAATGTAAATCTTACTCTGTGGCTGTAACAAGGTCTTGAACCAAACTGAGACCCAGTTTCTTATCTGGACCAAAGCTCTGCTCAGACCAGCTGAGAGAAAGGAGAGAGAAGAAAGTGATTTTTTAAATCTAGTTAGTGCCAATATTTATTATTATTTTTCTTACAAAATAAGAACTGTCAGTGAAGTGTTTGAAACCCCCTAGGGTAATATCTTTCTCAAACTTCAGAAGTACCATGCAGTTGCTATAAATCAAAATGCTGTGTGTTTTCATTTCCTTTTCTGTAATTAAAAGTTTGCTTTGATGTTTAAAAGCACAAGTATACCCAAGAGTAGAGTACCTAGAAAGTGTTCATATTTGATGCTTCTGTAAACCAATGCAATTTACCTCTTACTAATAACAGAAATTAAGAAAAAAAAAATGAACATAAACCTTTGTGTTCAAAATCTTCCCTGTAAAAGGTTTGATATAATGAGTCTTTCCTTACAGACAACAGCAGACGTAAAAAGTGAAAACTGGGAGCAGAAAATCCTCTGGTTTACAAGATATTGAAGTTGTTGGACAGTGCATAGGTTGTAAGAGCTTGACAAGCTAAGAAAATGACACATTTTTTGAATTAAACCTACAGGACTAGGAAAGAATCTGGGAGGGCTTGCAGAAAACTGCAGTGAAGTGCTGCTAGGCATTTATGCTATTCTGTATGTCATGCAGTAAACTGGTTTGATTTAGTAGGGTGCTACTAAACTGCAGGATCTGAGAATGCCTCTTGGTTCTGAGCTCTGGCTGTGTCCCACCTCCATGTCCATGTGAGGCATCTGCCCCATCGTTCTTTCTTGGTTTTCTACAGGGTGAAACCCTGACGCACAGGCCAGAGGCAGCAATGATGAGTTCTGTCTGGTTCACCTACCTATGGGACTGAGGTCTTAGTAATTCAGTGTACATACATCATGATGCAAACATGCAGAAAAGAGATGGTTTTGGGTTAAATGAAGACAGTTTCACATACTGCATACCTTGGAAATAGAGAATTTGTAATATGAAGAGGTGCTGACAGAGCTGGGATTGTTTAGCCTCGAGGTGGATCTGATCAAGGTGTATGAATATCTGATGGGAAGGAGTAAAGAAAACAAAAGAAGACTTTTCTAGCAGGTGTCCAATGAAAGGACAGGCTGTAAAGGGCACAAACTGAAATAATGAAAATTCCTTTTAAAATTAAAAGAAAAACTTTTTTTTTTCTTTTTCTTTGTGAGAATGTTGGAACACTAGCTCAGGTTGCCCAGAGAGATGGTGGAGTCTCCATCTCTGGAGATATTCAAAACCTGACTGAACACATTCCTAAGAAATCTGCTCTAGCTGATCCTGCTTTGAGCAACAATGCTGGACTAGACAATCGCTTTTCCAATGTCAGCCATTCTCTGATTCTGCAGTTTTGTGATATTAATACATATATGCATATATATATATATTCAGACACACACTAATATCTCATATGTCACATACCATGTACCATATATCATATATATGCATGTCTAAATATATGCATACATATAAGTATAAATTGGAAAGTAGATTAGTCATCTTCAGTGTACACATGGCGCTGCTATATATGGGAAAATTCACCCAGAAGAAACTTGTATTTGTTAGAATATTTTCTACTTCTATCTTGATATACAATTTTCAGTAAAAACTCTCAGTTAAAAGTGACTGGCTCAAGAGATGGTGAGTAGTGTTAGCAACCTGTGTGTAATTGTGTGTGTGGGTGAACCTTACAGGTCTAACTCAGGACAACTGAAAAGAATTAAAGAGTTACAGACAGAAAAGTTACAGACTAAAATAAACAAGAGAATGTTTGGAGAAATCTTAAGAAGTGTTGTACTTGGTCTGGCTGGGATGGAGTTAATCTTCTTCAGAGCAGCCTTTATGGTGCTGTGTTTAATATTTGTGACCAAAACAGTGTTGGTAACACAATAACATTTCATCTATTGCTGAACAGCGCTTGCACAGTGCCAAGACTTCCTCTTTTCCTCACTGTCTCACCCAGCAAGTAGGTTGGGGGTGGGCAAGAGATACGGAACGATCACGGGCAGAAGGGCTAACCCCATCTCACCAAGGAGGTACTCCATACCGTGTAACACCATGCTCAGCAATAAAACTGGGGGGAGGAGACTTTCCAAAGTAGCTGGATCTTGGAGACTGGCTGGGCATTGGTCTGCTGGTAAGATATGATGAGTGACGGTCTGTGCCTACCTTTTTTTTTTTTTCCTTCCTTTTCCTTATTTTTCCTTCACTTATTTAACTGTTTTTATTTTGACCCAGGACTTTTTCTTGCTCCCATTAGGAAGCTGGAGGGAGTGAGCATCTGGTGGTTCTTCATAGCTGACCAGGGTCAACCCTTCACAGGTAGGTATGAACAACGTATACTTGTCACCAGAAATTTTACTCCACATATGTACCCTTACTGATCTTTAGTACCTGCTGATGTGGATATGCATATAATTCTCAGGCTGTGACTCCAAATTTGAACTTAGTCTGGATGTATTATTTCTAACTGAACTGCAAGGAAAAAGTACCATGCTAAAAATACAATGAAAGCAAAGTTCAAAAAGCATTTTATTTGAAAAATAAACTATGAGAACTTTAGCTATCTCCAATGTGATTTTGTACAATTGACCCAAGAGTCCATAAGATCAGAAGTGTCAAAGTTTAACCAAACTAATAGCAATTGCTGTTTATTCTTCTCCCAGTAAATTGTTTTGTAGCATGACAAGAATTTTTTAATGAAATATATTGGTTTCCTCCTGATCTTGTTGAACTCAAATGCCACTGGAGCTAGAACTAATTGGCAGTTTCAGTAGGGATAAAGAGTGTTGAAAAGAAATGGGAAATGACCAAATTTTTCTCTCACCTTTAGAAAGAGCCTTCCGAGCTTTTGAGGCCAATAGCAGGACCCTGTGAACATAATTACTTATGTGGCTCATACTGCAACTGGTCTGTGGATAAAAAGAGGCTCTTTTTTTTTCTGTCAAGTCTACCAGTATTGGATAAATACAACTTTAAAGATGAAACAGAAAGGTAAAGCAGCTGTAGAGTTTTGATGAACTATTGAAACACAGCGTTTTTGCTCTTGGAGTTTCTAGTATTCTAGCATTAATTTTATTATTAGATCTGTTTCATTTTGCCTCTAACACATTGCAGTTCAGAAAGAAATTGAGTGTAGTTATAGTTTTCTAGATGTAGCCTGTATTAAATCCTTTTGAAATATTTCAATTTCTTTCCTGGGCTAAACATATTCTCTGAAGTCCCCATGAACAGATAGATTTCTCAATAAGCCTAACTCTAAGGTAAGATTAAACTTTTCCTAATTAATAGCCACAAATAAAAGTATATTGTTTGGATGAGGTATTTGGAATGAGATCAAGTCTTTCCAATATAACCATCTGAACTGTAAGAACTCTACGCTAAACTAATTGTCTAGATGTTATCCATGGCTACTGAATGGATTAAATGGATGAGTCACTGTCTGGAAGTCCTTCTCCCTTTTCATGAACCAGAGAAGACTTTGTGATAAAATAGCATTTAAAATAAAATTTCTACTCTGTGGGGGAATTTTATGTGTTTATATATGATGTTACATATACAGGGCATGAGAGTCAGTAAGTATTTCAGCACATATTTTTTTTTAGACACGAGAAAATGAGAACATTTATTATTTACAGTCACAGTTGTTGCCTTTATGTGACCACTGTATGGTTACTAAGATTTTTGCCTGTGAATGTGACAGTTTATTTATGTACTTTTAAAAAATATTTCTTAGAAGCTTCTGGGTCTCATTTAATTGTGAGGGAGACTGGAGTCCTGTTTGGTGGGCAGAACTTTCCATGTGTTTCCATGTACTGGAATGCTTCCACCATGCAATATATAGATATGTATTAGACACACAGGTATCTATCTAGATAATAGTTGTATAGATTAATATAGTATTTATATATAAGATATAACTGACATAATATAATATAAAATACGCATATATGACTTGCCTTTTGGGAGCATGTGAAACCCAGGAATGGAGTCTAAAGAAAAGAACATGGAGAAGACAATTCTAAGTAATTTAAAGAAAACTGGTGCTGGTATTTCAGATCCCCACAGGCTGCTGCTGACCATATCTATGTTGCATTCCAGTTCAGACATACATTAGACTTTGCTATAAATATTTGGAGAAGCACAGGATTAACTAAGGGAGATGAATCTGTGATAGAGTAGGGTAAAAATAATCCTTATGTTTCTTGGGCAGGAGGCAGAAATTAGACATTTTTCACCAATAATATTTGCCATTTACATTAGTTTTTCATTTACCATGTTTTTATTTCTTTATCCTTTGATTTTCCATAACACTTTTCTCAACATTCGTTAGTCACAATTTAAGACTGTAACATGAAAAAGTTGGACTGAAAGCATTTCATCCAGGTTGGTAAAAACAATGTCTCCTTTTGCCAGTTAAGTGGTATAAAAACACAATATCAGAGATCCCTATTTTGAGATCGGTTAGTGTGATCTGAAAGAGAAGCTGCTGAGTACCTTTAACTGCTAGAGGTCTCAACTAAATTAGAGTCTGACTGCATTACATGACAGTCCAGAAGTCCAGAAGACTATGTAAATAACTAAAACTGTCGATCAATGAGAGGCAAGCCTCAGGTAGGTATTCCTACCCCAGGATCATAAAACAGTTGTCAACCAAATTAAATGTCTTTGGGTTTGCTAAACTGAAGTTTGTATCAAAAAACTATTACTTTTAAACTTCTATCCTAGAAAATCAGTTTCACTTCTTACTGATAGAGGCACATTCAAGTTTTGTGCAATCCCACTTTGGAATCTCATGCTAACCCAGCTTCTTTAAGTAATCCCATAGCCCTCAGAAATAGGTGCTTGCGGTAGCACTTCTGCTACCTGATAGATCAACATTGGTATGTTCCACAGCTGTGTGCTGAGTATACCAACAATGACAAACAGCTCTCTAGTATGATTGTGTTTTTACTGCTTTAAGTATGCAAACATATGGCTGTATAACTGGTATTTGGAGCACATGTGGTAGTTGGTCTGTTACCATTACTAAAAATTAATTTTTCAAAGCTGATGATCTTCTAACAAAAATTAGATTAAAATAATCCTGCCCCAAATAGGAAAAAAAAAATCAGAACACTTTAAATTAAGACAAATAGCTTCTTGCTAAAACATCTAAACGTTACCTTCAGTAATTTCTTTTCTTAAAAAAAACACTTTAAGTTCTGTGCTATATGAACAGTACATTTTAGCACAAATGTGGGGTTTGTAACAATAGATTTACACTTGACTTTAACTTGTAAACATTTCATTGATTAAGTATTGCATAGCCAATGACATTACAGATATGACTCATAAAACTTCCTCAGTAAATCATACAAAAACATTAAAGCTTAAAATTATGATCTGCATAAATCCAGCATTTGTCATTTGTATCTTTACTTATGATTTAACTTAACTATGCAACATACAGAACTTCCTACAAGTAAACTGAACACTGTAATTACAAGATCGAGGGTTGTTATTTTCAGTAATCACTAGCTTTGTGCTGATTTGTGGGGAAGAGGCTGGAAAGAAGTGTTCATGTTCATGTGATTTAAATTTCTCATGTATCTGTACCTGTGGGCCACAGTAAAAATGCTGTATATATACCAAGGATGGAGAAAATTATTCATAAGTAGCTGTGTGAGCAGGTGCTGTGGCCACCTGGATCCAAACACATACATACAGGCTTGTAAGGTTAAACAGATTATTTTCTGGAATTCAGCCATGCTTGTGAGTCAGTAGTAGAACATGTATCTCAGCCAAGGTTTCTTGTTACTCTGGAAGCATCTAGTGCTTTTTGTAGGTGTTCCAAGTGTCTTGCCTCGGAACAGATGGGTATGTTCTCCTCACCTATCCTGTTTTTCATGCAGAGCCCTGATTATTAATTGTGTTACGTTTTTATGTGGTTTAATAGGTTCTACCTTGATATAGTCTCTTAAGGACTTAGAAGGTAGTGCTGGGGGAACGTTGCCTATAAGGTATGGAATGTATCAGGCTTATGTCCTGTCTCCTTCTCCACAAATCTCACTCCATTAAACTACAGATGTGAATATGCTGCTTACATTCACTTTATGTTGATTATGTAATTCAGACCAAAAAAGTAGCCAAGTCTCATCTCATTACCAATCATCTGGGCTATGCAGCTCTCCAACCTAAACGACCCCTTCTACTATTTGAAAATAATGGATTTTCCTTCATGTGCTATAAAAATTCTTTTCAAATGCTACTTCAGATAAATATCATCTTTCAGAGTGAAGGGCTTTATCATACCATATACAAGTTCCATCGATGTTAAAAAAGGAATTTCCTTTTAAGTCTGAATATGTGCACTTAAAATGTGTTTCACTCCATGCATGGCTGAGACTTTGCAGAATTTGAAGCTAAGGTAACAACGTCTTGGAAACATAAGTAGTAATTCCTCACTGACATCAAGTTTGTCATGTCTTAACCTTTGATGGTTTTGATTCAATGAAAAGTTAACATTCACTGCCCACACTGTCCATAGGAAGTGTAATGAGTAGCAGACGTTTCAGAAAGGAAATTAAACCCCATTAGATGGTTAGGAAGGTGTTCAAGTTTATTCATTAGGAAATACTAAATCCTTTATGCTCTCAGGAGCACAGTTTTATAGGGCAGTGCTGCAAGCAGATAGCTCTATCCATGCTGCTCCAGAACTTCACAGCAGACAATTGGTCTTTTAAATTTCTTTGATTTCTGTGCTAAATTGGAAGAAGAGGGTTTAGTATCAAAACAAGAGAAGAACAAGGCAATGGTAATGATTTTGTGGTGTTGCACAGGAACAGGGAGTTTTTGAATGGTTGTCCTTGCTACAAGATTTATTTAAGACTTCCACACAGTGATTACAAATGATTGGGATAGGCTGAGGACTAGGCCTAGGCCTAGGTGGAAAATGTATGCCTAGGTACTGTGAATGTGTTATGTTCAATCCCTTAACAAGGAGGTTTCTGGTGCTTAGACGGCTGAAATTCTTATTTTATTTTTCATTAGGCAGGTGACTACAGCTTCTTCTTGACCAGGCTGTTGGTCCCTGTCCGTGCAAGGAAACATTACAAGGTGGCTCCGTCAGGATTTATGTTTTGCTGTTGTTCCCAGCTATTAGTGTCCCTGCGCTTCTTGTTGCATTGAAGGAATAAGCACAGATTATTGCTCAAAAGCTAAGGTAGGGATTGCAAACAGCTCCATGGAGAGGTGTCATTTATTTTGCCTCACCCATCCTCTTCAGGCCCAGAGGAATTTTTCTGTGTGTATGGGGAAGTATTTTGCTGAAGCAACACTTCCCTGCATTTATTCACTTTTTCTCCCTACTCCTGTATAGCTTGGAAATAAAAAGATGTTATTTAGCCTTTATTTATGGTGCCTCTGAGGCATTATAATGCAAGGGTAATTTTTAGCATGACAGCACTACAAATGCAGGACTATTAGTGCATTAATGCACTAATACACACAAAGTGTCATTAAACCTCAGTAGAAAATCATACTGAGTGTTGCATATAAAATCATAAATGTTCATCTCTGAAGAAGAAGGGAAAAAAAGACATTGCGATAGGAACACTTTTCCTTTCAAACTTAGTATACAACAGATCTGGATAAAACATGGGATGACTGTCCATTGGATTTTGGGGCTTTTTTTTTTCTGTTCTACAAGTTACAGTAAGTACTCTTTACTTATAAAGAAGCTATAGAATAAATAGTAGTACATGCAGCAAACAAGGGAAAGGTCTGAGATTCAGATAATGCTGAAACATTCAATTGTTATTGATTGAGAGCAGTCATTTGTAAGTACGTTATTTTTGTCTCTGGTGGTGAGGAATATACACAAGGAATTCCTGTTTTATCAAGAATCTGTAGCTTTATACAATTTGGCATTTACTTTTCCTTTTAATTATGACTAGAAAAATTCAGTACTAAAGCCATTAGCTATTTATCAGTGTGTACAGTCATAAGAAGGTTTGTGGAGAGTTCACACTATACATGTTGTAAAGTGGTTATGTCTAATTACTTTTAGTGATGACTGGATTCTGAGTGGATTTCTGGAATTGCACAGAAATGTTTGTGTAGGTTTCTGCCTGCCATGGCTGTAGAGGCTGCTTGTAATATGACTCAGTCCTTTTTCCTACCTTATGTTTGTTATACTAAATCTTTGATAAAATTTCTAATTTGAAATAAAATCAAAGGGACACACATTATCAAATACTTATTGACTCAAAGTTTTAGTCAACCTTATGCATTATTAAGACTAAGATTTAATATACAACATAGAAAATACAGTACAAAAGGAATATAATTTTTTTTTTCATCTTCAGAACTCTGGCCTCAACGTTGAAATAAATAGACTTTATTCACCTTATCAGATTTGTTTCCCTCCTTCTGAAGTAACTGAACTATCAATCCTTTTCCTTAGTATCTTTAATTTTGGGTCCTGAAAAAAAATGCTTAATCTGAGGGGTTTGTGGTTTTTCTTTTTTTCTGTTCTTTTTCAAAATCTGTCTTGTTTACAGAGTCAGGAATCCAGCTACTGTCAGTTCAAGCTAGCTGTGAAGATAGCAGTTGTTTGTTACTTGTTATTTTTTCTGGTCAGTTTATTTTTCAACTTTTGTTTTTCTCTTGTCCCCAAGCACTAAAATATATATAAATAAAACTATATTATATGTAGTCCTTGTCCTTTAGACTCTTAGTCTTTCCTTTTCTGACCCTTTACTACCTTTCCTCAATCGTCTAAAGTCACACTTCCTGCTTCTGCCTTTTTTCCCTCAAGGACTTTTATTTATCTGGTGTACATTCACTACTTTTCTGTATTTCTGTCTTTAGCGAGTTTCATTGAGAAGGCACTTGCCTGCTTTCATACTTCTAATTTTCTTAAGTTATCACTTCAGAAGAATAGGGAAAAGCAGCTCCTCTGATGCTGAGCTCCACAACAGACAAGAGAAATACTACTCATCTAGGGAGATGGAGAATTTTAAATAACATGCCAATAATACTCAGACTATAAAAATAAATAAGATAGTCCATGCCTTCATGTGCACTGTAAAGCTGATGGTAAAAAGTGTCATCACAACTAGGTGGAACTACTCCATGAGATAGTTCTTAAATTCCTGCTGTAACAGTAAGCCCATAGAAAAATAAACTGTCCTCACTGTGTCAGAACCTCTTCATAACAGTGAAGAGTTGGGTTTTGGCAAAAGCAAATAATAGCTATTAGGAAATTAGTGATTTGACCGTATCTCTAATGCTATTTGCAGATAACAAATTTTAATAGCTAAAAATATTCCATCATGTACAAAAATACAATAATATATAGCATTCATATTTCAATCCCTTCCTCCACAATTCAAAGGAAAAAACCCACACCAAAACTAGAAATATAGCAGTGCCCTTGGAGATACACATAATTTGTTATTGCATGACAGTGAATTTAAACTGAATAAAGAATCACTTTCTTCTAGGAAAGAACTACTTCAGGCCTTTAGTAAAAAACAGGTGAATTTTCTGTTGGGATGTGTCAGCTCATTAAATCTGAATCTTTCCATGGGGTGGGGTGGAAAAAGTAAACCTTTCGGAGAGGGAAAAAAATACAAAATCAAGAAAACAAACAAAAGAAAGGTAGAAAACTCAAAAGCTCTTAGCACAGAGGTGCCAATACTTCAAGATTCAGGGCATTCACCTGGAGGTTTGATACTCCAGATTTATAATCCAGGCTCCTTGCTGCGCTCAGCTCAAAGTAAACAATTTCCTGTGCATCAGGCAAGCGTTGTGATTGGTCATTCATTCTGGGACAAATCTGTTC
This sequence comes from Ibycter americanus, assembly GCA_035590275.1. Classification (NCBI taxonomy): domain Eukaryota; kingdom Metazoa; phylum Chordata; class Aves; order Falconiformes; family Falconidae; genus Ibycter; species Ibycter americanus. The sequence goes on from JAVJGI010000062.1 coordinate 69,426,753, forward strand.
TCTCCTGCACTGTGTTTAAAGTGTTTTTAAGAATATTTTACCACATTCCAGGGAAATTCCCTAGATATTTAATTAGTCTCTTATTTGACTTTTTGATGCAGATTTTTGAAAAGGTATGTTGAAGACGAGTGTCTACTCCTTTAAGGGTATCTGGTCAAGGACCTTTTTCAATGCAAAAAGGGGTAGTAAGATGCACAGGTTTTGGCTCGGATAAATTTCTTCGTAACAACCTCTATGGTGTTATGTTTTGGATTTGTCAAGAAAACACTGTTGATAACACATTGAAGTTTTAGTTACGGCTGAGCAGTTCTTGCATGGCAGCAAGGCTTTCTCTCCTTCTCACCCTGCCCCACCAGCAAGTAGGCTGGTGTGCCACAAGGTGTTAGGAGGGGACACAGCTGAGACAGCTGACCCCAACTGACCAAAGGGGTGTCCCAGAACATATGACATTGTGCTCAGCAATAAAAGCCTGCAGGAAGAACAAGGGAGGGGGAGTTGTTCAGAGTTAAGGTCTTTGTCTTCCCAAGCAACCACTAAGTGTGATGGAGCCCTGCTTTCCCGGAGATGGCTGAACACCTGCCTGCTGATGGGAAGTGGGAAACCAAGCCTCATAAAGTCTCCACTATTATCTGTTGCTGTTGTTTCATGTGGGGACCAGTGATACAGCCAGGAGCCGTCTGGGAGTATCAGGAAGGATTACAGAGCCCTGGGAGTGGTGGTAAGGGACTCTGGAGTGCAGGTAGATTTTTCATCAGTCCTCACAGTCAAAGGGAAAGGGTTTGAAAGGGGCAGTCAGATCTGGTGAATCAATAAATGGATACAGGACTGGTGCCACAACCAGGGGTTCAGCTACTTAGACCATGGGACTTGCTTTGAGAAACTGGTCTGCTGGGGGATGATGGGGTTCATCTGTCAGAGAAGAGGAAGAGCATCTTTGGTCATAGGCTTGCCAAGCTGGTGAAGAGGGCTTTAAGTTAAAGTTGCTGAGGTAGGGGAACCTCAATCCATCCCACTCCTACCAGTTTGATACCAGTACCAGCAAGAGATGCCCAGAGCCTGGAGAGGGATCGCAGGTCTGCAGGAGAGCACCTGAAGAGCAGCAGAAAGGAATTCCAGCCACTCCAGTCAGTAAGTCAGCTTCATCAGGGGCACAACTTAAATCACTCTATGCAAATGCACATAACATAGGGAATAAACAAGAGGAGTTGGGCTCTTGGAATGGAAAGATACAGGCCGTTTAGGAAGGACAGGCAGGGGAGATGAGGAGGGGGTTTCGCCCTCTATGTCAATGACCAGCTGGAGTGCATGGAGCTCTGCCTGGGGATGGATGAGGAGCTGACCAAAAGCTTATGGGTCAGGATTAAAGGGAGGGCAGGGACAGGTGATATTATAGTGATGATCTGCTGCAGGTCACCTGACTGGGAAGACTGAGTGGATGAGACCCTCTTCAGACAAAGAGGAGCAGCCTCATGTTTACAAGCTCTGGTCCTCATGGGGAATTCAACCACCCTGATATCTCTTGGGGGGGACAACACAGCAGAGCATAAGCAATCTAGGAGGTTCCTGGAATGAACTGACAATAAATTCCTTCTCCAAGTGATAGCAAAGCTGACGAGGAGAGGTGCTGGGCTGGAACTTGTTCTCACCAACAAGGAAGGGCTCGTGGGGAATGTGAAACTCAAGGACAGCCTTGACTGCAGTGACCATGAAGTGGTGGAGTTCAAGATCCTTAGGGCAGCAAGGAAGGTGTACAGCAAGCTCACTGTCCTGGACTTCGGGAGAGAGGTTTTGGCCTCTTCAGGGATCTGCTTGGTAGAGTACCACAGAAAAAAAGCCCTGGATGGATGAGGGGCCCCAGAAAGCTGGTTAATATTGAAGGATCACCTCCTTCAAGCTCATGAGTGATGCATCCCAACAAAGAGGAAGTCAGGCAAAAATGCCAGGAGGCTTGCATGGATGAACAAGGAGCTCCTGGACAAACTCAAACACAAATAGGAAGCCTACAGAGGGTGTAAGTAAGGACATGTAGCCCAGGAAATTGTCTGAGCAGCCAGGGACCAGGTTAGGAAAACTAAAATCTTGCTAGAGTTAAATCTGGCCAGGGACATCAAGGGCAACATAAACCTGACCTACAAAGGATAAGGGAGGCAGTGATGAGAACCAAACCTGGTTAGTCACATTAATTGAGGAGGGCATGTGAGAGTAAGAGAATGTTTATTCCAGCAAGGTTATCTGACTGGGGATCTTGTCAATTGGGAAATGAAGGGAAAAAGGGGGCATCCAGAAACCAAACTATAACAAGACACAGACCTGACAAAGCAAACATGGAGACAATGACAAGAAACAAGCTTCACCACTGATACTAATTGATGGGCTATTGAGAAACCACAAATGATACTTCCAGGAAGATCAACATGGAGTTTGCAGCTAACAAGATTGTGAACCAGGAGAAACCCTGAACTAGGAAGTGTGCAGTGTAGAGGGTTAATCAACATTGATAATATATAGTTGTGGGCTTGCTTCTGGGGTGGTGCGTTGGCTGATGTGGATAATGTACAGCTGTGGCTTGTTCGGGTTAAGTAGTTAAATAGCACTGAGGCGCCCAGAAGAGGAGGAGCACTGGTGGAAGAGGGGTACTGGGTGAAGAGAGAGGAGAGTGGATGAAGAAGAGCCCAGGGATGTAGGAGAGATGAGGAGGGACCCCAAGAGAAGCTGAGAGAAGAAGGGGGCCTGAATGAGTAGAGGCTGGCTGGAGGAGAAGCCAGGAACCCGGACGCAGCATTGTCAAGAAGCAGGGTGGACTGGCCTGAAGAGGATGAAAAAACAGCATGGACAGTAGATGAACTTCTGGAACCTTATGTGGGAAAGCCTTGTTGCAGTGTCATAGTTTTGTAGTGCTGTGACAGTGCAGGAATCATAGAACTGTACAAATCCATGGGGGACCTGCAGGGGAAGGAGGAACAGGGAGAAACAAAGTGGAACTAGGCAGGAAAGGGTATAAAAGGGTCTGGTCCCATGTAAAGTGGGGCCAGTCAGTACACTTCTTTGGCTTAGCCCTGTGCCTGATCACTGCAGTCTGTCCTATCCTCTTATATCTTCTTAATAAATCTTTTCTTAACTGTCTCTTTGCATACTCTCACTCTCTGCCCTGTGTGTGTGCTGCAAGGGCTAACTGCCAGCTACTAGCAAGACCAGTGCTGGTGTGAGCAAAAATTGGTCCCAGCTACTGGAGTCAGGCCGGGGGTATGAGCACCCCTGGCCTGCGGTGCCAGTTACTGGAGCAAGTAGGTTTCTTTAATGTCCAGCCACTGGAGTGGGAACTGTAAGTGTCCCAGAAGACAACTACTGAGGTGGGCTGGTATGAGTGAGCTGAGTGAGGGACTCTGCACCAGTGGCTAGGGGGGGACCACAGGTGACAGTCATTGTGCTTGGTGCTGGCTGATGGTGGGGTGAGTTTCTGTACCTTCCCCAGTCCTGGTGTGTGTGGGAGTGCATGCATATTTGCTAGCAAACTTTAAGCTGGACTAGATGGCAAGCAGGGGAGCCTTGGATTCGGGCTGTGGTATCAGGCAGGCAGGGGTTCTGTGCTGGTATGCTCAGGGGGGATTTGTGAATGTGGAGTGCATGAAGGAAGAATGTGAGGGCTGTGTGTTTGCTAGTGAGCATCAAGCTGAACTAGCCAGCAAGTAGGGGACCCATGAAGTGGGTAAGGAGGCCCAGGATCTGAGCAGGGGTGCCAGGCACGGAGGACCCGTGCTGGTACTCGAGTGGTTTGCAAATGTGTGCTTGTGAACCTGGAGAGTGTCTTGTGGGGGTCTTCACTAGTGAACTTCTGTCTCTGGCAGCTGAAGAGGAGGAAGGGTACTTGGCTGTTTATATTAATATTTTATGTGAGTTGAAGGCACCACCTTGTCTGTGGCCATCTGTGGGACTGGCTGTATCAATGTCTTGTGTCTGTGTGTGTCTCTGGGACACGTGCTCAGCTTCACTGCTGGCTGAGCCTGCAACCAGGAAAGCTCCAGCCTAGTCCCTTGGCCTGGGCATGGACCATGGGTCCCTGGGTCTCTGGGCCTGACTCAGCAGCCAGGCTGGAGAGGTCCTGGGCTGCATCAGCTGGAGGAGATGGCCACACTCTCTTAACACGTGCTTCATCCCAATGTAGAATGAAATAAATCTTGGAATTTCAAAACTAGTAATGGTGGAGTAGAAAAATCCCTTCTGTCATCCCCTTAAATCAAGGATTTTTTTATATGTACACTGTATGTTTATCTAGCACCTAGCAAAAAGAAAACAAGCACTGGCATTTAGGGTGACTTCATAATATAACATTAAAAAACCTCCTTTTGATGATGCGTCCTTATGATTAGGCACACTATTGGTAACTAAATACATTGAAAAATGTATAATTTTCCCATATCATGCTGTGCAAAAACTTACATTAATACAAACATTATTTTAAGGGTAAAGGAAAAATGTTTATAATTTACTTTGCATTGTTGTGAAAACTGAGGGGAATGTAATGCTTACTGCTATAGCTTTTACAGTTTTTTATGTGAAAATGTAGGTTAGGAAGTTAAAAATCTGAACAAAGGCTTTCACTGGCATATCTATTTATTTCTCAGATAATATATGTTTTTAATTTGTATTATGATTGTGTTTTCTGCACTAGTCTGTTTCAGGTCAGAAGCTTTAAACTGATGGCCATTTTTCTCCTAATTTGCACAGAAAACACTAATTAATGAGTCATCTGTCTTTTAGATCTTTGTGAAAAGTTTACTTCCTTCCCCAAGCCTTCTCATACAAATCAACCCTTGAAATTATGTATTTAACTGTAACGATGAGGGAGATACCTTTCTGTCTTAAAAGGCACAGTAATGGTACTGTTGCATGAACTAGCAAAACCCCTCAAAGTATAGAGTAGATATGCAACAGATTATGTTTGGTTTAGGCTTATTAATTTTTGGACAGATTCCATGCCACTTTATATATGGCATTTCTAATGAAATGAATGGAATCTCAGTGGGAGTTCTGTGAGTAGTTTAGCAAGAGATGATTGAAAATGAGGAAAACATAAGGTACAGTGAAGCGGAGCACTTAGATTAACTTTGCTATGAAGTGTGGAAATTTAGGCCCTCACAATGCCATATTTATTTGTGGTATATTGTTCTTTTGCTAAATTTCTTCTATATAGCATTCAAGGGAGTAAGAAAATATATTTCCCAATAATTGAAGGAGGCCAGCTGTGGACTCATGTCACAGGGGGTTGTCATTATTTTATATCTTATAATAGTACTCTTTCAATAAACACATCTAATTTCAAGAAAAAATATTAATTAGGTTATATAACATAAACACAGTTCCTTTTTTCCTTACCTTTGAGGGTCTACTACTGCACAGTTGGAAGATGATCACGCTCTGGAAGTTTTTCTGTAGATACTTGTTTGGATGAGCCTTAACTCGTATTTCTTTATTGCTCAGTTCATACTAAGAACTTTTCCTCTTAGGCTCCATAAAAATTCATTCTCATCTTTGAAAATCCTTCAAAGCTTAATAATGTTCAGATCTGTCCTTCGTTCCTGTCCTCTATTATAATTTTCTGGAGTATTGCCTGATACAGAACATTCTTGTAAGTGGAGAAATATAATGAAATTAAAAAAGGTTTTCCCTAAGTATTTTAAATACTTGCCTAAAGGTACTCCCATGCTTAGCACTGAAAGCATATGTCTCGGTCTTACAGCATGTCTAAATAGAATAACAAAAGAAGAACAAAACATACTCTGAGGTGGCTAGCCTGAGCCAACTCCAATGTGTGTACAGTGTGCCAAAATATGGTTATTTGCCCAACATTAGAAATCCTAAGAGCATGCTAGACTGCTAAACTCAAGTATGGTGCTGCTAATGTATATATACAGCTATATATAGACCCACTCTGATTCAGAGCACCATCAGCGAAGCTTCCATTTCTACAACTGCCAGACTTGATACACCTGGGATATTTTTTTTCTTGATGATATTTAAGAGGAACAATATAAAATCATTATAATTTTCTCTATGTACAAGCAATCAATCAAACTTAACATTTGGAAATTACATTACTTGTAATTCTGGTTCTGTATTTCATACTTCACAACTTTGGCTTCATCTTGACTCTATTACAGATGTATTATATGGTGCAACCAGGACTCTAGTTCTCAACAGCTACATCTGTAGCAGTAAATTAAATAAAGGAGAAAATCACAGAATCAAACACAAAATAGTTAATGTTGGATTGGACTTCTGGAGATGACCTAGTCCTAACCCCTTACTCAAAGCGGGTTCAGCTAGAATAGGTTGCTCAGGGCCACATCCAATTGAGTTTTCAATATCTCCAAGGATAGAGACTCCACACTTCTTTGTGTAACCTATTCTAGTGTTTCACCACCCTCAGCATAAAAAAAAAAATAATCTTATGTTTTAATGGAAATTCCTGTATTTCAGTTTGTGCCCCTTGTCTCATATGTTCTCACTGGGTGCCATTGAGAAAAGTCTGGCTCCATCTTCTGTATTCCCCTCATCAAGTATTTCTATGCATTGATCAGTTCCTCCTGAGCCTTCTCTTCTCCAGGGAAAATGATTCCAGATGTCTATCCTTGTATGACAGATGTTCCAGCCCCTTTATTATCTTCATGTCCCTTCACTGGCCTCACTCCATTATGCCTGTGTCTCTTGTACTGGGGAGCCCAGAATCTGAACCAGCACTCCAGCTGTGTCTCACCAGGGCTGAGCACAGGGGAAGGATCACCTTTCCCAATCTGCTCACAATGCTCTGCCTAATGTCCCCGAGGGTGCTATTGCCCTTCTTAGCTGCAGAGGTGCAGCACTGGCTCATGTTCAATGTGTTGTCCACAGGGACCCTCAGGTCCATTTCTGCAAAACTGCTTTGATTCTTCAGCTGTTTGGCCCCCAGCATGTACTGATACATGGAGTTACTCCTCTGCAGGTGCAGGACTGGGCATTTCCCTTTGTTGAACTGCATGAGGTTCCTGTTGGCCCATTGCTCCAGCCCATTGAGTTCCCTCTGAACAGCAGCACAACCATCTGGTCTGTCAGATCCTTTTCCCAATTTTGTGTCATTTATACATTTGTACTTGCTGAGGGTGAACTCTGTCCTATCATTCAGATCACTGAAGAAGTTTGTCAGTGTGGGGTTGCAGTCACCCGCACTGCTAGGTTGTTAGCTTCGTCTCCTACATTGTTCTGGTCCAAACCAGATGGCACTGTGTCAGTGCTAACCAATGCCTGCCAGTTGTCGCTGGTCCTGGAATGGAGTCATACAGCATGGATGAGGCCATATCACCTTAGCAGTGTCACTCAGTCACTGTCCTCCAGCGATATAGTGGAAGGCTACACATTCGTCCCTTTCTGCTGTCCTTGCAGAGCCACTTCTGCTGTTGTACTACAAACACTCCCCTCTGAAGTGCTCCTTTTCAGCCCTCTTATTAACCTACAACTGCGGAAATAGTGAAGAGATGCAAGGTCCCAACAGGGTGACCATTTGCAAGGAAGAGGAACCGGAAGTCAAAGGGATTTATTTGGATTTTTGCATCAAGCATAACTGCCAGGTTTGGGGTGGTAGGGGGCTACCAGGATGCCCAGCATGGGAGGTGGCTGGGACCTGCCCTGTGCTGGGCACAGCTGGTTCCAGTTGGAACTAACACCAATACAAACAGTCCATCACACCCCAAAACTGCTGCAGTCAAGGGACCCCACAGTGCCTATGCTCAGGCAGTGATGAGGGACTGCCAGCCACTGTGGGAGAAAAAATGGAGAAGCTGCCTAGCTGAAGTGCCTACCAGAAATTCGCATTCATGACACCACTGAGAGGCTGCTGAGCCTGGTGAACCCTGCAGGTCATCATCTGCTCCTACTGTTCCATGTGAGGTCTCAGGATACTGCAATGAGACAACTCAGAACCATCAAGAGAGAATGTATGTCCCCTGAAGCAATATTAAAAGGATCTGGTGCACAGGTGGTTTCTCCTCTATCCTCAGTCAGAGGAAGGGCTTTAAGAAGGACGAGATTAATTGGACTGGTGAATGCCTGATTGTATGGCTGGTGCTGTACTCGACGTTTTGGCTTCTGTGATCATGAATCTACCTTTGAGAAGCCTGGTCTGCAGGGAGCTGGTGGGATTCACATGACCAAGTGGGACAAGAAGGTGAATATGATTCTATGATTCTATATTATCTCATGCTATACACTGCAGTGAGTGTTTAGATGCCAGATTGCTGCCTTTCCGTAAAGGCAGGCATCTGAGGTCTGCAGCTGCAGCGCCCTCCCCTGTCAAAGGAGTAGCCCAGCATCCCACGGCAGGACTCCTTCCCTAAGCCTGTGCCAAGGCCAGACACCTGCCTACACTGTCCTGCCACTGCTGCTATCACTGTCAAATCCAGGGACAGGGGGAAGAACTGAGTGAGTGAGAACTAGTGAGCATAAATTGTATTTATGCTCTTGGCAGGGGAGGAAAGAAGGGGAATCTCCAGCTTAGTGACACTGAGTATGACATGTACAGAGAGGAAGGATGCCTATGGGAGGGTGAACCTGCCATCGCTACAGCTTGACAGTCTCCCATGGCAACTCAATGGAAAAGAAGAAGAAATCTTCAGCTCATGGATTATGTCTGTGTAGCAACTAGCTATGGCTCAGAGCAGAGTGCCACCCCAAAGGGTAAGTGGTGTGGTAACGGCAGAGAGAGTCACACACTCACATGTCCTGAACAAGAGACATCCTGTCAGGACTCCACACATGGCCGCACATGTGACTGTCTCTGATTGTTTGTCCTCTGCGTGGGAAAAAGAAACCATGCTACTTACAAAAATGACACTGCACACACTGCTTGCCCCCCAAAAAGCCATACTTCCACATTCTTAAAAGCAATATATGCAGCTTTTGTTACCAAATGTCATTTGATTTATGAAGCATTATCTGGAGGAACTTGCCACCATTGCTCTTTTCTTGCATCCCCCATCTCCCATGAGCCCAACTCAGCCTACGCACACTCAAAAGAAATGCTAAGCCACAAAACTTTCTCTGCCTTCCTCCTCTCCTTTCCTGACACAGGTCTGTTTTATCTGCTGAGTTTCTCTGAGGCCTTGCAGAAATCAGGAGCATACCCATTTCCACGTCAGCCCTATCAGAGCTTGGCAGAAATCATATTTAATCTCTTATTCTGTGGACACAAAATTTGTGCCTCATCTGACATTCAGGGTAAAAATAAATATCTTTTGGTTCCTTTCATAGGACAGACTCTGGGTCCAGGCAATGTGGTTCTGATAGTGATCCTACAAAATGTCATCACAGCTCCTCTGGGACACTAGGTATCCTTTCTGTGCAATAGTAACTTATACATTGCAGGTATAAGTGTGCCAGCTGCGTAGCCTGTTGAGATCACAGAAACCCTGCCTGACTACTTTTGTACCTGACAGGGCAGCAGCACAGCACAAAGAACACATAGCAGAATGGCCAGCACCTCTCCATTCTGCTGTAAAGCATTCTCCAATTGCAGCATCACTGGTTAAGTTTTCTCTTGCAGCGCTACATGCTCAATCCACTTCCCATACAAAGCAGGCTACAAAAGAGACAGCGAGGAAGTCCAACGTGTACAGAATTAACCTCAGAGCAAACATGACCCAAATCGACAACACCTCTCCTTGCCCACAGCTCCCTCTTGCTGCTACTCAGATGTTCTAGTTCTTACACTTGAGTCCAGGACACCACCATCCCACCACTTTGAACATAGTCACTAGATTATTAGGGCTATCTTATTGAGAACTTGTCCTGGTTTTGTCAGGGATAGAGATAATTTTCTTATTAGTAGCTAGTGCAGTTCTGTGTTTGGATTTGGTGTGAGAATAATACTGATAACATACTAATGTTTTAGTTGTTGGTAAGTAATGTTTACCCTAAGCCAAGGACTTTTAAGTTTCTCAGGCCCTGCCAGCAAGAAGGCTGGAGGGACACAGACAGGACAGCTGACCCGAACTAGGCAAAGGGATATTCCATACCATATGATGTCATGCTCAGCATATAAAACTGGGGGAAGGTGAAGGAAGGAAGTGGTGTACAGAGTAATGGCATTTGTCTTCCCAAGTAACCATCATGCGTGATGGAGCCCTTCTTTCCTGGAGATGGCTGATAATCTGCCTGCTGGTGGGAAGTGATAAATGAATTCCTTATTTCACTTTACTTGCATGCACGACTTTTGCATTACCTATTAAACTGTCTTTATCTCAACCCACAGGTTTTCTCACTTTTACTCTTCTGATTCTCTCCCCCATCCCACTGTGGCGGGGAGTGAGTGAGTGGCTGAATGGTGCTTAGTCGCTGGCCAGGGTTAAACCATGACAGAACTCTTCCCTCTTTTTTCCCCCAGCTTCTGCAATGGGTCCAACTCAGACCTTTTTAAACATGACCGTGGACCTGGCCTTCCGATGAATGTGGTTAGAGCAAAGATCCTATGGAAGACTGTACGCTGTGCCATGTGTTCCCAGCTGCCAGGAAGGACTTCACAGAGACACCTGGTGATAAGGTCTGAAAAGCATCTAGGGAAGCAGAGTAGCTGTCCTGCATGAGGGCATCCACCAGTACAGCTTTGAAATCCTTTTATTCAGAACCACAGGCTGACCCAATGTAACCCTCAGCTGACCTGCTTGAAGAGGGCTATTGATGTCACCCACGTGCAGGAGCAGCTCAAGTAACAGAGGAACAGGGAGGACCTTCAGGTCTCCTTGACTGTTTAATCTACTTGGATCTAACCCTCTCTTAGGGTGGGACTCTGTCCTGGGGCTCCACATGTTATATTGCACCCACAATACCTGTGGTGGCAAGGACTTGTGAAGCAGCATAGCACCTTTTCATTTATTTATTTTTCCTGTGCTGTTACTTTCCCTCTCCTTTTGTAACTACTTTCCTTTCAAATCCATCTTTTGAGCACCAAAGTTTCATAGAGCAAACTTTGTAATAGGTTTATATTGTCTGCTAATGTTGTTGCCTGGTGACTAAAGGATATTTACGTGCCTGCGTAGATGAAATGAGTACAGAGGACAATGCAATATTGGGAAAGAATAACCAATAAGACTAGAGGTAACAAAACCCTTGGTGTGATCTGACTGTGACAGGGGAATGAAAATAATTCTGTGAGACTTTCTGCCTGTGTAGAGCATGGAGAAGAAAAGAACAAAGACATAACTGGAAAAAAACAAGGCAAAGAAAGAGCAAAGAGTGAGAGCATAGCTGAAAACAAGACCTGAAGCTGCAGCTCCCAGAAGGAGAGAGGGGCTGTGGCTGTCACTGCACTGTGCAGCAAGATAGAGCTAATAGACCCAGGGATGGAGAGAAGAGGGTGGGGATGACAACAGCTGATCAGCAAAGGAGAAGGAGAGAGGAAAACCTGATCTATTTTTAGCTGCTGTTACGGTAAAAGAAAGTGATCCATCATGTTTGTTGCTCTAGTGGAGCTGGCCTCTAGGCAGACAGGTGCAGATGGTTACACACTTCTCTGTCAGGAGGTCCTATGGGCTCAGGAAGGCCAAACTGGGCACCAAGGTGCTGGAGGACCTGATTTGGCTCTGGCTGCTCCTGCTAGAGAGGATCAATGCTCTTTGTTCAAGCTGTATGAGGCACATAGGGTAGACATGGCATTGATGGCACTGAGGTTCTGGTGTCAAGCCTGCCTGAACATGTTCACTGCTGAGCAGCCAGCTGGCTGAATATCTCTTGTGAGATCCTGCAGGATGACAGGGCCTAGCTGAAGGGAACATATGGCCCATAGCTGTTACCAAATGTCCACATCATCCAAGACCACATGAAGTGAAGTGTTACCTGCCAAGATGTGGCACTTGAATCTGCTCCAGGAGGACTTTATTTGTAGATGGTATCTTTAAACTACATGAATGTCACAAGCCCTACCAAGGATTTTACACAATGTAGTGCCCAGTTCTCCTTTGGAGATTTGTGCTAGAAAATCCTTTAGCACTCTGGCTTTGTTTAGATTAGATTTGATGTGTCCTGTTTCAAAGTAGTGACTAAAGCAATTCATTCTTGCAAAGCTGACTGGCACTTTGCTGAGATCTGGTTTCAGGCTGCACTCTAGATTTCTCTATCCTTACAACTTCTTCTGTTGTGTTCATCTTTGTTGTTGATACATATTAAAAAAAAAAAACCAAAACCAAAAAACACGCTGACAAGACTTTGGCCCCAATCAAGTCTTTCAATATATATTACATCTTTCTCCTAGACCATTTCTTACAGAAAGTATTTACTAGAGTGATTTTCCTCTAGAAAGCGTCATGAAGCATGATTCTTCTATATTACACTTAAAGTAATTAGCTTGCTGATTGTTTTGATCTATCTAATCTGTCTGTAGTCAGAAAGAGAATCTAATGAATTGAGTAAGTTTGCCAAGGAGATTTTTAGGTGATGCATCTTCTGTGAAAAGATTGAAGTGTTTTTCCATCACTACAATATTTTGTGCTTTCTAGTTAGTCATCTGCATATCCAAATCAATTATCTTCTCCTACAATCATCAAATTAATTTATTTTGAAGGTTCTTCCATCTTTTTAATTGCAGTTATTTATGCCACATGCTGGAGTTCTGTCTTCATTTTTGGACTTACTGTTAGTAGCTCTTCTGTAGAAAACTTGTTTCACATCAATATCTTGCAAGCAATCTTTAATAGGATTCATCTTACTGAGTATTACAATTCAGAAGTTGATTGACTAAGATGAAGATAGTTAAAATAACTATCGAAGATGATAGTTCATTTTTCCAATATTAGACACCCACTTTAGGTTGAAGTGAATCACCTATATCCCTTCATTGACTTCAAAAAGACTTCAGAGTGGTGACCTGAGATTTATATAATTGATGTTCAGACACCCAAATTAAGTAAATTGAATACCAGTATCTTTTGCACTGAGATTTCCATACATGAAAATCTTGTCCAGAATTTTTACTGAGTACACTGATTATTTTTCAGTCCCGGAATTTTTGCTCCTAGAATATGTTACAATGTAGACCAATCCTACAGCTAACCTTGCCCATAAAAACAATTTTTATGTCATGGTATGGCCTAAATTTATTCCTGTATTTATACTCAAAGATGCTTTTACTTATATTCCAGTGTCAGTTCTGAATGTTATGGGATATCTGCTCAGGAGTTAATGAGATAATTAGATTTGCCTCATTGCTTTCCTTTGCTTTTTTCTGCATTGTAGGAAGAAACACAAGAACATCAAACAAAATAACCAAACTAAAACAAGCAGAAGTCTCCAACTTTCTATGTGGGTTTCTATAGGAAAAGATGAAGTTGGCAGGTATGGCCTTCTACACATCCAGAATCCTATTGGAAATAGGACAGAAGTGCCCAAAACCATGTCCTTACACTGTGGAACTGTCCTTCCTGTTCTTCTTTCATTTGTTGTGTGTGGGTTATTCTTAGTAACTCTTTTTCTTTTTGGCACTTCATATTTTCAGAATAGATATCCTTTTCATATATTGAGATTCTCCTTATCCAGAATGTTGCTCTGCTTTGTATTATATGTTACAGTTTGTGTATACTGCAAACTCCCTGTTCTACTTCCTTTGCTAGCCACTTCTCTTTTGTGGGCTGCTTTAAATGGCATAAATCCATGGCCTATAAAGAAGGCCAAGCTAATTAAAAATAAATTATCATAACTATCAGAAGCACATAGAACTCAGTAGCATGGCAGTCTGTTCCAGGTTTACCTGACTTCAGGTTTGCTTTACTACCTTTGTATTTCATTGCACTGGAGTAAATAGGCACCCTCTTAGGGCTTTTTGCAGCTAATGCCACAATTTTGTCTTTGTATGAAACTGCCTTTGGAAAACCATTGGTTTCAAAGGACTTAAGCAGCCCTTTGGTATCTTTTCCCACCTGCTTTGTCGAGCTTGTCATTTGAGAATATGCTCTCAGTTGATTCTGTCTTTTTCACCAGTATATATTAGATAAAGAACCAGATCACTCATATCTGCCAGGTCCTGCAGAGATTTGATCCATTTATTTTTTTCTGAATCATGAAGATATTAGAAATATTTCGGATTTAAAATATCAGTGGCTGAGTATTTCTGGCATTATTCTGTAGGAAAGCGATTCCTGAAAACTGTTTTTTCCCCAATACCGTGATTCAACTGGTTTACTAAAGTTTTTCAGACAAACTCTCTTATATATTCAGTTCAGCATATCTGAGTTGGACTGACCAAAATGTTGCAGGAGAAAATTATTTATCTGTGTCTGAGAATAGAACATGTTTTCCCATTACATATTACAGATTATGATAATTAGCTGTAACGCTGGACTAGACAATCTAATTAATTAGTGAGCTCAGTAATAATTTCTGATCTATAAAAGACATAAAGCTGCTAATTTCCTTTAGGAGTCTTCCATGGGCTTTCATAAGTTCCGTATCACATAAAATCTTCAGAGACCAATTTAGAGAAGAAAGGTGGTATCATATTGTAAAAAGCTCTTTCACCATGGATACCATATAGTCACTGGAGCACCGTGTGCCATGAATAGCAGCTCTAGCAGCATGGAAAAGAACTCTCCCCACAGAGCCCCTGGGCACCTTCAGGGTCTGTAGCAGTAACATCTGAGGATCCCAAGCAGGATGCTCTGGAAGGGGTTTTATCAGGCTGCTTTCATTGTGTCTGTTAAGGGCTTATATATTCCTAGTGGAAGGTGACTTGGCATTGTTAAAGCATGAGTCCTCTTACTAGACTGTTCAACAATTTGATTACATGTGCTTATACTAGAATTAAGAAACCTGAAATATGAATTTATGTCTCATGCTTATTATAGTTGGTGCAGTATGAATTATTTTTCCAGAATCTGCTGTCATGCTGTAGAATACACAGCTCCCTCAAATGATGATTCCCTTCTTAGTCATTATATTTTGTTTGCAGTTCTCAGTTATAATTTTATGTAAAGTCTCTACTCTCTTTTTATTATATCTCAATCTTCAGCCTGGGGATTGTATACACTTTATTAGGTAATATGATTTTGAAGACTATCTTTACCTTTCTCCAATAAAATTACTGTAACGTTACTTCTCCCTGCTGTATGTTTAAAAAAAAAGGGGGAGAAAGGAGTTGAGAAAACTGTATCACATCGTCCTTTTATTACTTCTTTCACATTCCAATACTTATATAGAATGACACATCTTTAAAAAAAACCAAAAAAACCCCAAACCCCAAACCCCAACCAAAACCCAAGTGAATCATAGCAATACAGTCTCTTATACATATATATGTATTATATCCCTAAAGTCAGCTCTCCACCCCAAAAAAGAAAAATCAGCACATTATCATTTGTAGCAACCTGCACTGACCTGCATTACATGATCAAAGGAATGGACCAAGACAATGATCTTTACTTTGGCATTCCAAGTAACCATAAAATATGCAAAATTGCATTTCTCAAGGTTAGAGAAGTATATAAATGGGGTCTGTTAGACTAATAATGCATTTCTAGAAGTTGTTCTTTACTGGGTAAAGGGAGAAAAAAAGGCCTGTTTTGTATCTTCCCTGTTCCTAAAAGATAAAGATAGGAAGGAATTTTTAGTGAGGGGTGTGAACTTTGGATCTTAACCTCGGATATACTCTGCCTTTTTTTCATATTAAACTGACAGAATTTGGAAAAAAAAGCTTGGTCTTTATTTGCTTTCATTCCTGAAACAGCAAAAGGGAAATGGAGTCAAATTACCCAGGTAGCATCCACAGTTCAGCAGAATATGACTTCTTCCAACATCTTACCTCTACCTCGAGCCTTTGTGTTATCTCTGGAAAGACCTTTATGCTTCATCCTGCTCCAGACTTTGCTTCATTATGTGATCACTTCAGCAGGGTCATGTGGTGAGTTGACCTTTGCTGGACAATGGGTCCCCACCAAAACCACTCTGTCACTCCCCTCCTCAGATGGACAGGGGATAGAAAATATAACAAAAGGCTCGTGGGTTAAAGATAAGGACAGGGAGATCACTCAGCAGTTACTGTCACAGGCAAAACAGACTCAGCCTGGGGAAATCACTTTACTTTATTACCAATCAAATCAGAGTAGGATAATAAAAAATAAAACCAAAGCTTAAAACACTTTTACCCCACCCCTCCCTTCTTCCTGAGCTTAACTTTACCAGAGTTCTCTACCTCCTCCCCAGCGAGTGGCACAGGAGGACGGGGAATGGGGGTTGTTGTCAGTTCATCACATGTTGTCTCTGCCACTCCTTCCCCCTTAGTGGGAGGACTCCTCACCCTGCTCCATCTTGGGGTCCCTCCCATGGGAGATAGTCCTGCATGAACTTCTCGAACCTGAGTCCTTGCCTCAAGCTACAGTTCTTCACAAACTGCTCCAGTGTGGGTCCCTTTCGTGGGGTGCAGTCCTCCAGGAACAGACTGCTCTGGTGTGAGTCCCCTGTAGGGTCACAAGTACTGCCAGCAAACCTGCTCCAGCATGGGTTCCTCTCCCTCCACGGGTCCACAGGTCCACAGACCCTGCCAGGAGCCTGCTTCACTGTGGGCTGCCCGCTGGGTCACAGCCTCCTTTGGGCATCCACCTGCTCTGGTGTGGGGTCCTCCACAGGCTGCAGGTGGATATCTGCTCCACTGTTAACCTCCATGGGCTACAGGGGGACAGCCTGCCTCACCATGGGCTTCACCACAGGCTGCAGGGAAATCTCTGCTCTGGCGCCTGGAGCACCTTCTCCCCCTCCTTCTTCACTGACCTGGTACCTGTAGAGTTGTTGTCACATATTCTTACTCCTCTCTCCAGCTGCAGGTGGTTGCATAAGTGGTTTTCTTTTTCCTTGTTAAATGCATTATCCCAGAGGTGCTACTACCATTGCTGATGTGCTTGGCCTTGGCCAGCAGCAGGTCCATCTTGGAGCCGGCTGGCATTGGCTCTGTTGGACATAGGGGAAGCTTCTAGCAGCCCCGCTACCAAAACCTTGCCATGCAAACCCAATGCAGGACATTAAAAGATCTTCTGTTTGATTAAAAACCTTATCCCTTCACATCTTATGAGGTCTTCAGAAGGTCAGGTCTGTGCTTTCAAAACAGCTTGGTGAGTTCTTTTCAGATTATCTGAACAGGAATGAGAGAACAACTATCTACCAATATTTTAAGAGCATTCTTCTCCTAGCTCAGCTCTTTTCTGACAAAAGTAGAATCAAAACTTGAGATAGCCCTTGACATGACTTGATGATTTAGTGGTGGACTTTGCCGTGTTCGGTCAATGGTTGAAATTGATGATCTTAAAGGTCTTTTCCAACCTAAATAATTCTGTTTCTATGATTAGATGATTAGGAATGTGCTGGTTTTAGCTGGGATAGAGTTAATTTTCTTCATAGCAGCTAGTATGGACCTATGTTTTGGATTTGGGCTGGAAACTCTGTTGATAACACAGGGTTGTTTTAGTTACTGCTGAGCAGTAGAGCCAAGGTCTTTTCTGCTCTCACCCCACTCCATCACTGAGTGGGCTGGAGGTGCACAAGGAGTTGGGAGGGGACACAGCCGGGACAGCTGACCCGAACTGACCCAAGGGATATTCCATACCATATGATGTCATGCTCAGCATATAAAACTGGGGGAAGGTGAAGGAAGGAAGTGGTGTACAGAGTAACGGCATTTGTCTTCCCAAGTAACTGTTACACATGATGGAGCCCTGCTTTCCTGGAGATGGCTGATAATCTGCCTGCTGGTGGGAAGTGGTGAATAAATTCTTTGTTTTGCTTTGTTTTTGTGCATGACTTTTACTTTACCTATTAAACTGTCTTTATCTCAGCCCACAAGTCTTCCCACTTTTACTTTCCTGATTATCTCCCCCATCTCACTGGAGGAGGGAGTGATTGAGCAGCTGTGTGGCGCTGAGTTGCCAGCTGGGCTTAAACCATGACAGGAGCGACTAGAATTCTTTTTATCATATGATCAGTACCAAGCCTGTCTCTTCTTTTTCTTGACGATTGCAAATTATCATATTTCACTTGTGCCTTGTTTCCCCATCAAGCATCCCCACAAGAAAATGTCAGCTGAGTTGCTAGAGCCCTCCTGAGCAAGTATGTATCACATATGAGAAGGACTATGTGGAAACAGCCAATGCATAGGTGGGCCACCTTGTAGCAGAGAGAGGAACTGCTCTGTGACTAGGGCACAGCAGTAGGAAAGGACAAGAAGATGAGTACTAAATCACCTCTATCCATGGGGTAAGCATCCCTCCTACCTAGGAATAACCTAGATGGTTCCAATAGTTTTTATCTTATGTGCACATAGGTTAGGCCTGCCAATATCATGCCTAGCAGTAAAACATCTCGTATGTAAACAAGGAACGATGGGCTGTCTGGGAAAGATGAATTATGGGAGCAGGTGGTGATGCTGTGGCTGCCAATTTCATGGCCTCATTTATTTTTTGGTCCCCATGGAGCTAAGGCATTTTCCGTTTGCAGTGTTGGCAACTTACCTAATATCTTCTCATGAAAAATATGACAGGCATTCATTTCTGTCATGTACAAGGAAAGTGCCTTTTTTCAGCCCAGTATTGCTGAAATAACCATGCAGTTGGCTGTCCTGATTTTGGCTGGGATAGAGTTAATTTTCTTTCCAGTAGCTGGTACAGCATTGTGTTTTGGATTTAGTATGAGAATAATGTTGGTAACACACCGGTGTTTTGCTTTTGTTGCTAAGTAGTGCTTACCCTAAGACAAGGACTTTTCAATTTCCCATGCTTTGCCAGTGAGCAGGTGCACAAGAAGCTGGGAGGGAGCAGAGCCAGGACAGTTGACCCAAATTAGCCAAAGGGATATTCCATACATAGAACGTCATGCTCAATATATAAACTGGGGGAAGTTGGCCAGGAGGGGGCGATCGCTGCTCGGGGACTGGCTGGGCAGCGGTCAGCAGGTAGTGAACAGTTGTGTTGTGCATCACATGTCTCTCAGGGGCTTTTTTTTCTCTCTCTCTTTTTGTTGTCTCCCTTTTCATTATTATTATTATTACTACTACTATTATTATTGTTTTTATTGTTGTTGTTATTATTATTAAATTATTAAACTCTTCTTATCTCAACCCATGGGTTTTACCTTGTTTCCAATTCTCCTCCCCATTCCACCAGAGGTGGGCGACTGAGTGAGTAGCTCCATTGTACTTACTTGCCAGCTAGGGTTAAACCACAACATTGACACAATAAATGGAGGGGTAGGTGTTCTGTTGTCTATATTAGTAAATGAAATAGTGAGTGAAAATGGTCCTGAGTACTGTATCTACATCATCTCTACTGTTAAACATGGGACCCTATCACCCTCTCAATGATTCCTTTGTTTGGCTCAGGCTAGGGACATTCCCAATAAGCAGGATCCATCACTGTGTTGTACAGAGTAAGGGCATAAAAAGGCTTTGGAAGTCACCCCTGCAGGAGTGAGCCTTGTTGGTAGTTACAGGACTTTCTGAGAACAGCTGCTGCTGGCTTCTGATTTTCTAGACTCCTTGGGAGAACGCACTAGAAGCTAGCATGGAAGTTTCCTGTTTCATGATGTCCTCAAGTATCTGCCAAATATTACTAAAGGTGCAATGGCTTGTAATTGGACAGTGTAATGAACCCAAAGGGATTTACTACAAGCACATTTTTATATTTAAATTTCCCAAATCCCAACCAGTTTCTAGACCACAGCTTTAAATATAATACAGCTTAAACCGCAATACTCTTAAAACACTAATCAAAAGATTGGGGGGGGGGGAGGGGAATAGAAATGCTAACAGATAAAAAGGCACAAATGCAGTTTCCAGGTTCTCTGATTGTCTTTACAGAGGTCTGGAACCAGTATCTCAATGTGCAGCCACTACGTCACCTCACGACAGGTAAGGAATGGGAAATTTTCGGGATTGTTGAACACCAAAAATTTTCCCAGTGTCTCAGAACAAAGCTATTTTTGTATAGTAGCTTTCTATAATTAGGGTACTTTGGAAGAATCCACATCATTTGGTGGCTGTCAATCTCTAATTTTCTTCAGTGGCGAAGTGTTTCAGGTTAGAGATATTTTGATGTACTGAGATATAACACAAATAAAAACAATCTTTAGCTTTCACACAGAACTTTTATAATTTGCCTGTACTTTAACAGTTGTTTATGATAATTTTATTATTAGGTAACTATAAAGAAAGGGAAAGCTAGTTTTCATATAAACAAATATCACCCTACTACAATAAAAAATCTCTTAAACAAAGTCATATGTCAGAATAAAGAAGTTTTATAGAACACAGTTTTATCATAAGAACTTCTTTCTGGTGTCGCAACATGTGAAGCTTATTCTCCCTGACTATGGGCTTTGTTACTGTGCATCCAGAGAAACTGAAATACAGACAAGAAAGTACATCTATGATGTATTTTTTTCTTCATACATTTCTGTTAAAGTATGTAATTATTAAAAATTTTGCAAAGATAGAGTTTTTGAAGGTATGGGCGCTTGAATAAAAACTGTTGTATTTACTCATACAGTCAGCGTGGTAGATCAATAAAGTAAATGTTAGCCTTTCTTAAAATACATGTGGCTCTGAACACAAATATATTGAACAAGCAGTCTGAAGATGCAGGAGCTGAGAAAGCAAATGGTTCCAAGACAAGCTGAGTTCTGAAGGAGAGGCACAGCTTCCCTTTATCTCACTGGATATTATATTCACCTGCTAGCAGTCATATTAAAGTGAGGATTACATTTTTGGTGAATAAGGATCAGAGTGTAGCCCTAATAGTACTTTTTCTATGCAAGCTTCCATCAAAGAATGAGGTAAAAAAGAAAAAAACATCATCACTGTTCTTCATTCAAATCAAGCTGATAACTATGCTCTTATTTCAATGTGGCTAGAAGAAAACCATTTACAAAGTCCTTGTTTGGATTGCAGTCTAAAACATAACTTCATGTCAAAGGGTGACAAAGACTGGAACCCCTCTTCTGTGAAGAAATGCTGAGTTGGGCTTGTTCAGCCTGGAGAAGACACGGCTCCAGCAATACCTCATTGCAGCCTTTCAGTATATAAAGGGGGCTTATAAGAAAGAGAGACTTATTACCAGGACCTGTAATGATAGTACAAGGGGCAATGGTTTTAAATAGAAAGAGGAAAGGTTTAGACTGGCCATGAGGGAGGAAATCTTTACTGTGAGGGTAGTGAAGTACTGGAAGAGGTTGCCCAGAGAAGGTGTGCATGTGCCATCCCTGCAAGTGTTCAAGGTCAGGTTGGATGGTGTTTTGAGCAACCTGATCTATTGAAAGATGTCCCTGTCCATGGCAGGGGGGTTGGACGAGGTGACCTTCAAAGGTCCTTTCCAACCCAAACCTTTCTAGGTTTCTAGGATTCTATGATAATCGGGAGATGAACTCTTAATATCAGTTTTCCAGCACAGACATGTTATTCTTGGTGCCTACCCAATCCATACGACTCTACTCCATTCACAAACAGATTACTTGGAGGTAAAAATGACTTTTTTAACTGAAGTATAGATATTGTCAACAAAACCAAGGAAGAATTTTCTATTGGCTCCATGAAACAGCCATATTTAGAGCGGAGAAAATCCTGTTTTCTCTTTTGACCATGTCTTTTGAAACACAGAAAACTACCTAATATTCAGGCTTCTAATATTTTAAAGAAATTATTTGGAAACATATAAATCTCTAGTATTAGCAGTTTAAAACAAACTAAAAGTTCATTAATATTATTATTAGATCTCAAAACATTAATTAGTTGCTGAGCTTGAAATAATGATGAAATTATTTAGCTAAGAGCTAAAATTAATGTAATACCTCTGCACTACAGTGTTCAAAATGGTAAATAACCATGTGCTATGCTATTCTTAAGAGAATTATTTTGGCTTCTTCTGAACTCAGTGCTCTCTTCTGAGACCAGCACTGTGGTTGTGAACAAGAATCAGTCAATTTGAGACTCCTGAAATCTCCACCGAAGAACAACCTATGACACTAAGTTTAGGTCTTCTCTAAGTATCACCTGCTTTAAGTATCTCTACATTACAGGGAATCTTTCACATGTCTAGCAATATAGATATTTTTTCTTTTAGGACAGAAAAGTGTGCTTAATCACTGTGAAGAAAAATTTAGGACACTGTGTAACATGTTAGTTTGCCACACAAATACAATACTGACAGTTCCCAGAGTACTGTCTGTCATCTTACAGGTATGAATCCTCAGTAGCCTGTGAAACACATGCATTCTTTAGCTGCTTGAACTCATGTTGCATTTCACCCAGTTTGAGTTTCACCCACATTCAAGCATTCCTTCCCAGAGTATTGAAGATTCAGCACTGCAAACTAAAGAAGAAACGGCAAGAAGTACAATCAGTAGGAAGAGAGTTCTTTAGTATTGTAGCTGAAACCACTCAATAAACTTTTTCTTCTCTCAGTTAATTTATTTTAGAAGCCTATTTGAATTTGAATAAATATTCTAGTACTTTAAAAACTTAATGTTTTGAAGACACTGTTGGAATGTTAATGCATGCTCCCAGCACTGTTGTGGTAGTCTCCATGATAAAATATTTCTTGACGCACACAAAGAAGCAAATATATGAAATGAGATTTTCAAATATTCTGAGCTGATCTAGGAATATAGGACCTGTCAAACATCAGTAGTAGCTATGTTCCCTAGTCAGTTAGCACTACCTGGAGATTCCCTAATGACCCTCTGCAGGCCTAGCATAAAATGATGCTACTTCAGTGTTGTACTTCCTTTCATAAGACCTGAGTTCAGCCTGCTATAAGGGTAAATGTCATGGTGTAGTTCTTTGCAGGACTGGAGTAAAAGCTTTGAAACTTGTAGTGTACTCGCCCTATTTCATACAGTCACCTGTCTGTAGAAGGTGTAAGGTTAAGGTCAGAAAAGCACCCTGGGGACATATCTGGCTAGTAGTTAACATTTTATTTAGTCTGGAGCTCTTTGGTCGTAAGTGTAAAAGTTATTCAAAGCTCCCAGTAGTTTTAGCTTGTTGCAGAAACACTATAGATGTCTTGGTTTTAGTTATTGCATGGTGTTTTATATTATTTTTTTCTTTTTTTCTTTCAGATTTTGTCTTCCATTGGGAAATTTCACTTTCAATTGTGTTTTCACTTGAAAGCCCTCAGTAGAAATAAGTTATTGCCCATAAAATGCTATCCGCAAAAAGCCGTCATTGTTCACAACCCCATAAAACTTGCACCAGTTAAATGGGTTGTTATGTCTCATTCTTGTTAATTTACTGTCTCAAAATTTGTACAAAACTTCTAGTCCCTGAAGTCCTAGACAAAAGGATTCGTACTCCTTATACAAAAGGTTTAGTGCTCTTTAGATCTGACTGAAAGTGGATGAGCCTGTACTGTATTTCAGGCATTCTAATGGGAACTAAACTAGTTTGCTTCTTCACTCTTGGAGTTGGACTGTTTGATCACTCCTTAATCTGTGCGCTTCAGCCCTTGGAGGGGTTATGCTGGCCTTTCTAGCTGATATCGAGGATGGTGCTTGCAGGCCACAGAAAGAATCATTTCCAGGCTTCATGTCCCAGAAAGACAGATTGCTGTCATCACCCATCTTTGTAAAAATGAAACTGCTAAGTACCCAAGGGGCTATCAGTCTGTAATGTTTTAAAACATTTTAAGTAAATTTCTGCTGTTCATTTTTTCTACTATAATCCACCTTATAATTGAACCTGGAGATTAAAAGCATCACAAAGATGTAGTTTGATGTTGCAAACAAAATGTATAATCTCTTCTTTCATACTGGCTGAATCGTGTAGACCAGGATGCAAGTGTTAATTCTGCTTGAAAGTTTTATAATTCTTCGAGAAAACAAATAGGAAAGAGATAGATATACTCTATACAACAAAAAAAGCACAATTCTGATATTCACCTCTATGGGTTGTTCTATTTAACAGTATTGAAATAAATTCTGACAAGCATAAAGTAGCTTTTGTCCTTGAAAACAAACCATATTTAGCTGCAGAAAAGGACAAATTATAGACCTGCATTATTAAAATGCAAGATGGGAGTTAGTACTAAGCTATTTCTGTTAATTATAATTGACTATATTCTTTAATGTTTTAATGTGATTGGTTACTATTAATATAGTTGTTGCTGGAACAAGCACACAAATAACAAATGATAGGCCAAACATAGTAATATATGGTTGTAGCATTTATGTCCAATGGGTTCTAAGTTCAAAGCAGTATTGCATTAAAATATTACAGAACTACAACAATGCTTTCTGCATTGACAGCGGCCTTATGGAGGACTTGGGGATACTGGCTGATGAAAAATTGGACATGAAGCCAGCAACGTATCCTTGCCATCCAGAAAGCCAGTCATATCCTGGGCTGCATCAAAAGAAGCATGGACAGTAGCTTAAGGGAGGTGATTCTCCCCCTCTAACTCCTCTCTTCTGAGACTTTGCCTGGAGTACTGCTTCCAGCTCTGGGGTCTCCAGTACAAGAAAGACGTGGACCTCTTAAAGCAGGTCCAGAGGAAGTCCATAAAAATGATCAGAGACTGGAACCCCTCTCCTGTGAAGAAATGCTGAGTTGGGCTTGTTCAGCCTGGAGAAGACACGGCTCCAGCAATACCTCATTGCAGCCTTTCAGTATATAAAGGGGGCTTATAAGAAAGAGAGACTTATTACCAGGACCTGTAATGATAGTACAAGGGGCAATGGTTTTAAATAGAAAGAGGAAAGGTTTAGACTGGCCATGAGGGAGGAAATCTTTACTGTGAGGGTAGTGAAGTACTGGAAGAGGTTGCCCAGAGAAGGTGTGCATGTGCCATCCCTGCAAGTGTTCAAGGTCAGGTTGGATGGTGTTTTGAGCAACCTGATCTATTGAAAGATGTCCCTGCCCATGGCTAAAACATACACAAATGACTTAGAGTTTTGTCCACAGTTATATAAAACATGAAATGTGATGTGCATTAAAAAAAAAGGCAATTGCTGTAAGTTCAATAGAAATGCAGAAAGATAATCAATCTGACTTTTTGAAATATGATTTAATAAATTAATATGGTTAATGGCCTAGTGTTGCTTTAATTTTCTATATCTTGCCCCCAAAATTACAATTCAGAGTAAAATCAGTGCTTTGAAATATATTTTTTTTTGCTAAATGTCTTATATGCTGTGTTCTACCTCATTGTAAATTAGATCCTTAAGCCATGACATTTCTTAGGAAAACACTTTCACTAAATATCAGCAGCAAGAACTCACAGTACTGAAATTATACCCAATTCTTGCAGCAAACTGCATGCATATTAATCAGCAAAATGTACTGTAATGTCTTCTTTCTAAACTGTAAGCAAAAAAATGTGTACACCCAAGGGAGTAGAGAAATAACATGTTTGTTTAAACTTCCTTTAGTGATTACCTCAGGGATATCTAGCAAGAAAAAAGATAGAATACTCTTTCTGTCTGTCTCTGTGTGTCTGTCTGAAACAGACTTCTGAAAATTGCTAAAACCTAAGTTTCTCTGTAGATATGTATCCTATATATGTATGTAATCTTTAAAAATAAAGATATTTATTCTTGAAAATCTCCTGACTCTATAATTAAAGTATGCCAAGATATGAAAAGAATGTGTAGTACAAATGCTAGACAGCCAGAGCAATTAAGAATATAATTAATACTACACAATACTATACTATCAAGCTTGAACACTCTGAAGATTAACTATAGGCTCAAATGCTTTCCAGCACCATAGTGAGCATCAGGGAATAATGGGACTTCTGAAATTCTTGTGATGCATTTGAGCTTAGGGGCTATTTTTCCTGACGTGTTAGTAATGCTTTTGTGAAGCGTTGAAGTTAGTGTACTGGAGTGTAAAGTGAATGGTGTAAGTTTTTAGATCAGGTTCTGCATCTTAGATGCTTGATGAGCTCAGACAGATCACTGTACCTCTCTTAATGCTTAAAAGTTCTCATCTATAAAGAAGTTTAAAAGAGATCTGCTTCTTTCATTTATCACTTTAAGAGCAAATTTGTCTTCATAATTTTTGAAAACTGGTATAAAATAGGTGGTACCCCTTTTGCTTTCACAACTCCTTTCAAATTACTGATGCCAAAAGAAAGAAGAGAAGCAGGCTTAAGAGAAAGCTAGACCATTTTGCATTTATTACGAATACTAATGTATCATTTTCAGGTTGCCAGCTGTGGCCAGATTCCCAGCATGGATATTGACACTGATGAGAAAAGTGAAAGTTGTGGTGTTCAAGACTTTAGAGCTAATTTTGGTAAATGTGCTGCCAAAATACTAGTTCAGCAAAACTTTATGAACTCAGTATTTTGCATAAAGTTCTGTGGGTCATGTTATGAGAGATGTCAAACACAGACAATTGCTCTATTAAATCTTTCAATTTTATATATATGAATTTTTATTTGCATCTAATATGCATAAAGATTACACTAAACAATTAACAATATAATCTCATTAATTATGCCTCTTTTTTGTCAGTTCTCTGGTTAGGAACTGAGACTTAACTTCAGTAACTTTATATGTGTTTTCGTATTTTTTCAAATTCAGGATGAATTACCTTAACAAAAATCTTTTTGATCAAGCACATATATTTTACATAATGCTTACTCTAGGTTAAGAATGTGCATGATCTGTTCCCATATGCTTACAGATTAGTGATTTCTAGGACTTTTAAAAGTAATAATACTTCACTTTGTCTTTGATTTCTTAGTAAAGCCTATGTTAATAATCAAGATAGAACGATTTCATTTTGCAGCCAGCCCTTTCATCTAATTTCCTCTTATTTGAAGCAAATAAGTATCAATGAGTTTTGAGAGAAAATTAGGACAAAGATACAGAAATAACATGTTAAAAATAATTTAGAATTTTTTATTCCATTACCTTTATTTTGTCATCTTTTGGAATCGTATACAGTTGTGGAAAACTGCTGTTAAAACTCTACCAGGTTTCTCAGCTGGTACATGCCTATTGTGGTTTTGTTCAGCAGAGATACAAGTAACTTTGTTCAAAACAGAAGAAAATGGGCAGAATGATTTCTCATCCCATGATTAGCTTAATTTTGAGCCATTCCACAGTCCTAATTTTGTTTACCTTCCCATCATTAGTACTGACTCTAGCCTGCCTGGCATATTAATACAAGCATCACTAAGTAGAGTCCATTAGCTTGGTTATCTTCTTTAATGGCATTTTATTCATTGAAAAATTGTTCCTTGAATTGAAGCAGAATTTAATTGAATCAGAAATCAGCTGAAAGTTAGGCAGTTTGATTTCTGAAAGATTAGGCTTGACAGTAAGGTATGCCTTTTCTGGATTAGAAGCAGCTATCAGTGCAATTACTTGACTTTCAGTCTTAAAACGGAAAACCTGCCTATAAGCTAATTTTGACATCTCATAATTGATTTATTGGTACATTTAAAACAAACAAACAAACAAACAAACTTCTTTAGGTCTACTTCTTTTTTAACCTTCTGGATAGTTCTTTAGGGGAAACTTGTTTCTCTTTTAATAGAGTAGAAGTAATGGAAATCAGTAGTTACATCATAACTGAACTTGACATTCTGCTTCCATGAGGTTGAAGGGAAAGGAAGGGATCTTAATTTATTATTACATACCTTTTTTTTTAGAACAACACAATTTAATATCCCGATCCAAAATTACTGTTTTATTTTTGATTTTTGTATCTCAGAATGCTAAGCAAGCTGTAGTGAAATTAAACATAATGCACAGCTGTAATTTTTATCCGTTGACATTTGCTCTTCTTTGACATTGACATCTCCTTCCCTTTACAAAAGAATTAAATGCTTCTAAACAGAAATATGCTTAATTTTTCACATTCCTTTCATAATATGTGACTCTTAGAAATGTCAAGAGAAGAAATGTTCTGTATCAGTCTCATGTTCAACATTCATTGCAAGGACTGAGTTTACATTTGTCCCATTTAGGAGCACCAAAGCATTAAAAGGTGGCTAGAAGGAGGCAAGGAACGTATTGAAATCCCCCAGTAAACACAAACATGGTCATGAATTACACCTTATGAATTAATTAGTGCTAAAGTGTCTTAGAGCAGATTACGATTTTCCATAGCTCTTTCAGAAAAACTCCGTTCTTTAAGCTGCTAATGAAAGACTTTCTGCAACACAGTATGGAAGATGATAATCCTGTTGTTACTGAATGCACCATCTGATATAAATATTTACTTAAAATTCCAATACACTGAAACAGGCTATTTCTTCTTTATCCTCCAGAAACATTACATGACATTTTAATTACGTAGATATACAGATGGATGCGAGGAAAAACTGATATTTGATTTTATTAAAATTAATTTAACACCATATAATTACCCTCCACATCAAACAAGAATAGGCTATTAATTGGGATAAGAAGACATTTACATAATAGAATCTTCTCATGAAAATAAAACACCATGAAAATGCTCAAGTGAGCTATATAAGCTACATAGATACTAATATAAAACTGCAATTAAATTGAAATTATCACAAATCCATTACATAATAAAAGCATTATTGTTATAGTATAAATAATGAAACTGATTAACAAAAGTGGTTGGGCAACCAAGTATATATGAACTTACATACCTTACAACAAAGGCTTAGGGCATTCAATGGAGAGAGAGGCAGCTGCCTAAATTAGATGGACTAGGTCATCTCTGTTGGCATAGATTTTATTTCACTGACTAAATAGTAATTACAAATACTTGTTTAAGAAGACAAAACTGATAACCCATGCTAATGAAATGAAATTTAGATGAAAAAAATGCTTACATTATGCACCCTAACTCTCATCAGATCTGAGTATCTTGCTAGGTTAAGGTCTACAAGACAAAATTAGAAAACATTTCCACTTAAGCATACACTTTCCTATAAGCTGCAAAAAAGCTCCTGAAAAACAAATCAAAGGTAACCCCCAAACTCCGAACTCAAAAATAATCACACACACACAGAGAACAAAATAGAAAAAAGAAAAAAACCTACAGAAAAAATGTTCACCTATAGGTGACACAGGCAAAGGTAAGTTGCAGCCCAGTTATCCTAATTCAAGTATTGTTGGACACAATGAGATTCCTTAGGACAGTTAAGACAACACTACTAACAAAAAGTTGTTTATCTCACTAGCCTTTCAAAAGATGCATCATTTATCTTACCAACATGTACAGTTTTACATGTGCCTTAGTGGCTTATAACATTATAAAAGGGATGCCTGCAAGAGTCAGAGAACTTACTCTCGGGAGATATTAATAATTCTTTTTCTCCATGTACTTTATTACATGAAATTTAATTTTTATTCCTTGACATTTCAAGAGACATAAAGCTCTGATTTTGTTAACTGAAGTGTAGTGTGTGAATTGATTTTTCTGTCTTCCTTGGAAGCTGAATTTCACAACAGTGCTGTGTAAACGCTGTCTCAATAGAGAGGGTTCTTGACAAGGGTGAATCTTTCATTTCAAAGTCTCTTGTAAGAAAAGGTATAATAACCAACAACATTGCCAGCTTGTAAAATTGTGTGGTATAACTCAAATTTTTGTTGCATTGAGCATTTTTTTGGAACTTTATATCAGGCACAGAAGAAACGGAGAATTAATTTTTGAAAATTAGCTAATACTGAGTAATGCATGAAAATTCAGTCAAAATACAGGGAGTTTATAACATACTAATATATTTAAGGAATACAATAACTAAAATGATAACTTTGGAAATACATTATTTCTACTATGAGGTGATTTTGCAAGCTGGTGTCAGAAAATAGCTTTCAGTCTCTTGTTCTCAAAAAGCTCAGTTACAAGCATATCTGGAATTGAGTCTGGAGTATTTGTTTGCTTGGGTTGTTTTGAATTGGCTATGACATTGCACAGGCTGAGATTTGTAAGACAGTTCTGCCCTCACTAAGTACTTCTACGCAGAATTATGTTATTCTGACTTCAGTTGTTCCATCAAACTAATTGCAGGTTGCACCGGAGAAATTTCAGGTGACAGAACTGCCAGTGATTCAGTTCTGGATTCTTTCAACATCTAGATATCCTGACGTGAATTAAAACCTAGCTGAGAAAACAGGCAAACAATATTTAGGAATTCCCTAGTTAACTTTCCTTTCACTGTCATGAAGAACCCTAAAATATTCTTTAGTTCCAGAATAACCTATGACATTTAAACAATCCAAGCATCTGGAATGCACTTTCATTTTTCAAGTAAATCTCCAAAACAATATTTACTGGCATAAGAGGCACCAATCCACTTTCTAAGCATTGTCAGGTTGTTTGCATTACTGCAGCAAAAGGGATGCAAACAGAATAGTTTCTGATAATTCCCTTTGTTACATATGAAGAATCCCAAAGCCTAACACTGATGAATGCAAACTTTTAATTCTTATTCAAAATGCTCAGGCAAAGCTGCATTGGAAAGGAAGTACTTCTTTTCAGAAGATCTCTGAAGCCTTTCTCTTTGGGATTTTTGGTTTGCAGGACAGCTAAAAATTTATTTCAGCTGCAATGACAGGGAAGAAGAATTGTGCTGGTTTAAAAGTAAACCAGCAGGAGAAATGAACCCAGCTCAAAAGGGTTTAGAAGTCAGAACTACAATTTAATAAAAAGATTACAATAGATATACTGATACACAGGAAAATTGGTTTTAGCCC
>JAVJGI010000062.1:69457524-69478695 GCA_035590275.1 Ibycter americanus
GAGGGTATAGAATACACAGTTCCAGTTACACCCACACAGTGATAAACTGGTCCCAGCCACTATAACTAGGACAAGGATGTTGCCTTTAGTCATATTGACTTGGTCAACATGCACCAATTAATTGCATGCAAAATTCATCATCTGGTTGACATGTCAATGCAAGGGGAGGGAGAGCTATGAACTCTACAAAGTGTTCTCCATTTTTGTCCACACACATGGTTTTCATCACCAAGAGATGATGATCTAATCCAAGAGCACGTATCAGAAAACACACTATATGAGGTATTTGGTTACCAGAGGCGCTTGCTACCTCAAGTATCTGAGGTGGTATCTGAGTTTTGGTCGGTTTTATTGAATTATCAATAGACTTATCTTGGTCAATTGGCATGATTAGTAATTATCAAAATCAAATTACCCATTTAATTTCTCTCAGGTGAGTGATTGTAACTGAAACAGCAGGTATTGGAGACTTTTGTTGTATTCAGTCACCAAAATAACAGTCATAAAGAATGAGAAGTAATCCTGTTGAATTCACCAAACTTGTTTGAATAAAAATAGGAATAAATAGGCTAACAGTTTGTCATTTTCACAATGCAACTCAGTTTTTTGTAATAACCCAAATTTCTTGAAAATTAGTTAAATCCAATACAGTCAAGGTATGGATCAGATCACATGTGAAAAACTATAGCATTAGATATAAGTCTGTGGCCACTTATACGTAGCAGTTAGTATTAAATATTTTATTACTAAACCATTAGTCGTAATCCACTGAGCTCATGACATGTCCATTACAGTACACTGGAGAAATTTGATTGTCAATAAACATAAAATCTCAGCTAGGAGTTTCAGGTATTTGAAAGCAATTCATATCATTGTTGAATAAATAGTCTCTCTCTCTCTCTCCCTGTGGGTAATAATATATATTTACTTTGATCTTACAGACAGTTAATTATGTATTTGAGAGAATAGACAATATTCATTAAAAAAACCAACAACACTCAAAACTACAAGCATACTTCAGAAAGAAAATGTATTTCTATTACTTGCTTTGGCATTACACCTAACAAATATCCTGTTTTATTTATCCGAAAATCAATGTACACATCTTCACAAAAAAATCCAAACAAAAAATTGATAAAATAGTTTCTGAAAAACAAAGCAGTATAAATATGGCTTTTAAATCCCGTACATTATTCTTCAGTGGACTGTCTCTAACTGTGTCCTGTACTCTTCATTTATTCTTCAAAATGACTGGACCTTCGTAAGGAATAATTGACTATGTTAGTAACTTTAATATTAAATCCTTACACAATGTTGGTTTCTCACCAGCTTTAGATATTGATACGAAAGTAAGGAGGAAATTTATGTTCATAGTTTTAATCTTATTTGTTTGTCAGTATACATGTAAAGTTTGAATCACATGTCCCCATACTCTGAAAAATGAATATATTTAAGGCCCAAAACCTTAATTCAGTTTCAGTGAGATAAACTTCTGATACTGACTTGCTTCATACTGAGAGAAATAAGCTAGTGCTCCTTACTGTTTGCTCTGCTTCCTCAAGGGTACTGAACAGAGCTCTTTTATAAAACATCCTCAAACTAAGCCTTATTTGAGATGGATGAGAAATATTTGGATGGACTTTCAAACTTCTGACTGACATCAGAATTCAAGGAGATACAGGAGTTCTGCTGTGGTGAAAATAGTACAGCATGCTTCTCTTCCTCCAAATGAGCAATTTTTCACATTTCAATTCTCTCCATTTCTGCTTCAACTGTGGCTCAGGTTATTGTAGGAAACTTTCAAAGTAAATCAAAATCTTTTTGAAGGAAAAAAAAATTGTTGTTACAGATGGTTTCCTAATTGAGGATGGATTAAGTCTCCTTGATTTGAACGAACAGTAGCTTATAAATTGAGAGTCTCTGTTTATTCAAGTAATTAACAGTAATACAAATTGACTTTGAGTTAGAAGGATGAAATTAATAAATTAATTAACAATCTGAACTTTATTTGTTGGGATGGCTAAAAATGCAAATTTACCCCTAGAAAGAATATGATGTATTGAGTTCTAAAAGACACTTGAAAATATTAGTATAATTCAGGCAAAATATTGATTAATGATTGACAAATATAATGATATCTGGCCCCGTAAAGACTGGAGTTGAAAATGATACCTTTAGTGCCTTTGCACTGGACCAATTAGTAAATTTACTTAAATTTACTTGAATGCAAAAGTGCTTTTCTGAACCATTTCTCAGCTAACCTGCTTCCAAAGTTCCAAGTTCCAAAACCAGACAGTCATTTAAAAAAGTGTATATAGTAATGTACTAATAGTTATATCTTTCAGTGCTCCTTTACACCCACTTCCAGTCTTATCTGAGCGTAATTTTTCTTTCTTGTTCCTCCTTTTTATTAAAGTAAGTTGTAAAAATGTCTTGCCAAAAGGACTATATTTCTTGCATTGAATCTTTTATGTGACACAAAATTGCAATTGCAGAATCATCTCTAATTAGCTAATCTGAAATCCCATGGGACAGAAGCATTAAATGTAAGTAAATTTTTTATTTGTGACAAAAGTATCATACTGAAAATTGAACTTTTGATAAAGAGGTGTGAAAATGCAACTGTACATGTATGGTAGCAAAATTTTAAATTTCGTATTGTAGTAATTCAAAATTTTCTTTATTTCATATCACATAAATGGCTATGTTAACCTCAGGTAGATCAGTATGTACATACTCATTTCATATCCACTTAAGCCTTCCTCAAGAGCATTGCAAAGAAAATACATACAGGTAAATAAATTTTTAAAAATCCCATGTTTTGTCTATTTTGGCCATTGCAAGAGAAAGGGAGAAGGGGAAGGTACTGACTGTGAAAAATTTATACCAAGTTTGATCCAAATAGCCTACTACAAAACAGCTGAGAAATTATAAGTTGTAAAATGTGGTTTATAATGGAAATGCTAAATGGACCTTAGCTTGATTATCACAGTTCTAGTGAGAGCTGCTGCAACACTGGATATATTTCTGTAAGTTGAACTCCTATGTATGGCAGGTTTCTATAACCATAACAGAAGGTACACTAATGGGCTAACTTCAACAGCTTGTTAGGTAATGAATTGCTAATCCATTATTTATAAAACTTATAATTAAGTCACTTCTAAAAAAAGGAGAGATAATCATTAATTTTCATCAAGTAATTTGCCAGTGCCTAGCTCAGGATGAAACCATAGTCAAGATAAAAGACAAAATTGTTCTCACCTTCCATCATTAAAACAACCTTTCATATGAGAACTAATGACTGAAACATAGTAATCCAGATTCTGAGAGTGGCTATCTCATGGCACAAGAAAGTCTAGGCATTTCATTTTTGGCGATATTTGTGGAAGACTGTTCACCTAGCACTGAAAAAACAGAGCCAATGCAGAAATTCTACACACAAAAGCTTATAAACTCCCAAACACAGATACAGACTTATAAACATGCTTATTTTTGTAGAAATATAATTAAATAAGAAAAAAACACTTTCAATTCTTTTAAATTTTGTTGGAAAATGAGATCTAGCTAAATGTAAAACGTATAGAGGAAATTATATAAATAGCTCATTTAGAATATTAAAATCTATTGCTGTCTACAGTTTTCCTTCTTGGTAGATAGGTATATGTCCATAAATTTTTATATAAAATGATAGGTACAGACCTGGTCTACTGCCTCTCACTGTGCATACATACCAGTGAGCTAGGCTGTGATTCTTTTCAGCGCTATTTAGAAGACAGGGCAGGCATTGATAGATGAACAGAAAAATTGCCATTTTGTGTTAGTCTTGTTCTAAAACAAGTCTGCTTTAAGGGCTAGATGACTCTCCAAATTAGTCACTATCAGAATACAACAAGCTCTAAGAAGTTTGACTTTAAGCACCAAAATGCACGTTATCTTTTTTTAAAGCTGAGGAATTCCAAAATTAATCTTTGGAGTTTTTTTTTTAACTCTCAGAAAGCAGTATAGTTGTCTGTAAGTTGTGGGTAGTTATAGCCTAAGATTTTATTTCTCTTTTAAAGAGAAAATTTTTGGTTTAAAGAAAATAGGAAAACAATTTTCAAATATATAGAGAGCTGACTAAATAGACCCTTGTGAGCAAACATGAAAGAGTTCTTAATAGCAACAGAAAATCTGGAACTTTGCTAGAATCTCAAACCCCAAACTTTTAATATGCTAGAGACTCAAATTCTACATCAATTATAACTCCCTGTTTTCCATGGAGAGCACCATTTACAAATGAATTTGAGTTTTCTTAATTTAGACATAAAGAAGGGACTGAAGATTGAATCATCCACATCCCACATGAATTACTTTAGAAGGCAAATATGGCAACATTTTTTGTTTAACCTAATGAGAATTAAAATATTTTTCGCAAACTAAAAATGGCTAAATGAAGGAACTCATAGACTATTTAACTCTTTAGATTCTCAAAAGTAAGAAATCTAGGTTCATATCTATCCAGAGAGATGAAAAACAAGTTTGAATCTGACTTTTTCAAGGACTGGCCTAGCTAGTGTACGTAAGATGGACACAGCTGTATGTGCTAGTAACACCTTTTCAAACTTCATGTGTGCTGAGGTCTAACTGAGATATGTGTTAACCAGTTACTCATTCTCCAGTCACCAAAAATGTCCTCATGGTATTAGCCACTATTTCTAAGATGATTCTCCATAGGTCAGTCTCAGAACCTCACTGAAGCAATAGCCTGTCTGCCTTGCACAGACATTAGCTTGTGGATGTTTCCTAGTCATCCTTTTCATGTACAGATAAACAGTTCCACAGTTCTGTTCCTCCCTTATAGGGAGAAAGGTAGACAGATAGGGACTAGGTGCTTCCACATTTATAATGGATTTTGACATTTAAAGCTTGGATGTGGTACCTGGAATTTTTCTTCTGACACTTGTTTCCCAGGATGGCATTAGACACCTGTGTTTCAGCTACTGAATCCCACTCTGTTCCTTTGTGAAAGTTTAGTCCTCAAATGGATATATATTTTAAGAAAATACTTTTTTATTCTTGTGCAACAACAACATGTAAGGTAGTTTTGTACATGATGCATTTTAAAATATGTTCTGCATTTTAATTGAATTTTTATTTTTTTATTTAAACCATAAGTGAAATAATTATCTTCTAATATGTAAGAAAAATTCTTTGTAAAGAAGAAAAGCCTCAAGATAGAAATAAATTATTAGAAGTTTATACAAATGTGCATATCCCTTTATCGTTAAAAAAATAATTTGCTGTATAGATGGTATGTATTCCATATGTATCATTTAATGGAGATATTTTTGAAATAGCACAGAGATGTGTAGCAGAAACATTGAAAATGGTACATATTAAAGATGAATGGAAATGTGTGTGTGAAAATACAAGAAAAAAACAGTAGAACAAGGATTGAAAGAATGGCTTGTACTGATAATGATGTATACCATTCCTAATGTGTTTCCTAAGTTATCATTCCCAGCAGAAAAACTGAGGATGATATCCTTTATGTGAAGTCCAGGAAAGCCTGTGTTCTCACAACTGCAGTGTAAATGATCCATCAGCAGAAGACTGAAGGGCTGACAATAAGAGTATGGCAACAACATTGCAGTATACCATCCATACCATCCCCTTCCCAGTTTCCAGGACCATTTCAAGCACAAGGATATTTTAAACAAGGTAAAACAGGCAAGTTGGCTAAGACTTGTGGAAGATGAAGTGTAGGGGAACTGTAGAGGGTTAATTAACATTGATAATATACAGTTGTGGGCTTGCTTCAGGGGCGGTAGGTTGGCTGATGTGAATAATGTACAGCTGTGGCTTGTTCCTGCTAAGTAGCTAAATAGCATGGAGCACCAGTGGAAGAGGGGCACTGGGTGAAGAGAGAGGAGACCAGATGAAGAAGAGCCCAGGGATGTAGGAGAAATGAGGAGGGACCCCAGAAGAAGCTGAGAGAAGAAGGGGGCCTGAATGAGTAGAGGCTGGCTGGAGGAGAAGCCAGGAACCCAGATGCAGCATTGTCAAGAAGCAGGGTGGACTGGCCTAAAGAGGATGAAGAAACAGCACAGACAGTAGATGAACTTCTGGAACCTTGTGTGGGAAAGCCTTGTTGCAGCCAGCTAGTTTTGTAGCACTGCAACAATGAAGTAATTAAGATTCTGAGGCAAAGGACCTCTCCATGCCAAATAATGACACTTTAAGGATATAAATAACACCCTTGTCATCACCTAAGAAGAAAAATCCCAGTGACATGATAAGGATGCAATACTGGTGTCACTTGACCTCTGTGTCACAGACAGTTGATCCCAGTCAGATGTGCAAACTTGAGTGCTGGTGTCTGTGAGTATGTGAATAAGAGAATATGAAAATGAAATATATTACAAACAATATGAATGGGTGAAATCAACTTCTAGATTTGTAAATAAATACCACCTTCCCCATCCAAGCTCTTCTAAAGGGCTCTTTCAGGCTATGGCCCATCTCATCCTAAACTGGTGTCTAAAATAGGTCAGATAGTGTGCCCTGAAATTATTTTTTGTCTCATCTTTGATTATATGGAAAGTCTATGCTGACTTGCTCAGATATAAATGTACCTAGAATTAGGCAACATGAAGCACAGTGACTGTAGGAGACCATGAAATAATTTGGGCTCCCTTCATCTTTGTGTATCTACTGAGATCCTGCCCAGTGAGGCCTGTTCCAGTATTGCCTCATTTCAGATAAACAACCCACCTCTAATTAATTTCTTCCTGTCAGTCCCAGAATTTGCTACCTCTGCACCTAAATTTGGTACTTCTGATACTGCTACCTAGGTCTTATACTACCTCAGACAAATAATACTGCTGATACAGTCACCAAGGCACTGCTGGCCTTGCAAGACTCTGCTCCTGAAAAGGCCCAGTACTCCCTTCCACTGCCTGGGGAGGCTGGCTGTCTCTGGTGTAACTCCCCTCTACCCACCAGTGAAACCCAGCCACCCTTATGGCACCATTCCAGCTCCTCCCAGTGGTCTTGTATGGTTTAGAGTGAGGTGGCCCAGATGCTTGGCTTAAAAGCACATCTGACTCCTCTTCAGCTTTGAGTGAGGTGAAGCAGTTTCACAGCTGTAAGCCTTACTGTGAAGCAGGAGACCTCTTGATGCCCGAAGTTGGCAGCTTCCATTCCTCACTTCCCCTGCAAGTTTCATTACTGTTACGCTGGGGATGGACAGTGCCTGTGTCCCCGCTGCAGCTGGGGTCCCAGGCTCTTCAAGCTGTTGCATCTCTGAGAAGATCCTGGCTATTTCTCTTCCATGTTCTCTGATGACGCTGTGCAGCGTGCTCACTTCCTCCTGCAGCTCCTCCACTTAACGACACAGCCCTTCAAAGGCAGCACACCTC
This sequence comes from Ibycter americanus, assembly GCA_035590275.1. Classification (NCBI taxonomy): domain Eukaryota; kingdom Metazoa; phylum Chordata; class Aves; order Falconiformes; family Falconidae; genus Ibycter; species Ibycter americanus. The sequence goes on from JAVJGI010000062.1 coordinate 69,464,925, forward strand.
CTGGGCAATGGGGGGCCATCTCCCCCGCAGTTAGAGAGGCCCCAGGACTCCCTGCAGCTCTGCAGCCTGGGACTTGCAGGGCCTCATCCACCATCTGAACCTCCATCTGAGCTGAAGCCTCTGGCCCAGCAGGGGCAGTTGTTCCAGCACCTGCTGGTTGCTTGTTATGTCCAGCAGTTTTTCCTGTTGTACAATAATTTTTCTCGGTCTGTTCAGTTAGCTGAACCTCAGGCCAGGGCCTGGTCACCTGCCTGCTTACCTTAGTAATATTAAGCTGAGAGTATGCTAGATTCATATACTTCTCAGTAAAATATTTATTAACGGCCTCAGCAATTTAAATTCATCTGCTATTTATTCCAGTAAAATTGTTCCTTTGGTATTGATGTCAATATCACCTCATGGACCCTGTCATGGAGTTTTCTTTCATTGCAGTTTAACTCCATTTTTAATTTACCTTCAATGGCTTTCACATTATTTAAATCATCAACCTGCACACATACAATAGAGAAAAGAAAATCTATTTAAGGCCTGAAATTATCTAGAAGTCAGTTCCTGAAAAATTCTATTCAGGGAAACTGGAGCCAATGATAAAAAATAACAACTTTTTAACCTCTAAACTACTGTAGTTAATTTAGTGAACTTTTGGTTAATCACAGAGACTGGAACAGATAATTGGAATATATAAAGTTAATTTTATTTAAACAGGAATTACTTTTCTTGGTCTTTAAATTGTAGTTGCTGCTGGTTTTAGCCAATAAACATGAAAAATACCTATATTGTACTCTTGGCCAATGACATCATATATATATCTTATACATGTGTATATCATATTTATAAATCAATGAGAATACTTCATGCTGACTGTTCCTGATGACTGAATGCTGGAGGCTGACATCTGAAGAAGGAAAAGCATAAGAATAAAGGAATTTTTACACATGATCAAAAAACTGTCATGACAGTAAAAAATTAATGCATTTCTGGAGAGACAGTTATATTACGACACTGAGCCAACCAACTTGCTAGTGTCAGGAATGAGTGGTTTAAGTGATTAAAGAATCACCATCAAAGGTATGAACAAAAAAGTTTTAACAGGAATTTGTGGGAGTGCAACTTCACAGAGTTTGATGACAAAGTTCACTCTATTACTTACTACATGGATAAATCACACAAAGAAGAATCAAACTAAAATTAAGCTGGAATGATACATGTAGAGACTAGAAAAACATATACATATAAAAAGGGGGTAAGGGAAACCCTCCTGTTGAGTCATGAGGTTCAGAGCAGACCCCCTTGCTTTCTAAACTCCTAATAGAGCTTAGATGCAGCTAGATCCAGTGTTAGTCTCAGACTTGAACAGTTTATGTCTAAAGGACATAAGGAATATTCAGTTTAAGGCTGATCATAGGATTTTAGCAGCACTTAAATAATTGACTAATTTATCATTTACAAAGTGAATTATATAGGATTTATTTAAATTAGAGAAGTGGTTTAAGTATGGATTAAAAAATGGTAATACTTATTATGAAGTTACTAAATCAATTCACACACACATACACAGACACACAAAAGAGTAAGTATAGATATATATGTACAAAGCCACACCTGTTCAAAGTTCCCCTTGAGTTCAGTGAAAAACTCACATCGAATGCCTTTGCATTTCTCAGTGAGTGAAGGGTTGAGCCTTAAGAAGCAGGAAAACCAGCCCAGGCCCTGTTGTCAGCTTTCGGCAGCAGTCCCCCTTGTATTGCAGACTTGGGAGTTTGCGAGCTCTGAGAGGCGTCCCACTCAGAGGGAGATGCTGTTCACAGCCTGCTGCGGTCCAGGAGAGCTCAGAGGGCCTCACTTAGGACTGCTTTTTATAGATTCAGAGATGATTGATTTTAGTCATCAGTAATTTTTCTGCCCTGGCTCCAATCTGAGTCGTTAATTAGTGGAATTTTTCTCAAAATTCCATTGTGGTGATATCATATCACTTGGAGACATAATAAAGTGTTCTCAGGCTGGTTAGGGCTGTCATGTTCCAGATAAGGAATCCTCCAAGCCTAGCAGGTGGTGGTGTTGTTGAGATAAGGGACGTTTCTGGTACAGCCAGTGCAGTTTCCCACCTCAACTGTGCAAGAGTTGCTAGTATGGTCAAGGGACACTTAACAACCCAAAATATGACACAGATATTAAGGCCTAATGGGGATTCCTGAGATCATAAAGCAGCCCAGGAAAGTAGGCTAGATGCAGCCCCAGAGCTAGCCTTAAATCTAATACTGTTACCACATCCATCTTGGATACAGTAAATCAATTCAATACCCTGCTTCTATTATGATACATTTTACTGTTAGGTGGTATACATTTTTTACAAAATCCTTGTGCAAAAATCTTCTTTAACTTTGATTTAAGGTTGCTAAACTATATGACTCACTGACATAGACTACCACAAGTAATGAAATAACAAGTTTTTTATTTATTGTTCCTTTTCACAATCACATCTATCTGTCCTTTGTCCTAAACCACTAATTTTATTTTTTCTTCTATATTTTCACTTCTGTTGTGAAATACACTGTGACTATGCAGTGACTATATTTTCGCTTCTGTTCTAAAGAAGAAAATGTTCATCAGGACTTTTTGGCTTTTGCTAAACAATACAGTGTCAGATTTTTATAACCATCAGGCCTCATTATTCCAAATAAATTACAGAAACCTGGTTGGTGAATACATCAGACATATTAGCAGAGATGGATTCAGGTGTGCTGTTGATTAAGGTTAGCAGAGAAGATGAAAGGAGAAGTAGCATGGCTGTGGTATTTGTCCAAACTCAATAAATCTTTCTTGCAGTCTTGGACAGCTTATCAAGTTTATCTGGATTACTTCTTTTTCCTCTGTATTAATGCTTTTGTGTAAAGGGAATACCATGTTTACACATTTCCCTGAGCTGGGAATTACTGTTCAATGAACTATAAAGCCTTTAAAGCATATTTCTGCCTGTTTCACTATCCTCCAATGTAAAGGTGTCATGGTAGATGTGGGCAAGGATTTGGAGAAGAAACATAGGTTGACAAATATAAGTTCCTGAAAATCACTGATGACATGCAAAATTTTGGCTGTTTTGACATGTAATTAGTATCTCTGGAATAAGCCCTGTGGATCAAAAGATTACCACCTTCTTCCTACACCACAATATTGCATATTCTACAAAGTGAATCGATTTGTACCTGTTAGTGTGGTGGTTTGACCTTGGCTGGACACCAGGTGCCCACCCAGGCCACTCTGTCACTTCCCTTCTCAGCTGCACAGGGGATAAAAAACATAATTAAAGGCTTGCGGGCTGAGATAAGGACAGAGAGAGATCACTCAGCAATTACCGTCATGGGCAAAACAGACTTGACAAATTATTTTAATGTATTACAAATCAAATCAGAGTAGGATAATGAGAAAATAAAAACTAAATCTTAAAACACCTTCACCCCACCCATCCATTCTTCATGGGCTTAACTTGACTTCAGAGTTCTCTGCCTCCTCCCCCATGACAGCGCAGGGGGACAGGGAATGGGGGTTTTGGTCAGTTCATCACACATTATCTCTGCCGCTCCTTCCTCTTCACACTATTCTCCTGCTCCAGCGTGGGGTGCCTCCCACAGAGGACAGTCCTGCATGAACTTCTCCAATAAGTCTTTCCCACCGACTGCAATTCTTCACGAACTGCTCCAGTGCATGTTCCTTCCATGGGCTGCAGTCCTCCAGGAGCAGACTGCCCCAGCACGGGTCCCCTGCAGCATCACAAGTCCTGCCAGCAAACCTGCTCCAGTGTGGATTCCTCTCTTTCCATGGATCCACAGGTCTAGAGATCCTGACAGGAGCCTGCTCCACTGTGGGCTGCCCACGGGGACACAGCTTCCTTTGAGCACCCACCTGTTCTGGCATGGGGTTCTCCACAGGCTGCAGGTGGGCATCTGCTCCACTGTTAACCTTCATGGGCTGCCTCATCTCAACCTGCCTCCTGCCTCACAGGCTGCAGGGGAATTTCTTCTCTGACGCCTGGAGCACCTCCTCCTCCTCCTTCTTCACTGACCTTGGTGTCTGCAGGGTTGTTTCTCTCACATAGTCTCACTCTTCTCTCCGGCTGCAATCACCATTATGCAGGTCTTTTTTCCCCTCTTAAATCTCACAGAGGTGCTACCACTGTCACTGATGAGCTCAGCCTTGGCCAGCACCAGATCCATCTTGGAGCTGGCTGGCATTGGCTCTGTCAGACATAGGGGAAGCTTCTGGCAGCTTCTCACAGAAGCCACCCCTGTAGTCCTGCCACTACCAAAACCTTGCCTTGCAAGCCCAATAAAATTAGGTAGGTGATCTCTGACAATCCTGCTTCACTAGAAAGTCCCAAGATCAGTTCCTGAAATTTTTAATCTCCTGGATATAGCAGAGCCAATGCTGATAATGACTGGTGATTTCTCCAGATATGTTGTTTAACTATTATAATGATTATAGGACAAGAGCAAGGATATCACCTAGCTAATTTTCTACTTGTTACCATGGTCTTGAAAGCTGAAGGTCAGACCACTGGAAACATTTATTCATCAAATATGATTTCCTGCAATTCCATCTGTGAGCTCTCTTCAATGTGTTGAAAAGAAAACTCATTTTGATTACTTGTGTTTAGATGACTTTTGAGAAGGTGGACTTGTTTCTAAGAGTCCTTCCAGGCTGCACAAGAAAGGTCTTAGAGAGGTTGCCCAATTGATTCTTCAGGAATCCAGCACTGTTTCCTGTTGATTTTCTCATACTGAGGTTTCTGAGGGTATTAATCAGAAGATGGGGACTCTCATGATTGTTTAAAGATGGCAACTTCACAGGGCTTCTCTTTCAGCCAACAAATAGGTCACTATGTCAGCTTATAGATACTCACCCATAACACTCAGATCACTCCAGGAACATTGGTAGCAGTGATCACAAAAGCTAAGCATTAGATATTTTTGGTAGCACAGTCCTAAACTCTAGAATTATTTCTGTCCTCCAGTCCAAAATACCCAGAATGTGCTGAACTTGTGTATGTGCTACACAGACCATCCTGAGGGTAAGGATATGTGCACAGAGAACAGGATGCTTTATATTTTATTTTTTTTCTGGCTTTAAGGGAATCTATTCCATATGTGTTTGGTTTGTAATATGTGACTGAGGCCTTTGAACTTTTTATAAAATAAATATTTTTTTAATGGAAACTAAAAAATTAGTAATAAGTACCTGAAAGAAGTTAATTCCTCCTGCAAATAAAGTACAAAGAAGTGTAGCTTAAATGTGTAAAGTATTCCCAGTAGGATGATGTTATCCCCAAGGTATCATATACATTGAACAATGATTGATTTTCTCTTGCTTCATTTTGCCCACTGAAAAAACAGTCAATCTCATAAAAGTGAGAGATAAATAGATGTAATAAATAAACCAGTAATGAGAAAAGCTGGAAATAGTAAAATGCAAGTCAGATCAATGTTTAAACAAATAGAGTTTATGGAACGTTTCTCAACACTATTTATGACTATAAAGGGGTCTTAAAAGTAGGATGCTGTTTCTAAATTTGCGAAATGTCTTTATTATTTAGATAATGAGTCTACAGGCAAGTCAACATCAGTACATTCCTGGGATGTATGACTCCCAAACACCAAAGCAAGCTGTACACCATTTAGGAAGAAAGGTAATTGGCCATATCTATAATATTTTATTTAGCAACATATGCCAACAAGGAAAACTGTATTGTATCTGATCTATTTTTCAGGTTTAAAAGACTTTGGACTTTTGAAACAACGCTAGATGAAAATCCTATCATGTTTAGTTTCATGAGCCTATAAAAGTCAAGTCAAATGTTAGGACAAAAGCTTGTAAGTTACCAGTATCAAGTTCTAATAAACTGTAGGAAGGAGAGCAGCAAATTATTTGACACTGATATTTATCATATATGGTCCTGTTCTCTAGAGATCTTAAATAGTGTCATTAAGGAAGGAAGAAAAACTGACAGTTTATTTAAAAACCTGGTTTAGTTCTTGCATGTCAAGAGAAATGATCCACCTATTTAATTCAAGTGGTTGAAAAAATTTTGAAATAACAAATTGATTCCTTTCTATTTTAGACTTCTTAGTCTAGATAATATTTCATCTATTGTTATGTTGTTCAACCTTGATATATAGCAAAATGAGGATTTTCATTAGTAAAAAGTGTAACACTAACCCCATATTAATATAAGTCCTCCACCAAAGTATTAATGTAAGATAAAGCTTTTTTTTACATCAGTGCATTTCTACCCACACTGGCTCTGGGAAAGCTGTACTTTATTCAGAGTGAAGGCTACAGTTTTAAAAGTAACTTTTTTTTTTTTTTTTTTTTTTTTTTAAATATCATCCTTGCCATAGGATGGATGTACAAAGCTTACTTTTTTTTCTCAGGACCTGTAATAGATTGCCCTGAACAGAGAGAAATAGACTTGCCCTAGTCCACAGCAACAGGATAATCAATCAACTAGACCCTCCAGCTGTAACACAATGACAGGAAGCTAAAAATAATCTACAATGCAGAACGCTTATCTCAGAGTTGCCCAGGTAATGAAACAATAATATTTTTCATTATTATTTTTTTCCATCCTGCAGGATTGTTGTAACTGTGCTGAATGGTAGCACAGGAGAGGAAGCTTGACTGGACCATGCTAAAACACATCTGTTGTCTATTGCACTTTCAGCTAATGATGTTTTAATTTGCAGCCAAAACTGGTCTGGACCTGGGAGATACTACTCTTCTAGTCTTTACAGTTCCTGTAATTTCTATCTTGCAGAGACTTTAATTATCCTGAAGTGAATTACTGTGCTTTTGGATGACAAGAGGGTGTCTGTTCTGGGCTGCTTTCTGCTATCCCTCTGTGCTATGTACAGCATTTGGATAATTCCTTAAACCCTGGCGGTGTATAAATCTATGGATAAAGCCTGACATGTATGTTGGACTTTATCATCTTTCATCTCATATTTGCAAAAATTTCTGCTAATTCTGTTTACAGTATCTTGAAATGTTGTACACTTGCCCACCACACTCCATCCTTCCACATCACTAACATGAGACCTTTTTATGTAAGCAGCCATCCTTCCATCTTTATCACCACTTTAATAGGTGTCTGCAGGGGAAAAATGACTCAGCTAGATTTTAATGATTTTTTTTCATGTTTATACATATATCTTGACATTTTCCTTTAAAATACAAGGAAGAAAGTCTTCAATAAATTGCCCAACAACAAAACTAGTAGAGGTAAATCAATATTAATAAAATGATACATACGACTAAATTACGGTCTCATTTTTACAAAGAAAAATGTGAAACTAACTGCATTAATGATCTCTGAATTCAATACAGAAATGACATGTCATGAAGAGATGTTTCAAACGTTAATGGACAGATGCAATAAAAAGTAGTGATTACACTGGTTTTAACAGATTTGTCAACAGATGTTTTGATTATTTCGCAAGTAATCATAATAATTACAGAACCTACTGAAAATATCCCCCATTTAAGTCACAACCTGTTGGACAAATACTGAAATTGCTAGGAAAAAAGCCCCCGTCACCTGTTCTATGGCATTAGACTAAAAAAAGTTAGTTCCCTAAGGAGTTGTAAAGAATATTCAATAATGCATTGGGATGTAAAATTTGTTTGGAAAAATATGTGAGGCAACAAAGTTAACCAGATAATATGAACTTTTTTCCAGGGTTATATTTATTTACCTATTTTCTGGTTATTTAAGTTGCAGTGTTTTCCATTTCCAAGAAAACTGTTTGGGGGTCCAAAATTACAGGATTAAATTGCTTTGTAAGACTGAGGACAACATATATTAGATTTTCAAGGGATGCATGTTTCCAGAAAAAGTTGTTTTGCATATTTTCTGAATTTTACATATAAGCTTCAGACATTTGGATGCTTAATGAACAAAACTGAACTCCTGAAGAGTCTAAAATTGCCAGTTGAAGTTAGTGACAAAGATTTAAACATGATTGATGAGAATACATTTTTTCAGATGTATATGAATTAAAAAAAAAAAATCCCCTCCAAAAATTTTAGTCGTATTCACCTAACGTAGAAAGTGAAACTCATATGTCAGTCTTTTTTCTCTGAAACAGTAGAGGACATATTTCAAAATACTTCTGAATTTGTCTCTTCCCATATAATGATGTAAAGAATTTCCAGAGAATATAGAACTTCCGGGAAAAAATAATCTTATCAAGTTTATCAGAAATATCTCTTCCATCTCTTCTCCTTTCTTCCGCAATTTCCTTCTCCAGTAGTACTGGACTGCCAAATTTCCGCACTTTCCAATGTGAAATCCAGTAACTAAATTTATACCAGGTAGAAAATTTTCAGTCATATTCTTGTGACCTCTGAAACAAGAGACAATAGACAGAAACTGAAACAGGGGACATCACATATCAAAGCATAAGCAGAATATCACATAAGCAGAACAAAATCTTCATCCAAAATTGAAATTAATAGCAGAATTGCATTACTATAATTTTGTTCAGCTTATTCTTCATCATTTTTTCTATACAACTTTTCACTGAAATTGATGAACAACAGAAGTTATTGAAACTAAGTCATTAAAATTTTCTTTTTCCTTAAAACTAAGGAAATAACTGAAAGGAGACAATATTTCATGGTGATAGCAATTATGCCACTCACAGTTGGTGATACTATGCATTCAGAAAGTAAAGGTCCTTTCTTTCTGGGAGGAAGAAACTTGTCCTTCTTTAGTGTACCTTTATTTTAAATACTATTAGATTCATCCATGAAAACAGATAAACTTCTATAGTGTGATATGTAATGATTCATTTAGGAGGTGTTGAGAATATGGAGGGAAGGGCTGGATATTCAAACAGTAAGATGGTTATTTATCATCCTGATGTGAAGTCAGTTGTGGAAGACAGGGAATACAAAAAAGTACGTCACTGGCTCTTAGATAAAGTCTGGTGCAACTTTCAGTTGCCTTAAAGAAGAACTTTCCTATAAGGAACAATGAAGAAATTTGGATAACACTCCTCTATCCACTTAGTCATTTTAGACAACTATTGAACAATGTTAAATTCATGTGATAACAATAGACCAAAAATAGCATAAGTGTAGAGTGATTGAGGATTCTGTTGATTTTAACTTTGTAAACCTGACAATAAGATCCCTCAGGAAAACAGCCATCAGTTGCTGGAATTGCTTTAAATGTTGCTTTTCCATGGCTACTGAGTTTGCCAGGACATCTGTAGGAGGGGTAAAAACCCTTCTGGGCTAAGCAGATGTACTTTACCAGTGAGTGTACATATATATATATATATTTGTTTCTTTGTTTTAAAACAAAATTGGAAGAGAAGAGAAAAGTGTGCCTTTCACAGTAGGAGGAGCGTTCAACCTTTGAATTTTTCGGAAAGAAATTAAAGGGGGAAAAAAAGTATAGAATATACCAAGTGTAAACCTTCCACAGGAAACTGAGTACAAATACCTTCTCATGGCCTGATCAGTCTTACACAAGCTACAGGCTGAATCTTACCAGGCCCAATGAAATTATTCTGCCTTCACTACTATAACATGAAAGCTTTCCACTTGAAGACCCAGTAGACTTTTTCTTTTTAGGTAATGTTCATTTATATTGTATGCTGTGCTCCTGGCTGTGTACTGACCTTTGAATTTGTATTTTCTGATAAAAAGTATGATCTGAAATCAGTTGAAATAGTCTTATTGTAATTATTCTGGTTCTCAAGAATGTAGATCTTATCTGAATTTTAATCTGTCTTACTGGAGGGAAGTGGGTACATGCTTTCTGGGTTTGCTGTTGCTTCAGTTCATGGTGTCTACAGACAGTGAACCCTCTCATAAATAATGCAAGAGCCTTGCCTACAAGCAACTCTAGCCCCATTGGAGGGTGCAGTACTGGCTTCTGCAGGAAATAAATGAGTTGCCAGGAATCTTAACTTTTGGGAATGTGTGGTGTATTATTGTTCCATTAGAATCTCGGAATGATGTAAGATCTGTGATGATGTAAGTTTTGTTACTTTTTGTGTATTTCAGAATATTTTGAAAATCTAAATGAAGTGTTACACATGCTATGACAAAACTCATTGGTTTTGTATTTTCAATGTTATTATCTTTAAAATATCTTCAAATATCCAAGTTTGGAGAATAACCAAATCTTTACATTGCTTTTAAAACAAATTTACTATACTACAATAGACTATATTTTATTGAGGAAAATATGGTTAATACACCAGAATGTTCCTGAAAATTCAGGAAGTGTCTAAGTAAAATAAAAAAACAGCTCATGATTTTTCATATTTTTTTAGATATATGAATATATATGTATTTTATATATATATATTTATATATATATGAATTTTATATATATATATGAATGTTTGAGGTTTTCAATATTTGCCTCAGTCATTTTCTTTATGACATACTTTATGCCATTCAAGATTATTCTTTGCAAAACAAATGTCATTTTTAAGGAAACTTATGAAATAAATGAACTGATGTTCTTGCAAGCCATCATTATTTATAATCAACTGCAAAAAGCTTCTCATATTAGTGTAATGACATGTCCTTTTTCGAGGAATCCCTGAAGTTTGCTCATAATTTTGTTTGCAAAACCTTCCACTTGTTTTAGCCAGCTTCTTGTCTTTCTCACAAATATATTTTAGGCTTCATTCTTATAGCTACTTCTGACAAAACCTGACTGGCAACAGTATTAAGTTGCACTAGTCAATTTAGTTAGATGCCATGCTGCATATGTTCAGATCTGCTGTCGTCTGTCTCTCCAAGCTCTTCAGAATGAGATGTTTACACTGGGGGTGGGGGGGTGGGGGGGTGGAGAAAGAAAGCAAGCATGTTTGTTTCTGTAAATATTATATACCTTACAGTAAAATTTCAGATGTGTTTTTTTTAGAGAGATCTACTGTCAAAATCTGAAATACAATAGAAAAGAAATACTTTACTGCAAGAAGCAGCATGAAAAATGTGGTAAATCTTGTATGCACTTTTTGGCTTTCTGGTACTCTCTTTTATGATGACTCCCTTTTCTTTTCCATTTCCCTTCATCATAGCTCCATTTGTGAAGATCTGCTCATGTGTTTAATTGGTTTTAGTAATTCATGAAACAGCTACTGTGTCAGTTAGCCTCTGACTTTCTTTTAGTGTTGGGCTTTCTGCCCCTCCCCCCTCCCCCCCCTTCCTTGTGTGATAGTGATTTTGTGTAGTGTTTAATCCAAGAATTCAGTTTCACTCAGTTCCTCAGTGAATATCATCACTCCAATACAATTTTGGACTATTTTACCTCTAAATTTCATCATATGAAACTGATATGATCATAAAATGTAAAGCATAAAAATAATCTTTCTAAGAAAATTGTTGCTGTGGATTGTGGTCGTCAAGAAGCTCACTAGAGTTCTTCAAGGATGTATGTTTGCATTTGCAAGAAGCCAGCTATGAAATTATACATGTATTGGTGACAAAAAGACAACAGAAGCTATTTTGCCCAAATGTAGTAAAGGCTGAGAGGTAACAGCCATAGCTCACAGTTAATTGTGAACATGCTAAATTAAAGCTTTTTTAAGAGAATTACCTGCAATAAATTGTCATTCAGTAAAGACATATATTATTCAATGTCAGCATGTATGTGAGTTGTATTAGTGATCATTTGATTACATATCCTTTTAAAGTTTAGTACGATGCTCCTGTTACTCCTATTTAACCTTCATGTTTATAGACATTCTTTCTTGATAAATCTTCCCTGCTGGTCCAGGCAACACCCATGCATTGCAGAAATGCTGTGTCCTATCTAGTCATTGTCTTGCTGATGCTTCCCTTCCATCCCTAATTTTGAAGAGGCAGTTGATTATCTCCTTATTCCATAAATTAGATTTCATTGTGTTTTTACCTGCTTTTCTCATTTAAACCAACATCTTTCATTTTATTTTCATTTTTAGGAACATATACGCTGATCTGAACATTGAAATGAATCTTGCAATTTGCTTTGAAACTATTCTGAATACCCAAATTCCGGGGGAAAAAAATGATTAGTTTAAACTATTCATCATAAAAGGGCTATATACATCTGCATTATGTGGATATATTGTAAGTAACAGCTCATTTATTTTTTCTTAATTTCTTGTCTTCCATCCAAGGATGGAATAGTATTCTCTGAGGAGTGGAACAAGGGTATACAATTTGGTCTCAATCTTCATTCTGTTATTTACTGGGAGAAATAAATTATAACATCAGCTTCATGATTACTTTCTTTACATGTCTCAGTAGGGTTTACAAGTATATCAAAAGAAAGAAAACCTGCCAGAAACTCTAACTTCTGACTCCTTTAACATTTTTAACATTTGTAATTAGCTGATTTATTGAAGATAATCATGGTATGTAAATTACTTTAAAGACACTGTTAAAAAAAACAACCAAAAAACCCCTTGGGTTGTGCTATATTGGAATAATCATTCCACTGTTAGAACCACAGAAAAATAGTAAATGTTCACTAAATTAATACTATGGAAATTAAACATTTAGACCAATCAAAAATCAGTAATTAGGTACTATTATATGCTGTTTCTAATGTGACCAATAAGCAGATGGAAAGAATAGAGAGGGAAAAAAAAAAAAGACAAAACTGTAGATATAATGATATTCTGGGAAGCAAGTATGGTCAGTTTGTAATTTAGCTGAATAATTCTCTTTAATTGTCTTTTCCAATGTGAGCTGTTTCTAAGTTTGAACAACAATATACAATGATTTTGAACAATGATGTATTCCTTTTGTTCTGTTTCTCAATAAGTCTTCAGAAGCTATTGGGAAGTCTTCCTATTTTAATCATTACCTTTTCAGATAAATTATTGAGTAAGCAAAGCATGGATCTGACAGAGACAACTGTGCCATACAGAAGGATGAATTCTGCTAGATCAGTTCCTAGTGAGATTGCTTTATCAACTTTGTGAATATGAATTTATCTAAAACTCTCGGTGGCTGCCAGTTTGAGAGTTTTTCAGTCATTTAGAGAATGAATGGGAAAAGAGAAATTATTGTCTATTAATGAATTAAGAGATCTTCCAACAGTTGCAATATATGTTTAGTAATAATTCTTGAAGCAGTTCTAATAAAGAGTAAGCATCATTATGTATTATGATAAATGTAAATGTTGTACTGTAGTTTTATATTGTGGGGCCAATATAATTTAATATGCTATCAAAAATGAAGACATGAGCTTCAACAAATTCTTTGTTGTTGACTCACCAACGTCTGCTTTAACTGAGGAAATATCCTCCAACTCTATGAAACTGTGACCACAGATTAAAATAGAATGATAATCTGTGATATTTACGTGGAAATTGGAAACTTTTCTCAAATATTCTTGCTTTTCTTTCTTATGTTAAATCAGAATTCATATATACTCTGAGAAAATTGTATTTTTCAGAATTGGGTGAAAAAGAAACAAAAGTAGCATATATTTGTCAGGATACTGAAGAGAGGATTGTTAGCAATAAGCACATATTTTTAGAGAATCAATTAATCGTTAAGAAGAATAAGTTTGTAAATTTTGTTGGTGTCTGTATCTTGCATAAATCAATGTGTATGAATCAATTATGTAGCTTACATAAGCACTGAGGAATTTATTCAGGTGCCCACATACAGGATTTAGTACTATTGATGATGACCTAAGGCAATCTCCTAGGTCTCCATCTGCCAGTTCGACAAGGCATGAGTTTTCTGTATGTCTTTT
>JAVJGI010000062.1:69483617-69494850 GCA_035590275.1 Ibycter americanus
AAAGAGAAAACACTTTTCATGTCGTTCGCTATAGGCTGCTATGAGCTTATGCCTTTGCCTTCCATTATGATACATTTCATTCCTATATTTTAACCATTCTACTTTTACAAGCTACACTTCTGGTGGTTGGTGATTGTACAGCATTAATAAGGCCAAAGTAGTTTTATGTATTTACAATATCTGGGTGTGATCACAGATGTGGGTGTTGATCACTATTTTCTGCTATATGCCTCAGGTTAACTTTTAAGATTGCTATTTCACCTTTTGTTTTTCTGTTATTTTTCTGACCTTCCCTCATCCCAAGTTACAGATTTTCTGTGTTAGCAGCAATTGCAGGTTCCCTGGCTCACAGACATACTTCCTTTGAACAGTTTTCTTCTAGGTCTGTTATTTTACGATGAAGCCATGCATATAAGAGTAAGATACCCTGCGTTCTCATACCAAAGTCTCAGAGAACAGGATTCATCTACCAAATGTGGGGCTTCATTTGTCCTCTCTTTCCAGGCAGTCAGCAAAGACAGAAGGCAGTTTGGTGATTGTCTTGTTCTAAAGTAGATGCCTAAAATAAGTCAAAAGACTCATGGCCCAGGTTGGCTGATTTTACTCATTGACTATAAATGAAACCTAAGGAGACTAATCTAGATGCAGATACCTACACAGTAAACACCTAATTACCTGAGATAAAAACCACTCAGCATCTATGACCACTAGTGAATAAGTCTAGAGTATAAAATTATTAAATATAAGACCTTACATTCTCAACAGTGTTATATGATAAAAGGTGTTGATTCCTGTTAATATTTTTTTTAAACAGTTGTTGGGGAATCTTAAGTCTTGACAATGAAATGCTGAATGGAATGGGAATTTTCCACTGTTTTAAAGGCATGAATTTTTAGTGTCTGATTCTCTTTTAGCCAAAAGCTTGCATGGTTGCCTGTAGCTAGGCAATGTGGGTGCTTTAATGCTGTGCTTGGCATTTGGCAACAGTGTGAGGCAGTGGAAGATAATGCTCTGATGTTCCCTGGGTTTTTTTCCCAGGGCCACATGAGCTTTTTTTTCTGACATACTCATCCCATGGCTACCCAACCTTGAGATTACTTTCTTGCAGAGATGTAGTGGGCTGACAGTACTGTCTAGTTTCAATTTTTATTACCTTCCTGTAACTTTTAATGAGAATTTAAACCCTTAAATGTCAGATTTTAAGGTATATTTAGATAAGGTTAATGATCTGGTCTGTAGTAATTTTTCTGATGGGTATGAAAACTGTGAAGAGCAACCAGTTTGCACTGTTCCCAGAATTGCTGTTGCAACTGGACCTCTAGTTACTTTAAAAGCAAAGAAAGTCCTTTGCGGGCATATTATAATCATGTTCACTGACAGGACAGCAGAACAGTTATGCTGATGCACCAAGTTTACATATGACAAAAACTATAATAATTTTTATTGTTCCTATTCCAGAAACCTAGGCGGGAGATCCATCCTGGTTTACTTTAGTTCTATAAGGGAAACAAAGGAAAAATAAGGGCCTGAGGGGTTAAAAGAAGAAGTGTCTAGTCTCTCACATCAGTACACACGGAAACAGTGACTGTCCAGCAGACCTACTTAAAGAAAGTGAGGTCACAGTCACATAGCTGTATGACTGCTTAACGATGAGCAGTATTAACTGCATTTCAGACCTGTCTTGTTCCACAAGCACATCTACTACAGTTTATTAATCAAGGAAGACTATGCCGATAGCTGTGTCTGTTGTCATGCGTGTCTGGTTTTGTGCAAATCTGCCTGCCACATATGATTGTGTCTCATTTTATATGTATCAGCCAGATGCCACTATTTAAGAAGTTTATGACTGCACTATATTTAAGGAAGTGTTTCCTCAATCCAGGTTTTGAGACACTGCTTAAGCAGACTCCAGGCGCAAAATAAAGCCATTAGTCTTCATTGTCTGAACAGATATGAAATCATTTTAACATAGACCCAAGAAAATATAAAAATAATTTATAGCTACCCAACCAACTGATAAAACTAAAGTGACAAAGGCAAATGATATGTTCACATATACATCTTAATTCTAGTCCTTTTTGACTTAAAAATACGTTATATCCGTAATGTTGGAAAGTGTTCCGTTCCCCTTGTGAATCCTAATCTGAAAACCTGTTCTGAAGATACATAAGGTAAGGGCTTTCTTTCTCAGACTGAGTAGAAGTCACTCTGGTTGCACAGCAGTAATATTCCTTGCACTGAATAGGACACCACACGGGATGAGCGAATTTTCCATGGAAGTCTGTTTTGTTCTGGATAAGACTTAAAACGAAAATGCTAAGTAATCTGAAGACAAGACTTTTCTGGTGTTGCTTCTTTAAGAAGTCCAGGCTTTACTGTGATGTTGTAGAGACATATCTAGTGGGCATGGAATAGCACAGGTGATACATGTTGGGGAATTTTTATGGTACATCTTGAGGTGAATTGAACACATTTGTGCTTAAATATAAATATGAAATAAAATACTGACCAATGCATTAGGCAGAGTCTTACTGCCATAAGCAGTTCTAAAAGGGATCTACAAAGATGTGTCACCAGCCAATTCCCTATACACATGCACCAGCACCAGTCCCATGAGCAGTTGTGTGAGGCACCTCTGCCCAGCCTTGGGTCCATCCTCCAGCCCAGGTCTGCTGCCCAAAGGGGGTCCCTGAGCACACACATTTCAGGATGGCCACAAGACAGTTGATGCTGCCTCTGTTTCTTATCACCAAGGGGAACTTCACTCCCTTACAGGGATTCCTTCTGTCTCTGGTATTCCTGCTTCCAGCTGATTTAACTCCTTGTGCAGATGCGCCTTCTTACCTTCCATGCCAGATTATTCCTCAGTCACAAATTACCACTGCTAAGCAGTTACAATTTTAACTTCCCCTTCATACAAGTAGCTGAACACCTGATTTCTAAATTATGATGAGGTACAGGGAACCACTGTCTGGCTACAGCTACCAGACATAACTTCACTTTTCAGCACCAGTGAGAGCCATTAGGAAGAAGAGTCAAGATTAGTGGTTTGACATATGTTATTTCAATGTTCAATGCTGTTTCAGTGTTCAGTGTTATTTCATATGCTGTTTCAAGGGCAATGTTAGCTACATAGATGCTGCTACCCCTCTCAGTTTAATTCCATATGCTTTTATTGAAGAGAAAATTGAACAGGGTTATTTCTGCTGTATTGGATACAGCAAGGAGAACACTAAACATGAGCACACACCTCACCACCATCAGTTCCTTCAAATTGTTACAGAGTTATAGTACATTGCATCTATTTCTTATCAAATATGTATGTGATGCTTTTCTAGAAATACATTCCAACCACATTGTGGCATTGGTTGCATTACAAGGATAGAAGTGGCATTTACAGCCTCTACTTATACAGAAATCAGACTATATGATTTGAAGAAAGCCTATTTGAGTTTATATAGCACACTTGTGATTTTATATTATCCATGGAAAAGACACTATTTTCTAAAAGCAAACAATCATTTTATTTCTAGATGTAGAGGAGGACATGTGAAGATTCCAAGAGAAAACTGTTCTGCACCTTCTCTGCAGCCCATACTGCAGAGGACACCTGGACACGAGTATGGAGAGATTGCAAATGGTTTTTTAAAAGTATGAGTATAACCACATGACGTGCATTGTTGCAAACAGTGCAACAATGAGCAACTCCTTGACATAAATAGAATGGCAAGAAAGAATAAGCAATCAACATGGATAAGATCAGAAAGGCTGTTAAAAAATTTCTATGTGTGTTCTGTGACTGGTTTTGGTTTCAGTATCTAAATACGGTGCATTGACCTTGACTAGCTGCCAGGTACCTATCAAGCCATTCATTCACTCCCTCTCCTCAACAGGACAGGAGGAGAAAATGCAAGTAAAATCTCACAAGTCAAGCTAAGGACAGGAAGACCACTTGCCAATTACCATCACAGGCAAATCAAACTCAATTTAGGGAAACTGATTTTTTTTAGACAATTAATAACAGAGTAGGATAATAAGAAATAAGAATAAAACTAAAAGCACCTTCCCGCCACCCCTCCCTTCTTCCCGGGGTCAGTTGCACTCTCAACTCTTCTACCTCTTCCCACCAAATGGTACAGGGTAATAGAGAATGGGAGCTGTGGTCAGTTCATAACGTTTTGTCTCTGCTGCTCCTTCCTCCTCACAGTCTCCCCCTGCTCCACCATGAGGTGCCTCCCATGAGATGCAGCCCTTCATAATCTTCTCCAGTGTGGGCCCTTCCCACGAACTGCAACTCTTCACAAACTGCCGCAGTGTGGGTCCTTTCCATGGAGTGCAGTCCTTCAAGAGCAGACTGCTCTACAGTGGGTCCCCCACAGAGTCACAGGTCCTTCCAAAAAAACTGTTCCTGCATTCACCCGTCTGCACAGGGCCTGCCAGGGTCCTGCTCCAGTGTGTGGTCCTCCACAGGCCACAGGGTGGATATCTGCTCCACTATGGTCCTCCACGGGCTGCAGGGGGACAGCCTGCCTCACCATGGTCTTCACCATGGGCTGCAGGGGAATCTCTGCTCCACTGCCTGGACCACCTTCTCCCCCTCCTTCTTCGCTGATCTTGTTGTCTGCAGAGTTGTTTCTTTCACATAGTCCTATTCCTCTCTCTTCGGCTGCTGTTGCACAGTAGTTTTTACCCTTTCTTAGATGTTATCACGGAGGCACTACCAACATTTCTGACTGACTCAGTTTTGGCCAGCAGTAGGTCTGTCTTGGAGTCAGCTGAAACTGGCTCTATCAGATACCCTGCAGCCTCTGCTGCTACCAAAACCTTGCCATATAAACCCAATACACTAAAACAATTTGTGTTTTTCTGGACATACTCTAATTAGTTATTTTGAAATCTGAGTGCTAATATGTTGTTCAATATCATGAATTATTGAGACAGATGGAACTGTTTAGCCTAGAGGAGAGAAGGCTCAGGAGTGATGTGTATAATATGTACAACATATACAACGGGTACAAATACCTGAAAGAAGGGTGCAAAGAGAACAGAGCACAAATTTTCAGTGTTGTCCAGTGACAGGACCAGAGTCAATGGGCACAAACTGCAATGCAGGAGGTTTGGTCAGAACATCAGGAAACAGTTTTACTGCGAGGGTGACTGAGCACTGGCACAGGTTGCCCGGAGGGGTTGTGGAGTCACCCTTCTTGTGGGCATTCAAAAGCTGCCTGGACAGTCATGGGCAACTAGTTCTAGCTGGCCCTGCCTGAGCCAGGGGGAGACCAGATGGTCTCTAGAGGTCCCTTCCAACCTCGACCATTCTGTAATTCTGTGATTCTGTGACCTGTAAAAAGTTAAACTTTTAGCCAGCAGTATTCAAATTAAATAAAACTCTATGGTGTATCTGCATTCCTCCTAGAAAAGTTTACTTTTCATGACAAAAATTGTTTAAGTTGAAATTACGTCTTAACAGAATATTTTCTTTATAGTAGCAAAAATTACTGAAATATAATTCTAAAATTATTTATAATGATTTTAATGCATGCAAGAGAACAAGATATAATCAATCAAAAGTGTAGCTACTTTTGTTTATTTATTTAGAGGAACATTTCGGAAAATTATACTATAAATTAAAAGCTTAATTTTTAAAAGTTGCCAAGATCAATTATATTAATGTCCTCATATGATTTTGACTAGACTATAAAATATGTTTATTTATTTTTCTTGACTATATAACTTTCCTCTTTGATATCAGCATATTATGGAGGTGCAGCAGAAAAGTCCACATTTCTGTAAATGTTCTGGATGTTTATTAAGATAGAGATTATTAGTGAACATTTCTTTTTAGGTCCCTAAGCTCCAGATGCTGTTTTTATTGTAACAACTCTTTCTTAGTTTGTATTGCAATAACTACAGAAACATTAAAGCCTATATACCTATATACACATATATGTATCTCTCTATATGAGTATATACTACATTATCCAGTGCTGTAGATGTGGGTTTGTTGGTGGTTGGGGTTTTTTGTATGCTTACCCTACATAATTTTGTTGTGTTTTCTTGTAAGATGCCTTGAGTTAACAGTAGGCATATGAATGGAGTTTGAAGCTACTAGAATATATAATAGTAGCTAGTATATAATTACTATAATGTGATATATAAATATACCCTGGGTTCTCTTACCTACAGATTTGAAATATCTGGGTCTAACACTTGGAATTTCAGACCTGCTTTGGTTTTTACACAAGTATAAAAAGTAGGAAATCCCTGTATTTGTTGAAGCATATCCTTATTCTCCTTGCATTACACTGTTACAGTAACCAAACTACTCTATAGATAATCTTCAGCTACTGGCTTGTTCTACATTCCCCAAAAGCTTAAAAATACTCATAAACTTCTCCTTTTATAGATGCACTCGAGAGCCTACAGTAAATGAATAAATTCATATTACATAATTCCAGTATATGTGTGTGCTTGCTAGCTGGGGAAGCTCAACTGCTATCTGTTCTGCGAGAAAATAGTTGATGAGGAGCAAGCAAGTGGGATCTCTTAGTTTTTTTAACCAATGCATTCAAGTGCATGTTAAAGGCAGAACTATCATGCTCTTTTGTATCAGTTCATTGATACAGAACTTTAAAGTTAAGATTTCTATTCAAATAAAACCTCTGAATGCTTTTCTCACACTGATGGATAATGAAGTTACAGAAAGCACACTCAGAGAAGCCAATGCCATAGCAGAAAAGCTAAATATTTTTTTTAATATAACTGTTCACTTCAAAGAAGTTTGAGAGTTTAACACTATAGAAGTCTTCATAGGGGAGAAATATGAAGAATGATCCCATGTTGAAGTATTGTTAGAAGAAAGTGATCCAGGAGAAATAAGCAGCAAGGACTAGATTCTCTTTATGCATAAACTCTGAAGAAGCTTAATATGAAATCGCCACAGTGGTTACTATGGAGTATAACCTCACATTTAAATTAGTCCTGCTACCACAGGAAAGGCAGATGGTAAATGCAGTGTCATTTTCACAAAGGTCTTTAAAAGAAATCTATAGGAATACAGGCACTGGTCTGAATGCTTTTGACTTTTGTACCAAGCAAAGCGGTCAGAACTATAATGAAAAATAGAACTAAGTGAATGTATAATACTACAGTGAAAAACCAATATAGTTTTTGTAGAATAAAGTCATGCCTTACAAATTTCAAAGAGGTCTTTAGTGATGTCAATGAACTTGTCCGAAAGGTTCATAACAATACCTATGGGCTTCCAAAAAGCTTTTTAACAGACTTTTTTAGGAAAGTGAAGTCCTGTCACAGATAAAGAGTTAACTGAAAGACTGGAAATAAATTTAGGCAAAATGATCAATTCTTGTAATGGATGTAGGGTATAAGATATGGGTATAGATGTAGGGTATAATGATAAAATCCCACAGGGGTTTGTATTGGACCTGTACTGCTCATTGTATTCATGAATTGTCCAGATCAGGTGTGAGAAACGACTGATAGTGCTGGCTGATGATACATAATTATTCAGGCTACTCGAAAGTAACACAGACTGTGATTATCTGAGAAATCATACCATGAGTCTGACTGAATGTGAAATAAATTTATAAATATAATAAATGTAATGTTCATAAATAAAAGCAAATGTACAAGGAGAAATGTAGTCCTAACTGAAGATATACTGCAGTGGACTCAAAATTAGCAACTACCTTGTAGGTATCCCATTCCCATGACATCAAGTCCTTGTGAAAACATCATTCAGCAATGCTCTAAGACGTAAACTGAATATTAGCATTTACTAGAGGAGGAATGGAAATCAAGAACCACTCACATCCTAAAGATTGGTGCATAGTTGTATTCAGACTATCCAAGAAAAAAGGTAGCAGAAGAATGAATGAAGGGAAGGACAAGAAAGATGATCAAAGAAAGATTTTTACTAAGCAAACCATTATAAAAGATAACATCGGTACACACACACACACACACACACACACTTATATATGTAAAAAATATAATGATGAAAAGCCAATGCAGCTTATACAGTATATACAGGGACATTTATTTTGGACTAGAATTTTTTGTCATGGAAAACAGAAAAATAGGAGGGACAGAAGGAAGGTAGGTAAAGTAATTAATGGTATAGAAAGAAAATTGTATAGGGAAAAGTTGGTTACAATTTTTCGTGTCAGAAGATGTAAAGAGCACTTCATCTCTTAAAAATTTTAAATAAATAAAAATTAATATATTTTTCACATAAAGCACACTTGCATTCTGTATCTCACTGTGGTAGAATGGCTTTTATGACAAAAATAAACAATTAAAGACAATACTATATTATGTCACTGAAGTCATGGAGAACTACTAAAGTACAACCCCACAGACACAACCTGTAGTTCACGGAGGATCTATACAACAGATTGCTGCAAACTGAGAGGACATGCAAGTGGTAATAGCACCCAGTACTTGTCCTGTTTTTCAGTTTAAAACTGGAAAGCCAAGGGGTGTTATTTGCTTTTATGTGTCCAGGGAACACCCAAGAATTTTCAGTTCCAGCAGGAATGGATGCATATGCTCTTAATTGGTTAACTTTTTTTTTTTTTTTTTCTGGCTACTACTGATTTTTTTGTAAAAATATTAGTGGTCCACTGTCTTGACAAGACAGGAAATTCTGGGGACTCTCATATGCTGAACGAGATCATGCAGTCACCCACTGGTTTACATTGTATGTGCATTCAACAGAGAATCATTTTGTTTTGCGTATCAAGGTGACCTTGTCTGTCAAACTGCAGGACTAAATGGGAGAGATGATATGGTGGAGCACTGACTGGCTATAATTATGAACTACAACGGGATGCATTAAGGGAATAGAAGATTTCTTGTCCTTGCTATATTCCTCACTGAGGCATTGAGTCATAGAGAATCCTTTCCCTTGAGCAAAGCTTATCCCTACTGTTATTGCACTCACATCAAAATCTAGGGTTTCACTTTGTAAACCAGGATTATAAAAGGAAAGGAATAAGTTTTCAGTGCATTTGTGTGAAGTAGTCAGCATCCTGTGTGTATGTTCTTTATTACACTTATGCTGTTGGCCTTGTTTATCATGTGCTGTTACTTCAATTGGATATAACTCTATATAATATATGGAATGCCATATCCATATAAAAAGTAACTAAATATGTTAGGCTGACCTAGAAAGTTGTAGCTTAAGTCAAAACTATCTTCTGATACTTAGCTGCATATTCTAAATTTCCTGTTTATGGTACATTTTAACATACGAAAAGACATGTATGAAAAGAAACAGTTCCATTCTATACAAATATTTATATGAATGTCTCACCAAAAAACAATCCAATCCTACCATTAAAATAACTGGTCTAACAAAAGGTAATGCTACACCACTTAAAAGGAAGTTGAGAGGAAAATATGAGTATCACTGAAATATTTATGTTGGATTTAAAATTTGCATACATGGAACTGCTAATGCCATATTAATGAACCGCATCATTGAAACAAAATACTAATGGCAAGACAGTAATGGAAAATAGGCAGTGAAGGAAACAAAATTGACAAAATTAAACTGCTTCAAAGAATGCAAACCAAAAATTATAAAGAAAGAAATAATCTTGCATACAGAAAGCCAGGTCTGCATTTATTTCTGTGCCTGCTCCTAATCTGTCAAAATCTCATTCTTATTTTGCATTGATAGTGATTGTAGAAGGAGCAAGGAAGTTAACAGCTGAAAGTGTGAGGAGTTTTATTCTGCACATCTTTATTTCTAACCCTGAATAGACACTTGACATGATGGCAGATCTGAACTATACACAAACCAAGTGACTGCCAGGGCCTGAAAGACACAATGTGACCAATGTTTGAAAGATCTTTCAAAGCCAGAGTTAGGGTCATTCAAGTTGAAGGAAGCATACATCACTCTCTGATGTGATTAGGACTATCAGTTCAAATAAAACTGAGTTTTAGAAAAAAAAAGTATAAATTCTGTATTATTTTGTACCTGATGATCTCAAGGACTCTTTTGAAGTTGTGTAAAAAATGTTCCTTGCTGCATTCAGTAGAAAAAGAACATTGAATTCTAAAATTCCGCAACTCTTCTGGAGAGCAAGATCACTTCCTCAGTTTTTGTCTATATGTCTCCCAGGGAAATACTAAAATTCCGGATTACACCAAGCAAATTTTTTTAGCACTATGTTTCACAGAGGATAGATGGGACTTGACATTAATATTGTGTGCTATCAAAACAATGAAACTGGCTCCTTGTCAGAAACGCAAGAGGAAGCGTACGCTGTAATAAAGAAAAGTTGTCTTTGCAGAGAATTTACAACTGTACCCTGAAGATGACTTCCATCCACACTCCTCCATCTCCCTTCCTTTAACAGATCACATCAGCCGTCAGATCACTTGATTTGCAAGACCACATTATTCATACATAAAACCTTCTGGAATCCATATTCTAAGGGGTTGTCTGACCAACGTTCAGTTAAAATTCTTTCTCTGAGCAGGCTATAATTTAAGTTGGGTGGGGTAGCACTCTTCAGCTTTTGGGGTTATATAAAAGACTCAGACCAGGGCTGACCAACATGGAAGAAAGTAAGGGAAAAGGGTGAAAAGGAGCACAAGGCTGACTGTACCCTAGTAGTTAAAGAGCTTATAGGGAGATTTATGGTTTCTGTATTCTGCTCCTAGAACAACAACTGCTTTATTATTTACGTTAAAGAGCATGTGTGTAAAATACAGAAACTGTCTTGAAAGTCTGAACTGGAACCCAGGACTCATTCATAATCTATAGGTCTTAAGTCCTTTGCTTGATAAATGTTTGAGAGTTCTTCCATTTAGTGGAACAGTTTTACCGGGAGGAATAATGTCTGACTGTTTAAATGTTTACATTCTTTATTGGTTCTAGCTTTGTAGCAATGATACGTTTCTTGTTCCTTTTATCTTCTTACTGGGTTTGAATCACTACTGCACCTCTCTAATCTAAGACTGTATCTTTTGGTAATGCAGCAGTTCCATTAACAACAACTATAATTGGAATGATGTCTCTATCTTTTTAATGGTGTTGTTTTTCTTCCCTGATACTCCTGCAAATCAATATTAATGTGAATATTTAAATCTACAAAATCTGCACTTAGTCTATTTGAAGTATTAGATGAAGCTTGCAAAGCTGTTTTTTTATTCAGTTTCTCCTCCCAACCTAGTCAAGTTAAAACCATAGAAAATT
>JAVJGI010000062.1:69494860-69510220 GCA_035590275.1 Ibycter americanus
TTGTCAGGTTGTGATTTATTCTCAAAGCTTTTAGCTTTAATAGCCTGGTGCTGTATGTTAAATTATAGTTTTTTCTGAAGTTGTGAACATATATGCTTCAGACGTGCACAGGAAATAAATGCACTCTTTGAGTGAATGGCACATTCTTAGAGTAAGAGAAGGGATGAACCTTGGAAAATGCATTTGACAGGTACTTTTGCAGGGGGTTTTCCCCCCTACCTTTCACGTCTCTTTTTTTTTTTTTTTGGGGGGGGGGTGGGTGGGGAGGCAAAAAAAGCCTAAGGCTTCAAAAAGCAAACCCTGCTTCTTCTGAAGCCTCTTTTTCATCTTTCTGTTCCCTTTTGCTATCTCCAGGAAATAAATTCATCCTTTAAACATACAGGTGAGAAAATAGTGAATTCAAAAGCAAACAGTTTGTTATTTGAAAGGAATCTTGTCCAGCAAGTTTCTGTGGACAAGCTATCTTTTACATGTGTAGTGTCATATCTGTTGCATTTAGTGATGCAGAGATTGCCACAGGAAATGTTATGATCTGAGAAATACTTCTCTCATCTGAGAAAGATCTTTGGGTTTTGGAGGACATTTGTACTATGTTTATTTAAGCAGAACTCACCATTACTATCTTTAAGTCTGTCTTCACAGATGTTTTACCCATTTACACCTCAATGTTATTTATTATTTACTTGTGAAATAAATAATAAGCAAAGGTTTCACTAAAAATTGTGGGATTTGGTATACAATTAATCCAAAAGAAATCCAAATCCCTTCTCAGAAGATGATAGGACCAGTTCTCCAAAACATTATGTGCACTATGTTCAGCCAGGTGTTTACTTCCCTGAGGCTGAGGGGTATGGTTTATGGGCAATGCTGACCACAGCCAAAATCTTTAAGGACCCAGACCTCATTTAAGAGTGAGAATGAGGAAGAAAGTACTGTGCCGTGGCCTATGATCTGAGGCTGAAGTTTTTGGCTATACCTAAGATAGCCACCATTACTCTGCCCCTTCTAAGTAGCATGGTTCCTTTGCATTTGGTATAGTGACTGCGTTACAGCACGATGAGGAGACTTAAGGAGCTAAAGGAGTTGATTATTCCTTTTTTCATGCTTCATCCCTTCATCGAACGGTCAGAAGATCACTGGAACTTACACAAGGAGAGCAGCAGGAGTTGATGACCAAGAGTGAGAGACAGCCAGCCAATTTCAGCAGTAGGTCTAGCTGTCAGATCAGCTTAGTTGTGACGTGAGTTTGTACCTGAAGTACTGAAGGCATTAAAAGTACGGGAAATCTTTACATACAGGATGACAAGGCAGCTCACAAGAGAAGGATCCAATGACACATCTCAACTGACTTTGACCAGCTCCTAAGGAACGTCTGGGACATGTTTTAGGGTACTGTTTACAAAGACTAATGTTAACTCAGATAAATTTATTTTCCAAGTATTCTCCTTCACATAATAGAAACAGAAAGAAGGGGCAGAAACTGTCCTTCAGAAGCACATTTGGAACAACTGCAGTAAATTTCTGACTGGACTTTTGCTGCATCAGTTATTATTGATATGTATAATTAGCCTTATTTGGCTAATCTGGAATAAAGTGAAGACGACAAAGTGCTAATATTAATAGTGGGCCCACAGAAATTTTTAAGCCGTAGCAAGAGAAAAGCAAGTATTTAGAAACAAGTAACTCAGTTAAAAAATCAGGATACTCAAGGCTAAAGAAAAAGGACATTAACAGTGGAAAACAGGATTTGCAGAAAGGATATTGAAGGGAAGCTTTAAACCAAAGGAGAATGAGAAAGATTCTGGACATCTAGGAGCTATTGATCAAAACTTGTTTCCAAGATATGAAGGACCTCAGGCATCAAAATGACTGTAGGTTTTCTTGGTTTTGCTGACATCTCTACAAAGTTGTTTTGTAAGCAAAACCAGCCATGCTCAAGCACTTTTGTGCTCCATGATGCATTCACCATATGCCTTGGAAGATGTAACTTGTACCTGTCTCCTCAGGACTAGTACCTTCTCTGAGCATTTGGGGGAACACTCAGGAAGACTGCAGATGTTTGATAGATGTCATTAATATAGTGTCCTGACTTGCTAATCTCAATAAGACAAGGAGGATATATAAGTTTCTGTGCTATATAAGTTTTGGGAAGTATTCTGTAAGGGAAACTCAAGCACATCTATGACACTTCTCTTGCCCCTAATGTCTGGTTTCTGGGTAACACAGTTTATAACTCAGCAGAGTAGTACAAAGGGAGCTAATTCAGGCCATATGAAATCTCCTGCTGATTTGCTTTCTCCACACGATTGCAAGGACAAGATATGACGGAAGATTCCTTGGCCTTCTCTCCTTCATTCCTAATCTCCTAAATGATGGACATACACAGTGCAATGGAGGCAGCCAGGGCATATCCATGGAGAAGAGACTTTTCTATTGACCTTTGAGATTAGTGGCAGGAAGTATAATCTAGGTCTCAGGTTTTATTTAGTTAGATAATTTTTAGGAATTTCAATTAGTACAAATACTACTTTTCCTTTGATTTCAAAGAGCATGTTATATTACTAAACTGTAATTGGAAGTATACAGTTTACATTTAGAGTCTTTTCTATTCCCCCCTGTCCTATTGACAGCCTGTTTTCTATTAGAGTCTTCAGTACATCATTGCATTTAACTGCTGCAGTTTGTTACAGATAGTCGGGTCTGAAATAATAGTAGTATACAGGTAGAAGCTGATAAAGTTGATAGAGGGGGATGAGATAGGTAAGGGTTAAATAAGTTTTGTAGGGTAAGCATTTAAATGAGTCTTGTAGGATAAGCATTATGTTTAGAATAGAATGAGATATTGTCTAAGGTCAGCAAAGTGTGCTCAGAACAAACAGAGGTAACAGGAAGCTGACCCTGAAAGAAGAAACTATCAAGGAAACGTGCCTCCAAAACCAGTTGGAACCAGGCTTGCGGTTGGCATAAGAACCAAGAAACAACTGAGCCTGCACAAAACACCAGGGGTAAAAAGTTTACGGTGAAGAAGACTACTAACTTCATCCCCACGACCACCGGACGACCACCACCACGGGACAGTGCGCATGCGCAACTAGGAGGAGCACATGGAAATGACTTCATGGAACTCATTTTAATACAAAGCGGGGATAGTTAAAAAATACGTAAAAGTGTGTTAGGCAATCTCATGAATACGTAATGTTTTGTGCATATAACCACAGAAAGAGACCGTACGCGGCGCGCACATCTTTGGGAAAGATCCCATGTGCGCCCGGCGCTGAATAAACATACCTCCTTTATAACCCCCCCAAGGTTATAGAGTCGTTATTCCACACGTCAAAGTATATAATTAACTTACTTTCTGAAACTCAAAGGATGGTAAACTTGCTTTCTGTTTTCTTAGAGGATGTAAAATACATTTCATCTTATTTCAACATTTTAATAACAGTGCCTATCACTTCAATTTTTATTTATCAATATATCACAGAGTAGCAAGATTTAAGTTACAGGTCATGCAGAATGTATCAAAAAAATACAATGGCAAGAATAAAGCTCTGCTTCCCTAGAAGTCTATGAAAGCTGTACATTCATTTGTCCAGGTAAGATTAAAAAATAATTGACAGCAATCCTTCAGTTTGTAAAACCCTAAATATTTTCAATTATTCTGTAGGGGGCAGCAGACTCTAAACAAATTAATATTTAAGTTGGGAGGTAGGGGGAACAGAAACACTCATTGCCTGCTTTTCACTGTATGTGGTAGGTAGGTGTGTACCTGAATTGCTACATAATTAGTAACATTCCCTAATTATTATTCTTTACATTAACAAACACAGGTTGCATGAATTTCTTTTTATCTAATCTCTTATTTTATATACAGAACTACTGAAGCTGAACAAAACCAGTGAGATAAAATTAACACACAAATTGTTTTTTCCTCCCTTTGGGCAGAAAAAAAAGCAATTTACAAGGAAAATGCAATTATATATAAATATTTGTGAAACTAAAAAAGTCAAACATCATCAGTGGTGTTTTGTATATGTGTGAGGTAGCAAAAGTAATACCGCATTAGACTATTTGATTAATTATTAACATTTTCACTGCATCCCAATGGGGAACTTATTCTGGAAGTGGAACATTTTGCTATTTGTTATTGTCCATAATTAATTTTTAAGTGGCAAGCTACAGCATGAGTAAAAGAAATTTAGTTTTTAATTAACCAATAACATAGATCAGTTCTACTTTTTCTGTCATGAAAATAGTGGAATTAAAGGTATAATACAAGGACGTGTTCTTCATTCCCCCAGCCTGCAGAGTAAGGTTTTGGTAGAAAGAAATTAAGAAAGAAATGGGGATAAATTATCTTCCTTATTATTCTGTGGGGAGAATAAACTCTGATCATAGTTTTAAATTACATTAGTTTAAGTAAAGGGCAACATTTTTCATTTAACAAGGCATCTGGATCAGCCCTATTTAATCATATGACCTGAATATTGCAGAATACATTATCTTTCACTCTTACAGCAGTGGGTATTTGACAAAATATTTTGATTGTGTAGCTGAAGATAATTAGGTGTAAGCAGTATGCGCAGTTCATAACCTTCTGTTTTAGTCCCAATACACTGCTTTACAGAGCTTTTTTCAAAATAATATATTAAACTCTTATTGTTTGATTTTTCTGGGATTTATTTGTTCATTTCTGCATCACTTAAGATAATGAGAGACTTCTGAAAATCCTAATAAGAAGTTGATAAAATTATAAAAACTGCCACAATTCAAAAAACAACAGCAGCAGCAGCAATAACAGACTTCTGCACAATAAAATATCATCAGGGTGACACAGTACAGCTACAAGGCAATTTGCTGACACTTTGTAAAGCGTATGAATTGATGTGTTATAATGGAGATTTCAACACTGCAACACAGCACAAACATCACACAATCATAAATTAAAAAAAAAATATTTAAGTACTGATCTACCTATAAAATGTCAAACAATGCTGAGCATGCACTGGGAGGCAACTATAAATGCTTATATCTCAAGTTGAAGATCTGACACTGATACGACAGCTAAGCTGCCTTCCTCCACTTCTTGTAATATGAAATTATTGCATTGAAGCCAAATAGCTTTTTTTTCTCACACTGCTGAGGTTTGAAATGAAACATTAAGCTGCCTTACACTGCGGTCATTTTATAGTCCAAGGCAGTGATAGCAAACTTCAGAATATTTGTAGAGACTGTTAGTATAATCATCACAGCAGATTTTAGTTTGCCTCACAGAACAGATGTTTATCCAGCTAGAAATGAACTTTGAAAGGAACGAATAGAATGCAACGATTTCCACAGAGCAAAGATAACATTCTTCTCCCTCCATATCTTGCATTAGATTAGGCAGACATAGCCACTGCAGGCCCAAATGTGGTTTTGGTGGGTGTTTGATGTAGGCAGAGTGGAGTGCTGGGTCCCTGGACCCTACTATTTATTAACAAGAACAGATACAAATTCTTATCCTGATTCCTAAAAAGTGACATTCTCTGAACTGTCTGTCAAATTAATATGATAAGTACCTTATTCAAGGACAAATCTGTGTCTTAGAGAAACTTAGAATTTTAAAGTATTACCAAGCTTTCAAGTACAGAAAAATCTGCATTTTATTTAAATTATTGCATTAGGTACCCAGACACGCTTATGAAAAAGAAAGAAGTGTTCTTTATTTACGTGGAGCATAAATGTTTCTATTCAGAATTTAAAATCAAGGTAAATACACAAATGGGACAAATGGGACTTCTATAATCTCTAAAATTATTTCTTTCTTATATTTTGCCCCCAGTAGATCTTGGAGACGGATGAAGGGCTGGACACCCTATTTCAAAAAACTTGAAGACTGGGTAGAAAACTGATGGTGATGATGATGTTGCTACTATCAGCTTTTTTATTTTGGACTTGAAAAGTTTCTTTTGTCTGTTATGTAAATCCTGTAGAAATCTGATGTAAGAAAAATATAACTTTTGCAGTTTGTAGATTTGAAAGACTGAAAGGGACTAAATGGTCATCAACATTAATGTTCTGCTAAACACATTTGATAATCATATTAGCAGAAAGGTGTTGTAATAGATCATCCTTCCCTAGTTAAGAACTCAATTTCCTTCTGCTGCGCACACAGGAGGACAATCCTTCACCTCTAGAGAGAATGCACTTATCCTCTAATGTAAAAGAAACACAGTAAAGGTTGTTCTGGTCACCAAACTTCCTCATCTTCTAACAATCATGTACTAGCATTTATGTATGCCTGCTAGCCCCAAGGCTCACTCTACCTACCTCAGAAAGCCATGGGCAAGGAGGAACTCTACAAATTGGTCATATGCATGGGACATTTTGACTCTGTTAAGGGCTTCTTCACTCTGTTGTGGGATAGCACTGGATTAATCATAAAAATTTCTAAGTCCAACCTTACCATCCCCATTACCACACTTTCATGGGAAGGAAAAGACACAAGGCTTCACCACCGCTTGCACAACCTAGCATGATCATGGGAGCTCCATGGACATCAGCAGCTCTGTTCTGGCTGTGTGTGGTTTTGGTAAATTGAAAGCCTAACTACAGCTTTTGAGTAATGATCTCTCATGACGGGCAAGGATCCTTGCAGCCATTACTTATGGAAATGGTAATTGTACATAGTAACATACCATATTGTTTTAACTTTTTATAACACCCAAGTGTGCCAACAAGACTATTAGGAGTCTAAGTATTCTATATATGCATTAGGCAGTCAGTAGGACTCTTGCAAAGATCTACCATTAAGTATCTTTATAGTTTCATCGTTTTTACACCCTGTATGCTTTTAACATTTTCTATTGGATTTCAGTGACAAATAATCTGAATTATATTTCTGAGCCCTTTACGTTCGCACATTTTATGAACAAAAATAATAATAAACTGTTCTTCAAACACAAGATCAGTTATCCCAAGTCAAACTTATCTCTATAGACTATTTCCATTGCTAGCCAATATTAAAACAGCGGTAGAAAAAGAGCTAGCCTCAAAGGGTGTGCATCAGCCAAAAGCATTTGAAGGTTTTCACATAACTTTTGGTTTATAAAAATTGTCTGCAAACAGTTCATGGACTATAGCCAGCCTAGCATGATTAATCATACTCAATATTGCCAATACACAAGATTAAAAGATTACACTTTTTCTAATAGTCTTTCTGATTTTCATCTGTTTCTTTAGAAGATTTGTATCTCATTTGTGTAGCAATAAAAGATAAAAATGTATCTCTACGATTTTTATTTTTCTGAAGCCAGTATATTTGCAGCACAAGGTCTACTGACCTTAAGATCATTAAATATCTCTTTCTTCTCTTGTGCTGTGCTCCAGGAAATGAGTCAAATGCTCAAACCTCACCATGTGTCCCTGGTTAGCTGCTCTTGTACTTCAAGCTAAGGACATGCTTATCTGCCTCACTGCATCAGGGGTAAAGTGCTTAGCTCTAAGCCACTGCTTGCATCCCTCATATGTACCATAGCACTGAAACACACAGTATTATGTTGGACTGGACCCCCCTTCAGATTGTCAAAACAAATAAGCAAGAACATTTCATTAAAATTATTTTTTCATTGTCCATGGGTATAATCCTTCATTTCATATACAGTTATACAGTATTTTATATGCAATATTCTTTCTGATATAACACCAAGGGACTTAAACATCTGTTTCTACAGATATTATGGGCAGTTAAAAAAAACGTGCCAAGATATTTGGGAAAAGCAAACCCAAGGGATAAAAATGTATGGAAAGTTAATAAAGCAAACATATGTAGGATTTATAAAATTATTATTCATCCATCTTGACAGCACATACAAGGTATTAGAGAATTCTTCCAATTGGGTTTTAAAATTAAATCATTAGAAAGTTTGTGTGCATAAGGATCTGGAAATGTCAACAATAACACAGGATAAGATGTGTAGCAGTGACTTCAGAACAAACCTACATGAACCTCACCAGAAGTATCTCTCTGCTTCTGGAATAAAATATGGTTTGTTAAAGTATTCAAAGATTCTTACCCTCTTTCATGTATTATCTTCCTTTTCAATCCATACTGTAAGGATCATAGAGTCATAGAAATCCAAGCCTGCAAGACAGGACTAAAGGTAAGCCAGCATATTCATGTGGCAGGATGGGACATTGCTGTTATTCCTTCTCTTTGTCAGCCTTTGAAGTTGTATTTGGGAGAAATGTAAATAAATCAAGAAAATGTTAAGGTAGAAATGGAAGCTCAGGTTGGGTTGCAATTACACAAACAGAAAATCCTTTACAACTACAACCAGAATTTTGAAATAATAAAATAAGGTGTTTTTTTTTTAACTGTCTACTGGCTTGACTCAACATCTATAACTAGTCAGGGGGTAAGGAGAGGTATAAGTGCTGAAGAGGAGTATTTTTTTCCCTTACTCACATATGAATTTCTATTCAAAGAAGTAACTACCTCATGCCTCTTCCCCCCACCCCCTGCATCTTTCACTTAATTAAAAAGGTTGCAAGGTGGTTCTCTACTATCAAGTGTTCCCCTGCAGGTATGTTTTTGCACAGGGGTTATTGTTACTATTACTGTTCTTGTGTTTGCCCAGGACTAAAATACAACAAAAAGAACAAAAATGAGACACATAGGTTTCATGAGAGCCATATTCAGGTCCCTTAAGAGCTATAATTTGAGCACTATTGCCTTAGAGCATTGTTATCTGAGGCCGTAGTTTTCTGCCTGTCGTTAGAAGGCCAGAATATGCATTAAGCAGTGTTCTGCTTTGTATTTTCACTACAGTATCCAAATTCTTGAAATAGAAATTCTTGACCTAGAAATAGAAACAAACATAAATAAAAACCAGTCACAGATATTAAATACTTTCTCAATTTTCTATTAACTAAGTTGTTTTATGTCAAAGAAGGACTTCATTGTGAATTTCTAACATTGGCTTGGAGGACTTGTTTCCAAAACAGGTAGAAAATGCACCAAAAGGGAGAAATATCTTTTGTTTAACCTGCACATGGACTAAAAGTGTCAGCATAAGGAAGTGTTCACAGTGACATTTTCTTCCAGATTTCCAAAAGAATTTACTTCAAAACAATATATTGGTGATTTTAGAAAGCAAGATGTTATATATGAATTTAAGCTAATGTCCTTTTTAAACCACTGTCTTACCTCCCTGAGAAGTAGCAGATATTGTGGCTTTGACATGATGGCTTTTAAAGAAAGGAGAAACTTATTACACTATACTTATGTAAGTATATTTTACTTACCTTTACTTTGTATACCTCCCAGATGTATACATGACATTAAACTATGCATATATAAAATATATTTAAGAATAATTTGTCTAATTTAACATATGGACATAAAATCAGCTTTGATGGTTCACAACAAGCGTCCATCTAGCCTAGCATATTGTCTCCAACACTGGTCAAAAGTGGAAGTATATGGTTGAATAGGAATACACTAAGGCTATATTGTATTCCCTTTAACCAGTTCTCCCAGCCTTTTTCAGTTCAGGGGATTTCCTGAGCCTCTGATGCTTTTCTACTAAATATTAGTGAGTTCGTCTTCCAAGTATGTCTCCCATTGAATCTATATAAACTTCTTGCATCCACAGAATAGTTTGGCAAGGGATTCCACAATTTTGTTAGCTGTTGAGTGAAGAACCATAGCATTTGTTTTGAACCTGAAGTTAAAATTGAGCTATTAAGTTCACATTTTGGACACTAGTACTGTTGAGAAGGACAGTGAATGGTCAGTCTCAGTCTGTCTTCTCCAGGTCATTGATGATTTTACAGACCTCTATCATATCTTCTCTTTCCATTTCTTTTCCAGGCTGAGTCCCACCATAATCATTCTTCATATAGAAGCAAATACATACCTTTGCTGATTCATGTTGCCCTTACCTTCAAGTTATATACTCTTTTTCAGATGAGAGAACCAACACTGTAGACAGGGGTCAGGGAGTGAGCGAGCCATGAATTTGCCATCATGTTCTCTATTTGATTCTCTATATGTTTCCTAGTACTTCCTAACATTTTTAACTGTTCTGATTGCTACTGGGTACTACCTAGCCCACCCTATTTCCATAGAGCTAGCTGTAGTAACACTAGTACCTTATTTCTGAATGGAGACAGTAACTTCAGAGTTCATCACATAGGTAAATGAATTTACTAATGATGCAAACTATTTTTTTCTCTCTTTAGATCATTACCCAATTCAATTTCATTTGGCATCTCAAGGGTCAAATTTCTTGTTAAGTCTTGCTAGGTTTCTTCTGAAATTCTTCAATTTCATCTTGCCCTTATTACTTCACAACTTTGTTAGCATCAGCAAACGTTGTTCCCCGCATTGCGTGCCTTTTCTTCCCTCCCTCCCCCAGTTTATTTAAGGACTGTGTTAGCACCAAGATCGTAGCCCAGATCTTCCCCGAACTCCACTGCTGAACTGACACCGTGGCAAGACTGGCCATTATGCCTACTATATTACTGAAATATTTTGTGTCTTTTAAACAGATATGTCAAGCACTTCCTCTTTATCCCATGAGTGCCTAGTTTCCTTGAAAACCTTTGGTGAGGGATTTTAACAAGACTGGAGTTCTAAGTAAACTGTGTATGTTGTATCTTATGCTAAGGCAGAAAGAAAAACTCTGAAACTGTTCAAATATTCATCCTTTCAAAGACTTCTGTATTTGCTTGATACACTATACAGAACCAAACTACCAAAACCAGAAACAGTTTGAAGTCTTCCAAGACAAAGCATTTGCTCACAAGAAAAGAAAAAACTAACCAGGTAATTTTGTGACAACCATCATTACAGTATCAGGTTATGTCCAGGTTTGATATTGCTGTGGATGGCCTGAGTTTAAAGTTTATTTGAAGTTGGTTATGGATACATAACTAAAGTCTATAAAGATATTTAATTGTATGAACAAGTGAAATCAGAATCAGTTCACAGTTTTACCATTCAGACTTGAAATTTGTATCTCTATTTGCTTATTATTCCTACATCAGACAGATTAATCCACAGCACATTATTTGTTTAACTGAAATAATATTTATTTTTTTACTTTCCAAGCCTAGCTTCTAATAGAGAAAAAAAAAATAATTTTAATGTAAAAACATGAGAAAACTCTTTGTAAATGGATCAAAAAGTTTGCTCAATTTTAGTTTATCATGCTTAGTGTTCAGTTTTCTAATGCATTTGAGATGTGGTCCTGAAATCATACAGTACCACTTTGTTTTAATGGATCTGAAAAGCACAGCTCTTAAATTGGATGGAAGATGTTAGAGATGCATAGAGTCTGAGGACCCAAGGGAGATGATACAGGAATAAGAAATTTCATAAAACTCTTTAAAGTCCTTTTATACTTTAGGCCACGTGGAATTATCCCAAGATCTGGTTTCTAGAATAAATAAACTGTTAATTGCTTTTTCTGATAATTATTCTTTAATATTGTTTTATTACGCTGAAAATGGCACATGAGATGGTAGAAAATCAGAAACTTGATCTTACCAGACTTCAGAAAGAATAACACATACATTATATATTTATCTAACTTTATAATATGTGGATGGTTTCTGCAATCAAATGCAGTGGCACCTGACTTTTAAATTATCAGTATTTTCAGTACCTATGAAACATTTATGAGAGATTAATTTTATTCTGAACTGATACCTTTAAGTCCTTTTAGGAAAGTCATTGTCAGGTGTTAAATCTGCTTGAACATTCTCCAATATGGAACAATTTCCCTTTCCAAATATTTGATCATGAATTATTCTTTTCACTACTACTAAACTTTCATACAAAGACAAATGATATAGTGCAGTTATATACCTATCAATCAGCTCTCCAGCCTTTTGGTCTCTTTGACTGAAACAAACTTTCTGTCCAAACATTTATTTTTAAGCCGAAGTATTTAGCTCAAGAAGGTATCAAGCTTCACATGGCCCAACAATACACACTTGCACTCCAGAAAGGCAACCATTCACTGGACTGCATCAAAAGTAGTATGACCAGCACGTCAAGGGAGGTGATTCTCCCCCTCTACTCCACTCTTATGAGGCTCCACCTGGAGTACTGCATCATGCTCTGGGGCCTCCAACAGAACAAGGACATGGACCTGTTGGAGCAAGTCCAGAGGAGGGCCACAAAGATAATCAGAGAGGGGGCTGGAGTACCACTTCCATGGAGACAGGCTGAGAGAGAGCTGGGGTTGTTCAGCCTAAAGAAGGCTGTGGAGAGACATTACAGCAGCCTTCCAGTACCTAAAGGGGGCCTACAAGAAAGCTGAAGAGGGGCTTTTTATGAGGGCCTGTAGTGACAGGACAAGGGGGAATGGCTTTAAACAAGGGAGTGGATTGAAATTAGCTATTAGGAAGAAATTCTTTGCTGTGAGGGTGGTGAGACACTGGAACAGGTTTCCCAGAGAAGTTGTCGATGCCCCATCCCTGGAGTTCAAGGCCAGGCTGGATGGGGCTTTGAGCAACCTGGTTTAGTGGAAGGTGTCCTTGCCCGTGGCAGAGTTGTTGGAACCAGACGATCTTTAAGGTCCCTTCCAATCCAAACCGTTCTAGGATTCCATGATGGTTTAGCAGACGAGGATTTTTTTTTTCTTGTTTTGAGTCTTAGGCAGACTATTTGCTACAAAAAGTAATTGTTTTGTTATTTACATTGATTCAAATTATTATTTTGTTGTAATATATGTATATCTGTATATGTATACTTGTATACATATCTACTTTCTTCAACCTGAAGCAAAATTGTAGTGGCAAATATTTTTCAGGAAATCACAAAAATATGCAGTAAATGGGACTGTATCATAACCCTGTTGTATCCCCATAATGGAAATGTGCAATTTTTGCTTGCTGCCTGGGCATTTTCATTGCTGTATTATCAAGTGCTAGCTCCAAGGTAACAATAAGTGTGTCAAGGAAGTGTCTCTTAGAGCCAGAAAAATTTTGAATTCTTGCATAAGGTAGGCATTATTTAGTGGGAAAATATTTCTGCAGAATGTCACAGGTGAAGCCTGCTCAGGCTATATATATATATATATATATATGTATATTATAGTATCATTCAGGTAAGTGAAACTTTGTCTACATCTGTCCGGCATAAACTCATAAAGTGTTTATGGCTTGCACTAAGGAACACAAACCAAGCACAGGGAGTTGTTGGGGGAAGCTTCCCCAAAGCTCTGAACCACATCTGCCTTCCTCTAATGGTTTGGGTATACACAGAAAGGAAACAAAGAACCACAGATGAATTCTTAATATGTTTACAGCCAAGTAACATGCTTAGGACAGTAGGCCACAAGATGATAATGACCCAGGTAACAGTAGCTAATTGACTTTTGTTAGGGAGAAAATCAGAGATTGGTCATGATAAATGTGGCCATTGGCAGCTTATGCCAACCAGCTGAGTTAGGAATTAATAATTAGAGAAAGTGGTGGCCCTTTGGGGGAACACTTCCGCAAATGCCTGATTCCCTGTGGATGGCTAAGCTTGAGGTGGACCCAACACACAGAGAGCCACCTGCAGCTGGGCTGTGGTTCCCTTGCCCAGCTATAGCGAGTGCCCTCCTTGTGGGTGGGGACACCACCCTTGTGCCTTCCTTGTCCATAAATATCTTGGTCAGTGCCTACATATGCTGGAGAGGGAGGGTGCATGTCAGTGACTAAGCATCTTTCTGGGGCCTGGGGATACGTCCTTCAGAGATTCCCCCCATGAGGGCTCACTTTGGGTAGCAGGTTGGGTGACAGGCAGGGATGAGGCTTCTTTGTGGCTTTAGAGAAGAAAGTAGCATTGCAGGAATGTGTGTCACACCTGGCATGGACTTATGTGGCAGACAGGTGTAAAGACTGGTTGGGGAAGGCCATTGCTGGCTATCAGTGGTCAGAGTACCTCCCTACATGACTTGGGGCTTTTCTTTCATAGCCAGTCCCTCTCTGCCCCACAGCACGTCCTGTTTTGCTCTTTGCCTCCTCCTCTTGCACTGGGGCTTTGCGCTTCATGGCAGACACAACAGTGGTGGCTAGTGAGTCCTCCTAAACACCCTACCAAGGGACAGACAAGCCCATCACTCAAAACCATGGAGAGATGTTGGTCCACATAACCTGTGGTTGTTCCTGTCCATGCCAGAACAGCCTCCCATCTGTGGCTGCTGTCACATCGTAGCCCCCGCCAATAATTTGCTACTGACAGTCCTGGTTCCTCCTCCCCTTGGCCCCCAAACTCCCCCCTGACAATGTGCTGACTCTTACTTATTCTAACCCTTGCTCTGTGTCTCGGCTTCTTGCTCCAAAAGCAAAACCACTTCCACACCTGTAAGGGTTAATTTTCTCACTAAACTAGATACCTATTTTTCATATAAGTAGGATCA
The DNA here is from genome assembly GCA_035590275.1 of Ibycter americanus. Classification (NCBI taxonomy): domain Eukaryota; kingdom Metazoa; phylum Chordata; class Aves; order Falconiformes; family Falconidae; genus Ibycter; species Ibycter americanus. The sequence goes on from JAVJGI010000062.1 coordinate 69,509,263, forward strand.
AGGTTTTCCGGGTAAAGGAAGCTCTGGAAACCAGGTTCCCTTCTTTCTGAATATTACTAACCACTTGCTTTCCATAATTTAATCAAAGAAACTAATCTCAGACAGCCCTCAGGGAGACAGCTTACACAAGGTATGAAACCAGTTTAACATTTACATTTTCTGGATAGATGCAGTGAAATTCTTCACTTTATGAGAAATGTGATTTTGATAACACTGTCTGTGGTATTGTTGGCTGACAAGCACCACACCAAGGTGGCTAGTCTTGGTGAGCATCATTTGTGAACACTTAATTAATGCAAGATATATGTAACTCAGGTAGTCATTCCAATTTTGTTTCAATTTCTCATGTGTAAATATCCATTTTGTGTCCTACTATGACATTTCAGGGGTTGGACTAGATGACCTTTAAAGGTACTTTCCAACACAAATGATTCTATGATCCTATGATTCTATGATTTGTATTACAATAAATAGGTGCTCTGATGCCACAGTAGCAAGTGATCTACAAACACCTTAGACAGAAAACAGATACTTTGTTCAAAAAATAAATGAAGTCTTTTCCCATGTTTATTATTTTCTGAACTTCAAAATCTATGAAAATAATTTTTTGCTTTTTTACTGATATTTTAGTAGTTACATGAACTGGATCTCTCCAGACCTCTGGGCTTGTGAGAAAAACATGAAATGTGGTACCTAAATGGTGTTATTATTTCTTTTAATGTTGCAATAGTACCTAACCTCTTTAGTTTGTTTTTAGAGGGGGATGTAGTTGTGTGTATTTGCTTTTTTTCTGATGCTGGAACATGAATATTACATATTCTTTAGTTACATAGGTATGTATAGATGATGATGTATTGACATAAAAGTAATTCTGAGTAACGTAGTGTGCTGGTTTAAAAGTAAACCGGCAGGAGAAATGAACTCGACTCAAAAAGAGTTTAGAAGTCAGAACTACAAT
>JAVJGI010000062.1:69510320-69559708 GCA_035590275.1 Ibycter americanus
AGAGAGGGTATAGAATACACAGTTCCAGTTACACCTATGCAGTGATAATCTGGTCCCAGCCACTATAACTAGGACACGTAGTCTCCAAATGACCAAATGGAAAGAATGGATAATCTTCACTAAACTTAACTGGCTACATCTGCACTCAATTGACATGAGGACAAATAATGTAACATTGATAAATATCAACAGAACCTCTTGATTATTGATTTATTTTTTTAATAGCATGTGCAATTAACAAGCAGAACTTCCAAACAAGTAGAATATACAAGTCAGACATACTTTATTTTGTCTTCCTTCTGCTGAATCTTTCCCATTCTTTTGTGGATATTCCATTTATCAGCTCACTCTTGCTCTATTCAATTATCATCACACATAATTCAAGCTACAAAAATGCTGTGAGATGTCTTCTTCAAATATTTGTTTCAATTTTTAATTGATTATCTTTTTTACTGTGAACTGGGATTATATGAATATTTGATAAAATTGCAAAAGTAGTATTCTCCCAGATAGTCACAGTTTGAAAGAATTTTAGTGAATATTTATAGGAAACAATTTTTAATTGATTAACATGAATATTTACTTCATACATCTGCTTTTTTATTATCTGGTCAAGTAACAGAGCCTTTTGATGTGATTTATGCATCCAGTTAAAGAAATTCAGCTTTTTATGCTGACTGATCATTAAAACTGTTAGCTAGATGAGCTACAAACAAAGCTCAATAATTTTATTATTAAAGACAATAAAATACAGTTGTCCTTATGTTTAGAAAGTTTCCCTTGAATTGTTTTACTGCATTTTAAGTTTATTGCTTCTTGTATCATCCATCATAGATACAGAAACTAGACTGCTACCTTCCTCTTTGCAACAGTTTTTCAGGTATTTGAAGAATGTCACATTATGTCTCCAGAATCTTTTCTAAACTAAACAACATAAATTCATGTAACCTTTTCTAGTGCCCATTTCTCTAGTTTTCTACTCATGTATGTATATAAATATACATACATTCATATATACATATACATTATAAATAATAGAAATAAAATATCTATGAAATTAAAGGATACTTTTAATATATTTAGATGTTATAGTATGTTACTAAAACAATGTAGTTGCCATCTTTTAGCTAGAAAGGAGTGACAGGCAATCCTGTAATATTAAAAGGCTAGAAATGTTAAATGACTAGCTCAAAATTAATTACCTGGACTCTTCAGAGTAAATTAATTAAGCACATACTTATGTAAATAATGCCATTTAAAATCATTAGCAATCCTTGTAGTTGTACAACAAAAGAAATGGGATCTTGAAATGCTTCTCAAAACTCTTCACAATCTCACTGTCACCTTTACTCCTTTCCATTAACTGAGCAAATCAAGAGGTAAACAGATTTAATTCAATTCAGTTAATGTCACAGTCATTTATTACATTTGCTGACAGAACTCTCACCCACCAGTTTTTTAACCTTGTTTAAGTCTTCCTTTACTGTAAAGGTGAATCCTGAATTGGTGACTGTTTATAGGGAAGTAGGAATACTGGAAACACCCCTACTGCAGAATCCTGCCAGCCAAGGCAAAAGTCAAGGGGGAAATCTGACGCTGTACTGCTGAGCCCATCCTATTACTTGTCTGAAAAAGAGCATTTCATGGCCCTGATTATGTTGGCAACTACTTAATGGGTGATAACTTTGCCAAATCCTTTATCTTGAAAAATCTTAATTTGGGGAACAGGGCATTGAATGGGACCAACGCTATTTCCCATTTCTAGCTCTAAGGGCGAATTTACTAAAGTGTTAAAAAGAAACTGTGCTACTGCTTGCATATCTTTTGTGAGATACCTCTTATATGCTGTATTTCATCCTACCATGACTGGCCAAGACAGCTTAACATGCAAGAACTTCTAATGATCCATTTGTAATCCAATATTCAGCCTAGCATAAGGGAACACATATTTGATAATCAAATAGTATTAAAATGGAACAAATCTTCAATAAACACAGTCATATACAATTTGCCTTTTGCTAAAAATATTTTATTGGCTGGATAGCTGGTGCCATGCAAAATAGAAAGGCTGTGTTCTTTAATAAGGAAATAGAAGTTCAAAATAATTGTTTTACTTATGTCCTTTAAAAGATCCTTTAGCATATTACCTTGCTGCATCCCAGAATAAATAAATAAAACCTCTATCTATCTATTCTTTAAATGCACTGTTTTCATTATTGTATTTTCTCAGTGTGAAATAATATCTGGAGATTTCATTTCACTCATTCCAAGTGAAATGTCTTTGAGGACGCTATCTGACAGAGCCACATCTGACTTGTATATTTATGTTACAGTTGGATGCACTCCCTCTGTCTTCCAACAAAGGATAGACTTGCAGCTGTTACAACTTGAAGTCTTGTAAATAAATTGTGTCATGTGAACCACCCAGCATACCTTCTCTTGCCAAAGGAACAGCTTATTGTACCACCACAAATAGATCAAGCATCTCTGGAGAGGACATAGGTTTTCCTAAATGCTTGGAAGGCTTTTTTTCCTCACTGTCTGTCTTACTTCTTCCCACTGCAAGCAATATATTTTACAAAAAAACCCCCAACAACCAAACCCCAGGAACAACTGGATAATTAAACTCTACCGTAACTCCAGGCTTTTGCAGAATGCGCTTCTGTTTTAAGTATTATATTTATTAGGAAATGCAACAGAGATATATTTCTGTGTGATTTATACCTAATGCTCTGATATTAGTTTGAGGTACACTTTTAAGTTTTTCTTTAGGGTCACATTCTTAATGAGTTCAGGAGCCATAAGTTCTAGTAACCAGACCCTTCTTGCATAAATATGCACTATAAAATATGCAAGGCATACTTAAAATGAAAATAAAAAACAATGAAAAGAGGCATTTTTTAAATCTATTTTGCTTCTGGGAGAACATATTTATTTTAAAAACATTAAAAACAACAACTGGCAAGTAAAAACAACATTGGAAAAGTGAACATAGCACCTTAGGACATAGATATATTCTACTAAAATTCAAAAGCATAAAGACAAAATTCTGCCCCAGCTAAGTCAGATCAGTTTTCATTTAAGTCAACAGACACTGTGAGTGAAGATATAAGGCAAAATTTGCTTCTAGATTTGTCTCTGTCCTATGAAGATCCAGTGAGACACAAGAGCTATTCACATCAGGATGATCAAAACAAGTAGCTGAGGACTTAGAATTAGTCATCTCTAGTCCCCATCACAAATTACTTTTCCTTAGGGTTAGCCTAATACATTATATATATTACATAGCCCACAGAACTGACAATGACCTACATAATCAATCATTACTTTCCATTTTTGTTACCTTGTTCACACAAGGAAGAAAGAAGGTTTTGCTTTCTCCTGGCTTTATATGAAGATCACTGAAATCCATGGCAGACTTGTGCTGACTTCAGCTGGAGCTGAACTGGCTCTGAATGAGCAATATTTGACATCAGAATCGCTTAAAGCTGCACTAAAAGACACAGCCGTGGTTTACTGATCCTGGTGTTGTTTTTGTGCCAGAATCATTCCAAATTTAGTCCTGTTGCCAACCATCCCCAATGCAGTAGACATGGAAAGGCAGATGCAGGGTGTGGGAATGCTTCCCAAGGAATCCCTCTGGTGAATATGCTGTAGAAGCACCATTGGGCTGGAAACATCCCCTTGAATCAGAGTAGCTCCAGAGAGCTTCAGCAGAACTGGAGGAAGCAGGGAGGGAGTGGGCAGAAGAAGAAAGAACAGGGGAAAAATTGTGAAAAGAGCTAACTGCTTCTATTGCTTCCATGGCTATGAGATACATCAGATGGTGTGCTTTATGTCATGTCTGTACGTGAGATGTTTAAGTCCTGCTACAATAAAACCAAAACAGCAAAACAGCTTTTTAATTTGCCCTTTAGGTTTTCAGTCAAAACCATGACATTTATATGAACCTCAACTCATCTGTACAGATTCTTTGTTTATTGTTAGTTGTACTGTGGGTTTATGGTATGGAATCCCCCATTCCAAGAGGTCTTTGTCCACTTTTAACTTTCTGGTATTTATTTCTCTGTGCCTCTGTTCAGATTTTCAGTCCTGGAGAACTGAATTCTATTCATACTATTCATAGATGCTGCCTCTGTTCAAATTTTCAGAGTAATAAGGTTTATACCTGTGAACCAGATTAGATTAAAAAAACACACAAACTTGTGTTCAAAAAAAGGAAAAATATTCCACATGCTATTGAAAAAATACTTGAAAACTTTGTAGTGGTGTGGTTTAACCCTGGCTGGTGACTAAGCCCCATGCAGTCACTCACTCACTCCCCCCACAGTGGGATGGGGAGGAGAACTGGAAGAGTGAATGTGAGAAAACTCGTGGGTTGAGATAAAGGCAGTTCAATAGGGAAAACAAAAGCCACGCATGCAAACAAAGCAAAACAAGGAATTCATTCACTGCTTCCCATTGGCAATGAGGTGCTCAGCCATCCCCAGGAAAGCAGAGCTCCATCATGTGTAACGGTTACTCAGGAAGACAAACACCGTAATGCCGGATGTCCCTCCCTCCTTCTTCTTCCCCCAGTTTATATACTCAGCATGACGTCCCATGGTATGGAATACCTCTTTGGTTAGTTTGGGTCAGCTGTCCTGGCTGTGTCCCCTCCCAACTCCCCGTGCCCCTCCAGCCCTCTCGCTGGCAGGGCCCAAGGAACTGAACAGTCCTTGATTTAGTATAAACGTCACCCAGCAACAACCAAACCCATCAGTGTGCTGTCAACATTGTTCTCACATCAGAGCCAAAACACAGCACTGCCCCAGCTACTAAGAAGAAAATTAACTCTACTGGCTGAAACCAGGACACTTAGCCATTTACTTTTTCTCTTTTCTCTTATTCTGAATAATCTACCTGATTGATATAATTACATTCTGTTCAAGAAAACTACAGCCTGCATTTACTCAGTAGAGACTTACTGAGTTTCACAGGAAAATAAAGGCTTTTTTTTTTTTTTTTTTTCAGTCTACATATTCCAGATGACAGATGCAATGGTTGGATAAGAGTATTCTCAAAACTGCTATTTTTGTTGCTTTGGTCTATAGGGTATCAGATAGGAAAATTTAAACTTTGGATCTGCAGTTTTAAGCATTCCCCTGTGGCCCATCAGGACTAAGATTCTGACACAGAGGTAACAAAAGAAAGCCTTTGGTATATGGACAAAATCAAAAAATGGAACCAGAGGCCTCACAAAGAGGTGGGATGTGATTCAGTGGGAGCTGAAGGCAATGTGTGAGCCAAAACTTGAAGTGAGAAAAAGGATTTTAATTCTAATATGAAACTTCAGTAAGGAAGCTAGGCCTGAAACAAGGATGGGGTAGAAAAAGGATTAATTCAGGGGCAGATGAAAGAGAAGCAAAATGGTTAGCATACCCTGTTCTTCAGGACATCAAATACAGCTCTGGCCTAGTGAAGTTCAGTATCATTCTACAGTCAGAATATCGGATAACAATGTGTGCCTATTCTAACTCATCTATGCAAAGAAAGAAAACCCACTAGTGATAACAATTAGTTCATTAGTTCAAATGCTATAGGTATGCATTATAGGTTTACAGACTTAAATCTTTTTTATGATCCATGCAATCATTAGCATTGATGCACTGTATGCCACGCATCTAAAATCCTGGGTTTTACAGTTTGTTCTTTAAAAGGTTAGAAAATCAAAGAGAAATAATCTATGTTAAAAGTGTTCACATATTAAATAGCCATCATATTTCACGACATGCCAGCATTACTGGATCTTTATTTAGCTCCATTTATATGTTTCATGATACAGAATATAACTACAGTGATTATTTTTCCTCTTTTATGCAACAGAACCCATTGTTATTTGATACACAGAATGCTCCTTCAACAGTGATGAGACAAAGGAGATTATTATTTTTAAGACCCCTGTGCTGTACAAGCCAGATGATCTGGATGAAAGGATTGAATGCACACTCAGTAAGTTTGCAGATGACACCAAGTTGGGTGGACTGTTGATATGCTTGAGGGCAGGCTTGAAGGCTCTGCAGAGAGATTTGGACAGTCTGGATCAGTGAGCCAAGGCCAGTTGTATGAGGTTCAACAAGGAGAAGTGCCGGTTCCTGCACTTGGGTCACAACAACCACATGCAATGCTACAGGCTTGGGGAAGAGCGGATGGGAAGCTGCCCTGGGGAAAAGGACCTGGGAATGCTGGTCGACAGCCAGCTGAACATGAGTCAGTAGTGTGTCCAGGTGGCCAAGGAGGCCAACAGCATCCTGACATATCTGAAACAATGTGGCCAGCAGGACTAGGGAAGTGATCATCCCCCTGTACTCAGCACTGGTGAGGCTGCACTTTGAATGCTGTGTTCGGGTCTGGGTCCCTCACTACAAGACAGACATTGAGGTGCTGGAGTGTGTCCAGAGAAGGGCAATGAAACTGGTGAAGGGTCTAGAGCACAAGTCTTATGAGGAGTGGATGAGGGAACTGGGGTTGTTTAGCCTGGAGAAAGGGAGGCTGAGAGGAGATAGCGCTCTATACAGCTACCTGAAAGGAGGTTGTAGCGAAGTGGGTTTTGGTCTCTTTTCCCAAGTAACAAGGGATAGGACAAGAGGCAACAGCCTCAGGTTGCACCAGGGGAGGTTTAGATTGGGTATTAGGAAAAAATTCTTCCCTGAAAGGGTTGTCAAGCATTGGAACAGGTTGCCCAGGGAAGTGCTTGAGTGCTTGCATCCCTGGAGGTATTTAAAAGATGTGCAGATGTGTTACCTAGGGACATAGTTTAGCAGTGGACTTGGCAGTGCTAGGTTTATGGTTGCACTTGATGATCTTAAAGGTCTTTTCCAACCTAAACAATTCTATGATTCTATGAGTCTACACCAGTATCCTGGAGAACAGGACTCCTAACTGCCATGAATTTCCTATGAAATGCTGGGCAGGACTCTCAAGCCAGACTTGTCCTTTCCCTCATTCTTCTCAGTATACACACATTCACATGCAGGCATTCGTTCCCTGTTCTCTCACAGTTATATGAGGCAGGCAGGCAGAGGCAAGCAGAATTGCTCAGGGAATGAAGGCAGTGAATCCAGAGCAGCGAAACCAAGGAGGCAGTGTCTTAAAAAGCCTGTACATACAGTGTCTGCCTATACCCTGACACAAAGAATCAGCATTCAAAAATAAAACTGAAGTAAACAATAGCTGTGATCTGAATATAGATCATGGTATAAAGTAGACTCATTCTCTAAGCAGAATATTTAAATCATAAAAAATACCTCATATGCTTGTTACTATTGTGAAATTCTCAAATATAGTACTGGAGAACAATGTAAGAGTCCGTGACTTCAGAATAGGATATTTTTGCTGTACAGGTGAGGCTGTACACTTAATAAAAGGACAATGTGAAATCTGAACAGCTGCCACTTAATTGCACAGTATTTATACAGACTTCTGAAAAAGGGCTTGGTCCTGTGAAGAAAGCAGCATGAGAAATGTGTGAATTATTACACATTATTATTATTATTACAATAACATATAACTAATATATAATTATATATTAATTTATTAATATAAATAATATATAATTAAAATTATAAAAGATTTTATTTATTATATATAAATGATTATACAAGGGAGTATTTTCCAGTCTAGTACTGATCACAAAGTATGGAACCAGACTGGATTAGTAGAAAAATTGAGCTGTTTCTTACTTTTGTATTGGGAGTCTATCTTTTTTCTTTTGATAGGAGAGTTAAATGTATAGAAATTGAAGTCTTCCACACTGCCTCGCCTCGCCTCGCCTCGCCTCTCCTCTCCTCTCCTCTCCTCTCCTCTCCTCTCCTCTCCCTCTCCCTCTCCCTCTCCCTCTCCTCTCCCTCTCCTTCTCCCTCTCCTTCTCCCTCTCCCTCTCCTCTCCCTTTCCCTGTAGTTATAAAAGTACTGATTGCCTAAAAGGAAATTCTTAAATGGGAATAGATTTTTTAAATGCTTTATGGCCCTAGGTTGCTTATACTTTTCTTTGTTATGTTTCAAATAAGAAGAAAGAGCGCAATAACAGGACCATTGGCTAGTCTAGCTTGAAGAGAAATAAAATTATCCTCACCATGCTGTTGAAACTAGGTTGACTGAGAACTCTGTGTACCTATGTCTCAAGTTATTGCAGGTTAGTATGTTAATTAACTCATACATGACTTTCAGAGAAATCTATATTTCAATCTGGGCCCCTAGAGGGAAAAACATTTTAAAGTTACTGTATGATTATAAAACCTTGAACGTTTAAAATCCTTAAAATCATTCCTAATATCTAAAGTGGGAAGAGTACGGTTTTCATTACCCATCCCTGAGAACTTCAGGAAGGTAGATTGGATCGGTTCTTCAGCTCTGCTATAGATGTGCTGAAGAGCTGGTTTAAAAGGAAACAAGTAGTAGATATTTATGGTTTATGTTTATATTTATTGTCCTAAAATGTTCTACCACAATGTTATTTTGGAACTTTCTAAAAGAACTCTTACAGATCACCTAAAGTACTGCTGATAGCACATAAATTTTAACCTAGGACAAATAAAGAAAGACCATCAATGATTGTCTTGGGAAATTCTTTGAGACTTTACAGCACATTCATTCTGCCCCCTTTCTTGAACTCTATCCATAATTTAAAAAAAGGAAAATACACTTCAAAATGATTGCTTCACACATTTCAGCATTTCTTTCACCTGTAGAGGACTTTAACTAGCAAAGCTGAATTAGAGAAAAGTTTGTTATAATAAAGTGAAGCAAGTTTTCTTACTTTGTTATATGACTAGTTCTACTGACTTCAACATCTCACATATGATGTGTATTATGTAGTCATTTAATCAGGACTGAGCTGAAATGTGTTTGAATCGCTCAAACCACATTTTAGATTTGGGATTTGACATGATGATAATGATTCAGATTAACTTGCACTTTTTAAGAAGATAGGAGAGAATGCCTTTGATAAACAGTAGTGTAACTTGTATCTCAAAATGACTGTTCTACAACCTTCTTTGGCATAAATCTGTAAAAAATCAAGATAAGGATTAGAAAAGCAGTATGAAAAATTGATATACAATCTTAGAATAACTTTAAATATCTGTAGTCCTAATATAATTTTACTCCACATTTAGCTAATGTTAAGTTCTCCCAGCAAAAGCTCTAGTGTAAAGGCTAAAGAAGTTAAATTCTAATCCACTGTCTTTTCTTTGTGGACATGTGGGCCTTTCAGGCAAAATGGTTTTGCAAACAGTATGTGATAGGGTGTCTCATCTGAGCTTCACATTTTATTACAAAATGGGGCAAAGAAGCATTACACTTGCAGAATCTTCCTCTCATGCCATGCCCTGACCATGCTTTGATATAGCAGAAAATGTCAGCTAGTAAGATTCACTAAATTTTTCTTCTGAAGTAGTTATTCGATATCATGATCTCATAGATGTGAGAATAAGTAGTAACTGTCTGTTTGACTGAAGGACTATATTCTGGCCCCTTGAAACAACTCTTAAATGTATTTGATTTTGTGACACATTTATTCATCTGAATGGCTATGTGTACAGCTTTAGGACTTCAGTAAACAACATTTTGATTATAATAAAGTAAGAGCGTGGTGCCAGACGTTGAGTCCTTGAATGTCATGCTATTTAGACCACTACTTCTTCACAGAATCACAGAGTAATTCCGGGCAGAAGGGACCTCAAGAAGTCTCTGTTCCAACTCTGTGACCAAAGTAGGGTCAGCTGTGAGGTCAGCTCTCAGGTTGTTCAGGCTTTATCCAGTAAGCCTGGAATACCTCCAAGGACGGAGACTACACAGCCTTGCTGGGCAGCCTGCTCCCATGCTTGACTGCCCTCATAGTGAAAAAATTCTTTCTTATGCCCATTTTGAGCCTTTCCTTTTTCAATTTATGTATGTTGTCTCTCATTCCATGAGATCTGTGTGCCACTAAAGAGATGCTTTCTATCTTCTTGGTAGCTTCCCTGTATGTACAGGTGGGTCTTGTTAGGTCCCTCCAGAGCTGTCTCCAGGCTGAAGTACCCCAGCTCGCTCAGCCTGTCCTCACAAGACAAGTGGTCCAGATCCCAGCTGTCTCAGTACACCTATGCTGAACTCTCTCTGGGTTAGTAAAGATGTCCATCTTTACTGGATGCAATATCAAGATGTGATCAAATGAGTACTGAGTAAAAGAGAGTAATCACTTCCCTTGAATGACAGACTGTGCTTATGGTAATACAGCCCTGGACATAGGCCTTTTACCTTCCATGCACCTTTTCCTTGAATAAGCTGAATTCTAATACCCTAAAGTTCAGGGCCTGTACTCTGCTACTTGCCTTCCTCACGCCCCCAGGATCTTGAACTCCACCACAGCCAAGACTTCCACTAAACATGTCATTCTCAGTCAGTGGTTCCTTGTTAGTGAATAGAGGATAAAAATGTGTGTCACCACCTGTTTGGCCAGTTGTCCACAACACCTTTCAGCCATCTTTACTGCTTGCATCCCATCAGGTTGCTGTTCTAGCAGATGTTAGAGAAACTGAAGTCCCCCACAAGAACTGGGGTCTGTGATGTAGATATTTTTTCAGCTGTTTAAAGAAGGCTTCATCTACCCTCTAATCCCAATCAGGTGGTCTGTAACAAGTTCTCACCATGTCACCTTTACGAGCCTCTCCTTCGATCCTGACCTCAGCTCTCAGCCAATCTGTTGTCCATCCCACAAGAGATCTTTGTATACCCAAGATGTTCCTTCACATAAAGGGCACATTCACCTCCTCATCTTCCTTGACCATCATTCTTTGTTCCCACCCATCATAGCACCCCAGCCATGTGAGCTGTCCCACCAGCTCACAGTTATTCTGGTGATTTCACAGTTCTGTGACCCCATGAAGAGATCTAGTTCCTCCTGCATGTTTCCCAGGCTGCAAGCATTTATATACAGATGTTAGAGATGGGCTTCCTTTCAACTTTTTTTATCATTCTGAGGTCTCTCGTTTGGATATCCCTGTTCTTTGCTTTTGCTTTCCATATGCATCCTCATTAACTGTTGGTTGAATTCTTTCACTAACTTGTTTTAGTGTAACAGAGAATATTGATGCAGATGTCACTTAGTGCACTCGAATTTACAGGGCATATTTGGTACTCAGAACAACAAAATCCCTCAACTGTCTAAATTGGTAAGTAGCAATTAGGTGCCCTTGATATCTGACAGCACATGTACTAACACAATCAAAGGCTGGACAGTAATATTTTAACCAATTAAACTGAAGAATTCCATTGTGCCTTAAAAGATATTAGCCACTATTATACTGGCTATATATTATATTGGCAATAAATTATATTGCCCATTCATATCACTGGAAAATTCTTATATTTCAATATTCTTTTATTCTGATAGATTACTGTGAGGGATGAAAAAGAATAAAAGTTAACTTATTTATATCTGAGTGATAAATACAGTAAAATGGGAAAGAACATAATATTTCATGTAAAGACAGAAAACAATGAAATCTCATTTTTTAGTACATTATATCTTGTGAGTTCCTCATAGGATAGAATAGCAGTACATGCGAAAAATGAAAACGCCAATTTTTAATACACAGGTTGGAAAGGGTCAATATAACTGCATGCTCCAGCTTCTCACAGAACAGAGAAAATATTAGCCTTCAAATACTTCACCCAAGTGACAAAACTTGTGTTAACTAAAGGTAATTTAATCTGTTAGGGCACCTCTGAATTTCATGCTCATTCTTACAGTCAATGGGATATCAGTTATCTTGGTAAAGTTAGATGGCTATGGCGCTCACTACCACAGCCGACAGTGTAAATGAATATTATTCCTGCTACCTACATGTTATTTAACAAGTGTTACAACAATTTCTCAAATATACAGTAGGCAAAAGTATTGTCTTACAATACTCTGTGATTTGTGCTTTCAGAAAATGCCACTTCCAGAATGAAAAACATGCAACCACACAACTGTGAAAACAGTAGACCTACCTGTCTTTCCTTTAAAAATACACCTTTGAAAACTGTATACAGGAAAACCAGCTTTCAGGTTCCTCTTGTTGCCCTTAATCCTTTAATTCATTTCTTCCACCTGACTGTAGTCTTAATGTCACCACTGGGAAAAATATTTTTCTTTTCCTCATGCTGTCCGATATCTCTCTTGAACCTAGCACCTTTAAACTTGTTTTCTACTCTGCATGTATTCTCTTTCCAGAGTTAAACAGTTTCTCACTTTTTAGTTTCCTAAGATGTTCAGTCCCATACAACAAAAGTGAATTTCCTTTTGCAGTATATTTCCTCTTGGGGTGATACAGTCAGTCTTTTTGTTATTCTATTCCCTGTTACAAATACAAGGATATTTTCTTCTCTCTTCTAAGCTATGATTATGTATCATAGAATCATAAAATACCAGGTTGGAAGGGACCTCAAGGATCATCTGGTCCAACCTTTCTTGGCATCTCAAGCCCCGAATATTGGTTTTAACTATAATATTTTTAATCCTCACAAACCATCACGACTTCAATTGCATCATCATTCCTGTACAAAAAAAGTATATTTATATGTGTAGTAATAATATTACTACATTTATTACATTTATTCATAACTGATGAGTTTGTCCTTCACAAATAACTTACCATACCCAGATCCTATGTAGCTCAGTGTGTGATTGACATCAAATCATCACTGGACAGGCTCCTGAATGTGAAGGAATGAATCTCAGGAAATGTCACAGGCGATGTAAAGTTTCATCTACTTTAAAATTAATTCAGTACTGTTCAACTAATTGTGTAGAAAAGCAGCGGGATTTATAATTTTGTCCTTATTTAAGGAAACCTTTCTAGTGTCTTCAGCGTCCCTTGAGAAAATCTTACCTTTACTTAAGACTGGTGATGAGGTGTCAGTAATACATACCTTCCCCACTTTGCAATGAATCTATCAGCAATAAATATACCTAAGTCAATACCTAACAGTATATCTTAGGAAAACAAGATTTTTTTCTCTTCTCCAGGTTTCTATGTTCTTTGTCAACGCTGAAAACAGGGGCTTGTGATGTTTAAAGGATTATCTAAAGCTTCAAGACAAGATTCATAATCACTAATTTCATTCCTTATGATGAAATAAATGCTCATTGGAAGGAAAAATAAACTATCCAAAGTTCAAACATGTAAGTTTAATGCATTTAACTTCAAATAAATGTAAAAGCTGATGTTTCTTCAGTCTTCACTTCTTTCATACATAAAGTGTTTATATTATTTATTCTGGTTTATGGTAAGAGAAAAAAGGCAGAAACAAAAATTTTCATCTTTCATCTGTAGAAGGATATCTAACACTTGAGTTAATATCTTATTTAAGATGGTGGTTAGAATTCTCACACTTATGCTTATTTTTGTAGGAATCTTCTACTGGTACTCCATAGTTTTTCCATTCAGAATGAAATTTATTGTTCTTCCTTATCATCTACACCTGAAATTCCACGAATGAAATAATTTCCTATTATGATTTTGAAATATACCAAAAATTATTCATGTGGAATACTGGTGAGAAATAGACTGGTGAGCTTGGTCTCAAATTGGTGTGGTTTATGTTTCAAATGCTCATTTATACTTTATTTTCTACCATGGCAACATCCTTTCAGGTAGGTTTTAGCATTCTAGCTTTTATGACTCAACTCTTGCATCTGTCACCTTGAATCATCAAAAATCATGATTAATCAGTCCCGCATACTTCACAACTGTTTCAACATCAAGTACAACACACATTTCATGAAGCTCCTTTATTTATGTGCTGAATATTTCTAACCAACTTTAGCACTAATGATTCTATTACCATTTTTGTACTTTTTTACTATCTTGATACTTCTGGATCGAATACTTTATTCTCTGTAGTACCCTATAATTATACATATTCCTGTATATTTCACTTTCCACTTTTAGTAGCAAAACTTTTGCCTCCCCCCCACTCCCCACCCATTTGCCTTTGTTAATTTCTTGCTCTCATCAGCTTTGAAAGTGAAGGGTTTTAATTAAAGTAAGGTTATTATGGTTTCTGCCTTGGATATTTTCATGTTTCTATAATTCTGTTCTACACTGTGTACAGTGTGTAAGCAAGGTATTATACAAGATAAATCTGTATTGCAATGAATAAAAGTAAAAAGTGAAATGTTCACAGTGAAAAAGTTACAGGAGACAGACCAGGAAAGAACTGAGCATTCACTGGATCAAAACATTTTTCCAAAGAATAAAAGGCATAATACCCACCTTCTCAGAAACTCAAAGAATGAGTAAACTGTGCTTAAACAGACTGCTCTCTGCAGCCTTCATGCAAAAAGTTATTACAAAGCACTTCAAAAACTCAGAATCAAGACTCGCAAGGCTACTTAAATAACATTTCTAACAGGAATGATTAAGGCAGCACAGAAAAGCAGGAAAAGTACACAAAAAGTAAATCTCTGTAAGCAAACACTTAGATAAGCTGACTAAAAACATTCCACACAATTCCATGCAAGAAACAGGAAGATAAAGAACTAAATGTCAGAAAGATTATTGAAAACTAAAAATTAAGCATATGCAAACAAACAGATAACAGAACATTCCAAACTAGTAATCAGGCAATGACAAGAAATAATTAGCTAATCAAAAAAAGAAATTAAGTATTTTTGACAGTGAACATAATTAAAGAAAAAACATTTAACAAAGGGAATGAATTAGAGTTCTGAACAATCCCTGGGCTAACCAAGTCATATGCTTTAAATCTGCAGCTGCAAATTAGATAATTTTTAAATAGCACATTTAAATAGAAACATTACTTGCAATGTGCAATTTGTGTTCTCCATATACACAACAATATGTATTGGAGACTTGTTGCAAGAATACTCGTACAGGCAATGCTTCTAGTTGACTCAGTGAAAATCTGACTTATGAAAAGCTTGTGAATGGTTTGTTTTGGACATAAGGATAACTCACTATCACTGTCTGATTTATTCTGTCTTCTCCAGTGATAGCTGGGTCTCACAGATAAGCCAGCTATATGGCACCAACCAATGTTTTGCTCTATTAACTGCGAGACACTCACATATTTAGATGCTTGTGGACTGCTGCTAAATTATGTAAGAATGCACACTGTGGTTTTTACAAACTGTATGAGTAATTCCAAGAATAAAGTCCTTTATTCTTGTAAAGTACAGACTCACACCAACAAATAGTTGCTGTTTTTGCAAATATTTTTACAGCCAGTCTTCCAGAAAAAAAAAAAAATCCCCTCAATAGTATTGTTCTGTCAAATGTTTAAATGCAAAGATAATTGAAGTCAAATTCTGAACAACTGTTGCTGGTAAGGTTGGCCAACTGCACTTGTTTGGTGTAGTAACTGATATATCTAACACAGTTCTTACTGTGGGCAGAGTTAGGTGTCTGCTGTAGATGATGTATCATTCTCAACAACAGAGTTGATATTTCAGTCTTTAAAATGTGAACTTGGAGAGTAAAAAAGATTCAGATATTACTTCAGTGTCATCATTTCACATATTTACCTTGGATTTGAGAAGCTTAATTTCTTGTGCGGTTTTTCATCACTAAATATCTTTACTAATTTTTCATTCCCCCTTTTTGCAACCTTCAACTAAACTCAATTTGACTTTGTGGGAATGTCCTTCTTCTGAACTGTAGTATTTCAGTGATTTTTTAAAAATTATTATTAATATATTGTCAGTTTCACAAAGTAGCTCTTGCTACTTTGCAGCTGATACTAATTGTGTCATAAAACCACTAAGTAGCATGGCATTGGTTCTGCTTCGTCCTTTGATGTTATAAAGAACACCTGTGACAACTAGGTGTTCTAAAGCAAGAGACAACAGAAGACAGGAAAATTTTAGCTGGTCTTTAAACATTATAAGGCATTATAAAACATTTCCTGAATTATTTTGTTCAAAAAAAGAGAAAGCCTAAATTTTTAGAGATGTCAAAACATTTCCATCTAATTAATATTGTTAAATTAAAAAAAAATAAAATTACTTTTCCATTTACACACCGCCTTCCCCTCTGCCCCTCAGCCCCGAAAATTTTCCTGTTTTTCAAAGAAAGCTGTCTAGTTTCCTCTGGGAGATGTTGGTGGTAGGGATCACTTTACTGAAGATCTGGTTTTTGTCCAAGAAAGAGTTTGGTAGGAAAGTTTTAGCCAGACCTATTTTATCTGCTTCTCTGTTCTATGTTCTTTCTAGGGAGTACATATGCACTCTGATCATCAGCCCTCACTTGGCTACACTAATTATTACAGAATTCAAAGAAAACAGGGAAAAGTGGCTTTATATTGTGTATTGTGCTCATCCTGTTCCCAGGGAGCTGGTGACCTCAAATTTGTGTAACTTCTGTGTTGAACAAAAGCCAGCCTTCTTTAGACCTTTCAATAACTCCCAAGTGACATTTGCACACTACAGAACAGTTAGAACATTTATACCCTGTTGTGTTGACAAATGTATCTTAAATGCTACTTGTGCAGAGCTAACTGAGCAACTTAAATTCCTTTAAAGCTTATTTCTCTCAAATAAAAAAATTCTGAGATAGGGTTTAATGTCTGCTTCTAGAGCTGATGTAACAGAGGTTAAATATAGTGTAGATGAGAATCTGTGCCTTAGTCTCTGGCAGTGGGTTTTCTTATACTGGGACATACATCTGAAAAGGGGAATACTATTCACCTCTGCTTGCAAGATTATTTTAAGGAGGATTTGAAGGAGTCACTTTAGCAAAACTTAACATTCTCACCAAGTTAACAACAGTAAACATGTATATTAGAAATGTATATAGCTTGATTTTTTACACTATATAACATGTCCAATCTAGTGGATGAGTCAATGTTTTCTTTACTTTGCCTGCCTTTACCAAAGGTTTTTGTGGTGTTATTTTTTTCCATAAACTCTCAGTGGGATTAGAACTGCTGTGAACATTTCTTATATACTCCTCCCTGTGACTTGGCTTGCTTGAAAGAAAGAGTGACATTTGTTGTGAGTGGGCACTCAGTAAATGTCAGACCTTATTCTATGTGTGTCCATTGCCAACTTTCTTTAGTCTTTTTTCAAAACCTGACTGCTAGGAAGCAAAGGTGGTGGTGCTTTCCTGTTTGAGACATCTTATTACTTCAGCACAGTTTCAGCAGAAATTCTGCAATTCTCTAGGTCACCTTCATTGGGTAATTTTTGTGGCATACAAAGAGACTCCAGGCAGGATTTGCCCAGCTCTGCAGTGTACAGTACAATTATTTTTTTTCTATTGTATGTAACAGTTACCAAGTCACTAACAAGCAACTAGGCTACACATTAACATGCTCACTAGCCCAAACGAGACACCCAGTGAATTGCTGCTGGATGGGGATTTATCATCAATGCGGAATGGTCTATTCCTTGAACAAGGCTGGTCATTGATGTTTTCAAGTTACCATCTTTCAATTATTTGTTTGTTTCCTGAAGATTGTATAGCTGCCAGCTAGTATTATTCCTCCTGGATCTTTGAGCTCCTAATAATTGCTATCTTAATGATTAAACTTCTGTGTTTTTACAAATCTTTCTTTTAGCTCATATCATTTTTCACACCTTCACAATGATTTTCTCAACAAAACTGAACTAATATCACACAGCTGTGTTACATCAAGCTGGCCTTGAATCACAGACAGCTGAAATCCTATGCCAGGGGTTTCGGTATCATCTTGAAAGTGTCATTAATTGACTCAAACTTCTCTGCGTTTCTATTTCTAAGTGATAAAAAGCAACAAATGCAGAATAAACATAACCATATTTTTAGATGCTTTTAGGAAACCTCCAAAGAAAGAGAATTAAATGAGCAAATTAAAACTAATGCATGTTTCTAAGGAAATTGTCTTGAAATACAAAGACTGGTTAAAATGATGATGCTATCTTTAGAAGCTGTCCTTCAAAACCAAAACAAATCAAGCAAGTAAACAGAAAAGCTAGAAATGTTAACTGAAAAGTTATTTATGGGTTCATGCCCATCTGATAGGAACAAGTTGTAATAGTTTTAGATAAGACAGTTTCATAGTTGTATTTGTGCACTTTCTAGCACTACAGATCTGATTGTTCATGAACATTTCAAAAGATCTAGATCTAGCAGGTAAAAAGAAAAAAATAATTCTGATTAATTTTTATTTCCTTCTTCTTGAAAATTCAGTGCTTATGAAATTGGGTTGGTTTTTAGGCCATGATATGTGTATTTCTGCATAGTACAGTATAGTTGTTCTACTAAAATTTGCTAGAGGAAATCTAATTTAATTCAAAACCAACTTGCTCCATGTCACAGTCTGCTGTGTCAATCGATGACAACTGTTATAAGCTAATTAATAATGGATATCCTTGTGAGATGTAAAATCGTGGAACATGGTACTGAATAGAATACTACCATAAGAATCCTTACATACGGGGTTCTGCACTCCAACATACCCTATTTCATCAGTTGCTGTGCTTTTTTAGACTGAAAAAATGTGGAATATTTGCTGCTGACAAAATATTGATTTGGATTTTGCAAGCAATTCAAAAAGAAAAGTCCACCCAAATGTTACCAAAGTGTTCAAACTCTTTAAAATAAAAGTATACTGAAAAAAGGCTGTTGGAACACGTAAAGGCATTCAACACAAATGCTCAAAAGTGGTGTAAATTCAGAAGGCTTTTTCTCTAATATGGCTTCTTTCTCTGAGCAAAAGCTTACTGCCACTTGTTTGCCCCATGTTCACTTAATCAAATACAGCTGATTGCAAGATGATTACCTACAAAACAAGAATAATGCAGGACACAGGTTTTGTCACACTTTCACATGAGCAGACCCTTTCAAGAACTTTCCAGTTAGTATTGTAGTATCATGCTATCTCCACAAATAAAAAGTTAAATTTTAATTGGTTTATTTTTCTGTTTTTAAAGTAAAGGAGACCATAAATCTACGTGGTCTCACTTTTCTTCTGTTCTGCAGTTAATATATGGAGCTGTTTTTCTGTCATTTGATTCTTGTGTATTGTCTTTGTTTCTCTTAGTTCCACAATTCCTGTCTTGATGTAAGTAACATGAGTAAAATATCTCATATTTATTCCTCATGCTTCAATATCATCCAAACGTTAAAACTGTGTAGAGATTATGTGGTAGGAAAACTTTAGAAAAAAAACCCATTACTTTTGTGTGATCATAAAAACAATTTTATATTAATTTGATATAACATGCATATATTATAAGTGACCACAGGTCTAGTTTTTATACAGATATTTGGAACAGTAACCTGTCAGAGACACCTAAGTACTAGGTTACCTGTTACTTCCCAGTATAAGACTGAATTCCTTGGCTGGTATTTTTGGATTGTGAAATGAAAAGGAAGAAAGAAGGAATTTCAGCCCCAGTGGTACATTTTCGCACAGGCAATAGTGATCACTAACCACTACTGATTAGTTGTGGGCCCCCCCAATTATTTTTTTTTTACATAATCAATACGTAAAATCAATATTTGCTCACAAACCCCTAACTTCTAGCTTTCACTTACTATCCATGTATAATTTTGAAAATGTAGGTAATTGTAAAATGTGTCTGGTTGATGAATATCTAAAATGAATTTCTTCAGTATCATGTCACCCCAGAAAGGGACAAAATATATTCTTCCTGCTCTATTTTTGTCTAGAAACAGCTGTAGCTTCTCTCTTCTGTGTAGGACTTGTTTTTGTTAATGTGTGTCGGGACGTGCTAAGACAGGGCTTGTAAGGATCATTGGACCTTAAACAGAATACCGTTTACTTTGGGAGTTCTGGCCAGCCTGAGTTGCAAAAGAGGGTAGAGATCTCAGCATTGCAAAAATGACAATAGTTCCAAGACTTAAAAAAAGCAGATATTTTTGTGAGTTCAGGAACTTCGTAACAAACACTGAAGCTTATTTACATTTTAAGTACCCAACGTTCACACAGAGTTTTTATAAAATATACTCTAGAGGACTACTCTAAAATTGGACTAGATCAGATTTTGTGCATTTCAGTCCTTTCATGGTTCTGGGCCTGAGCATCAGATTAGAACTAAGTAGGAACACACAGCTAACTAGTATTCTAATTAACTGTAATTAAATGTAATGCAATTCAATTAAATGTAATTAAATTGAATGCACCCATTACTATTTAGAATATGTAATGAGAACAATACTTGTAAACAAACTTGTTTCCACAGAGAAAAGTAAATAAACATTAAGAAAACTCTTTTGTCTATTCGTTTTCCAAACCCATTAGCATCAAATTGTTCTTGTTTCCTAAATAAGGTCATTTTCTATGATAATAGGCCTAAGGCTTTAATCACCTCAAAGTTTGCATTTGTGGCTTCATAGCTTAGAGAATTCATTATCTAGAATCTAAATGAAAATATCAGCTGTAATCAGAGGGATGTGAAGATGAAACTTTTTTTTCCCCCCACATAAATATTGCTTTTTGGAATAAAGCAAGAATAGTTTATATCACATTTAGTTGTTTATATATCTACCAACTCTCAGAAATCAAAGCCACTGACAGCACTCTTTCTAAACAGGAGTTGCCTTCAACTTCTTCTGCGGTCACACTCTGCATGTGAAAAAGTAGCAAAGGTACAAAACCTACCCATATCAGGTAACCTCTTTTGAAACACTCTGGTAGTCATTTTTTTTTTCACAAGCTTTGAAAGTTGTGAGTATTTGGATTTTGTAATAAATAACACACAGTGCAAGTTGCAAACAAGAATGTAGACCACATACAACACATCTGCAAAAGTTCTAGGAACGTTTTTCTTTTTGTCATCCAGCTTTGTTAAATATGGCTAATCTCTCTTACAGTTCATGTTTCTGCGAGCAGTAGTTCCACTGAAACATGCTACAAACACCGTATCATATTATATCTTGGTCAGCTTGTAAATGGAAAACCTTTCAGACACTAAGTCCTCTGAAGGGTGGTGGCTGGCTGTGTTCTCCGATGCGTTCACCCATCCCTAAGTAGATCAGTTAGTTTTTCATGAGCTACCTCAGGTCCTGCTCACAGCAGCTCTGTGCAGGCCAGCCATGGATGCAATTTTAGTGGACCACTGGAAGCTCCATGTTTCCATAGCTACCATGCTTGCAAGACCAATGCCAGTTGATATAATGCTGGCTCAATAGATCTACATGAGTGGTATCCTCTGAGGCGGTCATGACATTCACAAAATGTCAACCTTTACCTAATAAACCTTATTGAATCAAAACCAAACAAACTGACATTCAAAAAATACAATTTTAATAAACAACAAAAGCCCATGCCCCCTAACCAGAGATTCTGTCCTTAAATAGAGAAATATCAGAGATTTTAAGAAGTTTATTAAAGAACTGAACTGCGGCTGATTTTTCATGGATGGGGCTTAGATTTAGAAGGAAGTGGCAAGAACTGTGTTAGATTTAGTTTCATATATTGAATTTGGCAATGAAAAGTTCCCTGGCAGTAAGGGTCTGTTGCTATGGTGACATTGTGGGAGCTCCAACATCCCTCAACAACTAGGCGCCTTACAACAGCTTCTGTGTGACATGGGCATGTCCCAAACAGCTGCTCTTTCTACTTGCTTAGGCTTCTCAATAAAAGTTTTGGCTGGTAAGACAGACTTTCTCATCCTAAAGCATGTATGCATCACTGGAGTAAAAATGTGCTGTGGTTATGTTGATTCTGCTGCACAAATCTGAAGTCCTGTATGCAAAAACATCATTGAAGGAATAGCCTTGAAGAGCTTCAGCTGGAATAGAATTGTGTAACTGATAGGAAAGGAGGGGATCAAAATTATTGTGGCGCCCATGGAAAATAGCAAATTTAGTATGGGATTATGGGGAAGGGGCAGGGGGGGAAGGTTGTGGGACTGTTTAAAACTTAGTGTGGTGTGTTTTAACAGGATTGTGTGAATCAGTGAAACTTATTATACAACAATTAAGGAAAGTGAGAGATCAAGGAAAAAGCAAAAGGATTAAGGGAAATAAGTGTGTGGAAATGACGGGAGAACAAAAGGGTCTGGTCATGTATAAGCAGCTTGCTGGTCAGCGTGATTAAATGGCCAAGTCCTGCATAAGAGCTGTGTTCCTAACTTCTTTTTTCCCATCTGAATGTGTTCACTATGCTATGTGTTTGTTTGTTTATGTGTAAATTCTGCTAGTCAACCTGGAACTGAACTATCTAGGGAGTGAGAGGACACCACCCACAAGAAAGAAGCCAAGGTCAGGGCCAGTGGCTGGGTAAGAGGCCCAGCATATTTATACCACATGGACTTAACAGCTAAGCCAGGCTTTGAGAGGCCTACTGGGTGAGTGAGCTTGTGAGAGTATGCTCCATCAGCAAACTTCAGTCATGATCAGCTGGAAAGGAGGAGTGTGACTGGTCATCTGGGTTATTCTTGTTTATGTGAATGCTGTTTAAGGTGAAGTGAGCATCAGTAAAGCCATTGTTCTACTATCTGTGGTGACTCATGTGGCTTGTAATATGTGCTCTGTTTCTATATGTGTTTACAACTTCGGTATTCATATCGTATAAGCAGCAGCCTCCACCTATCAGAGTGGGAAGAAGAAATCCACAGGGTTTTAAACTCTGCCAAGTCTGGTGTTCCTTAACGCTATGATCTCACATTTCCCTCCAGTTTTCCAAATTTATTCCCATTTCATCTGTTCTATTGGACTACATGTGTATCTTCAATTGTTCTATTTAATCTGCAAAAATAAAGCTGAATGGCCATATTAGTAAACATCTGTTTTAATCCAAAAGTAAAAGCAGAGAACAGGTAGGATGGGATGTTTTCCGCCTTCTGGACTAAAGAGTGTGTCTACACAACCAGAATTGAATAAATGCTTAATTTTTAGATGGTTAAGTTCAAGTGAAGTGAAACCCAGTCTCACAATCACTTGCTTAGAATGTTCAACTTAAAAATACGTAAGAGAGAAACATTTTAATAGAATAGCTTGGCTAGAATAGAAAAAAAGCTTGGGTATTTTTTTGTTGGTTGTGGTTTTGTTTTGGTTTTTTGGTTGTTGCTTTGGGTGTTATTTTTTGGGGTTTTTTTTCCCCAGAAGGGCAGATAAACTTAGAGTAAAAACCACTTTGGAATAAAATCTCAAGCACAGCACTGATTTAATGACTATATGGTTTGTTCAAAGGATAGATCTCCACTTCAGGGTCAAACAATTGCTGCTTACCGAGTGATTAATTAATTCAGTTTAAGTTAATTTTAATAATGTATGCTTTGTTTGCAGCATTTACCACTGAAATGTTAGCTCTCGTTGACTGTGATTCATGAAGTTTCTTATCTTGACAAGCAAAGAGTGGTCTTAATTTGAATGTCTATCAATTTCACAAATGGTCATAAGCTTTATTTTACTTGGAACAAAAACAAGGAACGGATGGATGGTCATGGCACTGGATAGGTATTTTCCTTAAATTGTGTTTCCCATCTAATCCGCTGTGGGGCAGGGGAGAATCATCTGATGAGCAGGAAACTGAGAAGAAAACAAACTAAACCCTGGGAAATTGTAGCTGCCAAGTCCTTTAATAGGTTAAACACTAAAAGTGCTGAATTCTGTCATACAGGTGTCAAAACCCCCTCACTTATTGCTTAATTTTGAAGATAGTCAAAATACACAGCTAAATTTCAGCAATAAATTTTATTACAGGACTAAGTCAGCTAGAGGTTGAGAATAAGATGGATACTGTCAAGGAACATGGCCCTTGAAGATGATGGCAGCAGTCAGCCTGTCTGTCTGTCAGGAAAGTGCCAGCAGCAGACCTGAAGCTCAGAAACAGCAGAGGACAAGATGAATTTCTCTGGAGGGGAGATTACTACGTCGAGGTTATTCCAACATAGAGGGCCTTCCTGCTGGTTGTGTGAAGGTCAGCCTGAAGGGAACAGAAAATGTGGTGTGTTTGTTTTCTTCAGGGCTTAGCAGACTCTCTGACCAAGCAAGCTCTGCCTAGCGTGACCATGACCGTCAGTGTTCAGAGGCCCCCTGCAGTGAAAGCCACCCACCCTGCACATGGCTTCTGGTGAGCACGGCTGTGAGGAGCCTCTCTGCCTGTGCTGCCTGCACAGCCCCAGCTGCTCAAGTTTAGTGTCTTCTCCGGTGTTGACCTTCCCCTTCCTGGACAGGGTTTGAGTTAACACACATACTAATTGCTAGTCTCTTGCTTAATGATGGGGTGGGGGGGGGTGGTTCACTGACAGTCAAGAGAGTGTTCAGGATTGCAATGGATACTTATTTATCTTTCCAAAAACAGAGAACAAGACTGTTGGTGTGCAGCTCTGGGCTGCCTCAGCTTACCCAGCTTTGGGTACCTACATTTGTTCTCCCTCTGCCTTTGGGTTTTACCTAGCCTGGGACCCTGGGTTTTGGCATGTACCTCTGGCTCAGGCATTATGACACTCAGTGAAGTGATGCCTCCGTTCTTTAGGCTCCCCGTTGCCTTCCCATTTTGGAGTTTAGCTGAGGTGAAAATGTACTTACCACAAATATATAGTGAGGAATTTCTTCTGCCAAAGTAGATTATAGATCTGTTTGAGCTGCAATGTCTTTCAGAATGTGTGAAAAGACTTTAAGCCTGGACATCTCAAGTATTGCACATGAAAGCAGATGATAAGTAGTGCACTGGGATAATATGACCTCACCTTGCTCACCTTTCTCACCTAACTTGATCTCAGCTTTTTGAGAGAAACTAGGGTAGCCAGTGTCAGTCCTTGGTTTTGGATATTTTATTTTTTTTTCTTCATATGAGGGACTATTAAACTAACCTTTCTGTAAGAATGTACAGGTGAAAATGTAGTCTACTGCATTTTATGATTTGATTATGCCATAGCTGTGACACTGTAAAGAATTGTGTATTGTGTCCACAAAGAAAAACTGCTCACCGGTAATATTTCAGTATTCATTTCTCTCCATTCTATGACAGGACTGTGGAATTGGCCATAAGGAAATCAGGGTGCAGTATCCTGTGTCAAACAATTTAACTTCTTTTGTATGTTCAATTTTGCATCTGTAGTGATGCAATCAGCATGTTAAAATGGCATCATTTGCTAGAAACGATATATTCGTTGTTTAGCTTGAACAAAGCATATGGAGTGGGATTCATCTACCCTTTATTTTAGAGAGTAAATCTACTCAAAGATAGGATCTTATCTTCATTGAGCAGAGCAAACAATCTACCCTTAAATATTTGCCTAGATGAGTCAAAATATATTTTCTTCATAAGTAACTTTGTCCTCTGACCATAGAAAAAGACTATAAAATGATGGATATAGGATATCTAATTTTTATGAAGTTCAAGATAAATCTTAACTGGATCCAACAAAAAAATCCCAAACAACCAGACTCCTAACATATTAAAAGCACTCATCAAAAGATAAGAAAATAAGATAAATATTAGCCAAAGCTGGAAACAGGGTAGTTTTGCTCATCTTAGCTAATTGAGTGTTTAATCCATAAATAGGACTGAAATTTCATGTTACTGGTTGAAGTCAGTCAGTAGTGTAAATGGTAACTTCCTTACTGCAGTTACAAGAAAGTGGAAATGGAGTAAGATTTGAAAGGAAAAATGAAGATCAACTTTGTTCAGGCAGTAGAAACGTTTCTCCTGCAGTGTGTGAATTCAATGTCATTTATGTGGGACCCACTAAAGAATCTGATGCACAAAAAAAAAATTGACTGAAGGAAGAGTAATCAGTTATATAACAAAATATGACTTCATGGCAAAGAGATAATTTGTGGGGAAAAGGGTGAATATGACACTGGACTACAAAATCATGAGTGATGTAGGGTGAATAGCAGTAACTGTTCACTGTCTTCCAGTATCAGTACTAGGCAACGTAACAATATTTGCCAGCAGTCAAGTTAAAAAGAAAGAAAAGATGGCTTCACACACAAGGGTGGTAGAATTGTGCAGCTAAAGGAATTTTATATTCATTTTATTTTTGAAGTGGAGACTGTGCAGAAGGAGCCTGGAAGAGAATGAGAAACTCATTGAAGATTATCAAATATGACAACTGTGACAGCTTAGAAGACCCTCAGAGCTAGAAATAATCAGGAAATGGGAAGAGTAGTCAGTGGCCTCATTATTCAGTGGCATGTTCTTGCTCTTCTTCCAAAATCAACCGTGGGCCAATATTTGACACAGTATTCTGGCTTAGACCAAAATCCGCACCCTTAGTCTGAACTATTAAATCTAATAGTTTTGCAATGTGTAACAAAATGCATAATTACAATGATGAAGCTATAGCACCTCTGAATCATTAGAGCTAAACCCCAATATATAATATTAAACTTATATGTGTGTGTATATATATACATAAGCTGAATTGCTGTTCAAAATAAATTTTAGACAGCTATATGTAAAAACTGAGATGATGTTCTATTTCTGTAGTAATAAATGAACATTCTTATTTCTTGGAATTATTGCAAGAGCTTTCTTTTATTCATGCAAGTAGGTCTATTACAATCAATAGAACTGAAATCGCTAAAGTTCACAACAGAAGTCAACGGAGATGCTGAGGTAGAATTAGACCAAATAGGTGGCTCTGTTTCAACAAAGGAAGCAGACAAGAAGACAAAGTTAGCTCAGTGTCAGAGTTACTTTTTAAACAGGTTGTGAGAACTTGGATCACATATTCACTGTCATCAGCGGAGCTATTCTAATACTTATAGAAGCTAACAATCTGGCTTCATATCTTTACTGCCACCTGTTACTGCCATGAAGCTGGATCAGCTTCATGAACTTCAATTGTGCATGGTTTTTTTGCATTAATTTCATAATCTTGTAAGAAATGGTAAATATTAGAAAATCCTGAAAAATCTAAGAGTACATGGCAAACATAGGAATAGCTCAAATTCATTCTGTTAATAACAACAGGTAAAGTATCTTATACAGGCAATTAAAACGTTTTTTTTTACAATTTCCTTAGAAATTCATAACATAGTTCTGATTTCATTATTTCATTCAATTTTGCTATTTAAAAGCAATAGTGAGTACATATGGTGGAATTTCTATGTGCTTAAAGGACTTACTGACAAGAAGGTAATGTGCAGTAATCTGCAGTTTCCACTAGATACTACTGTAACTATTCCTCTGTGGAAAGAAGCACTTGACTTACACTGAAATTTATAAAACAAGCTTGTATATAACCTACTTTATAACTATTTCATTAAATTGAAAATTCAGTATTCGACTTTTTAAATAGGAGTGAAGAAAAAAGATCTATGGACTTTAATTTGTAGTTAAAAATGTCTGGTTTCAATCCCATTCTTCTGACATTTAAATTGGCTGTGGAGACTTTACTTAATTGAAAGGCCATTGCAAAAGTAATTGAATATTTATTCCATTAAACTGTAATGCAATTAATCTGGCTATGTGCATTCATAAATAAGCACTGAGAAATGTTTTTAGACCTCCTTTTCTTTCACTTCACAGACACATGCTTTAGAATGGCTTTTGGGATAATTGTTTTATGTGAAAAGGCCCAGTGAACAAATTCAAATAAAAAAGATAATTAAAAAGTTTCAGAAATTTCTAAATGAATCGCGAGATGAAGAGAGAGAAATAGATTGTACCATTAGTATCTAGAAACACACCTAGCTCTTCTCTCACAGGTGTTGTAAGTTGATCCTCTATTTCTCATATTGCCATTACAAAGTGCTAGGTAAGTGTGTGCTTTGCTTTCCAGTCAAGTGAAGTTTTTCTTAGTAGCAGGCAGTCTTGCTGTATTTTTATCCCAGAAACTCCATCTTTATAGCTCTTACTCTAAATGCAGCCTGCTCTGTCTCCCCCTCGGTTACAGAGGAGTTTGGGATAACTGAAGTAAGCTCAGTTGTCAAATTTTGAAATGTCAAAACATAAAATGAATCCCCCAGAAAGAACTGAGCTAGTACTGTCTTCTGACACTTAGGCCACAGTATTAGGAATCTTTAGTTTGTTAAACATTTGTTAAAATGTTGCCAGCGTGGTTCCTGTATATTTATTTATAAGGTAATGTCCCCGAGGGTAAAGCATAATGTTAGATGTGTCCTAAACAAAACATTTCCCTCTGAGAACAGTAACCTTGGCTTCAGAAAAGTTTTAGTATGGCTGCATGATAATTATAATTTAGACATAAATAAGAAATGATTACACAAAATTAATTTTCCTTTTCAATTGTGTTGACTAATTTATCCCAGCTTCTACTTTCTAGAAGCATTTTGTGTGTAGAACTGGAAATAGAAGTCAAAACTATTTTCTTTCTTCTACTGTCTTGTCACTATTTACAAGCATAGAAGGATAGCTCCGAAGTTTCACCTCTCAGTTTGCAGGACCAAATCGCTCATTTTTTCCTGTTTTAGAACTGGTCATAAAAAAGGACTTTTGGGGGCCATGTGAATTATGTAGCATGCAAAGACCCCTTCTGCAAATGTAGGTGGCTATGGAACATTTCAAAGGACTTTGTGTTAGATAAGGGACTGTGATTTCTGACCTTTTCTCTGGTAATGGTTTCAACAGCAAAAGCCATCAACAGTCAAAATTGTGATGTATAGTGATCATGTAAGATCCCTTGAACACTGCTTCTTTGTAGCAGCAAGTTAGTCACTTGTAAAGAGAATAATAAAATTTAACTTAGAGATATAGGATTTATTCTTTTTAATGTTTTCTGCTTGTCATAAGTAAAGTTCATATTAATCAAATTAATGGTGTGTGATTTTCTCATAAGGTTGTGTGGGAAGTAGTTTTTCTGTCCTGCAATTATTAAGATTCAGTTGTGTTTTGGGGTTTTTTCCTTCCGAGTCTGGATGATCTATAAAGCTCTAACTTCCTTCTCAGCTGTCTAGTAAATATTATTTTTATATAAATATTTTCTTTTTATTTCAGTTTCTTTATTTTTATTTTCTTATTTTACTATATTTAGCCTTGAAAAAAAACCCCACGCATAAACCATTCAAACAGTTGGTTAAAAAAAGCAGTGAAACAATGTTTTAATGATATCAAATTTCTTTTTAAGCAAAAATCATTTTTACAATTAATTATGGTTTAGACAGCTCCATCCTTGGTAAGGAAAACAAAGGTTTATTTCTGAGGGTTTTTTCCCAGAAAATTTCCCAATTGCTTTATTTATGAAGTTGTATTTTCACTATGCTAGCACTGATCTGTCAGAACAAGTCTCAGAACTACATCATAGTTGTCTCATCTCTTCTTTGGTTTTTAAATTAATGAACATTGTGGAGTTTTAGCTTGTACCTTGAAAAAATGAATCCTTTTCTTTGAGCTTCATTATCCTTTTTTACATGAACAGCACAATGAAAAGAGTTAGTAAACTTGATATTTGCCTTCCAGAAGTACTTAGTTTGTACTATTTGAAACTGTAACCTAAATTATTTTGGAGGAGATTTAAAATGGGTATCATCTACATATAAATTGGTTTTAGAACCAAAGGGGGCCTGCAGTCAGTATATATTATAAGATTCTATCACATTGTCTAATGGATTAGATTTTATTAAGCACTATAAAACAGCATGAGATGTTCTCAATAGAAAACAAACTGAACTGAAACAGATAATTAATTACTGCAACTCTTAGTTTTTCAACAGTGTAGACACCACTGCATTTGTTATACATGTGTATATTGCATATTGCATCATAAACCTGTCAGCATAAACTTTTCATACCTAAACCAATCAATATGCTTTTCATTCAAAGTTTTAATATTTTTGAAACACAGTATCTGTTTTGCATACACAAAATCACTTTTCCCTGTTGGAACTAATGAACTCCTTAACAATATCCATATTAAAATGTTTTTGTATAGTTAATAAAACTGTCACAGATATATAACCAATATAGTGCCCAAATACCATCTAACTAGATCCTTGTGAGCAATGTCCAATATATGGGAAAATGGTGTTACTAAAACCAGCAAAAATTGCATGCTGAGAATCCTTGGGGAAGGATCTCTCAGAATTAACCCAGATCTTATTGTACTGACACCAAGAAGAACTGTTGTAAAGTACCTTATCTAGTAAAGTTTTGATTTAAAAGTCTTTGGAAAGAAGATTCCTATATTCTACTCAATACTAATCCACACCACCTCTGAAAAAACAAGTCTAAAATCTGGAAGATAGCTAATGTAACTAAAATTGTTTATTACCTTTCATGACTTTGATGGCTTCAGAAAAAATAATGTATTAATTTTTTGGAAGCGCTTTCTAAGAGATGCCAAGCTATTGAAAAGTTCAGCACTTCAGATATGGGATTCTTACAACTTTGTAATAGGGTGTATTCTTCTATGGAGATGGCACAGACTTCTTCCTAAGGTCACAATTTGGGTAGAAAATAGCAGTCAGGTAACTCTCCCAAGTCACTTCTACTCCAGAAATGACTGGAGAGAAGACAAATAGAAAGGCTATTGTAATAAGACTGTCATACAAGTAACAGGGACTCTTTTTTCCTCCAGAAACAAGTTATCTGTAAGAATATAATTATTTGTTTGTGTTGCATCTCTTTAAGAGCAGCATAATTATACAAGCCTCCAGACTAAATTTATATTGGTCAAAAGGTTACAATATATATATGCTCTGAAGTCATGTATATAGTTTCCTAATGCAACTGCAAATTCATTAATGTATTCAATTCATATACAAGGCAACAGTTTTCCACATGCCCTATTTAAACCAATTCCTTTCTATACCATCTTACGGTGCCTAACATCTCCTTCTGTATTCATTTTTTTAAACTGTAACCTTCTCAAATATCACAAGCTAGATCTCAAAGGAAGACATCTGTTTTTAAACAAGTAGGGCAAGTAATACATTGAATGGAACTCCCTCCAGCGGAGCAGGATCTCTCCATCACTTGTAGCTATCTATCTGTGGGGCTTTTCACAAGATTACTTGTATGAATACCAATATTCTGTTGTCTTCTGTCTTATCTGGAAAACTATATTCACACACTGCTACAATCTCAGTTGAAGGTACTTTGCTTCCTGACTTGTCTGTCATGTTTGTCTGTATTATAAATTGCATTCCTAGCACTGCAGCTATAATCCACTGCTGCTCAGTTCAGATTTTTATAGTTTCTTTCCTATGAAAGTTCTTTGTGGAATTATTAATAAGTGATGAAGGCAAATTTTGGTTAGGTTTTCCAACCATATGTGTGTGTGTGTGTGTGTGAAAGAAAAAAAAAAAAGACAATGGCTTTAGATAAGGGTGTTCTAAAACTGCATATTAGATGCATTTCAAGTCTTGTTTCAGAACTTCTTTACTGCATTTAGTCATGCAGTAGTTCACAGAACAAATTTGTTATAACTATAAGGGTGAAATAAAAAAAATACACAATAGAAATCTTAAACTAAATCTTTTTAAGCAGCATTTTTGAATGGGAAAAGGTATATTCTAAAGTATGTATTTAATGTAACCATATATTCAAACATATGACCAAGCAGAAAAGTTGGAAACTGGAAAGGACAAATAGAATGGCTGCTCCTTGTAAGGTACAGTGAAAGACATAAAGAATAACAATGATAATAGTAATAATAACAACCGAAGCAGCATAAAATCCACCTTCACAATATCCTTCCAGTCTTGGCAAGCATGGCACTTATGATTGTTTTCTCCTCAGATATTAACTTAAAAATACAAATTATTCAACTGACAATCAACTCTATTTCTATGAGAAAGGTGGAAGTCTCGCTCAGTCTCTGCCATTTACCCCATAAAATACCTTTCCTGATATGAAAAACGTGGAGCCTAATGAGGGCTATAGTCTCCTAGAAAGCTGCTTGCTGTACTACAGCTGCAAGACCAAGGATTTATATTGTTAAACAGAAGAAAGATAAAGACGAATGGAAGAAGAGACTGATTTGTTTTCTTATTCTCCTGCCTGGCCAGTGGGACTCTGAATATCTCAGCTCTGTCCTCTGCCTTTCTTGGGTCCGTCCACCTCACTGAACGTCAGAATAAGATTTTCTTTGCAAAACATCGCAGGGAGACATGATGATCAACTTAATAATTCAGTTTAGCTGTGAACAAAAACGGTTTCAGAAACATCTGGGTCTAGGAAGGGGATATTTGCCAGTCTTTCATATAAAAAGTACAAAATTACAAACCCTACATGCAAATTGCTTGACATTTGGGATCGTGTTAACTGGGCATTTACCTTAAGTCCAGTAAGGTTCAGTATGCTTAAAAGATTTCTTGTGGGTTCTTTCTTTTCCTTATGAGGAGGGTTTTGAATCAGTTTCAGTTGCAAATGCACTCATATGAGCTACTGCAGTTACAATAAACTACTGCAGCTTATTCCTTACCTCTTTGTTCTGCTTCCCTTTGGCATGATTTGCTCCTTACCATTTCTATACCCCAAAAGAAAGCAAAAGAAAAAAATAAAGCATTCCACTAAACTCAGCTGTTATACCTGAACAGGTAGAAAATCTTTAACATGGGTAAATGATTTCCTTTCACTGTAAAAGAAATTGTCTTTTGACAAGCTTAGAATTGTCCTTCCTCAGACGAGGTCTCTTCTCATTGGAATAACGTGTATTATTGACATTCAAATAAAGACTGACAGATGTGGGTTTGCCATATATCAACTTTGAATGTCACCTCATTTCCACAGTGATAATTGAAGTCACTTATTTGGATAGAAAATTCTCAGTGGATCAGACTTTTTATGCTGTAACAAAATTAGCTGAAGTTCAAGTAAAACCACTTTCCTTGTTATCTTCCAAAACAAAAAAGATTTTTTTTGCCTGTAAAAACTGTTACATGTCTCTGAATTATATGTGTTATCTCAGCAAAACTTTATTATCTTTTTTCTCTAAACTTCAGCAAAGTCAGGAGGTGGTTAACATTCTTTGAGTCAAGTCTGTTCATGAGACACATTTTTTATACATCTTGCTATAAAATAGTAGATGCATTTATGAGTAACATAAAGTTTTATGTCAACACCTTAAATATACTATGACAGTGAAAAATAATGTTTCATATTTTTCTGCAATAGGCTTTTTTTTTAATCTGTACTGCATTAGTGTGTATATATATAAACATACACATACATACAAACAAAAAATATGCAAGGACAATAATAAAACAGGAAATACAATAAAGAAAAGTTGCATGGAACATATCTGAAAATGAAGAAAAAGGTGGTACAAGTGTAAGTTAACATGTGGAGAAAGAAACTAATTTTCACTGTCTGTCCATATTAACATGATCTTTTTTCCATAGCTCTAAGAGGCCCTCATCCTGGGTTAACACTGGGTTCTGAAAGGTGTTCTAAATTCATAGGATAAGGAGCCTTCTGTAAGAGTTGATTTACAGCGGCTGGAGGCAGTTAATAATGTTTTCTCATGTAAACTAGGAGGCATCTAAAAATAAATTTCAGTCTTAAATAAAACAGCTCTATGGAAGATGTATCTTCCTTGTTTTAAAATTCTTTAAATTGTGGGTAGGTTAGAACTCTGTCTTCTGTGGTAAATTATACCTGGGCACCTAGATAATGAATGTCTTTTACCATGACCTGTGCTTTCTCAAATTGCAACAAGCTTGGAATTATTTACTGTTCTAAATTATTCATAGATGCCTTTAGTGAATAGTTCTTGATTTGCACATTGTTTGGAGTAATGAATTGCTAATATGGAAATGCTGAAATTTTCCACTTTGTGTATCTGGGGCTTTAGCCCTTTTTGATTTTCAGTGAAAGAAAAGACGGTAGCTCCACATCAGTTTAATTTTTTGATGCTTTTTCAATGATCTCCCTGCAGCTAAATTATGATTTTGGTTTTGGAGAAGAGATGTTGAAACTAGGAATACAGTCCCAGTTAACTTGGTTCTTACAGAAACATGTAATCTGCATGAATTATATATCACATTCATGTTACTCTGTGAGACAGTTTTCCCCTAAGCACAGAGAAAACTCAGAGTGAGCTTGTTAAGATTTCGTTATTGGAAATATTACAAACACACCAAATTACTACTCCAGTGCTTTTCAGAAACTCTAGTGCTGCACATGGAGAAAGTGTATTACATGTATAATAGTAAACAATACAGAAAAGAGCCTCTTCTCTGGCACTCATGCCAACTGGCTGAGTCTCGCCATGCCGATAGGATTAAACTGTCCCAGCCTTTGAAATGAGACAATTGCATTCAACCCTTTAGGAATGATCCCTGACCTAGGCTAACCAGCCCACCAAACTTGCCCATGATTTGCTCCAGAGGGTGCCAGCTGGTGCTGCCCCAAAGCCACCAGATTTCTATTGTTATGCCTGCGACAAGCGTTGAGCAGCACGGCCAGCTGAGCAGCGCTCTCCAGGCCCCGCTCCACTTCGGGCACTGCTCTAGACACAGCCAGTCACAGGTATTGGCCCAAACAGGTAAAGCTGCACCGTGTAAAATACCACGTGAAAGGGATCACAGCTTAGGACAGCTTGCTGTGGGAGCGCGCATCCCGAAGCACAACTTCAGGTGCTTTGGCAGGGCGCGATCCTACTTGCTTTTAGAAGGGCGATTATATTCCATCTGAAACCAGTTGATGCAACAAATGTACCTTAACATTTTCCTTGTTTCATTTCTGTTAAATCATCAATTGAGATGCACTGATTTGTTCCTTCTTATTTGATTTCTTTAAACTTCATTACTGCTATGTTTTTTGCTTCTTTTAACCCTTCTGTTTTTTTCTCTTGCTGCATGCCAATATTGACTGATCATCAATAT
Source organism: Ibycter americanus (assembly GCA_035590275.1). Classification (NCBI taxonomy): domain Eukaryota; kingdom Metazoa; phylum Chordata; class Aves; order Falconiformes; family Falconidae; genus Ibycter; species Ibycter americanus. The sequence continues at coordinate 69,545,042 of JAVJGI010000062.1, forward strand.
AAATTAGCCATTTTTAGCACTGTGCCTTTCATTCAAGCATGTGTTTGAGAGAAAAAAAATCTCTATTTAAACAGTTAGCTACATAGATGACCATGTGAACTCTTGCTTTGCAGGTTTTACTCAAAAAAGAATTCCATTTCCCCTACAAAACTGAAAAGCAAGCATCTTACTTATGATAGCAAACTGAAATACAAGGAAGTTATAATAATTGTAAACCTCTGAAACATTTCTGAAATGTTACTGTAAAAAACCCAAGGATATTGCAGTTAAGTATTCAATAGAATATAATAAAATGAGAACTAACCTTTTCTTCATGCTTCCATACCTACCTGATAGTCAATAAATAAAAAGGGAAATTTTTTTTCTTTTTCTTTGCAAGCCATATTTGTGACGGACATGCTGACATTCAGCATGAGAAAGTCAGTACAAAGTTTTAGGTCATTTTAACCTTTAGATATAATCTCTGGATTAAAACACTGTAAGAATGCATTCCTCAAATCCCAGGAGGCATTTTATCCTAACATGAGAAACTTTATTAGGAATGATGTGTGAATGAAATTACAAGATTAAATGATGTTCTCATAATCCATAGATCTAAAGAGTTTTAACATTATGCAAAAACTGTAATTCTACAATAAGGTTATATCCTTGAAAAAACCTCACGCCATTAGTTCACATACAAGTAAGAGTTTTAACCATAGCTTATGATAGGGCTTTTGTAGCATTATAACGTGAAATAAACTTTCAGAAAAAAATCTTGTTAAAATTATTTTCTTATGTGTTGCAGGAAAGTTTTTTTGTTTTCTTATGATCTGTTTTTGTCGGTTAACATCAAGCAGGAAATACAGTTGAATTATTGCACATGGGAAGGAAATTTGCTGTATGAAATTTTGTTTTACTAGATTGTGTCAGGCCACTGGGCTTCAAAGGATATCAAGGGAAGTTCAAATTGGTACAAATGTTTTCTAGGGCAACATGTATATTAGGATGAAGCGTAGCTGTGTGGTAATGGAATTTGAAAAAGTATCTCTCCTTTTTGCAATATGTTACAATTATTATTGTATGTTTAATCTGAAAGAAAATAATTAAAAAAAAAAAAAGAAAAAGAAGAAAGAAACCCCCAAACTGACACACAACATAACCAAGCTCTATACTAATGCTGAGAGGTGAATAATGCAGTCTTGCCCTACTGAGACCTAAAGAGGCAGGAAAACTTGGTTTACTGTTTTCTTTGTGATATTCTTCCTGTATGTGGTTTAACATGACTAGGAATTCATTTCATTGTAACTTATGGAGTTGATGAGCCTGGAATCTAATAATGATTTAAATCACATTGTAAAGGGTGGTTTTTTTCTGATCATTTTAGACTGTTTCTACATGCATAGAGAAAATTATGTTCCCTTTCTGGCTGAAATTTTAGCTTTATTCTGTCAACACCCAAAATACACCTTAAAATTCTATTTTGCACTTAACATTTTCAATAAAACTACGTAAATAACAGTTTTTTTCTTTGTAGGCAATTTCAAAGAAGCTGAAATGCCGTTGAATTAAACATATTGCTTAGCTTCAGATTTCAGCTATGGTTTTTTTAGCCTGATTAAAGAAAGAATTCTAAATGAAAAATTAGTATTTTGACTTGCTAAATTTCCTTCCACATAAATAATCAAGTGATACAGATTAATGAAGGACATGTTTTGGCAACACATAGCATGCATTTTTTGCCCCATTATACACATAGCTTTAATTAGCATAAACAAACTGTGGCACGTTGAAAACTTGAAAATATGTAACCAATTAGATTTTTATTTCAATATTCAAGTGAATGAATCTAATTCTTTAATTTACTCTCACCATATTGACTTTGACATTTAATTTAGTAATTAGTCATAAAATTATATTAAATCCCTATATGGTGGAGAATTTTTGCAAGTTTTGAACAACCCTAAGTATTCTATATTTTGTTTTGAAGAAGGAGGTGAGGAGTGATTGGTATTTTACATGTGTTTATTACATTATATTACAGTCTTTAGATCAGTAGAACCAATAACATGCAACATTAGCAGTCACGCTTAAAGTTAAGCATATCTTATTTCAGGTTTGCTAGTTGTCAAATCCAGCTGGAAAGAACGATATTAAATCGTTCAGGTATTGTCTCACTGAGAATAATGCTGTTTTGAAGAACTCTAATTGGCCATGCATATGGAGATGTTTGGAGGCAGTGACTGAGAAATTTAAAAAAAAAAAAAAAAAAAGGTTAGAATTTCCCATAGACTGAGTTTCTTCCTGAACTCTTCACTCAAATAAGCATCTGGAAATAAAATGTACAATTTACTAAAACACAGTACAGCACACTATTGGAAGTGGGTACTGCTGTAACAGAGCCTACAACTTCCTTCCATCACTCTTAGTGTTTCAGCTGAGTAGATAAACTGCAGCAGAACAGTGGGACTTATAAATTCCTTGATATCAGCAGGGTTTATAAACATATGTTCCATCCTGGATTGTTTTCAAGCTGACTACCAATGCATGTAAAAGACACTCCCAAGTTCTTCAGCTTTAGTTCTAAGAGCTAATAGGTGTTCTTAATAAATTCTTTATCTATTGCAGTCTATCCATCTGGGTCAGTGTCATCAAAATATTGATCATCCCTAAAGGTTTTCTGATACTTCAAGCATCTCTGAGTGTTCATATAAATGTATCAGCTGGACTATATTCCCTGTCAGGAAGTTTTTGGTCCAGTGTTAAATACATCATATTTTGTGTAGCACATACGAACAATTGTTTGATTTTCCTCTCTAATGTGCATTTCTTTTCTCCTGTGAAAATCATTTGTATTCTACACTACTGTTGTAACTAGCACGTTGAGCTACGTTGGCAATAGATTGGTCCAGTTTGGTACAGCCAAACATTGAAAACACAGTCAATTGCCAGATTAACTGTTAAAAGCATTTTCAGTGAACACATTCCTTACCCCTGCTGATTTTTCTCCCAGAGGCTGAGGAAATTTGACTCAATGGGTAGTTCTTTTTACAAACATTAAAGACTGAACCGGGCTTGTTCAGTCCCTACATTCAGAGATGGCTCATGTGTTATGGGTAGTGGGACCAACCTTACTAAAATAAATCTTTTTTTGTTGTTCTGCCTAGTGCAGATGTAAAAGAACATACAGCAACAAATGTCATGCACTAATTTTCCATACATTTTTTTTAAACCAATGTTCAAATACAGAGTTCTTTTGCATTTGTGCACCTGTGTGTTAGTTCTCAGTAGGGATTTTGCTGGCTTTTTCCAGGCTTGTAGAAATGGTTATGTAGCAACATGGGCATGAACATACATGAGATTCTTGCAAGGCTCCTTACATGTTAAGCAACTCTTTTTTTTCCTCATTTTCCCAACATATAACAACTATATATCCTCATCTTACCAGTGTTACCTTACTAATGAACTACCTATACTCTTCTGCTTTTGTATGATATTTTTCCTTTAAAGTCTCTTGTATTATTAAAATACACACACACCCACCTACATGTTCAGGTAGGCATCCATTTGCTGCACTATTTCCTGTTGTGATTCCCACCAGCTAGAAAAGGTAAAGAAGTCACTGACCATGTGCCATAGTTTAACTCCAGTCAGCAACTCAGTACCACACAGCTGCTCCATCTCTCCCTCCCTCCACCCTCGTCCCTGGTGGGCTGGGAAGGAGAATTGGAAAAAGGTAAAACTCATAGGATGATATAAGAAGAGTTTTATAATCGAAATAAAATAAAAAAAATAACAACAACAACAACGTTGACAATAATAACTGTAATGAAGAGAAAAAGGAGAGGAGTACATCCCAAGGGAAAAAAACCCAAGTGATGCACAATACAGCTGCTCACCACCCGCAGGCCGATGCCCAGCCAGTCCCCGAGCAGCGATCGCCCCCTCCTGGCCAACAGCCCCCAGTTCATATACTGAGCATGTTCTATGGTATGGAATATCCCTTTGGCTAGTTGGGGTCAGCTGTCCTGGCCCTGCTCCCTCCCGGCTTCTTGTGCACCTGCTCACTGGCAGAACATGCGAAACTGAAACTGGAAAGCCCTTGACAAGGTAAGCATTACTTAGCAATACCTGAAATATCAGTGTGTTATTAAGCTTATTCTCATGCTAAATCTGAGACAACACTGTACCAGCTACTAGGAAGAAAATTAAGTCTGTCTCAGTTGAAACCAGGACACCATGATACCTTCTTGGTTTTAGTTTGGTAATATAGGCTGATTCAGTTCTGTAAAACTAGCTTGCTGCTTCGTTTACCTGAGGTATTCCAGTCTCCTTGCTCCCGACTTGTGAGAACCTTTTGAAGCATTGAAGTCTTGCTGCACTCATGTCTGTGGTTTTCACATCAGCCTAACTGAAAGTCTCTTGAGCCTTTCACCTTACTCTTTTGTAGTCAAAAATAGTCTTTGAGGAATGATTTGATTCAGTTAATTTTCAGTGAGAGGTAAATGTTCCTCAAGATTTAATACAGGCACTAACAGAGGACTTCCCTTGCTTGCCTCCCCAAAGGAGTACCTCTTATGAGGAAAACTAATTTCCGTTCCCATCTCTAGTGTTTTTGTTCAGAAAACTGTCTCTATGCTGTTATTGTTTAGGAATCTCGCAATCCCTGGTGCTTTCTTAGTCAATCAATCCAGGTTTCAAACAACCCAGCTGATGCTCTGTGAGTACTACTTATTACAGTATCTGTAAATACTTCCTACCTGTCTTATTCTTCAAGATATTTGAAGCAGCTGCCTCTTATTGTTCGTGGACTAAAAGCAAGTTAGGAAAAGGACAACATTTCTTTTTTTGGTGTGTAATGTCTCTTGGAGTAGGTTGGAGTTTCTGCCTTACAAAATTTAAATGTAAGTTCAGGTATAAATGAAGAAATAATGTTCAGCAATGCACTGAACATTATTTCCTTATATAAGTATTGTATAAATATATATACATACACACATATAAAATGTACTTGTTTAGTGAGATGTTTTAAAGTAATAGTTCTGGATAGGGATGACCATTATTTCATCCAATGTTTAATGCTATCTCTGAATAACATACTAGAATAGAATTAAAGCAGAAATTAGCATTAAATGGGAGTTCATAGTATATATATGGCTTCCATTGTGATATTTTCTTAAACAAAATATTGGTCTACAAAATAGCCTTATACTGGTACAAATTAACAGAAATGAGAATGTTCACATTTCCAGAGAACTTTTGTTGTACAATGAAATATACAAATTTGTGAAAACGAGCAGTGTGAAATGTCCTGATTACTATATTAAGTACTGGAGATATCAAAACCTATTTTTTTAAAAAAAGTTTTCTGGTTTTAAATGTGTTTAATTTTTTTCACTATACAAAAGAAAAAGGTAACTTCTTTCATAAACAGATGGTTAGACCATGGTACACAATAGCTTTGCAAACTCTCCCACTACGCTGGTCTGTTAAAATCTTCTTAGTTTAAGCTGTCAATGATAAGAATGTCTTCTGGGGTTTTTTTTGCTTTTAGGTATGGTTGGGTTTTGGTTTTGTGGTTTTTTTCCAGCCTGACAGTCACAGTTTATCTTTGTAGTAAATGCATTTTCTTTTTTTGAAAATTGACAAGGAGTATGTCCCTGGTAGCTAATGGCTGTTATCATTGCAGTTTTACAGATGATAGATTTTCATGTAAATATCCTCAAGGGTGATCTTTCCTGTCAGTGTCTACCTTGTGCTCATCTTCTACATTTGGACATAGTTGATAGAAATTTCCAGTGTCTTGACTGGGATGGTGGGTTTTTTCCACCCACTTATATAGAAAAAATTCAACTTGTTTCTGAAAATGTTCTGAGGGAGGTGCTTTGTGTGATTCACTGTGAAAAAAAATTGTTCCCTAGGCTTATTTATTATTTTGGGGAAAGAATGAGGAGATAGAAAAGGTGTGTGTGGGGGGGAAATCTCTTCAGTCAGAGTGAAAGGATGTTGTGATTTAACCCTGGGTGGTAATTAAGCACCATGCAGCCGCTTGCTTGCTCCCCCCTCACCCAGAGGGATGGGGAGGGGAGTTGGAAAGGAATGCAAAACTCGAGGGTTGAGATAAGAACAATTTAATAATTGAAATCGAATAAAAATGAAAGAACAATAATAACAATTATGACAATAACAATTATAATGGAAAGAGGAAGGGAAAGAATAAAATCCAGAGGGAAAGGAAGAAAGGAACACATAGTGCACAATGCAACTGCTCACCACCCACTGATCGATGCCCATCCCGTCCCCGAGCAGCGACCTGCCCACCCTGGCCAACCCCCCAGGTATATATACCAGGCATGACACTCCATGGTATGGAATATCCCTTTGGCTAGTCTGGGTCAGCTGCCCTGGCTGTGTCCCCTCCTAATTCCTTGTGCCCCTCCAGCCTTTTCACTAACAAGGCCTGAGGAACTGAAAATTCTCACATCAAAGCCAACACACAGTATGGCACTAGCTCCTAATAAGATAATTAACTCCATTCCAGCTGAAACAAGGACAAAGGTTGTGTATTAAAATTTATATTTCTTCTCAGATAAAGAGATGTTCTTTACAATTTAGATTTTCTCTCTAGTGAATACTTTTACTGTAGAACTAGGAAAGTGAAATGATGGAGAAAACAGTTGTGTAATTTTAGCAGAAACTCAACTTTCAATAATATGCAACCCTTTTTCTATTAGTCTATTTCCACTTTAAAAACTGAAAGCATGTTGAAAATATAATTTCTGCTGTGAAGCAATTTCAGATGCAAAACCCCTAGCATTTCAAGCTTACAAAAATGTTTATATTTGTAGTAGTTCAATTTTCAGGGAGAAAAAGACTCAGTCACACAGTAGCAGATATTTATATTTTAGTAGAAAAGCTTTCTTGTAAAATGCAAAAGAAAGTTTGATCTTTATAGAATACAGAGAAAAGCCTAGAAACATGGGTAAATTTGAATCTCCAAATTGAATTCCTTTTCTTCAATAGCAGTACATAAACTAAATGACTAAAACCTATATACAGATGTCAGAAGGATCCCTCTAGACTGGTATTTTAGCTATAGTTAGAGACCTTGGAACCTGGTCCTGAAAGAGCTAATCACTGAGGATAGTTCCTTGGAAGTCAATGTGTGGACCCAGCCTCGGTAATGTTTCCTTTTTGGCATTATTCTATTGGTGAGAATGTGAAAACAGAACACAGCCGAGGTGGCAATGACCGGATAAAGTCTACATTTCTTGCAGCATAAGAAGGGGAAACAGGGAAAAAAAGACTTCACAAGAGCAAAATTCATGAAGAGAACCAATGGATAAGTTTCTATAGAAAATACATGGGGGAAAAAGAGTTTAGGACAGCTGGGAATTCTTTAAAAACCATAAAGGGCACAAGCACAAACTATTTTAAGCAGCATAAAGCTACGATGGTCATGTTAGATCAGCTGGGCTGTATTGTGAAATTCTGCAAAATGGAAAAGTACTGAAAGTTTAAGCTGGAGAGATGACTAAGTGTAAAAGAATTGCATAAGCTTTAAGTGAAGTCACATAATGAATGATGAGCAAAATATATTTGAAAAATCCAATGTCTTGGTAATATAGAAATGGTTTCATTACAGATATCTCTAGAAAAGGCAGACAAGTTGGTTTTCTATTCAGCAGAAAAGGAAAGCTGGTGCTGAGAAGACAGCATGTTTAATGTCTTTTTAACTCGGTCTTCACAAAATAAGTCAGCTGTGATTAGCTGGCTAGCAGTATCAAGGACAGAGCGGTAAAACATGGAAATAGCAGTTTAGAGAGTGCTTACATAAATTTCATGTTTTCAAACCAGCTGTGTCTGCTAAAATTCACACAGGAGTACCTAGAAAATAGATCCATTTTCTTTGGGAAACTATGGAGTATAGGAAAAGTTCTAGAAGACCAGAAAAAAGAAGAACTGTGCCTATACTAGAAGGAAGTACATAAGGAATACAGGCAGTTGTTATCATTCAATGAAATAATTTGCAAGCACTTAAATGACAAGAGAGATAATAACCTCTATAGATTTTTCAGGAATAAATAAGATCAAAATATTCATTATTATAATTTTCAATTTAAAATTGATTATCAAACCATATCAACCTTTGCTGATACATGTGAAGTAGCAGATGTCTCAGTAAGTGACGCAGGGAGATTAAACTATTTCAGGTGGGAGCATAAAACTTGAAAATTTGTTCTTGGGCTGTAGGTCAAACCAGAAAGATGTACTGAGTAGGATCCAGAGGTTCTTTCTGGGTCTGGTACTATTTGATATTTTCATTAGCATCTTGGATGAAGGAACAGAAATTATGCTTGTTTATTTGCAGACCCACCTGGGATGGACTTCAAACATGTTGGATATCAGAATTAAAATAATCTTGACAAAATGGAGATATGGTGAAAAAAACCAGGCCACTGTAAAATAAAAAATTCTGTATTTAGGTATAAAAAATCAGCTACATAAACCCAAGATGATAAATGGTTGCCCAGGTGCAATCCTGCAAAAAAGAGTTGTGATTAAAATGGACTAAAAGGTGAACATTGACCACCATTGATCTAAAGTTGTAAGAAAGATAAACACCAAGCTGGGAGGTATAAGCAGGTTTGTAATGTGTGAAATCCTTCTGTTCTGCTAGGTACAGGTAAATACTGCACAGAAATTCTGCATCAAGTTTTGGGCACCATAATTTGAGAATTTGAACCAATGGCAGAAAAGAGGACTTAAAATTGTCAGATATTTCGAAAACATTATGAATACTGAAATACTGAAGGAGCTAAAGTTGTCTGATCCAAAGGAGAACAGACATGGTCAGAGATTCATGTTTGGAAGAGCTTTTAAAAAGAAAATGCATTAATTCTTCCCAATGTCTAGGGAAAAAAGAAGCATTTAATTTGGATTTTGGAAAAAACACATTTTTTTACAATCAACATGAAGTCTAAAAGGAAAAAAAATACGTATTTTCACATCCTCTGTAAGTAAGCCACCTCTACTTTTGAATCATTGCCTTTTACTGCCAATTGCCATAAGAAAGCATTTACATAATTCCAGTGTCAATTAAAGCTTACTGTCAAGGGAACACTTAAAAAAAATACTGAGATACCACAAATGTTCATCTGAGGGTTTATATTAGTAAGAACCTCTGCAAAAGTTGTGGAAATGTTGAAGAATTCCATAGCTGAATACTTGCCATTTTATTTTGGTGGTGTTATAGCTCAGTATTAAGACCTTTTAACACAAGAAGCTTTCCTATGTGTAAGAACACACATAAAAGTTCAAAACTACGATTAAGCAGAACATGTCTCCAAAAAGGCTAGTTTGGCTTAGGTTGGCATGTAAAACATTCCAATATTCAATCATTTTTATGTACGTTTCAGAAATTATTCTTATTATGGGCTAAATGGTATAGAAGTTAAGAGGCAATTTTTATTTTTCCTGCTTCAGAACATAGCCCTGAATTAAGTGTGCTATTCCATTTTTGATTAAACATCTATATTTAGGACAATCCAAAGTCATAGCATTAACTGGTGGCTAATGAGACCTGGTTTTGGTGTCATACTCTGTGGCTGAGTTCTGTGATGGTCAGGTAATCACAACGTTCATCTGTTGCAAAACAGGGCAGTAAATCTTTCTCATGGCAAGCAAACAAAGCAGTGAAACTGTCCACTCGGTCTAGCTACGTTCATATACCAAATTAATTTAGAGGTACTTGGCTTTTGAGGCTTTGGAAAACTGGGTTCTGCTTGCAGCTCAAGGTAAGCCCTTAGCTGTAGGTACAAGTGTACGTTCAATATCACACAGAGTACTAGTTTCATTAGTGAAAGCATGCAGTCATGCTAAGTGCTATCCTTGTTCTTCTGAGACTGATGATGCATAAGCAATGTCTACCTCCCTCACTGATGATGAGATAATGTGGTCATTTTTAGCCTAAAGAGTTCATGTTTTCGTAAGTCATATTCAAACAGTGTAGCCAATGTAATGAGACTAGACTGTCAGTAAAAGAAAAAAGAAAAAGGAAAAAAAAGACTAGTAGCAAAGTTATGAAATATGTTCAATATTGTCCTGACTATGGGCAAAGCATTGGTTCCTTTTGCCCCTTCTGACTTACGGTGCACAAGAGTGTACCCATGGTACACACTGGGAATGGTACAAACCCCAGGATGTTAATATGAGTTCTGGGAATGGTCCCCAGAGACATGATAGCAATGGTCGAAAAAATGGATGTTGTTTGTCCCTGCTCTGGGTGTAGGTGGCAAGGTTTTGGTGACAGGTGCTCCAGGCACTGGAGCAGAGATTTCCCTACATCCTGTAAAATTTTTGGAAGAGATCATGGTGGAGCAGGTGTTTCCCTGCAATTTGTAGAGGACCTCAGGCAGGATCAGAGGAAAATTGTGAGGAAGGAGCTGCAGAGAGGAACTGTTATGGAGTGACTGAAACCCCTAATGCCCCAACTCCTCTGCACCATGTGGGTTTAAGAGGGAAGGAAACGTTGTTGGGAAGGAACAACTCACGTTAAGCATTGGAGGAGGGGTGTGTGTGAAGAAGGTGTTTTAGTTTTTGTCTTTGTTTGTCACCATCCTTCACTATTTTAACTGGCAATAAATCAAATTAGTTTTCCCAAAATTTAGTCTGTTTTGCTTGTAATGGTAATTTTTAATTCATCTCTGTGTCTTTATCTCTACTCACAAGCTTTTCCATCCTATTTTATCTCCCTGTCCTGTTGAGGAGAGGGAGTGAGAGAGAGGTTGGGTGGGCGCTACCTGCTGGCAAAAGAGCCACTACAGCAACATTTCACCCATACTAAATTTCCTTCATGCCTGATAGATCAAGACAACTAAGTGTTTTTGTGGTCTTAAGACTTCCGTGTTGGAAGAATCAATTTTTCCTGCTTTTTGATATGTGTTAAAACCTTTTTCATGGGCAATTGTAATGCATAATTTACTTCCACAGTGTTTTGTTTCATTTCTTTAACAACTCATTCCCCTGTAAAACGAGAAGAAAAATGGCAGAGATTTTATATAGTTTCATGATAATTGTGAGGCTATACTATATTAAGAGCAGAACTGCAGACAAAATGTATTCAGGCCCAAGACAAGGACAGGAATGAAAATATTAAATAAGTATTAAATTAGTCCTTTCTTTTTGTTTTCCTGATGTTATCTTATTGCTAATTTGTGATGCCAGACATCAGAAATTAAAGCAGAGCACAGAGAACTTTCCTACTTGTGGTGGTATTCAGCCTACTAGAACAATATATTCTGAATCTTTTTGAACGTTTTGCCTGTCTATGATACCTTTTTATTATTGGGTGGTGGGGGTGGTGAACACCAATAAAGAACAAGAAAAATAGTTACTGAAAGTTGAAATATCTGCAAGGAAAATGCTAAATCTTCTGTCATGTTGTCACTAGTGTCTCACTACATTTATCTGGTGAAGTGTGAAATTCCATAACATTCATTTTAAAAGTTACCTTTTGACAGCTTGTTGCAGAGTGATTGTTTTCAATGGAACTGACCCCCATGGAGAGTAAATGATTGAATTTTTTGATGGACTGAAATACATGGTGCGAGTTAACCATCTCTAACCTCCATGGACCTCCTACAGTGAAGCTGGAATATCATATATGTTGTTCTGAAATACACTTCAATTTATGTAAAAATTGAAAGAAAAGATTTCAGAATTTCATTTGTGTTACTCAAATAAGTCTAGTGAATCTCAAGTTATATGAAAGCCATTCTTTCTTTTTTTTTCCTGTTAAAGAACACCTTCTCAAAGTAACCCTGCATGTATTGGGTGTGGCTGAGATGGAGTTAGTTTTCCCCATAGCAGCCCTCATGATGCTGTGCTTTGAACTGGTAGCTAGAAAGGTGTTGCTAACACACCAGTGTTTTGGATATTGCTGAGCAGTGCTCGCACAGCATAAAGGCTGTCTCCAGCTTCCCCGCGCCCGCCCCCCCCCCCCCCAGTAGGCTTGGTGTGGGCAGGATCTTGGGAAGGAACTTAGTAAGGACAGCTGATTCAGACTGTCCAGAGGGATATTTCATACCATATGATGTCTGCTCAGCAGTAAAAGCTAAGAGAGAGGAGGAGGAAAGGGACATTCATTCTTATGCTTGCCTTCCAGAGCAACTGCTATGTGTACCGAAGCCTTGCTTCCCTGGAAGTGTCTGAACATCACCTGCTGATGGGAACTGGAAAATAAATTTTACATGGAGGGTAATGTGGAAGTATGGGGAGACCCAGTGTGTGCCTCAACGATATTTAACCTTGGGGAAAAAGAATCTGTGATGTGAGTTGTGCATTGTAGGAAGTAATGCAGCAGGAGTGACCTGAACCAACAGATTAGTTTCACAAAGAACCAGATGAGTGCAGTGATGACCCAAACCAAGCCGGTGTTGGTGCCCAACAGAAGATACTGTTTCTCCTGTCCACCTTGACAGATGGGGCCCAAGTCATAGCCTGTTCTTAGGAACATCTGGAGGAACAGAGGAAGCCCATGGAATGGGAGAGTAATATCTATCTGTTAAAAGGGGATAGTAGTTAATGAGAATGTATAAATCTGTATGTTGGGTATAAAGCTGGTTTAAGTAAAGTTGTAAGTCTTGGTAAGAAGGGATTTCAGTAATAAGAATAAAATAGAATGGGGTGGTTAGAAGATATATTAAATTATGTAGGACCAGAGTACGACACCAATGGTATGGTGTAAGCAGTGGAGATTGTATTGGGTGTGGGCTGAGATGGATTTTAGTTTAGTAGCCCTTATCGTGCAGTGCTTTGTATTGGTAGCTAGAAAGGTGTTGATGACACACCAGTGTTTCGGCTACTGCTGAGCAGTGCTCGCACAGCATCAGGGCTGTGTCTCCCACTTAACCCCTCACCAGTAGGCTGGGGGTGGGTGTCATGGTTTAATCCCAACTGGCAACTAAGTATCATGGAGCTGCTCCCTCACTCCCTTGCCCCCATGTCCTTGCCCCGGTGGGATGAGGAGAATTGGAAAAAAGGAAAAACTCATGCGTTATGAAATAAAGTAAAATGAAATAACAACAACAACAATTGTAATGAAAAGGGACATAACAAAAAGAGAGAGAAGAATAAAAGCTAAGAAAGGCAAGTGATGCACAATACAGCTGCTCACCACCCGCAGGCCGATGCCCAGCCAGTCCCCGAGCAGCGATCGCCCCCTCCTGGCCAACCGCCCCCAGTTCATCTACTGAGCATGTTCTATGGTATGGAATATCCCTTTGGCTAGTTGGGGTCAGCTGTCCTGGCCCTGCTCCCTCCCGGCTTCTTGTGCACCTGCTCACTGGCAGAGCATGGGAAACTTGAAAAGTCCTTGACTTGACTTAGGGTAAGCATTACTCAGCAACAACTAAAACACCAGCATGTTACCAACCTTATTCTTATGCTAAATCCAGAACACGGTGCTGTACCAGCTACTGGGAAGAAAATTAACTCTGTCCCAGCCAAAAAAAGGACAGTGGGCAAGATCTTGGGAAGGGACATATTGAGAACAGCTGATCCAAACTGACCAAAGGGATATTCCATACCATGTGATGTCTGTTCAACAGTAAAAGCCCAGAGAAAGGTGGTGGAGGGGGGGCAGTCATTATTACATTTGTCTTCCGGAACAACTGCTATGCATACTGAAGTCCTGCTTCCTGGGAAGTGGCTGAACGTTGCCTGTTGTTGGGAAGTAAGGAACAAATCTTTTGCTTTCCTTTGCTTCCATGCACAGCCTTTGCTTTTGCTTTATTAAACTGTCTTTGCCTTGACCCATGAGATTTTTCCCATCTTATTTTCTCCCCTCCCTATTCCGCTGAGGAGGGGAGTGATAGAGTGGTTTGGTGAGCACCTGGCATCCAGCCAAGGTCAACCCACCGCACTGCATCTTAACCTTTTTGAAATCTTTGTTAATCTCTTTTTCTCTTGTCAGACTTAATGGTGAGTCAAAATGCAGCTGGTAGTTTTACAGCCAAGCACATAGTGTTTGCAGAAGAGGAAAAGAAAGAAAAAAAAAGTCAATTATTTTCTAGGAATGCTGCAGTGAATGTACCGAGACAGGTCAGAAAGTCACCTCGCCCACCTGCTCCCAGTCTGTTCAGACTGTAGATAAAGCATAGATCTATGTGTTTGTGTAATTCAATACAGATAATTTTGAGTGCCCTAAAAAGAGGTTTTAAACTGATAAATTTGAAAATTCAGTTTGACAATCTTATTTCTGCTATGGGCAAGGGCAGCTTAAGTCATGACAGAGATAAGGGATGAAAAACCTCTTGAATTGACTTGACATAAGCGATAAGAGCATCTGCTGGAATGTTCTTTTTGACACCATCATCATTAAGAAGACTTTGATCGCTATAAAGGTGTGCTTACTGAATGACAATAAATACTTATTAATAAAGGTATCGCAAAAAGACACAATGGTATGCTATAGAGGACAAAATAATCTCCTCCAAAAATGTTAGGTATATAAAGAAGCACTGAAGAAATATTCCTTTACAATACCAGTAGCAGATGTTTGCTATTCTGTCGGGAGAAAAACCTGCTACCAGATGACGGAGTGGGAGTTGGACCCGAAGAAACGACTGAATCCCAATATGAGTATGGCCGTTCTTCTACTTTATTATCAGTTCAACTACAACTAAT
>JAVJGI010000062.1:69559808-69584409 GCA_035590275.1 Ibycter americanus
CCTTTCCCTAAGTCAAAAGCCTGGATTGCTCAGAGGTACCAACCCATGTCCTCGCTCAGCCAACCAGGTCTCCACACTATTCTAGTCATTGTTTATTTTTAAACAAAATCATACTGGACATATTTTATGAAGACTGTGGCCTCTTCTATTCTGGAAACATTAAGAGGGAAATACTATTGGCAATGTTTAAAAACCAGCAGTCTTCTTCTGTTTCTCTGGCAATTAGTCCTCATAATAATGCAATGACTGTGGCTTCATCAGATTTCATTTTAATGCAGTATTCTATATCTGTCTCTCTGATTATTCCAGAATTGCATTAAAGGTTATACTAAATTTTGACAACAGGTTCTGCAGGGGTAGCACATGTTATCCAGAGAAAGCATATTCAATCAAAATAAATTTATGCTTCAATCTAGGACTTGAAGGCAGAGAGAACATGGTCATTATTCTGATATATAGTATTGAATGTCTGGAATATATATTAATGTCCCAATCTAAGTCAAGGAGTCTCATTACACGAAACTCACAAGTTTTGGTCAGATATTTGTAAGAAATGTAAATACCTTATCTATATTTATAACATATAATCCACATTCTCCACATTCTTCCAGTTTAATACTATCTCTGTGATCATGCGCAACATTTTTGTAATAACTTTTCCAAGGTTTTTGTGTAAGTTTGAATGCAGCAGGTATCAAAAGTGTGTTAAAGCAAATACTAATACCAAAATCCATTAATACATTTTCCCCATTTATATACATTTCTTAACATTGATATCCTACTTCCTTAGGACAATAAAGGCATATTTAATGCTTTGGTTACAAAAATCTCTTTTGGGCTTTCTTAGATGCTGTGAATGTGTATTTATTTACAAGTGTACCTGTGGGCACTGTACACGAATTTGTTTTAAAGCTACAGAATAAAAGCTTTATTTGAGATATGCTGAGTTATCTTTTAGTTAGAAGTACAATAACCTGAAATATTTCTCTACTTTTAAAGCAGATTACTAAACTTCCCTTTAATCCAAGTAGTTTGGGATGTGAAGGCTCGGGGCAGGCTTTGCTGCCAAAAGGTGTGGTGGCACCTTGACTGTGAGGTGGTGGAGTTCAGGATCCTGAAGGGAGGGAAGAAGGCAAACAGCAGGATCACAGCCCTGGACTTCAGAAGATAAAACCTTCTAAGAAACCCATGGAATGACTGAGGACTAGAAGAAAGCAAATGTCAGTCCTATCTTCAAGATAAGCAAGAAAGAGGATCTGGGGAACTACAGGCTGGTCAGTTTCTGGGAAGGCAATAGAAAAAATTATTCTGGAGTTTTTTTCCAAACATAAAAAGAACAACAAGGTTATTTGGAATAATCAATACGAATTTATGCAGAGGAAATCGTGCTTGACCAACCTAACAGACTTCTACAATTAAATGACTAGCTCAGTAAATGAGGGGAGAGCCATGAATGGTATCCTCCCTTCAGCAACACTTTTGATGCTGCAGTCACCAGCTTGTCTGGTTTGCTGGTAGGATGGTCTGGACCTCTGTGATATTTATACTCAAGGACAGGACAGTCATGAGAACTTTCTCATGGTCTCCCACTCTCCTTGCTGTTACTTCTCATGATCAGAGTAATTGCAGTTTGAATTAATGACATCCAATTGTGATTGCATAAACCTTTGCTATTGTATTCCTTTGTGGATATTATAACAGTACGCAACAGAAGAGTGTGAAAACACATTACGGCTTTAGCTCTCTGAGTTCAGCCAGGAGATGAAGAAGGAGGAAAACAATTTGGGAAGGAAATGTAGTTTGATATCAGAGCCAAGTATGAGTGTCTGTCTGGAGTTTTGACTAACTCTCTGCCAGTTCTTCACCTGTCTTTTTTTTCTTTCTATTTTTACTGCATCTGGCTGATATTTTTAACTACCTACAAATTCCATATGACTTAGTATCAACACAAGTTACCTATATATATCTTTAAAATGGATCGGTCTTGTACTTCAATCCAGATTTATAAGTAACAGTTTCTTCTCTGAAATATGTAGAGAGGGTAAACCAGTTTAATTTTTCACCCTGAAGTTCATTCAGTTCTGTTCTGAAACAGGATGCAGTCCTACTTGTCCCCAATTAGAATAAAAGTTATTTTTCCCAGAAACCTGTAAGTGTCTAGGAGTCATTTGTTATGCTTGATTCACTTGCAAATAACTCTTGGCCTTTAAGAGTTTCAAAACTATCATCTTTGTTTTCAATATCTTGGAATTTTTCAGTTAGGAAAGTGCCTGTCACCAAAAGTTCCTCTTCAATGATTAATTACATCCATGATATGGACATGTAACATTCTGATTGCATTTTCATTCACTATTTGCAGTTGAATAAGACAAGTCACAAGAGTAAATAAGCAGTTTAATATAGAAACTCACTGATGTCCAAAGTATTCCGTTTATGAATATTGCTATAATTATAAACACTAATTAATAACACTAAAATTTAAATTTAAAGTGATGATAGAAGAATCAATAGAAAATATAATATCCTTTGAACCTATATTAATATGATGATTAATTGCTGTGCAATATTCTTCTTTCTAGTTCTCCTTTGTGCTCAGCACTGGTGAGGCCGCACCTTGAATACTGTGCTTGGTTTTGGGCCCCTCGCTACGAGAAAGACATTGAGGTGCTGGAGCGTGTCCAGAGAAGGGCAATGAAGCTGGTGAAAGGTCTAGAGAACAAGTCTTATGAAGAGTGGCTGAGGAAACTGGAGTTGTTTAGCCTGGAGAAAAGGAGGTTGAGGGGAGACCTTATTGCTCTCTACAACTACCTGAAAAGATGTTGTAGTGAGCGGGTGTCGGTCTCTTTTCCCAAGTAGCCAGTGACAGGACAAGAGGAAACAGCCTCAAGTTGTGCCAGGGGAGGTTTAGATTGGATATTAGGAACAATTTCTTCACTGAAAGGGCTATCAAGCATTGAAACAGGCTGCCCAGGGAACTGCTTGAGTCACCATCCCCAGAGGTACTTAAAAGACATATAGATGAGGTGCTTAGAGACATGGTTTTCTGGTGGACTTGGCAGTATTAAGTTTACAGCTGAAGCTGATGATCTTAAGGGTCTTTTCTAACCTAAACAATACCATGATTCTATGATTCCATTCCTACATAGCATAATCCCTTAGACTGCATTCTGAAAAACTTGACTTACATAATACATCCTTTCAAATAGAATGTTTTCCACCTGGATTGTACTACTCTTAAGGTTTTCAACTTAACTTTCCTAGTATATGCCTATTCTTCTTGCCTAACATCCAGTGCTATGGAACTTGATCTTTTTTCCCAAGCAAATGTATCATTTCTGTTTATACTGCCAGTCTCAAAGGTTCTACTGTATACACTTTAGATTCTGTTCAACCTCATTTCAGATCTTTGCTTATAGCTGGGGTTAATTTTTTGCTCTAAGTAAAAGTTGCAGAAAAACTTGAACCAGGTTCTGAGTATTCATTTACAGTGGGAAAGAGAAGCACATTTCCCAAACATTCTACCTTTGCATTGTTTGCAGTAGTGGTTTTGGCTGGGATAGAGTTAATTTTCTTCTTAGTAGCTAGTATGGGGCTGTGTTTTGGATTTGTGGTGAAAACGGTGTTGTAACACAGGAATGTGTTCCTTCTTGCTGAGCAGTGCTTACGGAGAGCCAAGGCCTTTTCTGCTTCTCACCCCACCCCACCAGCAAGTGGGCTGGGGGTGCACAAAGAGTTGGGAGGGGACAGAGCTGGGACAGCCGAACCCAGCTGACCCAAGGGATATTCCATACCATATGATGTCATGCTCAGCATATAAACCTGGGGGAAGAAGGGGGTGGGGGGGGAGGAGGGCGGAGAGCCGGCTGGGCATTTGGAGTGATGGTGTTTGTCTTCCCAAGTAACCATCACATGTGATGGACCCCGGCTTTCCTGGAGATGGCTGAGCACCTGCCTGCCGATGGGAGGTGGTGAATGAATTCCTTGTTTTGCTTTGCTTGTGTGCACAGCTTTTGCTTTACCTGTTAAACTGTCTTTACATCAACCCACAAGTTTTCTCACTTTTACCCTTTCATTTCTCTACCCCATGCCCCCAGTGGGGAGTAAGCAAGTAGCTTGTGTGGTGCTTAGTTGCTCTCTGGGGTTAAACCACAACAGTGCTGATGAGGAACGAGTATTTGCCAGTAATTTTGTGTCCTTAATCTTTTTCATTCAACATTTGTTGAAAACTCTTTTTTGTTCATCACTTGCATTTCGTGAGATATTGGTACATATCACATTTTCAGTAGCCTCATTTTGTCTCCCCATCATGACTTCCAATCAAGAAAATCCAGTGGAGATTCCAAGTGCTGTCTGTAAAACCATCAAGATCAAGAGAAGACTTTTATCCCATGCTTTTCCTGTTCCTTTGATAACTCTCCCTAGTGACTCCTTAATGATCTATTACTCTTGCCTGCCTGTCTGTACATGGTAGGATTTATCAAATTGTTGTTTTATTTCACATGTTTTACAAAATGTTTTAGTAATTGCCTTTACAAAATGAGTACTGTTGTCTGATTCCATTACATTTAGAACATGTTCTGGGCACAATTTGCTCACTGAAGACTTTTGAAGTCTCTTGATATTCTTATTTTGGAAATTCGTTAAAAAACTTTCTTCCCAAGTAGTAAAGGAGTCAGTTATCACTACAAAGTGCTTATTTCCACTTTGTGAGTTTTAGAGAGTTCTTATAAAATAAATTTGAATTCTAGATTAATTATAGATTTCTTTGAAATCTCAAGAATTTTTTTTTCTTTGGTGGGGCATATCTACAGCAAAAAATTGTTCACATGCTACATGATGTCTTGCTATAGATTCAACCACCATGTTGATATATGTCGGTGCTTCTTGGAAGCTTTGCCTTCCAATATTGTGGCAAAATACAATATATATTACTGGATCAGTCATTTAATTTGGCCCAGAACACTAATGAAATTCTCTGAAATTACATTAACACACTATTTTTTGTTTGGGGTAATTTTCCTGCTGTGCACATTCTAGAAGTGTTCATTACAACTTCAAATGTAGTTCACAGTTTAAGATTTCCCCTGATACTTCATCATATGCTCTTGTTCTTTCCAGAAGTTTTCTGTATGAGAATCTTGCTACAGGTTCTGAGTAATTTTTGTGACCTTTTTCTTCTCATTTTAGATAGTACTGACGTATTTTGGTTTAGGACTGCCTGTTAAATTCTTGCATTGGAAGAAGCTTCTAACAGGCTGGTGCCTTCTTTTCTCAAACAGACGCACCCTAACAGGGCTATGAAGATGATGAGGGGACTGGAACATATTTCTTATGAGGAAAGTGAGAGAACTGGGCCAGTTTAGCCTGGAGAAGAGAAGACTGGGAGGGGATCTTATCAATGTCTACAAATACCTTAAGGACGAGTGTCAAGAGAACAGGACCGGGCTCTTTTCAGCAGGGCCCAGTGACAGGACAAGGGGCAACAGGCACAAACTGCAGCACAGAAAGTTCTTTCTGAATATGAGGAAAAAAATTCTTTATTTTAAGGGTGACAAAGCACTGGAACAGGCTGCTCAGAGAGGCAGTGAAGTCTCCTCTGGAGATATTCAAAACCCACCTAGACACAACTCAGTGCAACCTGCTCTAAGAAAATTTGTTTTAGCAGGAGGTTGGACTAGATCTTCAGAGGTCCTTTCTGACTCTGACCATTCTGTGATTTTGTAACTAACTATGCCCATCTATTGTTTCCCAAAGTGTAATACAAAAAGAATAAAATTAAAAAAAAAAAAAAAAGAAGTATATGACTCTCTTTCATCATGTGAATAATCTTTTTTAATAGTGGAAATATTTCTGCCAAAATAGTTTGGTTGAAAAATGAATCATTCTGATTTTGTCTGCAGCTGACAATTCATAGGCAACAAAACTGTCTTTTTGAATATTTCTGGATATTTTTCAAGCCCTTTTTTCAAATGTCTGCCTTAAGATAGATTGTGTCAGGGTGGGAACAGTTCCATTCAAACCTTCCATCAATTAGAATAATATATTATTGTGTTCCTTGCCTGCAGGTTGATTGTTGGCACCTCTGTCATAAATTACAGCAATGCATAAAATCTTGGAGGTCTAGTTGCAATATATTTGATTGGTTAGCCACTAAGAATTTTAATCCAAAGATAGCTTTTGCTCGATACTGTCAGTCTATAGCTACCTCTTTCTTTGACGATTATACTAATTTCATTTGAGTCAGTTTTCCACATGAGTTTCTAGTGCTATTTTAGTAGCTGTAGAATATCTCCGTTTCTTCCTAGTGCCATCCCAATAACTCATAACTCTCCCACAAGCCCAGTGACACGTCTGCTGTGAATATGCCTTCATCCATGGGACATCTTAGTGGCATCTTCTCCTTTCTCCATTGTGGAGGAAACATTGTAACAATGTTTTAACAAACTGTCTTAACAATGGTCCTGGAGATTTTTTTTCTTTCTTCCCTCCCTCTTTGATCTCTTTACACATTTTATTCATGATCACAGAAAGAAAAGAAAAAAAGACACAGTTTGTTGCTGTCATCATCAAGTGAGGCACAGAATACTTTACATGATCCACCATTTATTTTGTGAGATCTCCAGCTGGTTATCAGAGCAAGGATTTTTAAATTCCCACAGTCAAGATCAATCTTCTCCAAGACAGGGCAAATCACAATCTTTTCTGAACATCATTCTTCTGTACCGTTAATTCATTGAACTATGTCTTTAGTTCCATCATGATGTTATTTCTTCTCTCTTCTTATCTGGGTGAAAAGGATTTTGTAGAGCTTGCATTCCAAGAAAATTTGTCATGAGTTAATCATATTTCAAATTGGATTCCTCCAATTGCCTTTCGTTAACTTAACTTTTAGATTTGTGAAGGAGATCTTATCCTTTTACAGGGAGTGGAGGACTTTCAAAATAAGATATCCCTTTATATTTCCTCTGCTTGGTATTCGTGCCACTGCCCACCTACAGACATTCTTCTGTTTTACAAAAACTCTTTTCCAAGTCCACTGCAAAAGCATCTAGTTAAATCAGTTTGCTCCCTCATAATAAAACATATTCCTATGTTCCCATTTCCCCATGTCTCCTTTTTACTTCAACAGTAAAGGCTCATACTCATCTCACCGAGTTTTGTTGTATTGTCTAGATCTTTATAATTAGTGAAGAAAAATAAGTGATCCAAGAGGACAATTTGCCTCATCCAATTCTCATCAGTCATAGGCTGACAAATGACCTCTTTAGCATTACTATATGGCTGCACAAAAAGCCTAGCCTAGTGGTTTGGGACAGGCAAATAACTTTTAAATAATTGAAGCTGAATGAGAAGAAACCAGTCCAGTTGAACGTTGGTGGTAAGGTGTCGAAACCACAATGCATGAAATCTTGGCTTTACAAATTGTGGAGTGAATTATTCCACAATTTGTAAAGCCAAGATTTCATGCATAACTGCTGAAAAGGTAGAAAAAACTTCTGCTTAAACTAAGTTTCACCACAATGGAAATATAATTATCATCAGTGTAGTCATACTGTTGAAGTATACACATTTACTCTTCCATGTTTTCTCAAAAATGATGTTTTAACATTTGGTACATATTTTGCAGGCAAGCATTGATTTATTCTTTTGAAGTTGAGGTAGGCCAGAGGGCAGAATAAACTTGTAAATGGTTCTTATCAGACACTTACCTAACCCATCCGTCACTTCTCTCCGTGTCTGGTCGTGTAACTGATCTATACTTGCTTTGTTAGATCCTAGGCATGCTACTACCAAAGCAGGCTCACACATGCTCTGTCTGTCCCTGTCCATCTTTACTGTCACAGTCTATATGACTGTTACAATCAGTCGTGATTAGATGACGCTCCGAGTAGTAAGACTGACTGTACATGAAACTTTGTACTTTCTTCTGCTGCCCTAAGCCTGGCATACTTCAGAATCTGAGTTCAGTCCATGAGATGAGGACTTCTGGCTCATTACTGCGGAGTAAGGAGGCATAAAATGCTCTGGGTTGCCTTACACAGGTTATATATTTCGGTTTTAAAAAATCGTATGGACTGGTATTTCTGAAACAGAATTTTACAGACTTTTTAAAAAATTCTGAATTCTAACAAAGTTTGAAGCTAACAGTTCCACTGCTTTAGAACTTTGACTGTCTTTAGTTACTACCAAGTAAATGTGTGTTAGTATTTTTTCTTTTCTAAATAATGCAACTAGTATTAGCTAGCTATTATGAGCCTCATTCATTTAATACAGTCATTCTAAAAGGTTGTTGTGACATATCTGGCAACTACTATCCAGCAAATGTAACATTTAAAATATACTGTATGCTTCTTCCAAAGCACTTTGCAAAAAGCATCGTGAAAACAGTTCTTCACAGAAAAAAGTGTCAGACTAGTATGTGGCAGACCAGCAGAAGAAGCTAAAACTCGTTGTGTGAAATGCTGTTCGATAAAGGTTGAGAAGAACATTTGATTTTTGGAGCTAATCAGCAGTGAGCTAAGAACAGAACACTGGATTTCAACACCTTCTACATCCAGCCCATATATCAAGCCTGGCACTTTTCAGATACAGGTGAAAATAACTCTTGGTTGGCTTAGATTAATTCCAGGGAGCTGAATGTGCTGTTGGTTATCTATGCATATACAGTGACCATAATTTTTTTCAAAATGCATGAAAAAAATATGAGCTGTAAA
The DNA here is from genome assembly GCA_035590275.1 of Ibycter americanus. Taxonomy (NCBI): domain Eukaryota; kingdom Metazoa; phylum Chordata; class Aves; order Falconiformes; family Falconidae; genus Ibycter; species Ibycter americanus. Next base: position 69,568,523 of record JAVJGI010000062.1, read on the forward strand.
TAATAAAGCAGTATGAAAATGTCCAGCTGAAACCTGGTTTCAAAATCAGTGAACTGTTTGCCATCACACTTTTAAGCTATGCAACCTGAAAAGGGAGTAAAAATGGTTGTGTAAGTTCTGCAAATTGTATATATTAGCTGATGCTCTGTCACAAGACAGATATAAACACCAGCAATCTTTTCCCCCCCTTCTTTCCTCTTCTGGAATTCAGAATATGTCATTTAGTAATTCACAGGTACTTAGAGTTGTACAGATTATTTTTTTTAGGGAAGAAGTATTTTTCCTTCATTTGAGTATTGATGGTGGTATATAAAATGTTAATTCCATGCCTTATAGGAACATGTGCTTACAGAAATAAACACTATTACTCTATGTGAAATCAACATGCAACTCTGGGAGAGAACACAATACTCTAATGTTTAATGAACTGACCATATTTTTGGACAAACTCTTTCTACTCTGGCCTCTGGGCATAATCTGATACAATTTATTATAAAACAAATCCAGATTGTTTTAGTTTTCTGCTTCAGTGGGTAATTCCTTACTGTGATGAACAAAGGTATGGCGCACAAAATAAAAACTATATACTAATAGGCTTTTTCTCAAATTAAAGCACATCATATTTCTCAGAGGTAGAATAAGAACGCAGTAATAAAGCTCTAACTCCCCAAAGTGACTGAAATAAATAACACATAAATGATGCATAAGTAGATAAGAAGCAGGTGGTTTACAGCTATGAATGCAGTGAAGTTAAATGTTAGGATTGGCAATGACTTATTCATGTCCTATATTTGTCCTCTGTGGAATATGGATCAAATAATTCTATAGAGTAATATTCATTTATATACAGCACCTATGAGTCCCTTGAAGTTCATTTTTAATGACTGGCAGCACAGTGCTCTCTGCTAGAAGCCCCTTTTGAAGTTATTTCCTCCAAGTCTATAGGAGTCATGTTCATTTCTTTTCAGGCATTCAGTCCATTTTTATCTGCTATAAATCACAATTATGTACACAACATAGATTCTTTGGGCAGGGTGGGTGGGTGGGGGAAAGACATAGAGAGCATTCCCGTTATTCCTTTTCAGCTGTGCATATACTAAACATTGGCAGGCTGAAGGTGGAAAGTTCTTATGTGACATATGGGATGGCAATGGGAAAGCACATACCTGTGCTTTAAAAATATGTACTTTTAATGATAAGTAATTTTAGGAACATTCTTTCAATGCACATTTTACCCCATTTTTTGCAAATATCTTTCTAGCTGCATAAAACATAATACAATAAACTAATCCTAAAGCAATGGTGGGGAATACCCTGACTTTAATGCACTAGTGTATAGTAAGGAGTATTTACATTACAATATTTCCATATACAAACTGTGTATACATTTAATTAAGTGTTAAACACCTGTTTCCTTGCCTTTACTGAGCATTGATTTCTCTTCTGATTCAACAGTTCAGAGCAAGTAATGATGAATGGTGAAGTGTCACTTTGCATGAGTCAATGTTACGAGAAAGGGACTTCGGATTTGCAAGCCCAAATTGTGGGGAATTGACGTTTTCATCTGGGGCTGTGGATGAAAGGTAGATATAGAAGCAGGTAGTCACATATATTTAAAGTTTTTTATTTCAAAGATTCCTTGGAGAATATTAATCTAACTTGGTCATCTACATCTGAACTAACAATGCTAGCCAGTCTTTACAGACAATGAATAGACAGACAGTTTTAGGACATGATTCATCCGACCTATTTTAGACATTTACATGAGGTGATTCATGTGTTAGGAATGCCTATTTCCTTCCATTAACTATAAAAAGAAGCTATGATGACTAATTCAGATGTATATGAAAGCAGTGTGGATATATTTTTGGTCAGAGGCCTTCCACTTCATATGTCTGTCAAAAAAAAAGAATTCCTGTAAATTGTATCTAGAAAAATGAATAATTGTCCTTCTGTCTGTGCAAAACAGATGCAAAAGGACAAAGTAGTTGCCATGGTTGGCATACTGATAGGTGTAACAAAATCAAATCCGTAAGAGAGAGAAAGAGAGAAAAGGAGTGAGAATGACAGAGGGATCCATGCACTATCCAGGTTTTTCAGATCTATATTGGGCATATCCTGGCACAGCACTAGTGACAAAATAACTCTTCTAGACTGTTCTCCCAGCAGGTTCTGAGTGCTGAGTTTGAAAAAACACTTGACTGCAGTAAAAGGCAGCCACAACTGTTGCCTGCGCTCCCACCTCTGCTCTGTAGTTATCTTAGCCGAAAAAAATCAGAGCATGACTATATTTTTCTCTTCAGACTATGACCTCATATAATCCTGGCAAAAGTGGATGTGTGTGCTCAAAGCTGGAAAAGGAACTGGGCAGAAAAAGACTCATGTTGGCACCACTTATTGTATATAACACTTATTATATATAACTTAATATATATGATATTTATGATATCCTCTTAACAGTTGTGCTCCAGTGTCTTGATTCGAGCGTACACCCCTGGCACACATTTGAATTCTGGGTCAGATGCAAACTACAGTATACTTGTGAGTGCTGATCCCATAGTTATCCAGATTATATTCAGCACTTGAGTACCTCTGCACAAGCCCTGGTATCCCTACAAAAGAAAACAAAAACAACCTCCCAAAACCCCACAAACAAAAGAGAAAAGAAACAAGAAAAAAAACCCAGCAAACAAGGGTGTAATGGAAGATGGTGTTTAACAACATCTCATCTGAAAGTGGAGTCAAGATACAGGAAGGAGATCTGACTGAGAATTAAGGTGCACCTCAAGCAACTCAAGGTTTTAAAACAAAAAATGAAAATTAAAATATTCTTTACTTGAGAAAATTCAAAGAAGTGGTATTCTTCTGGTTGTTTTTCCCATTTTCTTATGTGAAACATAATAACAAACCATGTGACAGCTTCCTTTATACAATAACATCCCCAGTGGTATGGAGAGGCCCTGAATGATATCAGCCTCAGGACACTGAATTTCTTTATGAGACTGAATAGATGCATGAAGAATCAAACCACAGCTCCCACAATACAGACAGATGACTATTTCATGGAAATAAATTTTTTGTTCAGTTATGTTCCTAGTATAGTTATGAATATTTCATTTAACTGGAATACCCAGTTTTCTACTGAACAATTGGTTTTATAACCAGTGCTATGGTAAAGACAATTTCTCTAAGGTGTTGTTCAAAACAGCTACAGAAATACGCTGCAAGATCAACTGAGAAAGGACCAGAAGTACAAAACTAGCATATAGTATGTACCTCTGTGAAAAGAAGGATCCAGCAAGACCTTGTTGTGGCATTTCAATATATAAAGCGGGCTTATAAGAATGATTCAGAGACACTTTTTACCAAGGCCTGTAGTGGCAGGAGAAGAGGTAATGATTTTAAGCTGAAAGAGGGTAGATTTTATTGGGGCCATAAGGAAGAAGTTCATACAACATAGGTGGTGAGACAACAGAACAGGTTGCCTAGAGAATTTGTGGATGTCCCATCACTGGAACTGTTAAAGGTTAGGTTGGATGGGGCTTTGAGCAATCTGATCTAGTGAAGTGTCCCTGCCTGTGGCAGTGGGGTTGGACTAGATGATCTTTGACTATCCCTTCCAACCCAAACCATTCTATGATTCTATAATTCCGTGATTTTGAGCTCTGCAACTGAAAATTATTATAAAGTCAAGCCAATCAACTACCTATATTAAGGTGGGGAAGTGTCTCAGATACAGGAGACAAAAAGCTGGAAGGTCACTTCAAGATAAGTAACATTAAAACCTAGAAGGCGGTATTCTTGAAAAAAATTAGTCTATCAGAAGTATTCCATTTCTTATGGAGAGTTATTCTCATACTTCAATTTCTACAGCTTTCTTTAGCTTTCCTTAATGTTAAAAAAAAACTTTGCAGTTGCCTTGGAAGCATGTGATACTTTATCATCTTTATAGCACATTCACATATGTCTGCTTTTGCTGGTTTTCTTAGATTTCTTGAACACAGAAACTGTATTTTTATATATGAAAACAGCAAATTCAACAATAAATAATTTCCTTTAATTTTGTATATTTAGAAAAGTCCTTTTACTGTCTTCTCCTAAATAAGGAAACCAAATTTTTATAATTTATAATGAAAATTTTGTCTTTCAAGTATCAATTTACTGACAGCAGTAAATTTGAAGCAATCAGGCAGATTATTTCCACATGTTTATAGCCACACACAATCTCTCCTACCTTTGTCAGGGAGATTCCGTTATATTTTTCTGCCAATGGCAAAAGATAAAGAAGTTCTTTCCTTGTCCTACGTAATGTCTTGGATGATATTAAAGACTAGATTGGGTTATCCACACGTGTGACTAGTAATTTCAAACAACACATGTACATGGTGTATGTGATACTAATTTCTTGTATCCAACAGACAGAATAGGTTGCTTGAAATCCTTTCAGTTTGTTGCAATCAAATTCTTGTCATGGGTAAAAGGAAGTCAGCTTATAAACAAGAAATTCATGTTAATCTAATTCAAGTATTAAGAGTCTAAACTAAGAATTATCGGCCCAGTTATGAAGTTCAAACATTGATAGCTCAAATTATACATGATTGAAATTATATGTGTACAAACTTTTAACTACCTAATCTTTACTATGACGTTATGCGCACCCTTATACTGCCCATGTGGACATTAATGTCCAGGGTTTGCACCTGCGTAGGGGATATATGGCAAGTCCTCATAAGCAAGAGTCCTTCACTGAGAGTAGTATGACGCTGACATAGATGGTTTCTTCCTCCTTGCTTTGGCATTTGCTGGGGTAATTTTTATATGTTTGCTACAGTCTAGACCCAGCTCTTTACTGGTCCGCAACTTCACATTTGCGTGCAAATATACTATAGATGATGTGATTTACATATCTTGGCTATTTGATCTTGTTTCTTTGAACTTTTTTTACCTGGCTCCCAGGGCTGCATTGTTTATATGACCAGTAACTGACTGTTGTTGAGTTGTTTGTACCCCTTGGGCCTCCGGTATTATTTGCTTGTATTTTCAAGGCCTCTTCAAGGCGTGTCACCCCATGCCCTTATTCCCTTGCACTGCATTTTTATCATTGGGTCATACATTATTCATTCTATATTGAACAGCCACCTGCTATAACCATCACTAAGCTAGCAAGAAACCCCCAACCAACAAGTGTTATAACACACAATTGCACAAAGCTAAGCAAAAGTTAAACTAAAGTAGGTAACAGCACCCTGGCTGTTCAATTATTGGCATTACAAGCCAAAACAAATCTCCAGGCAGGTCAAGTCTAACAAGTCATGGGGCCTTTGGTGATAGCTTAACCCAAGGCCTGTGGCATGTTTCAAGCAAATGGCAACTCCATATTTTGTGGGCTACATATCCACATATGACACAGTATTCATGTGTCCCACTGTACCTGTGTCCCTCAGGAGAAGTAGCAATGGACCCTATGTTGTTTTGCATGCTGTTAGGCTCTTTTAAGTGGGCAACTGAACTGAGTGCTTAAGGTAACATCGCGCTTGAGAGTGAGAAGATTCATTATCTCAAAGACCAATATATGACAAAGAAATCACTAACCTTTCATGTTTTCACTTTAAAGTAATTCTTTCCTTTAAAAATGGAAGTAGGGCAAGAACAATAGGCAGAATAATTTAAGTAATTTAAATATATGTAACAATATGTCCTCATTTTAAAATTACAGCTAAAGGGATTAATTTGGTACTCCAGTTCTTTGTAAGTTACACAAAGTAGGAATGGATACAATTTTTGTAATATGTTAATAGGTAATACGTTACCTTGAATTGTAAGCTATGCTTGCTTTACCAAGTAATGTAGCACAGTCAGAGCAGATCAGTAGACTGAAAGCTGTAGGGTGCTGTAATCCTACCTGTACAAAACAGGCAGTTCAAGGTTTTATAATTCAGACAGGATTTAGCCTAGTCCAACGTCTTCATCATTGAGCTGCCCAAAAGAAAGCAAACTTTTGTTTTCTCAGCTGTGGGCTCCTCTCTGATTCTGTCCAGGTAGAATCATTGTGTTCTTTTGTCCTTTTCATGCAAATGATAGAAATTAATCCCTCCTCTGTCACCAACATCTGTATAAAGACATACACAGGGAAGCAAACTTTATTTCTTCTGTTCTTTTCTGAGTGACACCAGAGTGATTCCGGCCTAGTGCCATCTGCTTATGGTGATAACTCCCCAGGGAGTTCAGGAGTCTTCCTAAAATTCATTTTGCTTAGTTTCATTCCATAATCTAAAGGAGTTTCTTGAGGTTATCGGTGATCTTAACATCCAAAATCTTATAGACAGGCCTTGTTCTTCTCCATACTGTAAACTAAACCACTTTGGAAAGAGGTAAGTAACATCTGCTGTTTGGGTCAGAACAAGATTTTCATGAAAGAAATGGATTAGCCCAGATCAGTCACTAAAAAGAAAATAGCACTTTTGAAATTGGAAAGTTGTTTTTAGTGACTGATACATTTCTTATATGAACTAATAGTCTTGGCAAAATTCCTTCTTTTTGAACACATGCTGCACTTCTTTGCCTTTACTTCCATGAAGCAATACTATGTTAGGAAAGAAAGAAAAAAAACCCACCAATATCAGAACACTGAACTACACACATAGCTTCTCCGCATGGGAAAAAAAGTGAAAGAGACCAAAGAAATCTGATATTACAGAAACTTCTCTGAAACAGCTGTGATGAAGTTATTTCAATAATGTATATAGAACTGCAGAAGTGTAATCAAGATGTTATGGGTAATGCTTCTAGCAAACACCATGGTCATGTTATCTTAGTTGTACATTATTCTAGTCTAATGTTTTGGGTAGTGCATTGTAAACACAGTTTCCTACTCACAGAATTAATTAAGCTTTTATTCAATGATGTTTCATGTAAAATACATAAAAAGCCTTGAGTAAAGGCCAGAGTATGAATTTCCTGTTATTATGTGAAGTTTTTAATTACCAAGATACAACCATGGTCCCTCTTGGGCACTGTCTATCCCAATGAAATTTAGCATTCCTACTGTCTGTAACAGGATTGATTAAGTAATATTTACCCCTTTGGAGTCATACAATCATTTTGATAACACAGCTTCCTGACCAAATTCTCTTTTCTTCTCAAGGTAAGATGTGTGGAGTAGACCGTTGGGGATTGGACTTTCTGTATCTCAACAGATTTTAACCTGAAGTATATTTAGCTTTAACCTGGTGTGTACCTCTGCATGTTGTAGAGAAGCAGAATTGCAATCTGCAGAACAAAGAATCATCTTATAAGACCATATAGAATTGTAAATAGAAAAGGGAGGAGAGATGCACCTTAAATTCTAGTTTTGGACAGTGGCCATGAAGTCTGACAATAACTATATGATTTGTGTTCTCTCATTCATGGTACCCACAAATAAGTTGGACCATTGGAGCCAAATTCTTGAAAGAACTGGAGTAAGAGCACTGTTAGTTTCCAGTTTAATCTTTACTGGACAATCAGAGTCTGTAAATAAGTTACATTTTGATTAAAACATATTTATTCTTAATTTTCATTCAAAAATAATACCAAATTTTAATCTAAACTGTCTCTTCATTTGACTAAAGTCTTAAAAAGTTCAAAACCAGAGATGTAAAATGCATCTCAGTTAAGTTTTCTCAAAATCAGACCAACTAACCACTAATCTTCCATTTTTTCTATGTATTTCTATGAAATGCTTTGATAGTCTTCTGTAACAGTCTTCTATGACTTTGAGATTTCATGGAATGCTTACCAGCTTTGGTTATAATTTTTAAGTTTTGCACTGATGAATTTAAAACAAAGTGTATCTTTACAAGGTAGGAAAGAGCATAACAAAACAAAGGAGGAAATTTCAGGATGTTTGAACTAGTATTGAATGTAACAGGTGTTATTACATTTTTCTTTCTAAATGCCAGATCAGATAAGATTCTGGATTGCAAAGATGTGACCTCTGTCTCAGTTTTCGCTTCTACTCATAGTGTAATAAAAGATCAGTATACTAAAGAAAATTAAAATGAGTTCTAAATACACAAAACTAGAATAAGCGTTACATTTCAGGGAAATAGGATCCTTTATGTGTTTTTGAAATTTCTGATCTAGATCCCAGGGAATGGATTTTTTTTCATTGCAAATTATGGTCTGCATTTGACAAAAAAATTGATCAAAATCCAAAATCAAAACTTCAAGAGTTGTAATCTCAGCTAGATGAATAGCTAATATGTTCTTGAATTTCCAAGTCTGTTCCTCTGCATAGCTTGCTTATAAAGAGGGGTGGGGAACAGAGATACTGGGGCTTATGAATAACTTCCTAGATCATACGGTATTATCAGACTTTAGCAGCATTATATCATCCTTCTTTCTTTTCCTCCCCAGTGATATGCTGATTAAAAAAACATACGACATAATGTTATTGTAGACACTAAGATCAAAATATTGCAATATGAAAAACAAAGGTCAATAAAGCTTGCTAACATAAACGTTGTTAAGATTTGAAAGCAGGAAAAATGGCCCAAAATGTACAGAGCACAGTATTACATTTGGCCAAATCACATTTTAAAAGTAGAAAATTAATTTTTTAAAATGTTACAGGCTCATTTATTTTCATCTGTTAGTTCTGTTGATTTGGTTAGGTTTTTTCTTTGTATTTTGGATAAAGAAACTAAATAATCTAATTTCACTATCCCATTTCTCATACGGGACATAACACTTTGAACTTTGTGAAAGGCTCAACTTAAAATGCATTTTTTTAAAGATAGATTTTTGAAATTCTTTATCTTTCTCTCTCAAATTAATTTCAGTAATGTTTCTTAAAATTGGCGATAAAGAGGATGACCTTAGGAAAATAGTGAGAAGTGATTACTTGTGATGAGATCACCAAAGCTGCTTTCTAAATTAATCTTTTCAAGCAGTTTTCAAAGGTAATGAGACACCTCCAGATGTTAATGGGTTCAGAAAATAATGTATGTGGAAATTTTAAAAGAAATAAACAACATCAAAACTACAAGGTGTTTAGCTGTGCCTCAAGGTATGGAAAACAAGTTACAAATCAGCCTGTAAGTGCTTCAGTTCTCGGTGAAACCAAACTAATGGATGAACAGTAGCTGAAGAGTAATTTTCTTAGCTGATCAAAGTTATTCAGTGTTGGGAGGAGTTTTACATTTGAAAATAAGATTTTGTCCTGCACAGAAATAGAAAAATCAAGCTTTTTTTTGCCTTTTTTTCCTCAGATGACACATTCAGAAAATATATGCTTAGAAGCAATAAAGGGAGCCATTAAAAATTATCCAAACTAAATATTGAATCAGTATTCCAACCAAAAGTATAGTAATTTTTAACTAGAAACATGATGAAACACGTGTGTGTGTGTGTGTGTGTGTGTGAGAAGCTTATGGGAGAAATATTCATACACAGATTCTGAATGATTACATTGATTAAATTGTGAAAAACCCCCCAAGGCAAAAACCATGACCATCATTTGATCCTGACTGAAATGAGGCTATACAGAGCTCATCTCAGTTCAAAAGCAAACCGTGCTGGGTGACTATGTAGGTGTTTTTTGCAATTAATTTCTGCTCTTTTATAAACTCTGGTATATTGGCTAGCAACCCAACCATTTTTATTTCAAACACATGAGGACTTATTAATCCATCCAATATCTTTGTATAAACACCATTTCCCAAAGATGTGTACAATAGAAATGTAATCATTTATATAATATCATATAAACCCCCTTACTTTTCATGCTGTGAAGACGGTAAATATTAAAGGCAATTTTAAACTTGGAATTGCATTGGATAATGTGCTACCTCGCACAATACCAAAGGTGAAAATCTTTTTGGAGTACTTGAAGATAAAAAAATTGTGGTAATTTGAGTTGAGTGTCCAATGCGGATGAAACAGGTTTTTTGACTTCCCTACTCACTTGAAGCCTAGAAAGTACAAACTTTCCTTGAGGTTTTAGGCCATCTACTAAAACTCTGTTTTGTTATTACTGTAGTTTTAATAGTCTGCTGTTGTTTAACCATGGTAGGCTGTTCAGTCCCGCGCAGCTGCTCGCTCATTTCCCCACAGCAGAATGGGGGAGACAATCGGAAGGGCAAAAGTGAGAAAACTCATGGGTTGAGATAAAGACAGTTTAATAGGTAAAGCAATAGCTGAGGACACAAGCAAACAAAATAAGAAATTAATTCACTGTTCCTCTTTGGCATGCAGATGTTTAGCCATCTCTAGGAAAGCAGAGCTTCATCACATGTAATGGTTGCTTGGGAAGACAAATTCCATAACTCTGAACATCTCTCCCTGCTCCCCCGGCCCTTCCTCCAACTTCTATTGCTAAGCACAGTGTCATATGGTATATGACATCTCTTTGGTTAGCTGGGGTCAGCTGTCCTAGCTGTTTCCCCTCCCAACACCTTGTGTATCCCCAGCCTTTTCACTGGTGAGGCAGCGTGAGAAGCAGAAAAGGCCTTAATGTTTTGCAAGCACTGTACAGCAATAGCTAAAACATCAGTGTGTTATCATACTTTTCATCACAAATCCAAAACATAGCTTCATACTATCTTCTATGAAGAAAATTAACTCTATTACAGCCAAAACTAGCACATAGCCTTACAAAAAGTTATCTACTTCCCGCCCACCTTCACCCCCTTTTTAGTAGCAGTGACCTTGAAATAGATTTCTGTTTCCGTACAGTTAGGAAGAGGGAAGAGTAAAACGGAGAAAAGCTGAAACATCATGTGGAGCCACTTCTTGTTGCCTCAGTGAAAAGCTCAGTACTTCATGTAAAGTGTTAAAATATCAACATGAGATGTTTGTGGTTGTGTAGGTGGCAGGGAATTATTTTCATTGTGAAACAATGCTAGTGCTTTCATGTGGTTTTGGTGGTCTAAAATTTTTGACAGTACAGGATTTGTAGCTAGAGACAGAGTTTTTCACCAGCTGTTGTATATGAGAATATTAGCCACATTTTCAGACACCCAAACAGTTCTTCATATCTGAAATAGAAGGAGCAGATTTCAAAGTTTTATAAATCTCAAAAAATTGTTTAGAGCATGTTTAATTATGCAGTGGTCCATCTCTGAAAGGAAACACAACTGAAACAGAGAACTAGAGTAGGTGTCAGTAGCGGGAAAGGAAGAAAAAGATGGTATGGTATAGTATTTGTTGTTTTGGAGTCTGATGCTTCCATTTCATACCTGAAGTCTGTCTATTTAACCAAGCATACCAATACGTCTGATGAAAATGCATTGTCTTTAGCTATAAATGTACTCTTCTGGAAGGTGAGTCTTATATTCAGATTTCATGACAAGACTAATTTTCTTACTCATTATACTCCTTACAACCCCAAAGATGTGTAAAAAGCGTTACATCCTTTACTTCTTTTGTAAAAGCAATAATCCAAAATTTCTGTTTTGTAATTGATGTTTGCTTTTTTTTCCTACTTACAAGAATTAAGAGAAAGAAAAAGCATCAGCTGCACAAAGCAGCTGCCTTTACCTCCCTAGTCTTAAATGCAAAGCTCTTACCAGATCTCAGTTTGTTTCCAATAGACATAGGATTATGTTACATTCCACTTATTGATTTTAGTAACTTTCATGTGCAAGTACTGCTTAGTAGATGAAATTGCAGAGGCATTGGCTCATTTTGTTAAAAGGTGATGAAAAATTCTCCTTGTATTGGATCAAAACTATGTATAGTGACAGTTCCATATAGATTTAAGTTTCTTTGCGTTACTTGTGAAAAGTTAATAATGCTGATGATACTAAAGATGTGATCACTACAGCCAGCTCATTACCGGCAGCCTACAGTTTGTCTTGAATATCTATCAGAAGTGTTCACGTAGCCCAGTGTGAAAGGGAGATATCAACTTGATCTGGGACTGTTTGACCTAGAGAAGAGAAGGCTCTGGGGGGGATCTCATCAATGTATATGAATATCTGAAGTGGGGGTGCAAAGAGGATGGATCCAGGCTCTTTACAGTGTTGCTCAGTAACAGTACAAGAAGTAGCAGACACAAAGTGAAACACAGGAGGTTCTGTCTAAATATCAGAAAAAACTTTTTTTTACTCTCAGGGTGACTGAACACTGGCACAGGTTGCCCAGGGAGGTTATGGAGTCTCCATCCTTGGAGCTATTTAAAAGCTACCTGGACATGGTCCTGGGCAATTGGCTCTAGGTGGCCCTGCATGATCGTGGGGGTTGGACCAGATGACCTCCAGAGGTCCCTTCCAACCTCAGCCATTCTGTGATCCTGTGAGACTGTGAAAACTGAAGTATTTCAAACAAAGGTAAGAAATGGCAAAGTTTGACAAAGAAATGTCTACACTTGCAGCACTTAGTAAAAAATAATGTCACAGTATGAAGTGATACTAACAAGAGAAAAAAAAGCAAAAAAGTTGTCCCAAAATACTACCAAGATTCTTTTGCTGCATTCTGCTAGAAATTGTAAGAGTAATGCAAAAAATTTCTGATACACTGCTATTGTAACACTCATGGCAATATGTCAGTCTTGAAGAAAAAAATCCTGAAACTACAGTTGACAGAATAAAATATTTTCCTTACCTGAAAATGACTATGTTTCAGAAACATTGTTTTGATTTCAAACTAGTTGCCACCCTAGCTTTAAATAACACACCAACTGATAGTGGCAGAAAGAAAAAATAATTTTTTTATATTTAATGATAAGCCATAATGCACATGTTTTAAGTTATAGTGGAATATAAATTATCATGAGCTATAATAGAGGGTAGTAGTATATGTTTGACATAACTTTTCCTGAGAAATGGTGTACAGTTCCAATATTTGTGGGGCTTTTTTGTTTGGATGGGGTTTTATAATATTAAATTATATTAAATAAAATATTAAATATTAAAATATTTAAAATATTTTATGGAGAGTAATTGCATTTTGATCAGCTCCTCCATGAATAAGGAAGAAGCCTTTTCTTGAAAAACAGGAGATAATATTTCTATATTATTGCAATATAAGGTTGCATTTGAAGTATTGTATTGCATCCAAACACAGACTGATAATTCAGTTCAAGGCATCTTCATCCTCATGTGTCAAAAGCTCCACAATGTCCAGAAAAAAGTAAGTAAAAGAGAATAACAAAATTATTAAAATCTTTTCTTTAAATTTTAGCAGATGAAGGGTCACTTAATGAACCAGTCCATGTTTCCTACCTATTATGCCACATGGTTGCAATAAAATCTCTGCCTTTTCCCATTCCCCCTGCCCCTGTTCCTCTCAATTTGTTACTGCTTTTATTTTCAGGTGTTTTAATAAGAATATAAATTTTAAACTTTTATACTTGATTTCTTCTAATAAATTTTAAACATGGTGAATTTTGATCAAATTTGATCAGAGAGAAGTATAGAAATCTCAAAATGTCTTAAATTTTATTGTATCAGGAAAATGTTGCCTAAGTAGACAAGAGTGACCTTTTTTTACCGTATTCACAGAAATCAAGGCTAAGCATTATGTCAAACCACAATGAATGCCAGAAAGCGTGAATAGTAGAGCATCGTTACAGATGTCCAAACCCCAGGAAAAGCCTAATCAATGGTTGCACCTAGATGTTACAAATGCATCCAGCCCCAAGCACAGATTCAAAGTTACTTAGTTATCTAAACAAGGAAACTACATGGTTCTAATTTTGCTACCAACAAAACCCATTTGCTTTTCTCAGAGTTCGACACTAGCTTGTGATACTGAAACAGCCTTTTAGCTTTGCTGATCTTAGATACACATTTTCTTTTCTATTCTATGTTAGTCAACATGTTAAACTTCAAATAAGTAGCTAAACTGAAAAAAAACAAAGCAAAGCAAAACAGAATCAACTTTTCAGTACTGAATAATGTATCCACTTTGATTTTGGCAGCTAAATTTTCTTTTGAGAACTCTGTTTTGTGTTTACATTTTTCACAGCTTCTTCAAAATTATTTACTGTAAACCTTACTGATCACACTCTTCACAGCATCATTTTTGGCCATCAAATGGAGAAACATGATCTGCCAAAGAGCAAGAATTATGTCATATGAACTCCACATTGCTTATTTTCATCAGTTTTCAATTCCTCATATATATTTTGAAGGACAGATTGATATATTTAATTTCTGCTTAGCAAGATACAAGGAAAATTAAACTTCTGCAGTGTTGCTGGCTTATAGCTCTCCAATCTTTCAAAACTGTTGAAAACATAGAGAGGAAAATACGCAAAGTGTAGAATTCTAATGCGTAATTGATACAACATTAATTGAGGATGGCTTCATACACCCTGACCTTTATAATACTGTAAATCAGGAAAAGATCTTAATTGGTGTTATTTCATTGTCAGTGATGTCACATACCAAATATACATTAAAAAGCTTGAAGATAAGTTCTGTTTTTTCACCAAAGTTGGTTATAATTGAAGTTGGTTATAAAGTTTATTCCAATAAAATTCTCATGGATTGTAAAAAGATACTATTCTGAGGTTAAGCTCAGTCTTTTTTTAGGACAGGGCATTAAAAAATAACTCAAGTTTTGAATTATAAAATTACACAACTATGTTCTTAAAAAAAGAGGAGATATTTTCTAGTATGGCCACATAGAAACTGTCAGTGAGTAATGACTGAATTCTCACAAGCACATTTCTTTAACATAGAGTCAGATTAAAATAGAGTGAGAAACAATTAAAAAAAACCACCAGGAACTGTGAATCACTGTCTTAACATCTATGTTAAAGGACTAGAATATGTTAGCAATAATTTAAGGCACTATATGATGTTATTTGTAATTTGTGTATGCAACATTTAAAAAACAAGTCATGATCTGAAATGACAAGTTCCCAGATGGTGTAGCAGAACATATTGACCAGCCAGATGAATAGAAACAGGTTTGGAGCATGTAAGAAGAGATTTAGTAAGAATTCTTATTATAAATGATGTTGAAGGGATTCTGTATGAATCAGGTCTTACCATTGCCCATAGAAGAATAGATACTATTCTCATCCTCTTCTCTGTGAACAAAATACAAAATAACCTTGAGTAGTCCTTTCTCATAACACTGCTATGATTCATGATGCTGTCTCTCTGAGGTCTCTTATATAGCCTAAGTGTTTAGCTCCTGAAATTAAAAAACATTGAACAATCTTCAGAGCCTCATGAATAACAGAAGACTGAAAACCTGACTATAGTGGAGACTCTTCACAGACACACAATAGAAAAATTCTGCCTTGGACCTATCCAAATTAATTGTTGCTTCTACCATTAAATTGGATGGGAAGTTATGACAGAAACAAATGTATTGACACGAGGAAACACATTTTGGCAAAATAAAATCAGAACAGTATTCTGACTTTGGAGATGGGAAGCAGTGAAATACAGCTCTTTACGGACAATCTTTTCAGAAACCTCCAAAGAAATATGAGTATAGCCATTGATTAAGTACATGGCTGTTGAAATAATAACGCTGCAAAAGCAGAAGTATAAAATATTTAACAAAGATTAGAATTATGAAGCATGACAGCTCCACTCAAACCTGAGAAGTAGTGCCTGTCACACCAAATAGAAACGTAATAGCTCTGTAATTCTTGGGACTGTAGAAGCAGTCAGTTTGACCTTTTTCCAGGGAAAAGTGTAGAAATCTCATGGTCAAAGGTAATTCCGAATCAAACAAAATAATAATCTTCAAACCAGATATTTTTTTTATAGAAAGTGATGTGCTGGTTTAAAAGTAAACCGGCAGGAGAAATGAACCCAAATCAAAAGAGTTTAGAAGTCAGAACTACAATTTAATTAAAAACAAACTGATAGAAGGGGATGAGATAGGTAAGGGTTAAATAAGTTTTGTAGGGTGAGCATTTAAATGAGTCTTGTAGGATA
>JAVJGI010000062.1:69591897-69612809 GCA_035590275.1 Ibycter americanus
ATCTTCTCCCCCACCCCACTGTGGGGGGAGTGAGTGAGCGGCTGCGTGGGGCTTAGTCACCGGCCGGGGTTAAACCATGACAAATACTTCTTTTTGCTTCTTATTAAATTACCATAGCAACACTGCTAGATATTTGAGCTCCTTTTCTAGCATTTTTTCTGAAGGACACAAAGAGTGGCAGGTAGTGCAGGTAGTGCAGATAGTGCAAGACAGTAACAAGAAATGCTAGATTATCAGAACATGTTAAGGTAGATCAAATGATTCACAGAGATGGGTTATTGCTCATATTTCTATGGTGTTCTGTCACCTAAGATGGTCAAGATCAAATCTATTGATGACTGCAGAAAGCACATAAAACTACTAATAAAGAACTTTTATGCAAAAAATATTATATATTTCATTTATAATTTGACCAGATATGAATTTACCATAAATTAACTAGTTAAGAAGAAACATTGCAATACTCAAGTATTAGTTAATTTAATACGGAAAATATTTATGCATCTGTTTCCTTTCAATAAACATGAGTGGTGATAAAGGATGCTGAGGGTGTTTCTTTCTGGGAGAAGCAATGGTGATAATTGGGAAATATGCTGTCTGACATCTTGCTAAAAAGTGGCAGTCATTATACCTTCTTGCACTTCGTATATTGTGCAATGTATTCATCATTACCTAGAGAAATGGCAGTCCTTGCTGACTTGAAGACCTTTGTTTTAGATTAATCATTACCCAAAAATAGTGAATGCTGTTCTCTACATCCTTGCTCAAACACTAAGAACGGCAGGTGTGATTGACAGTGAGATGTTTAAATGTATTAAAACTCTTCTTATGTACAGATCTGAAAAATAAAAAAAAGAAATAGTTTCAGGACTGTATTTCAAAAATCGTATGCAATAGTTCAAGAAATCTAAGGAAACCACTTTTCAAGGAAGTAGTGAATGAATCTTAGTTCTATTTTTAGTCATCTTTTTGTTTGCTAGGCAGTACATTTGAACCCAATACCTGGAAATCAGCTTTAGATGGTGTTTACTTTAAATAATAACATGACAGAGACCACTCTATGCAAGTTACTGCAAGAAAAAGAAGACTGTTTGGAATTTGTCAGTGAAATGGAAAATCATCAAAGAAAACAAATATATATCCAGCCCCAAAACGCCCCACTACTACAGCAGTCTTTAGCAAACTTGGAGGAAACTGTTCTGAATTGCTGTTGTGTGTATTTTTGGGTATTCTGCCTGAGATCTAAGGAGTCATATTCAACTGTCTTTTTAATGGTTATTTATTTCGTCAGACTAAGAAAGATTAAGAGAGAATAAAAAGACCTGGCTCAGAATAATTATAATATCAGTGTTTGTCAAAACACACATTCAGGCCCCTTCGCTAGGCCAGAAAAACAAAGTGTAGATGTAAGAGATGAGGAACACTATGGAAGTGCCTCAAAAGTAATTACAGGTCTAGAAAATATGATACAGAGAAAAAAGATGAAAATATTCAATGCTACATAGGTTGGGGACAGACATGATAACCAAAGACATAAGAAGTTGGTGCAAAGGCAAGGGAAATAATTATTCTTCACATCCATAGAACAAGAAATGTAAATGGCAGGAAAATTTATTTAAGATCCATTTTGTGAAGAAAAAAAACAAAAAAAAGAAGGGTAATGATGACAGTATTTAAACATTTTAAGGAGGCTGCAGAGGTGTCACTACTTTATAAACAATTCAGACAAAATTTTTTCAAACTGTTTCCCTATGAACAAGGTATATCAGAATGTTTAGAGGACAGGCATTAAACAAGCTCAGGAGGTAACTTCCAGCTCCACACACTTCCAGTCTCCAAATCTGGGCAATCTGGGCCTCTCACATTCTGGCGACATACTTATCAACATGATACTTGTAATTTTGTACTTTTCATTTTTTGTTCCATTATTTCTGACTAAAACAAAACAAAACAAAATGGGGGTGGGTTTTTTTCACTCCTATAAGATCATGAGAAAATTTGAAATCTCAGTTTAATGTCACTTGAAAACCATTTCCCACTTAAGCTCCAGTGAAAATCAAATTCTTTGCTTTCATTAAAATTGTATCTCCTGTTAGGTTGTGTAGATGTGCAGAAACCATTTAAAATAAAATCTGTCCTAGTCTATATGCAACTGAAAAAATAGCTCCAAGAAATGCAAATTGCAACAGTTATTCTAACAGAAAGCTGCTACTACGCATAATAAGCTTCCTCTAGTACCTCAGCTCATGGTCCTATGGGGAGCTACTACTGCTATGCTGTGATCAGTATTTTGGAGCAGTTTGACTGCCTTTTCCACAATTAAGGGGAAAGATGAAATATTCTTGTCTTTGAGAAGCACCCAGATTGTGTCCAGGATTTTGCATCTCTACCTGAAGGCTAGCATTTTAATAGAAGGTACCTGTAAATCACTCTAGGAAAATTATTTAATGATTTTGAAATATTTGAGATGGGCAATACAGTTGTAGGTTGCAAGTGAGGAAACAGAGGAAGTTAGAGGCTTCTCAGTGGGAAAATAAAATATGTCCCTTTCCTGTGAAGCTGGTTGAGAAGGAATGCAAAGGCTTACAAAGCTTTGTAACTTACTTAGCATGGAGATCTTATTAAATAGAGGAAAAGGTACTGCCTTTGGAAGTTTTCCAGCTAAAAAGTAAGTCAGAGTATAGAGTACTGTATTTCTAACTATGTTGATTTCTCTAGTGGCTCAAAGAATATAAAATAGTACAATTTATTACCTGGGAAGAGACCACATATATATTGAAGATGTGTCAGGATTAGCATTTTATGTAGGTTTTTAATCAAAACATTACCACGTCCAACTCAGTGACACAGCACTTTTAAGAGAAAGGGGCAGGAACTACACACTTCATCTCTACTTTTAGTGCAGTAAGAGTTCTAGCTGACGCAGCATTAAAAAATAATGGTGCACAAGTTTTAGATCTTATCAGGACTAATTGAGTTAAGTATTAAGAATCTGGATTTTCAGTATCTTCAAATAACGAGTTATCTTGAAATGATTTTAATTCAAATGTTTTCCATTTTCAGTATGCAATACCCAGTGCTTAGGTTTTTCTTTCTAAATCAACAGTTACTTTTGCTTCACTTTGATTTGTTCCTGTTGACCTGCAGTGTCCTGCAAAACTGTGTCTTAGAGACAGAGCATTTCTGATATGTAGTGTTAGTGCATCTATTCCTAGATGGATGTGAGACCTTAAACCTTAATAAGAAAGGTAAAAGACTCTTAGATTAAGGAACCTGAAACTAAGGGATGTTGACATTTCTGGTCTATTTTGTACATCTCCTCCAATACATGAAATTATACCAGATATCCAATACTAAGAAAAAAAAAGAATAATTTGACAGTGCAAATTGCACAACACCTCATTGTTTTTAATAATTCATAATGCAATCTTGAAGTGCAGTATCTGTGTTTTGTTTTAGACCAATCATGTTCAGATTGATGTAAATTCATGTACTGAGTAAACGTTATTCTAGGAATCTGTTTACAATCATTTTCCATGTGTGTGAGAATTTCTGCTGTGTAAAGAAAGCAGCAAATCCTCCTTAAAGGAGTAACTTAATTTCCTCACCAGTTTTCATTAGGAAAAAAAAAATTGCATAGCAAATTATAATAAAATAACTAATAGCATTTTTACATAGTTATTCCCACTTTAAAAGGGAGGGGGGGGAGTGGGGGGCAAAAACTCCAAGCAAACATAAACCCCCAACCTCAAAGCTTTAAAAAAAAGAATCTAAAATATTTTATGCCCATAATTAACATGCATATATTACAGGAACATGCTCAGTAGTTACCATTCTACCTAAAAAAACATGTTCATACTTAGCTCTTTGGAACACATACATGTGTTCCTGAATTGTAACCATAAAGATTCAGGCAAGATTCATCAGGGAATTTTGTTTCAAAATGTTACTAGGTTAGAAGCTGTCATGTAAATTATGGCTTTGTTATCAGTGGTGGCATGCATGTCAACAGTCATTAAATAAAAAAAAAAAAAAAAAGCAAAACCCACCCCCCCAAAAAAATCCCACAACAACAAAAAAACACCCAAACAGCAAAACCTCTCAAGTCCCATAGAAGATACAAAAAGAACAGCATATTTCCCTGCTTTCTGAGGAAACTAACACTACCCAGCTGTTCTCATTTAAAATTAATGTAATAGTGTGAAATGATTCACTGAGAATTACCTGTGGACTCAAGGCAATGGAACTGCAAATCTTTACAAGCAGGAAATGGAAACCAAAAATATTTTTTCATACAATTTAAATCATTCATGATGCATCTTTATCCAAAGATAGATCAAACAGTTCCTTAATACACAGTTATTTACAATTTTTTGTTTGTAGGCAATGATATACAGGGCAGGGGGACGGGAAGGGGGAGGAGGAAAGTAAAAAGAAAGGTCTAGTTTGTTATAAGTTGTTCCTCAGAGTGTTATCTCATTCAGGTCTTTGAGAGAATGTTATTATAGGCTGCAAGTAAGTGTAAAGCTTTATATATATAGTTTTCCTTGTGTCAAATGAATATACTTTGTGTGAAAGATCCTTCAAGTCACCTCAGACTGCCATCTTAGTAGTAGAATGGCAGGGGAAAAAAGATATTAAAAAAACAAAAAGAACCCAAAACCCCAAGAACCAAATCTTTCTGAGTACATTACTTTATTAATAAACCTTTTTCAACCAGTTTGTAATGCCCTGGATACTCACACATACCACCTGCAGGACCTATGCCAGTCAAAAATCCACTATCCTTTAAAACTGCAATATTAGTTCTTACGTTATTTATGTAGTTTATACAAGACATTCTTACTGAATTGTAGTATGCGCTGTTATTCAGCTATCTCAATTACTTCTGGAATACAAAATACACTATTAATTATTTGTAGGTTTGAAATTTTACTTTTTTAATAGCTTCTCAGCAGTAATATTTCGGACAGGGAAATCTTCCTGCAAATGTAATAGGAACCATTAGGTGCTCCCTCACATTTTTTGGCTCAGACTGTAAACAAATACACAGGGTAAAAGCAAGTATCTATTAAAAACTGAAATTCAGTTGTCTGTGTGTGACCACAGCTTCATTTGTAAAAGCAAAGCAACAATGGGAATTTTTTCTCTATCTGGAATTCAGATTTAGATAGATATATCACAGTCCAGTGCATGGGATTAAGTTTAAAAAAATTATAATGTATTTACTTCTATAAAATCTCATGCAATATAGAAAAGCAATCTTTTTCAAGATGGCTACTTCAAAGGTGGGCCTTACACATCATATCACATAAGAAAGTCAGGCTGACCACATACATCATGCAGTTGTAAATCAGCAGTATGCATGTTCAAGATTATAACTTCATTCTTGAAAGAACATGTTAAGCAAAATCTAAAAAGGGGTGAATTTGCATAAAATATATTGACTTCATTACACAGAGTGTAAATATTCAAATGCATATTTAGGGCATTTTAAAGAGTTCTGACTGAATGACAGTAGGAAACCAAGCTGATAAGTGTGATCAGTACTTATGAATATAAATGTATAGAGTATGACTGTGTCAGTAATTAACATTTATATACGTTAGTATGGTCACATGTATTAATGCGGACATCTCAAATAACAGAAACAGTTTTAGATACATACAATCCATTGCTTATGAACTGGAAATACAAACATCCAATTGTCATTCACAGAGGCACCAAAGGGATAGGGAGCACATCACACATTTCTGTATGATGAAGATAAGTGCATAAGCCACAGTGATGGAGATAAGCTTCTTTGATTTCTGGAGGGCTTTATTTCAGTGCAAAAAAGGTATTGAGAAGCAGTTTGCTGAAAGATAAAGCATAATTAGATAAAAAAGCAGAAAAATAACCACAACTTTGATGCAATTTATAACTTAACTGAATTCTGAATAACTGTTCAAACAGAAGATCTCATTTCAGAAGTGATGAGCACTTCTGTACTGCACAATACTTCCCCTTATTTAAACAATGTTATTCTGTTTAACTCACTTGTTTTCATAACATCAGCAAAAATTAGGAGTTAATTACTCTGAATTTACAAGGTAATTAATGTATTCATGTTATGCAATAACTCAGAAAAATACTGAAAAATTTATTAGTTTGAATATTGGAGTTAAGAACAGAAGGTGCAAATTTTCCATTTCCTAATGCCTTATGAGAATGTTATGGTAAGCCTGTAATAATGTTTTCCTATCAATTAATTACAGTCATATTTTGTATCCAATTCTACCCTCTGTTAACTCACAGATGAAGAACTTCTTAACCTTGTTGCTGCAGGATCAGGGAATGGAAATATCTGTATGCAGTTGAGGCCCTAAGCCATAAATCTTAGTGAGACTAAAGAGGATTAGATATCTAAGTACCTTCTGTGATGTCTTATGAGGATACAGATCTTGTCTACTCTGAGAAAAGGAGCATGGTACAAAGATTTGAGTTACAAGACACAGTACTAGGCAGATGTGTCGGCTCATCTAGCTGAACTATCATGGCACTGAATAAAAATTAGCAAGTCCCTCCTGTACTCTGTAGGATAAAGATGGACAGACTTTGAAAAGAAGCAAAAAAGTTGACATAGAAATGTGGAAAGATGTATTCTGGGAGACCAGACAGTCCTGCATCTTCTGGGAAAGGAATGGGACAGGAGCTCATCCTGTCATTCGTGCCTCCTGTGCTCTAAGATGTGAGGACAACCTAACTGGCTGAGAAGGGATTAACAGCAATACTTCACATGGAAGGCAAGCAAGGATGAGAGGGCCCTTGATCAACAAAGATCTACTGCGTCACACATTTCCCATTACCTGAAAAAAAGTATCTCAAACAAACCACAGACCAACTGTGGCATTGTTTTGAAATGCAGTGATGTACCAAAACAGATCCAGCATTGTTTATTTAAATTAATGTTTGTACTTATTTCATACATTAAAAGCCTTTAGTTTGAGATGCTTGCTATGACAGTCAAGCCTAAACTCTTTAGAGTGTATTATATTTCATTTAAAAGACAAAAATATGAAGTAGAATATATTTGCTGCCAGAGCTTTAAGGAAATCGGACTACTGAACTAGCCAAAGTCACTAGCTATGCAGACAGCAGCAGTCTGTTGAAGTGCTAAACCACTTCTGACAGTATCCGCTCCTTCTGCAGGCGCAGAGAGAACATTTTATTTATTCTAAGTTATCTGGTAGATCAATTTAATGACAAGTTTGCTCAAAATTGAGGAACCAAATGGGAATGAAAGAGAAGGAGAGCAATTTGTAGGCTATGCATACAGACTAAGAGTGCAATGACAATATATACCAGTCCTAAAATCTTCGAGGATAAAGTAACCAGAACTGTTAAGTTACTTTGCTAACTACATGTAATGATGTTTTTTCCTAAATAAATATCTTACATGTAAAAACATGTTCTGGTAGATTATTTTTCCTGTATCGTGTACAACTATTAAAGTTTTATTTTAAACTACTTTTACTGCATTCATTTTAAAAAAATCCATTTCTCTAAATACAGGCCTTCTCTGGACTATGATCTTGCACAGATTACAGATACTGTTTGGCTTGAACCATCAAGACAGCTGTGAAGACACATAAGGAAACAAAAGAAGGGATATAGATCTCTCTTAGACCAAAAGATCGTGAGCCTTGTGCCCTGTACTCTTGTGCTGAAAAAAACCAAACAAGCATATATATATATATATAAAAAAGTATTTATAATTCTGGATGCATAGTGGAAAAGCAAATAATATAAAATTTTGATGTAAAATCTCTTAGTGTTCCTTCTTGTGATTTTTATTCAAATAAATAAATCAAACAGCAGTAAAGATAAAGGTAAGAACTTTACTGGTTTCACTCATACTGTGGGTCATCCTGTGCTCCCTAGTTTTGATACCTGGTCTAATATTTTGGACCAGGGATATACGTCCTTGAGGTGGAGGGCATTGGGACTACGCTTTCAGCTCATTCCTCTTGATACGATTGTCTGTGGTCAATGAGTCTTGAAGCCAGGCAGTGTGGGTCAATGTGACTGATTCCTGGATTTTTTTGAGACCTGAGATTTTCAGGCATCCCTGGAAATGGACTACTTAGAAATGCCTGGGCTGTACAAATGGATGAATGCAGAGCCGTACAGATAGATCCAGGGTGCTAAGACCTACATGGATAAGATTTCCCATATCCCACAAAATTCAACACTGTCTCATATATGATGAGTTTGGCATACAGTTAAATACAATTTGGGCTGCAGTCACACTTAAAATGTAGTTGTCGTGCTCAGGAAGGTCTGTATTTCTTTTTTTCTACATTGTAAAGAAGATGAATTGTCTTTTGCCATGGAAATCACAAAATTCTCAATATTCTATCTTATCCCCCATTAGTCGTCTAAATATACTACAAGGAAGACTGAAACCAGCTGTATTTCTACCAAGTTCTTTAATCCTGGTAGACAGCAATCTGCCCCTCAAACTTCTCCTTGCATATTTCAAGAACTTCTTATGCATTCTCTCTTCAGTCTTTTCTCATCTAAGTTACTTAGTTTCAAAAATACAACTTCTTTTTTTTCCCCCGTGTAAAAAATGGTTGTTGCTTTTAAGTAATACTGAAAATTCACTAGTGATATCATTGCTTTACCTAAGGCCCTGGCAAAGATCCCACTGAATAACAGTGATTGGATAAGATTGATTTCAAGAGTTTGTAAAAATTGCAACATTTATGTATCAAGAATTTTACAAGAAGTTTTTGGACCTTGTTCTGCTTCCATTGAAGTCTGTGGTAGTTTTTCTGGGCACATTAATGAGACCCCAGAACATTCTTCAAAGTTTAAGGAAAAGCAAGCTGAGAGAGAGTGAGAGAGATATGAAACCTGTTTAGAGGAGTAGAAAAATCAAAGTGCAAACGTGACAACAACAACAACAACAACAACAATAAAATAATAATAATAATAATAAAAAAATAGTTAAGAAAACCACTAGAGAGAATGTGTGCAAAGAAAATGGCTTGGATATTAATAGAATCAAACAGGTGGGTTTTTTTCTCCAGGTCTTTTTAAGAAGCATAAGTTACTGATTGAACTTGTACGGCTTCTAAAACATACAGTTAGTAATTTATTGAAATGTGAATCAGCTGACACAAAAATGTCATATAAGTTTTTAACTGTAGTATTAGGCAAGGAAGAAAAGTTCCGTATTCCAGAAAAAAACATATATTTCACAGGAAGAAAAAATTACAGAGTTGAAGAAAAAATTATAGAGTTGAAATGAAGATCAAACCAGGATGAATGGTCTCACCCTCTGAAAGCTGCCAAAATGCCCAAGACAAATGGAGCTTTAATCTGAAATGAGCAGAAAAAAAATGGGCAACGGTTAGTAGTATATCCAAAAACTTATTGAGAGCTGGAAAAATAATGTGAGTAGAGAAAGTTAAATGTTGTCACAGTATGTAGAAAGTGATTTAATGTGGCTCTAGTAAAATAGTCTCAGAAGACCAGTAACATTCACTGCAGTATACTGAATATAAACTTGGAACAGGTACAGCCTGAAAACACCAAGAGAGCTTTGACATTAATTAAGGGTATTTAGCATTGATCTTTAATAAAGAAGTCTAGTAAATTGAGGGTAGGAAAGAGGTTATTTTGTTTAGATACCAAAAAGAATCGATGAGATAAAAGCTATTAATATCTCTTAGAGGATCTTGTTTTAGAGAAAGTTTTGCTATGACAGAACCCCAAAGACCAGTAAATAAAGTTGATTTGTGGAAGGGTCAGTAGGAGAGAAATAGAGTGAACCTGGGAAGGCAAAGAATTACAATTAATCAGAGTACTGTGATAAGGAGCAGCTGAAAATGAAAACTTCTAACGAAAATATAGGTAATGAGTACTATACTGACTTACGAATTTGTGCTAGTGGAATCAAAACTGGTTGTTTTCCCCTTTCCCAGAGCCTGTACATATATTCAACAGTATTCTTACAAGCAATGTGTGTGTATTTTGTGCTTCTTCTTTAACAAAGATTTTTTTCTGTACAAAACAATGGATTGATTACAGTGCAATGGCAGTGATACTTAGAGGTGTTTAGGTTTGAATACTACTGGTGGTTTTATTGTAAAACTGAAAATCCTAATAAATCTGATAGATACATAGCAGCATACATGATCACAGTGATACCACTGTGCTTTATTTGTTGACATTACGTTTATAATTTATATTTCATTACATTATATTTTTGATACTATTTCCTTTTTGTTATTGTGGTGACTGTCATTCTGACTGTGTGCTTAAAAGGAGACAGATTTTAACTATGAGATACATTCTGAACAGAACACCACCGGTAGACTTTGCTTTTTTTTCCCAGTTACTTGTATTGTATTCAGAGATGGCCAGCCTCCCATTGTCCACATCTGCTTTCAATTCACAAACAGTTGGCGTAAGTCATGCATCATCAGCATTTTGTTTGCTTGCTATTCTGTCTCATCTGGGAAGCCATTATATGAAGTAATAGAAGCAGAAAATAGGTACACTCCCTCTTTAAATTTTCAGCAGGGATCCTGCTTTTCAGAACTCCTGCAAATTGCACCATTAAATTGCATATGTTGGCCTGTTGGGTACCCATAATTAAATAAATAAAGAAAAGTGCCATAAACTTCATGAACTGACTAACTTACTGAAACTGCCAGTGAAATAAACCGACAGACTATAGTACTTCCCAACTTTAATTTTTTTGTCTCAGTTCAACCACCTCAAAAACTGGAAAGTTATGTAGAAGTGCAGCATGTAATGATACTTATATTTAGTGACACATGTACACACTGTGGATAACACACATACAAGCTCCCTTTGGCTCAATACCCTTCCTTCTTCAAAGATATAAGTTGGAAACTATTGGAGTAATTTCAATGGATTGTTGCAAAGAGAGATGGTAAATTTCCTCAGTAGAAAAAAGCAATCAAATAATGAAAATGGGCTAAATTAGTAATCTATGAATTTACTTATGTATTTCTGTCAAAAGTTTAGTTTGTGAAATATCTAGCTTGTTCAACTGAATTGAAAAGGAAACAACATTAATTTAAGCTCTAGGAAAAACATGCTAGATTGTTGTACATGAACAATTATGTGATACAGAATATGATATAGCATATTTTCTTTTATTCTAGCAAGGACAGAGAAAGTATTGGAACCTCTGTGTATTTTCCTTCCTTTTCTGAGCTCGGAGAGAGGACCATAAATTGACCTCTAAATCACAGTTGCAGAGTGGTACTTATTTTTGCAGAAATATGCATGCTATTTGCTGAAGTAAAGTTCAATAGCTAATAGTGATCCATTTGGGGCACTGAGACAGATGGGGTGGTGGTAGCATGAAGGACAAAGCCATTGGCCTTGAACCATGCTGCTTTATCTTCAGCAGATTTGAATTCTGAGAACTTTTTTATAGCACAGTATCTACATTCCTGCAGGCTTTCCATAGAGAAATTAAAAATTAGAAGCTTGAAAGAAAAGATAATTGAATGTGATTGCAATTGGTATTCAATTTGCTGATATTTCATTATTTATTTCTGTTCCAAGTCAGGAAGAGAGTTGCTCTTTTCCCATCATGAAATATGAAAAATTTTATGAATGAAAACTCATGAAACTCACGGTTTTCTTGGTTCATTAGTTTGAAGCAAGCTGAACCTCTAGGTAGATTTTGCAGTGTTTTATTCTGGTTGGATTGACTGAAAACCCTATGTACAAGGCAAAGGCGTGGCCTTCCAGATGACCTAATGCTCTCACTGATGACTTCTTCTGGCAGTGCTTGGCCAAGCAAGTGTACACATCTGTAAGCGTACAAATAACAGAGAGTATTCTTCTTGCCCATATCATATATCTGCTTTGCCTCAAAACAGACTTCATAATCAGTAGAAAGAAATGCATATTTTAGAAAAAAATATATTTCTCTATATCTACCTTTAAATATCCTAAACAACACCTCAGAAACAACTATTTTTCACCACTGACAACTAAAGGGGTTGACCTAATTAGCCAAGACTGATAGAAATATAAATTAGGCAATGTCAGTCTCACTTTCAGAGTAGTTGGATGAGAGTTCTGAGTAGAAGGATCTTCCAGACATGTCGTATTCATGCAAAAAATAAATGCAAACTTGTATAAATTAATTTATCAGTACATTTTTCTTTTCCTATACTTTTCTAGAAGTTGAATTATGCAAACTAGTTACAAGGTTTTTAATACCTCTTGATTTTTTCTAGGATGTAATACCTCTCTTTAAAATGTACTGAAAACTCTTGTAGTCTACTGAAGAAAAAAAAAACCCCAAACTAAAAAAAACCCAAATCTAAATAATCTAAAGGTGTATAATTTTAGGTTCTTTTAACAGAATGAACCATAAATCTCTGTGTTCTGCATGGTCAAGTATGGCTGACAGTCTTAAAGATGAGATTAGGCATACTTAGGCTACGACATTAGAAGCTCTCTAGTCCTCATATTTAAGTAGAAGTAATTGCCAATAAATTCTATATATTTTCTGTATCACAATTCTTGGTTTTGCTTGCATGTTTCATAATAGCTTTGTGTTAGCTTATTAAAAACTTTCATCACAACATTCTGAAGGATCCACTGTATGTATTGATTGTATTTGTTAATCACAGTAATATCATTGTTTTCATATATTGTTTTTGAGATCTTTAATACATGACATTTTCATTTTAGAGTGAAGTATATTCCCAATACAGATAATATACCTGTAATCAAAATAGTTTTAAATTCTTGAGCTTAATGGAGTTTAACTTTCTTGATATTGGATAGATAATACAAAAAATAAATATACAATTTCACATAATTAAAAATGCTTTCCAAATGTTACTTTTGTTTTGTTTTGGGTTTCTTTGGTTTTTTTCACATTTTTTTCAAGTCTATTTTTTATGAGGTCATTTACAGACATAATCATGAGCAAATGTGAGTTCTTTTACGGCTAAGGCAAATGAAGCATATCTTCAATTAGAAACTTTTGAAAATGTACTGTGGTAGCCTACTGAGAATGGAATTGCTTTTCTTCACAGCTTCACACCCACTTCTTTAGAAGCTCATGGCTGTAGATAAGTGCTGCAAGCGCAATATCCTTCTCTTCAAGTATTTTCAGCCACTGCTTACTTCAAATAACCTGTCTGATGTGTAGTTTGGGATATTTCAGAAATATTTATGTGCTTGCTTCACACTAGGTATGCACTTTAGTTTTGCTAAGTAAAGTTTTGCAGTAAAACATAATTAAGTAAGTATAGCTGTTTAAGTAGACATAATTGTAATGATTTGTACTCCATATATAGGAGGTAGCAAGTTTTCAAATTGTTTGCCATGTTCCAGGAGGAATCCCCTCTGCAAGGCAGACAGCATAGCTGTTCGTACTGTGGTTGTGCTCTAGTCAACTCCTCCATCTCTTTCTCTCTGTACCTTTATGTAAATTGTTTCAATTTCTGACTTGATATACATCATTCATAATAATAAAATGAATGTGTTTCAAAAACAGAAAAATCAATTCTAGCTGAAAGGTATTTAAGAAAAAAAGAAAAAAAAGACTTTAACAATAGTGGTTTATGTTCTTATGACAGGCTCGTACTGGCAGTTGGAATCATTAAGACACAGTAAGACATAGTAAGATAAATTTAATTTAGTGTCAAGAAACAAATTACAGTTAAGGGTCAAACCCCCACTGATACTCTCATAGAAGAATTACATGAGGAAGCTTTCAAGAATTTTCATGCATAACCAATAATTAAGGTTTTACAGAGTTACTTTCAAATGCTGAAGGCCAAATCAGACAATCATATCTACAAACCCTCTGGCCTTTCTCACAAGTGGTTACTTTTGCTTATTAAGCTGCTGCTGCACACAAAAAAAGGGAAGACAATAATAAACAACCTAAACCGTGTCAGGATACAGCTGTGATACTTTTGGCTCACTCTCTTTTCCCCACACATTTTCTGAACATAGGAGCAGCAAGAGCGTTTCCAGCAGGTTACTGTGTATGTGGCCCACCTCTCTGAGCAGCTAAGGGAGTCTGCTGGTATGGATGCAGATAGGCACTGTCAGTTGACTACAGAGACAAAAGACAAGCGATGATACTATTTAATGTATTAGAACAGATGTACTCACAGATGCCAGGCTGAGAAACATGGTATAAAGTCTCTGTCAGTTGAGCCTAAAGACCACTAAGTCCTCAGCCAACAGCTTTCAGGTCTTTGAACGCAAGGAGGCAATAGTATTAATATCACATTGAGTTTCAATGAGCTCAAGGCTGCTGTTATAATCGTAAGACAGCCCAAATAAAAAGAAAGGCAGCTAGTCCTTCCCTTACATTAGAACTGTCTTTTCAATATCAAAATGAGACCTAGCATCCCAAAGAGGGATAATGATCAAAAGATGCCATCAGCACTCCAGCATTCACATACCTGTACTTCTATATTTCATGGATGGTCTTCAATTGAGGATTAAGATCCTTCTGTTTTCCTTCTGGTTCAGAAAATTAAATATGGAAAACTTCACAGGTGTTGCAGAGAGGGAAACAACTAAGACATCTGATTTTCCTAACAGTTCAGGAAATGCACAGCACAGGCATTTTAAAAAATATCGGCAAGTAGATCATTGTGAATTGCTTACTGCAGAATAAATCTAACTGATGTAAAAGTAATCAAATCTGAAAGTTGGATTATTCTTCTGAGCATAATTATTCTATTGTATCATAAATCAAGCAAAAAATAATTGATTTAGGATTAAAGTAATGGTTTTCCTAAAAAAAATTATATCAGTTAGTGTCAGAAAACGCAAGACGGAAAACAGCTATCTTAGAACTTCCTTCAAAACAAATTATATTCATAAAGAGTTATTTCATCATCATATCTGAAATGTGTTAGGGTAAGAGAAGAGGACTTAGGAGCTTGAAACTACAGTAAATCAGCTATCCTAAGTACATTCTTGTCTTAAGATTTTTGTTTGATTATGATCGAGACTACTTAAGTAGACAACTGTAGATAAAACATTTTTTGCTTCTGAATCAGTAAAATAGACAATAACTCAGGTTTCAACCAAATTTAAAAATAAGAATACTTTCTTGGCAGGGCGGGATGGGGGGGGATGGGGGGGAAGGAACATGAAAATAAGACTGAATATCCAATGAGTACTACCATACCTCAGAATTAATCTTTGTTTTGGTAAGATTGCCACAGGAGGAAACATTCAGTGGTATTAGTACCTGTAAAAAGGAGTTGATCTATTATATGCAATACTAGAAAGTGTCATAGCCCCTATATTACTAAGTTGGATATTTTTTTATTGTTCCAAAAGCTAACACGTCTCTGTTGCAGACAATGGACAGGACTCGGCTTCTAGGTTTCCTTAAGATTTAGTTCTCATTTAAATGTTTGATTTCTTCTTGCAAAATAACAGTGTTGTGTCTGAAGCTGCAAAAACTTTTCTACAATCTTAGGGCATATATGAAAGGAGAATACCTGATCATTTTGTTCTTACACATAACATAGAACATATATGCATATGTATAGAGGTATGCATATGTATCTATACACGCATGTATATATACCTATGTGTAGTAGCTGACAGGATTTATTTTAGTCAAACAGCCCTAGCTTGTTGGGTTTTATACCAGCTCCAGCCTACAAAAGCCACAGTTAGCACGTATGTTTTACCAACATAATAGTAAGACAAACCACTAAGTATTAGCTGGAAGTGCAATTCTGAAATATTCCCACTGTTGACTACATTAAGCCTTTTCAGAACTTTTAAGGTATACTACTTCTATCTGATTTCTTAATTTTTACAGTTAGACAGAAACTCATATTGAAGACATAAGCTGCTTATACAATCCAAGAAACCATTTTGATCACCATCTCATATTCTGGTTTAATGTTAACACATATATGATGATTGAACCTCTTTGTGATCTTCTCTGCATAGTAGACATCAGTAAAAGAAAAAAGTACAGGAAAAAATCTATCTTCTGAGCCTCAACTGTCTTGAGATGGCTGTAGAAAAACAGCATCTATGAACTTTAGTTCATCCATTTAATAACCGTGAAGCTTTTTAACTAATTCTAAGAAGTGAAATGATTCAAAGTTTGAGTTTTTAAGGGACACAGGTTCAAGTTATATTGATGTCCTATTTTGATCATAATAGGATTTGTTTAGACAGACTTTTTGTTCTGTAACAGCTGTTATAAAGATTGCAAGCTTGATGAAAATAAAATTCCAATGAGGGTTGAAGGACTGGATGTAAAAGTTTCTCAATATTGCTTAGGAGAAACAATATTGTTGGGTTTTTTAAGAGAAAATATAACTATTGGCTGTAGCTTGAGGTGATTTGCAAGAAAAGCATTTAAGAATTTTGAAATTATATTTATATTAAAAGTTGTTTTGTTTGAGCTTATTTCACTTAAAGGTGGTTGAACTATGGGATTCCTCTCACCTGTGTTTAGACATATTCATTACAGACATTTACTTGGTTGAGGCTGGTCATCCTCAACTCAGGCCCTGAGAAGATGATGGAGTCCAGGATCTTAGAATTCATTTCCAAATATTAAAAGGTTTTCCTGAGCTAAAAAAAAACAAAACAAAAGTGACTAGATCTAGCATTGAGAATAATCCCACTTTGAGGAGGAGATTGGATTAAATGACCTTCAGTGCCCCTTTCAATGAATATTCCTATGACTCTGCTTGAACCTTATGTATTCATTATAGTCAAAGGAGACATTTTGTATATGTATTTTGTATCAGATGAATTCCACCTTCTGTGTCATCTTTCTGGACTATATTAACACCTACCAGATCTCAGAGTTTATGTCTCTTTTTTTTTTCTTTTTTTTTTTTTTCTGTAGAGCACAGTGATGTAGATTTTCTACAGTTCTTTTCATAGAATGAGACAAGCCAGCCAATAACTACTCCAGAAATCCAACTCTTCCCATTTGTAGTAAGTGACCAGTGATAGAGAGATAAGGAACTTTCTTGAAATAAATTTACTTTTTAAAAATGCAATAATTTATTAGTGAGGCTATTTTCTAAATACTGTTCCTGCAATAGAGAGGGAATGCATCAAAGCCACTTCAATAACAAACATAAAAGAATTATACATGAAAGACACTTCTGGGGTAAACAGCTCTATTTCTATCCAAACATCAAACATTGCTAAAATCATGCACAGCTTTATTACAAGAAAATAGATATTTGAATAATTTAGTCATCTAAGTTCCAGAAAACTCACAGGGACTTAAGTACATACTTGATATAGTTCCTCAGTGTTTTGCTGAAACAGGTTCCTAGGATATGATCCAAGACACACTGATTTCCTTCAACCTTCAACGGGTTTTTAGTAAAACCTCTAAGAAATATGAAACTTCTTGCTGAATTTGATGTGAAAAAATATATTTGGGAATGTACTTTTTAATAAGTAATTACTAAATGATTTTTTTATTTGATTTTTTTATTTTATAAAGCATACACTATCTACATTTCTGCAAATGGACATACTGGATTTTAGAAGTATTGGCACAGATGATGCTTTAAAGTGCTGAAAACATTGACAGGACTGTGAACTCAAACCATATGAGTTGCAGAGTCTACATATATACAAATGCATTAGTGCCTGGGAGGTTAATTTACTATGAATCAAAAAGAATTAGAAGTCAGCTTTTCTTAAATGTGAAAGACTGGAGGTGGAATTGCATGTGCATCACAAGGAAATGAAGATGCTAGAGCTAAACTTGGGCACTACAAGAGGTTCACTGCTGACCAGGAACCCTTGTGGAGGGAGGAAGCTGCCTAACCCCAGGCTCCTGCTTCCTTTGAAGGATTATGCAAATACTTTTCAGGTTTCCACAGCAGAAAGCTGTGCACAGCAGACCCACACTAATTAGTGTTTTCTACTTCTCCTTTCTACAGGAATTATGATATATACTACAGGAAAATTGAAAAAGCAGCTGAGCTTTGTGGGTTTGACTAGCTGTTTGAAATATTGAGAAGAAATTTTGTTAAATTAGAATGAGAAAAGGAAACAACGTTCAGGGTAGTGAAGGGTGGGAGACTGAAGTATACTGTTTCTGAGAACTCTGCTGCCCTCAAATATATTACTTCTTATGAAAAAATGCATAGCTTTTTTAGTATGTTATTCCAATTTCACAAAGGCAAAAAAGGGCAAAAGCTTTGTACTACATTTGCTTGAAATAAATTTGACAGAAGGAGTAGTTTCATTTTGCAAAATTTATTTAATATAAATCTTGTTAGCTTATCAAGCAATGGTGATTTTAATCAAATTCTCAATTTCTCCTGTGAACCTCCAGCCTTCCCAGATCACGGATGAGCAATTACAGGGATCTAAAATTTGTGCTATAGAAGTTATGTCCTATAAATATCTCATCCATTATTGTTTAATTGTGCTTTCTTATCAATTTTGAACTTTTTTAATGTGGAAGCAAATATTTTAAAAATATTCAGTGCACAGGAACAAGCCAGGATTCTCAGTTATTTGTAGACTACAATGGAATTGTGATTAACTACAAGGTGGCATTAATTTCTTTTAATTATGCTGCAATTATATTATAGAAAAATTTAAAAAATTGACCATCATAAAATTTATAATGTAAACAAAATATTAACTAGTCTCTAGAAGTTTCCCTTACAGGGGCATTTTAATATAAGCATGAAACTGATAAGTTTGATGATCTTTGTATTCCCCTTGCTAATAGAATTATAGTGTAAAATCCACAATGCTTGCTTCAGGGTAACTAGTTTAATACAAAATGCATATGTAAATCACATAAGGAAATTGTCAGAATAGGTTTACATGAAAATTAAATCACATTTTTTATATTAGGACAGACACAATGTCATTTGCCATATGTCTTGCCTTGTGAAATTGAAAGTATTTGGCAAAGCTGAACAGTTCAGAAGCTGCCTAATTAATACTTGCCTCAGTGCTTGCTTGTAGGCATTGTTTGGGGAAATTTTAACATACATTATCTATGCCTACTCTTTCCTGTAACATGCTACCAAGATATATTCATGCTTACATAAACATACATTATAGAAACATATACCATAAAGATACATCACTCTTAAAAGCCTGTTGTTTGGCTAAATGAAGCTACCTAGTTACTGAGTGTTTATTCAAGTTTCATTTGGAATATTTTTTTCTTAGCTAGAAACCAGACTATGCATCTGTCATTTCCTTGTCACAAAAGACACAAAGGAGGAGACACTATGGCAACTGACAGACTGGAGAGAACAGAAGTGGTTAAAATGGAGAAAAGAATAAGATAAGGGATCCAGAAATAAATGGGGACAATCTGGAGAAATGACTTTGAATAGAAATGAGATCAAAATGGCAAGCTAGACTGGGAGATGTGTTAAAGTGGAATGAGATAAAACATCTTTTTTTTGTTGCCGTGTACAGACCTCACTTCTGTCTTCACCTCAGATACTGTATGCCACTGTGCAACAAGTTCTTTTGCAAATCAGCTCAATAGTTCTGACTTGTTCAAGCAAATACAGAGCAATGCAAAGGTACACTCCCGACAGTATGAGTATTTCTCAGAAATATTTGCAAAGAGTTAGGTTTTGCACATGCTTAGGTATACTTGGAAACTCTTAGCTTAACACCTTCAAGAGAAAGGGATAAAGAACTTGCGTAATGCCCTGCAAAGTCTCTCATGCATGGGATAAATTCAGCATCAAGAGGAATACATGAGAATACATTAGTGCCCTCAATCAATTTCTTTGGGTAGGGCTCCAGGGAGCTTATTTTTAAACTGGTGTGCAGGAGGTCTTCAGTCCACATAGACATTTTGCTGAGGTATATTGTTAATAAATAATTTGATTTGTGCACACATGTCCCTTACATGGCTTTAAAGATTTATTGCTTAATGGCTGATTGAACTTAGCAGGTGAATTGAAACAGGGTAACATGGGACCATTGCAGCTAAGTACAAGATGGCAAATTCATTACTGCACAAGCTGTGTCTTAAATGCTTAACCTATAAAGCCACAAAATAGATGTGGTTTTATGCGTGTATGTTTACATTGTCTAATTATAAGCCTAAAATTAGATACTTAAACTAGGATGTTCATTTCCAGTGTCCTTATGGTTTCACTAGAAGAGAGAAAGACAGAAGAAAACAGAGCAAAAAACTCCATTCAAAGGTTCATGTAAAGTCAGGATTTATCAGTGAAACTTGAGGATACAGATAACCTCATCCAATCTGCCAAAAAGAGTGGGCTTGCCCTCTTCCCTGTCTTTCCCTGTGTCAGCGCAGACATTTGTCTGACCCTCATCAGTGATCTTGTTCAGGAGCTAAACCACTGTAAAACTATTTACTTGCTTGTTGAATGAGTTCTCTGCTCTGACCCAGCTCATTGAGCATCAGTTGTCAATGCCAACACGAAGGAAGCTGGGAGAGCAAGTACGTGAGGCAAAGCAGCTAGATCAGCACAGCAATATGTGAAACCATGCTCTTCCAGCAAAGAAGTTAGAGTTCCTCTCACATTCACAGTCATATGAATGACCAGTTTTCTAACTTAGACCCAATACTGAGTTGTCCAAAGTTAGGCACTCCCCTCTCTCCTATCTTGGATTTAAGCAGCTGCACAAAGGTATAGTCCAATTTGCCTCAGCTTCCACTGCTGGCCTTCTTTCTCACAACTTTTTGATATTTATATCCCATTTACACCCTGTTTTCCTCCTAGATCTCTAACATCCTACCTTGACCACCTCTAACACGTGGCCAAAACATTCAAAAATATGATATGAAGGAAATGAAAATGGTTACCTTAATTATATGCCCAAATCATACTGGGGTAGATTTTTACTTCCTTATTCCTGTTCACCTA
>JAVJGI010000062.1:69614838-69626217 GCA_035590275.1 Ibycter americanus
TTGGTAAGTCCTTGGCTTGGTATAGACATCACCCAGCAACAACCAAACCCATCAGTGTGCTGCCAACATTGTTCTCACACCAGATCCAAAGCACAGCACTGCCCCAGCTACTAAGAAGAAAATTAACTCTACCCCAGCTGAAACCAGGATAGAAATTCAAATCTTTGGTAAAGCAATGCTTGTCAATGGAGGAATACTGAAATAACTGGGTGCTTCTTCGCGCAAGAACTGCTACAGCACAGCTGAAATGAGAAGATGATAACCTGAAATATTCTATATTATATATCCTTTTTTATCTTTCAGCTACAGAGACAATAATTCATCAATTAAAACAGGATCTGTAAAGGTTTAAAAGGTAAACATTTAAGAAAGCATTAATTTAAATTTCTCTAAGAGCTGAATTTTAAAAATACTAAGAAACTTTTCATTAAATTCAAAGAACCTTCTACTTAATATAACTATGAAAAGATAAAATATGTAGGTAAGTAAAAATATACTAAATAATGAATATAATATTTTTGAGATTACAAGGCCAAGCTCTTTGAAGATAAGAAATGCCAGAATTAGTTTAAGCAACTAATCTCAGCAATTTTAATTTGCCACTGGTGAACAAAGTCATGTAATTATGCCATTCAATGTTAATTTTTTTGTGAACCTTGATTTCAGCCTGTGACCAGCATGGACAAAATAAAACATAAAGAATATATTTCACACAGAGTAAATGTATCCCTACACCATTTTCTGTGGAACACAGAACTGAAGTACCTTAGCAGTTCACAACTACTGATAATTTTTTTGCAGTTCCTTTCTGTGGCATGGAGATAATATTATCTTTATTTTACAAATACAGACTGGTATTCAAGGAAACTGAAGTAAAATATTTGCACTGATACTGGGAAGCAGGTAGGTTGTCAGAGTCATTAGCATAGTTACATATTTTTCTACAATTTCACAATGAAAATCACTGAAATCTTTGTTAAAACTAGGTAATGGAAAGAAGTGTTTTACATGAAGAAGTTCAGGTGTTAAAAAACTGAATAGATGCTGCTCAGCTCTGCCTATGGTAAATGACTGCAAGAAACTAAATTTCATCACAAGGGTAAATGTTAGCCACTGCAGAATTATTAAATAATTTAGTATTTGTAACACTGGCATTTTTGTCAAGTTTTCCATCAAGCTACCCTGTGGTGTTCTTTAAAACTGATCTTTTATCAGACTTAGAACAAACACTTTACCTCTGTTTCTTTGGCACAGGTGATATGGAGCATCTTCCCATTCTAGTAATAAATTGATTTGAGAATCTAAAAGCTTTTGGGCATACATCTAAAGAAAATAGAAATCTATTATGTCATAGCCCTAGTCTTTCATTAAAAGTAACTTTATATTAATGTGACAGAGGAGAAGTGCTGGAAAGCAAATTCTAGCAATTCCTGTCAGTATAAATGAGGAGAAAGTTCTTATTTTAGGAAACCTTTCAATTTTTTCCCTTCACTGCTGCATTTTTAACTGTTATCTTCAGGGGTTCTGCAGCCATTGTGAAGATTGGTGTCATTAATTTTAAACGAAACCCACTCTTATAAAAAACCCCAAACTTTTAGGGTCTCCCAAGGCAGGTTAGCTTATAGATATAGCACAAAGTGACACATGATTCATGAGCTGGCTACAAACTGTTTCTCCCTCAGTCAGAGTGTTATCATTTTATCACTACTAATTATCTCTTTAGAACACTTCTTGGTATAACAAGCTATCAGGTTCATAATCTATGTTCCAAATGCCTACATTAATAACAGCATGTGAGCAATATTCAATAGTAAGTTACAGAGCAAGCTAGAAGTGTGCAAATATTATCATCTGCATCATACCCTTCACCTCTCACTTGCAAGTGTCTAGTTTATCTGACTAGACTCTTGCAAATGCTATTTTGTTCACTGAAGGGAAAAAACGGCATCATGGGTTTAACCTCCAAAAGATAAGCTCTGATTGTTATCATTAAAGGTACATGGTTGTATGGTGGAGTTTATACAAAAGCATGTAATATTTATTAAACAATTATTTCCTTGCAGACTTCTAACCATTTTCATTCCATTACCAACAGGTTACTTATGTTTGTGCAGGTAAATATGACAACCTCACGTTGCTTCATTTGTAATGCACAATTGCATTGAAAGATTACAGCCAGTCACTGAATGATGTGTTGTCACATCTATAAAGTTTTATGTATTGCATGTTACAAACGATGCTTTTTTCTTTTTCATTTTTTGCATAATGTGCAATTCTTCCTGATAACATTTCATAAAATTTTACCTATCACTATCTGTGAGTTTCATCAGTCAATCAGCCCTTTCCCAAATTCCCACACCTCTCCAATCCTGCTGTTCCTTAGGAGAGACTATAATATACATTTGGGGGCAGTGTTAATATACTGGTAGAAGAATTAAAGAGTAATGATGGGTAAGCAAAATCAAGGTGTGTATTTTTGCCAAACATCTCATCTCATGATCCTATACTGATAGCTAAACCATCAAAAACTCCTTTCACAGAAAGAATCTAGGGAACACAAATTATTTGCTTGAAAATTTTTTGCATCTTTATAATGCACAGAAACTTGATGAGTTTCTGTGACCACAGCAGTCACTGGCTTGTTCAAGGACAATTTATTATTTGATTCCCCCTATGGGATCAATGTCCCTGACTCCCAGGGACTGATAGGCATGGATGCCTAATCAGGCAATTTATCACCATTCAGCTTCCAGAAGGAACTGGAGGTAGCTCTCTTGAATCAAATAGTTAACCATATCTTGCTTCCTTGGAAGCACTGGTTTTAATCGTGATTTGTGATGAGTTGTTCTGTGCAATTTCTGGCATTTGCTAGAAACCCATCAGTGGAATCTGACATCTACACCAGGATAAGATACTATTCGGATGCTCAAAAAATACAAAGAGCTTTGCACTAGCCCACACTCAGATCAGCCATAAAGATCCTACACTCAGATTTTGCTGGCAGCTTGCTTAGAAGAGGAAGCTCGGATTCACCAACAGAATTGCTTCAAAACATCATCTATTATATCTAGTGTCTGTGTCCATTTCTGTGTCCAAAATAACAGTGAATTACAGTTGCACCATGATAATAACAAATCAGATGGATTGGCCACTGAATACTATTGTTGTCTGTGCTTCAGAAAGACTGGCTCAATGGATGCCTTTCTTATAACTGCAGCTTCCAGTCATCATGAAGTAGAAAGTAAAGTAATATTATATTGTAGCATGTTGTTAAATCTATTACAAACTTTATACAAATATAACAAACACATGAAGATCAATAAAGCAAACTTCTGTTCTTCTCTCTCTCTTTTATTTAGTTCTTTGTTTCCTGTATTAGATAAATCCTGTCCTTTCAGTGCTCCATGTTAAGGTCTACTTTCTCACTGTTTTATATTTGTCACTCTGTACTGGACCTTCTGCATTTCTTGTATTTTCATTTTAAAAAGGCAGGTACTGGTATCTGTGATTCAGTCTTTCTGTGTGATTCACCATAATGCTCCCAAATTTCCTACTGTGCTACTGCCTCACATCTGGTTCCTTACTTCAATATTTGCATACTATACATAAGAAGCATACTAACTTCCATCACTCAGATAGTTAATTACAATACTGAATAGTACCAAAGTTAGGGCAATTAATTTTATCTGTTTTACCATTTTGAACACTGAAAAAATTCAACTGCTTTCTGATTGAGCTTTTGCAACAGGCTCTGTACTTGCTTTACAGGAATTTCATCTGGGCGCTATTTTCATACCTGATGAGCTATTATTTGAGGCAGTGTCAAAAGCTTTACTACAATCTAGGTATATCACTCCCACTGGGCCAATTACCCTGTCAATGATATAAATAGTATTGGTTTGATATGATTTGTTCTCAACAAATCCATCTCCTCTGTTTCTCGACACCTTATTATCCCTTAGGTGCTAGCAAATAGGATATTTAATAATTTGTTCCAGGTTTTCAGTTATAAAATTAGACTATTTCATCATCTTTGTACTTTTGAAGTAAAAGAAAAAATTTTGCCCTCTAATTTTCTAAAACATCACTATGATTTTTAAAATACATATTGAAAGTTTGAAAAGTTCTTTCTTGCTTCCTTATAGTACCTTTAATTCTATATTTATCTAAAAGTATTCCTTATTCTGTAACTCCCTTCTGACCTATTCTCACTATATTTTAATTGTTTTCATTATTTGTTTACCACAATCTACCTTTTCATGAAAACGATGAGGCTATAACATCTTTTACTTTTCTCTCTTCTTTGGCTTATCTATATTTCTCTTTGTCTTCATTGACCATTGCTAAGTACAATATTTCTCACTAGCCTTTCTGTTTGATGTTCTGTATGGTTTTACCTTTTCTTTCTTTTCTTCTTTTTTCTTTCCTTTTCTTTTCTTTTCTTTTCTTTTCTTTTCTTTTCTTTTCTTTTCTTTTCTTTTCTTTTCTTTTCTTTTCTTTTCTTCTTTCTTTTTTCTTTCTTTTCTTTTCTTTTTTCTTTTCATTTATTTTATTTTATTTTATTTTGTTTTGTTTTATTTTTTCTTTTATTTTTTCTTTTTTTCCCTGTTCTTTCCTTTTTTAAAAGATATTTTCATTTTTTTCTTAATCTAAAGAGCTTCTGTTGATACCATGCTGGTCACTTATTTTCTATGTTTATCTTTACCCTAATGAAGATGGTTTCTCTTACTGTCTTGAGCAATTTCCAGGTAATAAAAGATCTCCTGAATTAATTTCCCTCCTTTAAAAGTGCCTATTGTGGTACCGGTTTCCCAAATCTGTTGAGGCTTCCCATGGATAATCTGTTTTCCTGTCCTTTTCTTACTACCATGAACACTGAAATCTTGCGAACTATTTCATACTTTCTCTTTCATAACCAGACCTTGCACCCATAACCTAAACAACCCAGCCACCAGTAATTTCATAGAATCATAGAATCACAGAATGATTTGGGTTAGAAGGGACCTTTAAAGATCATCTAGTTCAACTCCCCTGACATGGCAGGGACATCTTTCACTAGACCAGGTTGTTCAAAGCCTCATCCAACCTGACCTGGAACACTTCCAATGATGGAGCATCCACAAATACTCTGGACAACCTGTTCCAGTGGCTCACCACCCTCATAACAAAAAAATTCCTCCTTATATCCAATCTAATCTTTCAGTGTAAAACCATTGCCCTTTCTCCTGTCACTACTGGCCCTGGTAAAAAGACTCTGCCTTTCTTGTAAACACCCTTTAAGTACTGAAAGGCCACAATAAGGCCTCCAGGAAACCTTCTCTTCTCCAGGATAAATAACCCAACTCTCTCAGCCTTTCTTCATAAGAGAGATGTTGCAGCCCCCTGCTCTTTCTCATAGTCTTCCTCTGGACCCACTCTAACAGGTCCATGTCTATTGTGCTGGGGGTGCCAGACCTGGCACCTTCAGAAGTGAATTATCTGGTTCTGCCGAGCGGAGAAGGTTAACAAGATTGTGAGTATGCAAGCACAGAACAAAATGCTAGCAGGTTTTACTTTATGAGTACGATTACTCTGGATTTTAGTAATAAGGCTGATTAACTCATATTTTGCTTTTGATGTGCAGTCATACAATGTTCTCTTGATGACCTCAGGGGCAGGGTGGATTTCCTGAAGGAAGGACTAGTGTGGTGCTTGTTTAGTTCTTTCCCCATTACGCTCCCAGATATGGAGCAACAACCTGAGAAATCAATCTTCAAATTTTTAGTCCCTTATGGCCTTCCAAATTCACAGACTTCATTTGGACAAGGGTTGTATCTATCCAGAGGGATGACTCTTAACAGAAAATAAGTCTCCATCTGGATATATTTTTTTCCCCTGACATGTACATGAGAAGTTACGTTGAACATTACAGCTTTATGCTTTTATAGAGAAAAATTGTCTTCTCAAGAATTGTCTGGAAAAAGCTTTGAATAACAGCCTGGACAATTACTAAGAATGATGGACCAGAGTCCTGGGATTCCCTTTAAACTGAGTGAAACTGTGCATGGAACAGCTTGCTTATACAAGCAAGATATTCACCTTTGACTCCTAATTACATTTTTTGCTTTTCTCAGGCAGAAGGGCAATAAACTGTAACTAACTTGTAATCAGATTATTTCCGTTAGAACTTCAGCAGCAGAGACAACTTTAAGAAGCTCTGGCAAAACTCTAAGTGAAATGAAATGCAGAGAACAAAAATCAGCCTCAGATTAGACTTAACATACCCTTCAACTGTATTTAAAATTGTTTTGCATAAAGAAATTCAACTTTTCTAAAAACAGACAGATGGATAAAGATATTAATGAAAGTTTTTAACATCTGGAATAAAATTATTGCAACTGGTGAACAGCAAAGCTGTAATAAGATATATTGCAGATTTCTGCCCCCCTTAAATCACATAGAGTGCTCAGTGGAAGCAAAACAAAACTCCGTTCTACAGCATATTAACAGATCTCAGAGGCCACAAAGAAACAAAGTCATATATTAAAATGCTAAGAGGATTATAATGATGATGATGATGATGATAAGCAGAAAGAGGATAATATCTGCAACTTTGGAGCCTTTCCACCCACTCTCGCTGTACATGTAAAAAGCAACACAGGCAGCTGGCATACCAGATGGTTTGTATTTGTGAACACCGAAAGCAAAAAAAAGTTTGGACTCTAAAGAAGTTCTGTTAACACTAGCAGCAACTCAGAATCCAAATGATGATTCTTGCACTTTGTCTCTTGAGTAGGTTAATACTACAATTCATCAAAAAGAAACTGAAGAAGTGGCATTCTGTCTTTGCATTTTAATTACCTCATTTTAATTATGTTGTTTCCAGAAACACAACTTTC
This sequence comes from Ibycter americanus, assembly GCA_035590275.1. Lineage (NCBI taxonomy): Eukaryota > Metazoa > Chordata > Aves > Falconiformes > Falconidae > Ibycter > Ibycter americanus. Next base: position 69,621,717 of record JAVJGI010000062.1, read on the forward strand.
TATAAGGGGGGAACAAAATGAACACAATGAATTTATGCTAGTATGATCAGATTCTTCACAATGAAAAAAAAAAACAACCCAACCAAAAAACAACCCACAACCAAAAAAACCCCATCTTCTGTCCTGCTCAGTAGCACTGCTTGCAGTTTCTGAGAACATACAAAACAGTTCAAAATATTGTTTGCAAAGGAGCATGTTGTTTTTCTTCCTTAGTGAAAGCTAGCTTTCAACTTTCAGGAATTTAGTGGTTGGTGATTTCTTGAACCAGAGAGTTTTGAAGCAGCTGCTTCTCTCATTTTCTCCAAAACCACCATCCAAGCCACCACCTAGAAAAATATATAATTAATACAATATTAAAGTTACAGCTTTCTGTAAGAAAATCCTGAGTTCTCTGCCAGGCAGCTCTAGCTAACAGGATAAAAATTTGTGCAGTCTTGCTGTGTGTTGAGTTCTTGATGGATCATAATTATCATATGATTTCTCAGGGTTCAAGAGTGGGATCCCACTAAAGCTTTCTTTAGAAGTAATGGAGAAAAATAGGCTTTTTGAAAAAAGAACTGTTCGATTTCAGATGTCTGCTTCAGGATGAGAAGAACTACAACCGAGAAATGTTACTTACTTTCACTCAGAGATCTTCTAGAGTGACTAGCTCTGTATTATAGACATCTACATTTTGTAAGATGAAATCCGTCCAAGGGGACTACAAGCCACAGGCAGAAATAGTCTTCACAGCTGTTTGTTCATTGATATATTTCATTCTTTAAAAAAAATTTGAAGGAGGGTAAGAAAACCTGCCATGGGTACTCATTAGCTCATTGCTAATTACTAGATACAGTTTTTTTCAGAGATCTATGATTCTAAAATGAAAGCCAATGCATTAATAACATAAAAGAGAAAAACAGTTTAAAATTGTATTAAAATTAATACTTGCTAATCCCTTATCTTAGGGACTTTTCTAGGCTACAACTAGAACATTACAAGACAAAGTTAAGGTGATTTATTATGCTAACTTCTTGAATAACTTAGATGCAAAGAAAAAATAAAAGAGACCAAGATTTGGGGGGGGAGGCAAAGATAGAACTAAATACAATTACTAATTGTTGCGAAATGTGCATCCCATATTTATACGTACTTAAAGTTTTAACATCCTGATGCCTGTCTTCGAAGAATTCTCCTTAGCTTGTGAAAATGAAAAAGAATATTAACTTTTAAAACAAAGAGAAGAGGTGAAAAGGAAAGGAAAATTTTAGCGGATGCTCAATTAAAAATAGAGTACTGCATGCTACATATAGTAATAAGAGTGTGAATAGGAAATGTGAATAAGTGGTGTTAAATCATGTCCTAAATTTGTGAAACTTTTGTAAAAAAGGCTAACATTACAATTTTCTTGCCATTTATAATACTCAGAAAACAAAGAAACTGTTTTTCAGTATGTTTGAAAAGGATTCAGCCAAAATGTTACATGTCATCTCTTCTGAAGCTGGTAAGGGTCCTTCTCCCGGTTTCAAACTCTTGAGTGTGTTTTAGACTGAGGTTTGATTTTTCATACACCTGCACAGTTTCTTTGAAAACTGCCTTCTGTAACATCTTGCCTGTTATTTTAAAAACATTCTCACAAGTCTCTGGGATGATTATTAGGTCATGTAAGTGACCTGAGTTTTTAAATATCTTTTCAGTGTGACATTTGTTGTTACTCTGTGATGCCAATGGACAGATGGAAAGTAAAACTAAGTGTCTGTGCATGTAATTTCACATGTAACAGTTCAAGTATTTATCTGCATAGGCTTTTTCATTATATTTATTGCCATATATTTTTTCATCACTCCTTTCTGTCTAGAAATAATTTAATTTTAGCTATTACATAGGGTTTAATGTAATATTTCAGGAGGGAAAACTGTAGAAATTCTGAACGGAAGAGCATTTTCAATTACTTCTGAAAATTAAGAGAACTACTAATTTTTTACCTGGTAGATAACAGACTTCATATAACTTTTGAAACTTCTGTCTTAGAAGTTAGGGTAATTGGACAGACTGCTTTCTGCTCTTCTACAGGCATTTATTGAGATGTAAACTCCTTCGGGAGTTTGATTTTGTGTTAATATGTGCCTTTCATTAATTGAAAAAAAAGTGAAGCAATCTTAGACAGTTTGAGGAATGACTGGATATATTTTGAGTCCTGGATATATGCTGGAGAATGAAAAAAATATGGTGACCTGAGATAAAATATCTTTGCAGTGTTTGCTTTTTATTTTTGGTGAATGTTTTAGTTGTTTGGGTTTTTTCGCAGAACATTGTGCACCGGAAAATCCTTTCTCAAACATTGCCAAACCTAGAATGCTTACCATGTACCCTAGTATATAAAACAGAGAGAGTCACTTTGAAAAATTAATAGATTTTGGAGAAAACTTTTGAATGGCCTGGAACTTTGGGAAATAACTAAAACTAATAAAAAATAACTAACAGATGAGTGTAATATAGGTAACAACAAACATATAACAAATATAAAACCCACTGAACTCTATGATTTACCCTTGCCCATATATATGCAGCAGCTGAAGAAACATAGTTGTGTACATTAGCAGTAAGACTTTGCCAGACACACTGGTTTTATGTGTAGAAAGGATAAGAAGTGTTTTTATTTGATCTATGACTTTGATCTCTTTTTGTGCCTGTTTTCTTTTCAAGATTTCTAGATTTACTCATTTCTGAGTGTCATCCACTCTGAGTTGTTACTCACTCTGGTATTTGCCTTTGCCATCTTGTTAACTTCCACATTCAATAAGATCAACTGTTACCTGTCTAGGATGCTATCGGGCTGATCCATGACAATGAAGTGAATTTCTTTCACCTATTCTGTAGGAAAAGCTTTATGCAGGAACAACTACATAAATTGTGAATGACATAAAATATAATTCTCTCATGACATTTCAAATGATCTCTTGGTAAATAATTAGCTGACTAGGCAACACATCACAATATTTCAGTAAAGCTAGGATCCCTAATTAAATTCACTGAGCAGTTTTTGTGGATGAGTATTAGTAGTAGAGAATACAGCAGACTATGATGAAGTGAAAAGAAATTTTGCTGTTGTTTTAAGAGGAATTAATATAATTTTATTTTCTTCTAAGATTTTGGAATGGCATTCGATATTTATATTTGTTTATTTGCTTAGCTCACTAGAATCAGAGGAGCTATTCTACCAAGCTGTCTGATTCAGGAAAGAGCTAAACAATCTATGCTATTTGGGGAATTATGCTTGAACAGTTAAAGCTTATATTGATTCCAGAACAGAAATTCAATTATCTGTATTGCCTATGGGGATATTTTGTTTTTTTGGAAGTAAAAGAAAATACACAAATTAAACATATAAAGCCATGCAGAGAATGATCCAATAAATCCCTTAAACTGGCAATGACATAATTTCCAATAATGCACAGACATATCATAACACTAAGAGTCCCATCCTCATAAAAGTATAAACATGCAGATTATTTGTATAAAGAAACCTGGCTTTTAGCTGTAATGACTGAATGTTGTTAGTCATGTTACACTGATTTGCTAGCTTTGTATAAAATAATTTGGTGGTGCCTGTGATTCTTAGGCAATTCATGTGATTCTTACCGCCCAAGCATTGTTTCCCTTGCTACTTAGTCTTTTATGTCTTAGTACCAAGCACTAACCTACTGCCATTACCTTAGCATTATCTCTAGTTTTCTTCCATTGCTGTTCTCCAGCTCTTCCTTCATACTACAACTGTATCTCCTGACACTTTCTGACCCCCATCCTACCCACACATCACCACATTACCAAGTGTCCAGCTAAGGCCATGCATAACTCTTTACTCTTGTCTACTAATTCCTTTCTCCATGTATTACTTCTTTCTGTTCACACACTTGACAAAGTGACTAACATCTGCTTGCTACAGCAGCAGAATTCAGCTGGCTTTGGAATAAGAGAAACCACCACTCTTCTAAGTAGAACAGGGGGAAATCTATATTTCTACAGACAATGAATTTTCATTAAATCTAAGTTTCACTTTTCTGTATACCATCAGGTACATAGAATCAGCTGTATGTTGTAAAGACTGTGCCTGATGTGCTCCATATGAGGGATGAGAAGAGAACTTTTTGGTTTGGGTGACTACCATTTTAACAGAATGAATGAGATGACAAGGTAAAGCTAACTTTCTCCATGTTTGTAGCAAAAGACCTAACAGCAGGGGAAAAAAAGAAAAAAAAGAAATAACATTGAGACAAAGTACAAGTACTGTCCTTTGAAGTTTATGCAGAAAACTCCTTGGAAATTTTGAGATTTGTAGTGGTAAAATTACTTGATTTCACTGAAATTTCTTAATTGTAACATTAACTTCAGAAGACATAAGTGAACTTTAAAAGATGTGTGACAGAGAAATGGAAAAGCCAACACATTTTATGCTGCTGTAGTTGTCTCTACATTTATATATTTATTGACATTTATGTTTGGATCAGGTGCACGCTTCCAA
>JAVJGI010000062.1:69626227-69644191 GCA_035590275.1 Ibycter americanus
TTTCTAATTGTTCCTGTGTACTACAATTTGATTTGTGCTGCCAAGTCATCTCGGATAGTGCAAAGCAATTTCTGTCTGATTAAGCTGGAAGATGCACTCCAGGAACACATGTAAAGTACTGTAACTGCTAATGAGCATTCAGTCCACTTAAAAATACACCTTTTTCTTTTTTCTTTTTTTTTTTCTTTTGTCTTGACCTGTTTGGGGGAGGGGGGTTGTTGCTTTGGGGGGTTTTGAGAGTAGGTGGGTGTGGTCAGTACATTAATTAGAAAGGGATCAGCTTTTATAATTGTGACTAAGTCAGTGTGTTTCTCTTTCACTGTACTTTGGACTGAGGTACAAATTTAAAACACAGGGCTACAGCTCCAGGAAAGAATGTCCTACTTAACCAGACATGAGGAAAAACAGTACATAAGGCAGAGGGTGAAAGACAGTATTAGAAACACAGTCTAAAGACCAAGAAGGACTTAAAAGCATACCAAACAGGCATAGAGGGTAAAATGCAGAGAATCTTGAGAAGTGCTCCCTTGCGGGAGGTCTACCAGACCTAGTCAGTATTTGTTTACTTTACTAGAGGGGGAATCCCACGGCAAAGAAAAAAGACCATCCCAGGTCCCAAAGTAAATTAGTGACAGTGTAGCATCCAATTTTCCAGGCTTTTAGACAATGTTATTTTTTCATGTTTATTGTATTTATTTCTTCCGCATCTGTCTCAGATCATAAATATGTTACTTACTAGCTGAAAAGCACAGATAGTTTTTAAATAACGTCTTGAGATATTATACCAACTAGATAGTTTTCTCATGGAAAACTGGCCAAAACTTCTTGTCAGTATACTGTGGATTGTGAGACTCAGAATAGGATTTTAAAAAAATGTTGGAAAGATGTGATTTGGTTCACATATTGAACTGATCTGTTACTTGCATGTAAGAATAAATCAGCAAAGCCTTGAATCATATGCTCAATATCAGCCATATTTTTAAAATTAACCTTTTTACATTGCTTATGTCAAACATAAGAAACTTCCCAGCTGTGACAATTACTTTAATTTTTTTGACCTTTACATGATCTATTAAAAAAATGAAATCTGGAAAGCTTGGATGGTTTAAACTTAGAATATTCATTTTGTTTCAATACCATATTTTTTAAAGGTTGCTTAAAAGTTAACATGAGAATTTATTTAAGGACACCTTAACGTCCCCAACCCTGCACAAATGCAATTAGAATTCAGATATATTTTTTCTATTGACAATATATTTTTCTGTTTATTCTACCATATATCTCTCCATAGTAAATAAATACAAGATTGAAAGGATACAAATGTTAAAAGCACAGTACTGAAACACAAGAAGTGCTGTGTTCCAGCCTGATTTCTCACCTTAGTGTTCTTGAGAAGCCTCCTGAAGTCAGATTTTTAAGGGTTCAGGCACCAGAAAATCCAGGTGGTGTCAAAAATAATTTTCAAAGCAGCTGTTGTGATTTAGGAATTTTAATTTCTTTTAAACTGCCTTGAGCTCTCTATCTTAGATGCTTTTCTAAATGCCACCAAGAAAGGGGTAGGGGACAGAGCATTCGTTCCAGGTATGTCGGGCTATTTTAGGAATCTAAACTAAGCTCAGTTCTGGAGACTAATGTAACAGCTTTAGTCCTGCTGGGGTGGAAATGATGCTATCAGTCCAAATAACCGGTGTGCACTTCAGCTGTGGGTAGTAGTAAACAGAGAAGTCCTGTCTGGCAGGTAAATAAGTTCCTTTAAATTACTGGTAACTGTGAACTACTGTGCTAGACTGGGTAATGCACTGACAAAGGCACATAGTCTTATCTCAGCTTTATGTGCCTAAATATATTGGAAAATACAGTATTTCATCTCAAATATTCTAATGCAATTGCTTACAAAGAGATGCAGTAAACTGTAAATCTTGGAACTACTTAGAGATACTTGTATTTGAAAATTCTGTCTAATATCCTTTCCGTGAGAGCTGTGAGTGCGTCTGTTACACAGCAGCCATCTCTCACAGTGCTGTTAATCAGTGTTTGCTGAAGCTGCTAAAGTTCATATAGAACATAAAGATTTTTGTGATAAAAGTATCTTTCTTGAAGATATGAAGGATTTGTGTGTACCTATGCATATATGTGTATGTGAATGTTTCCATATTCAAGGGTATGAAATATTTTACATATATATATATATTCTCATGCATATGAAAACACATATGTACATGTATATGTATGTGCACACACATATGAACTCTAAATAGCAACATACATCTCTAGATATTAATTCAAAAAGTCTAATGTAGGAAGATATTACTTTGTCCAAAGATCAAGGGGAAAATATTAATTTTCCTAGAGTTGTTTCTGATAGCCAATTTGTATTCATGTGAGTGCATGAGGCTAATGGCAAAAATACTCCACAACACTCAGTAGCACTACATGTTTTCAATTACTTAATACACAGTTTAAAAAGGTCAGGATGTTATAATTGCGTAGGAGCAAGTTTGTTTTGATTAGCAGTAGTAGGAACATTACTTCCTTTGGGTTCAAAACAGAGCAGCACAACTTATTATACAAGCTTTGTAAGTTAGGTCTGTCTGAACTCCCTCTCTCATAAACATTGCAATAAAGTACAGTGGGGGTAAAATATGTTAGTATTCTGGCAGATGATGGCCTGTGGGTTGTTTCACAGAAAACACTTCATAATCTTTACTAATGCCTCATTTGTTAACCTTAGTTATGGATAAATCTTTAGATTAATTTTGTGCAGTATGCCTGCAATGATTTCATGCTTGTGCTGCTACAGAATATCATAGTGTGTAATAAAATATAGATTTTACTTGCTGGGCAGAAATCCGTATGTATCAAAGGAACACTCACCTTTTATTCTGAGATATACTAAGAAGTCAACAGCATTCCCATTTGCAAAGAGCTACTGTATAGATATCACTGGGTTTTTAATTGTGCAATAATTAAAGCAATTAAATTTATCTACTGGCTTCAGGGATAGAGGATCAAGCTTTAAGGGATCCAGTCTACATTAAGTAGTAGGTTGGCTTCACATCACAACCAAGTTGGGGACCTGGTGGGAGAACATCCCAGCTCATTTCTGGTCCATGGGCCCAGAGCGCAGGAAGTAGAAGGAGAGCAGAGTGGAGAAAAGGCCTTGAGGGACATTCAGTTTTGCTTGGTACCAAATAAGGACAAGGCCAGAGCTGCACAGCTGGATTTAGATCCTGAGGAGCACTTCCAGATTCATCATCTCACATATATCCAAACATGGTTTAGTTTTGCAGTGAGCATAAAACTCTTAAGCTCCGTAATGCTCTACAGGTCCAAGTCAGGCACTCAGACTTCCTATACAGACCACAAGAGAAGACAGAAGCCTTAAGAAGATACTAAAGGAATGTGCATAGTGGGTGAGGAGCTAGTGAAACCTATTTCTTCAGGATACATTTCCTCTCTACTATTTTGTCAGACTGAGTTGTATTTCCAGATCTACCATTAACCTTGCAATCCTGGATATCTTTAACAGTGCCAGTGCATTTGCATGGACTAACTGACTACTGGCCAGTTGAAAATAGTGTATTCCCAGCAGCAGAAATTTAATTTGCTACAGAATTTAATGACTTTATTTACTTTGGTGGTAGCTTGAGTGAGAAATTTAAAATATTTGAAATATTACTTTATTTCTCTAAAACATCTGAACAAATATGAAAGGATTTTTTTGTATCTATCTGTTGTATGAAGGGACAAAAAGTCAGATTTTCCTACGAACTCAACAGGAAAAAATCTGTTAACTCCAGTAATCTGCTTGGTTAATAATATTAAACATTCTGGACCACTCGAAAGCCACTGGGTGTGCTATTTGATTAGGAAGGGGTAAGCCATAGTAATGGTTTGGTTCTACTTAACTGTGAAGCTAAAGCAGCAATGTCCCAGAATGAAGCTTCAGTCTCTGACCTGAAGCATCCATGATTTTACCTATGAACATTGGAAGGGAATATTTCAGCCTGAATACTTAAAAAAAATACATTGCCAAAATGAAATTTTTAAAATTTTATTTTAAAAATTACATATTTAAGGAGTAGGTAAAAAAGACTACAAACAGACAGCTTAAATTTAGATATTTTTTTTTGTTTCTAACAGCATGTCTGTAAGCAACTTTTGGAAATATTTAAATTAAATACTACTACAGTAAATTGTTAAATCCCCTTAGGATGTGTTAATGGCTGTCCCAATTTAAAACTAAGAAATTATTGCAGTAACAAATTCTGGTTTGATTTAATTAAAAGAAAAAGCAAGCAATTAATGTGTAATTACAGTTTTAGCACAATTTCTAGTCATATCAGGTTTTGTGGTTATGGTTTCTATGCTGTTTCTCAATTCAAGAATTCATAAATATATTTTTCCAGTGTTTGTAATCTGCTGTGTGTGTAATTTTCACATTTTTCTCTCCTGTCACCAGAATATTAACAACACTCAAGGATATAATTTTCCAATAGAACATTTTCTGAAGCACTATCATGTGGTTTCCTAGGAAGATAATAATGAAATAGATATACTTTGCATATGAATTCTCCCAGCCACTGTGACTTTTATTCAGGTCCTGTGAATTCTGTGAACACATATTGTGTTAGAAAGTCTTTCTGAATCCCTGACTGACACGGCTCTACTCTTTAAGACAGTAGGTCAGCACAAGGCTGATCTAGTACAGGCCTCCAAACAAAGCTGTGATGAGTGGCCTAGACTGTGAAATCGCATTGCTCCTGGCATGTCTTCAGTTAAAAATCTGGTGATGAAGGAATATACTATTGCCCACATGAAAAATTATCATTCTGAAAAGTTTGGTTACTGCTGACCTGGATAATATTTGCAGCAGCTCTATCTAGCAACACATTGGCAAGTATTCTTCAAGTATGAAATATTCTCAGTTTCCTTCAATTTTCCTTCTAAATAGTTTTCTGATATACATAAAATAATTTTCTGGTTGCAAAGAAAGGTCATCTCTTTTCTTCCTACCTCAAAGATACTAATACTTAATACCATTATTTTTAAATGGAAATGGTAAAATGAATTAAATATGTAGCACACTTGAACACCATGGCTCAAGGAGCTTTATAAACATCTCCTTCAGTCTCCCCATTTTACTGTGGAGCACAGTGGCACTGAAAGTAGCCAAGTAGCTTTTTGTAAAGACCTGACTCCAGATTCAAGGAATTAAAAGCTCATTGTATTTTTAATGAGATAGTCTACAATAGCAGTTTAAGAATAGATCTGAATTCTCATGACTCACAGTCTCATCAAGAGAAAGCAGCATCACAGTACTGACAGCAAGTGTCAGAATTCACTAGTCCTGAAAAACATGAATGCTATGGTCTGGCAACAGTGTGGAAACCATCATCAGGGTTTTTGCAGCGAACCCAGAGGGTTGTCTTTAAATGTACTTTTGCTCACATTTGTTACTAAAGCCACAGAATCAAAGCCAAAGCCCCAGACAATGCTTTGAAAGTATAACTTTACAGTTCTGACAAACTTAACTGTCTTACAAAGAGTGATCATTTGTGAGCATTTTAAATCTTCAAAAAGATACTGGAGTGTCTTTTCATTTCAAGCTTCTTTTTGGTATCTAAATGCTTCATTATAGTACAGAATGGTAGTAATAGATGAACTGAAAGGTCTCTCTGTTGGCCTATTTTTCTGCTAGCTTGCCTTTCCAGCAAGAGAATACTTTCTGCTTGCAAACTTCTGGTCTAGAAGACTACAGCCTGCTCTAGGGAACTGGAAAGAGAACCATGAGGTGCTAGTTTGATCCAGTTTCCTTCACTTCCACTTTTCAGACTATATCAAACAACAGTTTAATGAGTGCACCAAAATACTAGCATGAGTTATTATTACCTGATACCTAAATATCAAAGGAATGTGTTCCTGTGTGGCTTACTGAAAGCAGGGAAAAGGAAAGTGATAACAGATTTAGGAGCTTTCCCTGCGCCTTTCTATATTTATTTGTGTTACAGCGCAGCAGCAGATGTGAGAACCAGACTGCTCTCCTTGCTTGTGCTGAGGATCAGAGAACTTCATGTTAAATTCAAGCAGAATTTTAAAAGGCAGTATTGTGAAACCTATATTTTAGGCAATGCTTGTCTCCCAGAAGTGAAATTTAGAAACTAGCTGGGTAACTAGGACACTTTAGAGTCCACGGGGTGGCCTCTTGAGTCCTACAAACAGTTGCCTAGAAAAGAGTTGCAGGATAGGACCTGTCTTGTCATTACACTCTGAAGAGATGTCTGCACCTACACAAGAACAATGGAGCAGAATTCTTCCCTGTGGGTTATTCTTTCCTTTGTTCATTGCTGCATTATTTCTGTCTATACAGTGTATTACCAACTGTACAAAGACCACAACACAATTCACTCTATAGTCTGGCAGTAAGACAGTTCTTACAGGGTAAATGGGTTCAAGATTGTGTATTTGATCAAATACTATTTAACTAAATCTAAAATATCCTAAGTATCCTAAGATATTCCTTAGGAACTAAGATGAGAGGTGCTAGACAGGAATAGAAAAAGTGCACCTCTCTCTCCTCTCCTCTCCTCTCCCTCTCCCTCTCCCTCTCCTCTCCTCAGCCCAGGACTCCCTTTTCAGCCAAGAGGAAGTACAGCAGAATGGTTTGATAACAATCGTAAAAAGTCTTCTATTCAGCCTCACATATACTCATGCATAGAAATAAAATGCATTGGCAAGATCTCTAGACTATTGCTGTTTCATGCCTCATTCTCCTAATTAACATGATCAGTGATTGGAAACAGTTAGCCAAATGAATGGTCTCATTCCGTATAATGAAACTAGCTTTGCACTTGTGAGCTTTTTTGCCATTAGTCTCTCAGTATGATTCTCCAATTCATAATGTCTGCCTGGACTTGGTCCACACACAATATAGAGCTGGATTCAAATGTCACTGCAAGTACTGGTTGGGGATTCTTATTTTATCAGACTTTAGAGCTGGCAGTGCAGCTTTCCAGAAATGTGCTTTAAAACAAAAGATGAATAAGTTATAATGGCCTTGGATATGTGTGGAGTCACAGTATTTGGTGCCATAGGCAAGAAAGGTACAATTATAGGTTAATTCTGGATGTGTGGGGAGAGGCTTGTCCAGGCTGACGGGTAAGCTAAAGGCTGGAATCCGTCCCAGTTAACAGGGAAGAGATGGCTTTATCAGCTCCAAATTATTTTCTTCATACCCCTATTCAGACATACATAAAATAATTCATTAGCATAACAGTAAAAAATTAATTCTCTAAAAGAGTAACAATTATTTTATACTTTTTTAAAGTTTTTGTTTGTTTGTTTTGTTTTGTTTTTTAATTCTATTTAGTTTCAATAGCATGTCCTTAATGGGTCTATTAGTTTCAAAAGCTGACATTGTATTTACATTTTACAGATTCTCTTACTGCCAAAGAATTTTAAAGACTGGCATTGTATCCTTTGTCTTTCCTCAAACTCTATAGTTAATCCCCTTTTTATCATGTGGTAACAGTAAATATCAAACATAAGGCCTTTGTTCCTACATGGCAGCAAAAGATAGTCCAGTCTCTGTGCTTGATTTATTCTGTGATCAAGTAGCCATGGTGGGAGCCAGCAGTCAACACCTGTAGAACTGGATACAAATGTAATGCAAAGCATGAATGTGCTTTTGATTGATCTTCTCTCTGATCTGAAACTTTCACAATCCTTCTGTATTGTGAATCCCTCATGCTCTCCTGTGAAATTAGCAAGTTTTGTCAAGAATTCATTGACATTAAAGGTTCAAGAGGATAGTTGTTTTTCTATCTGTTGTGGTAACATAACTCTGTCGTGCACAGACTTTATGTGAGTGAATACAAATTCTTCTACAGAAAAAGTGTTCAGTTATAATGATTCCTCTCCTACTGTACTTTCTTTCCTTGAGTAAGATTCATAAATTAAGTTATATTGAATTAAATATCAACATCTTTACAACATGGGTATGAGTCATGCACCGTTGACTAATGTCACTGATAATTGACATCTGCAGCACAGTAATACTTCAGGCAATATACTAATGTGCATTTATTCAACACTGAACCTGCCTTTTTCAGATGTTATCTGAGAATGAAAGTATATATATAAAATGGCTGAATCATGTTAATTCTCTGATTATTTTTTTAAAAAATATTCTACTTACTCTAATTTGAACAGTGCATAGGCATATTTCCCTTCTAGGGGGGAGTGTTGTGTTTTTTTAATGTGACAAATATAATTTTACAGTTTTTATTTGCAATAGATTAGAATTAAAAAAATCTTTGTGGATGCCAGAAAAGACAGCGAAATCTCATACATATCTCAAATATGTCAGTATAGACCTCATCCAAGTTTATACAAAGTATCATAGGTGCTCCAACATAAAAACTAATAGTAAACTATGTAATTTGGAAAAATTTTCAGCAGCTTTTTTTCTCCATACTCCTATTACTGAACTTTATCTAAGGAAGATGATCAATAAAACATCAGACAGACTAGCAGTCAGATTTAATTTCCCTAAAACTATGAACAGTAGACAAACTGACAGTAAATTATATCTGTGGGTTTTTAATATCATGGCTTCTGCTTCCTGAAGACCATTTGAAAACTACAATGGAAGGAAGGAAATAGAGGATATTAAAGGAAGGTGAATTATGCGGATTTCTAAATATCATTACCTGAAAAATCTTGTTTTCTCCTGACAACGGAAAAACTAGGGTCTGGGAGTCAGTTCTGTTTTGCTTTACTATTGCAGTATGACTACTAGAATCACTTTTTATTATTCATGATGTGTGAAATTTCAGTTATCTTAGGTTCTGAAAATGTTAAAGTACATTCAGTTTACCTGATCACCAGAAATGTCAGATGTGAGGATCTGAACTGAAAAAAAAGAATGAAAGAAACTGAACAATTTTTCCAAATAATTAAGATTTACCATATGAAAGATGGAAAAGATTAGGACCCAGAAGCACAACAAATTGACTATTTTAATCCACTTTACACAGTTCGAAATATCATCTTTCTAAAGCACGGGAAATGAAATTAAATGTCTTCTAAAACTGTTTTTAAAAATATACTATTATAGAAACAATGAGGTGAGTACTTATTCTGCAAAGTCTTAAAAATTCATATTTTGCATATGTTGGGAATTGTTTGAGAAACAGCCAAACTTCCTTAACAAACTTGACAAGAGAAAGGTGGTCAGTCTTGCTGAACTGCATGCAAAGTGCTGAAGTTGTTTATCTATAGTCCTTCCTACAATAGCATGTTGTTGACATCAATTTTAAATAATATGAACATATTAAAAATAAATTAAAAATTAAAAAATAAATGTAATATAATTCATATTAAGATGACTAGAATGCACTAATCAAGCTTACATTTATGCCTTCAGTGTGAAGCTTCTAAACATCAGGCTGCTCTCTAGCTTTTTGTATGTATTGAAGTTTTTCAGTGTCAAATTTTTGTGTGTCTATTCTATCCCTAATGGATGCAAAAGAAAACTTGCCCTTTTGAATGCTTTCATCTTTTTCCAAGAGAAAAAACATGATTGGCTTTGTTCTTTGCCTTTGCTGTTTGATAAGAATTGTTAGCCCACTAAAATTTACTCAGGGACCCACAGCTGTAATAAAGCCATAGAGTCTTTGACTTAAATGTGTCCAAAACAGATTACGTGCTGCATGTGAAAGCACTGACACTGATTTACTGGTATAGTCATAATTTTAAATCTTATTCTTTTGCTCAGATTTTATACATCAAAAATGTTTCTGCTTGTTTAGCTACATAAGCAGATGTTTTCAATCAGCATAATGCTGATAAAGATAACCAATCTTTTCTGCAAGATATTGCAGCCAATTTAGAAGTTAACAATGTATCTGAATAGGGTTACCCAGAAAAAAAAAAAATCTTCTGAAGGATGAAAAATAAAGTTGAGATTTCATTCTGCAGAGGACAAAACAATGAACACTTAAAAAATGACAGAAGCAATGTTTTAGCACCTAAGGATGCATCAGAGTTAAAGACTCATTTTGTTCCAAGCTAGCAGGGAACTGGCAGTGAATGAAGTCCTTGTTTTGCTTTGTGCACAAAGCTTTTGCTTTACTTATTAAACTGTCTTTGTCTCAACCCACAAGTTTCCTCACTTTTATCCTTCCAATTCTTTCCCCCATCCCACTGAGGGGAAATGAGCAAGCAGCTATGACACTTCTGTTTCATTTGTAAGATCCGTTTTCTTCTGATATCAATGGACTATACAAAGGTCATATTCTTTGTCCACAGCTGTAACGAGAACGTTAAAAAGCATTCTGGAAACTTTAACTCTGAGATTTCCAGGAATGTTCTGAACCTCTGAAGCCTGGAATTACATGAACAGATAAGCTTCAGCAGATTGAAAGAGAGGGCTTGTCCTTACTTGCTTATCATTATATGCTGCACATATTTGTATAGTTATAAAAACAACATAAATTTCCCCATTTAAATATAACAAGATATAATGATAAAAATAATTTCCTTTAGGGAACATTGTCTTCCCTTGCTAGATAGTTATTGCTTTAGTAATTACCAGGTCAATTAGAAGTCAACATGAAATGAAAGCAATAGGCAAGAGCAGCTAATTTTAACTAAACTACTGAACACAGGTTGTTGAAATGTTCTCAGAACTACAAACAAAAACTGTTTCAACTACATAAATAAAAGAAGGATGATGTAAGTGTGGCATTTGCATATATAAGGTAAAATATCTGTAGAAACATGCTGGTTAAACAAGCGACGACACAGAACCAGTATAGTTCTAGCTTCTTAGAGTTGAACATATGTTGCTTTGACAATATCTTTACAAGTCTTGTAATTTGTCTCCAGCCCACAGTAGCTATTTCTGCTCTCGCAAACCCTCTCTGTGGTTTTGCATGTCATATGCCTTATCTGATTCCTTTACAGCTATATTTATATAAAGCCTATATTTGGTGGGCTTGGCTGTACTAAGCCAACAGCAGCTCCACAGCCAGTCTTTGCTTGTAGCTTGCACTAGATGCATTTGTGATACTGTTTGACAAAATAAAACTCAGAACTGCCAGATACCCTGGATGCCTTTGGGACCATCTCAGATAGATTTTTTAGCCAATAGTTCCTGTTTTAGGATTCTAGAACAGGGCACATTTCCTTATGTGTACAAATGGAGTGTGAGGTATGAACCCTAAAGAGTTCAACACCTGTTTTGCAGGACTTATAGAAAACCAAGTTAATTACCAGCTGGAATGTTTCCAATCCCTGTTCAGAAGGGTTTCAGACTGATAGAGCCTCTACTCAGGCACGTTTTCCTTTTTTAAACTTCAGTCCTAGTGGCTACATTTAATTGCAGCGTTGTACACCTACATGTTATCCAGTACATGTTTTGCTGCATGTCAGCTTACATCAAAAAAAGATGTGAGTACAAAAAAACAGCAGTGTGCACCTATTTTCCACTGGCAGTAGGCTGTAGGGTATGTGGGCTCTAAAGCACTGCTGAATGCACTTAAAATAAAAGAGTGACCAGAGGCAATGTATCCCAGCAGAGTTTTACGGTCCTGGATTGAGTCTACTTTTTGTTTTCTGGGAACTTCTCTAACTCTTCAGAACTATTTCCTAAATTATGAATTATGAAGCAAAGGTGAGCTCAGCCTAAGTTAAAGTTACACTGGAAACCATACCTTGCATCAATAATATTGCCAGCCTACTGTTCACTTATTGTCCACATTATTGTCATCATTGTCCCACACTTCCAGTTGTTCCAAGAGGTATGTACAACGTTAATGTACATACATGCAATTACTGCCATTGTTTCAAGAAAATGTAGATGTTTTGTCCATGAATAAGATAAAATGACAAAAAGGAGAATAGTTGTTATCACCTAATACAAGAAATAAGCATTGTAATTGACCTGAATCAGTAGCAGTCTGGATAGATTCTCTGTTTTGATTGAATTATTATATCACATGAATTACTACAGCTAGTTTTGTGTTTGGACATCGCAAATCTAAAGACAAGGGATGTGGGAAGCTATGAACAGTGAAAGCTTAATAGAAGGAAAATTAGGAAGGCTAAAATACATCAAAATATCACTGTGTATATTTTTTCTCTGAAACTATAAGGAATCCATACATTAGGGAGTTGGGTGACCAACATTCTAAAATTTTGTATTATGAAAAACCTAGGTTATGTACAGTTATTACATGGCAATCTATTAAATTTAAACTAGTATTTTTGACCACTCTGAAAGACAGCCATCTAGACATGAAGTCCATTTGTTAGCTAAGAATGTCAGAAATACACTGATAAATCAGAGAGGTTTTATGGTGTATTTGACATTTGTACTCTGAGAAAGAGAAATTGTCCCAAGGTTTTTTTCAGTAGAAAGATTAGCCTTCAACTCTGTCAGTAACTTATTTCTTTCCGTCACTCTTTTAAGCTTTTTACACCACTATTAATCAGTTAATGTTCTGGCAATATACTTGCTTGACACGTTCTGATTCAGCCTGGTCAGTGGACATGTCATCTTTTGATATTTGTCCCTCTTTTACAGTGCTTTTCTTATATTCTGCTTGTCTTCTACAGACTAATTGTTAAAATTTTTTTTGCATATTCTACAGAGTCTACTTTTTGACTTCCAGGCATACAAAGATGAATTTAGGCTGAAGGTTTCAAGATCTCTAAGAGTTTTAACTCTACTATTTGTGCAGTTTATGTTTTGTTGGTACGGCTGCATTATTGAGATAGCTTCTTTACTAATGGAATGGATACCTCTCATAATTGAAATAATCAAGTATGCAAACTGGAGATTAGTCTCAATGGTACAATTATGTTCGAGTCATTCACATTTTAGTCGGATTTCTAATGCAGGTGAGTTTGGCAGTTTCCTTATAAGTTTTTGCTTTCATATTTCTGTAAACTTCAGCTTTTTTGGCCTCAAGAAATTCCTTGACCTAATGCAATATCCATAGTTTTTCCAGCCCAGTAACACTGGCTATTTGTAAATTGCTGTACTGCCTAGTGTGACTTGTGGATGTTACAGATGACCTGTTAAATATAAACAGAAAATAAAATATATTTATAATATGTAATAAATTAGTTAGTCTGAAACCAAGACTCCAAGAATTTTAGGAAATGTTATTTATATTCATAGGGCTATGCTCATATTTTCTGCTGTGGGAGTGGATTTATCTTGCGTTATTAGCTCCATCTAAAATTAGGTACCTATTTTAGGGAAGGCAGGCTTCCATGACTGCCAGTGGAGAGAGAGAAAGGCACTCCAGCTGACAATTCATCCTTGCTATCTTGGACATGTATTGTTGGATGGGGTGAATCACCTTCTTCAAGTGCCTAGAGAGATACTAGATGATGATCTGGATTAGTCACCTGGTTTTAGACAGTTAAAGCTAGATAAAATGAAGTCAAATGCATGTTGTCTAATGTAGTTACTGCAGCACTCTTCTCTATCAGCACGAAGGGCAAAAGATTTTTTCAGCTGAAGGTAGTGTATGGTCTGAACTGTTTATCAGTTCCTTGACCTGGGATGCAATAACCAGCGTGATTCCTGAATTAAGCAGGTGGATGGCATAGCTCCTGTAGTGACTGGAGTCTGGCAGCTCACTGTGATAAAAGCAAGAGAAAAGCTGTTTTCTGGGGCTTGTCTTATAAAAGAAGGCAAGCAGAGAGTGCAACTTTTGTCTTCCAGTGCAGGCAAACAGCAAGTCCAGTACTCAGAGCCTAGGAGGTACTGGCATCCACATGTCTCTCTGTGGGTGTCAATCACATGTGCTGAAGGAAATAGCATCTAAAAGCATCTAAAAGGTTCCTTCTTATGTAGGTACATTTTCAACACATTCTAATATTGGAATTCATTTGCAGTTTTATATACCGGATACAGCGTGAAGCACTAGAATATTAGACTGAATGGTAAACAATTTTCCTTTTGGAACAATTATGAACTCACAAGAAAGTTCATTTCTGAAAAATGAAGCCTGGGAATATGTATATTTTTCCCCTCTCTAGCCTGTGATGATTTCCTAACTGTAGATTTTATGCTAATCTTAAAACATTTTGGAAGAAAAACTAAAATATTTCTAGGATAATTTATTTTTTTCCTGTTCTTTTTTTAACATTAGGAAGAAGACAGTTTTCTAAGGCCAAAGAGCTTGATTAGGTTTTCCCAGAAGCAGTTAAAACACTGAGTATTTTTTTATTATTATTATTATTATTATTATTGTTATTTTCCCTTCTAACTTACTGATTCCCCTGTTAGGTGCATACTGGAACAAACCTAGATTTTAATTACAAACTACCTTTTCATTCTTTCACAGTATATCATAACATAGCCTTATAAAACTTGAGAGACACTGTGTGCAGGTTGTTTCCAGCACTGTGGGTTCTTGGCGTCTAGAAAATGTGCTTTTGAGAGTTATTGTATTACATTGAAAAATACATGAAATAAGAGTGGATTTAGAAGATTTTGATCAGTGCGTGTTTATTATAAGTTTATGAAATCTTGTCTTTTCCCTTCCCCTTCTCTTTTGCTAATTCCATGCTGCTTTATTTAAACAGATTTAATACAGAAGCTAGACCATGGAATACACATAGGAACATGTTTTCTGAAACCTTTATGCACAACTTCCATTAATTTTTTATTTCTGTGTTTGCAGTGTGCTTATATTCCATTTACAGACAGATGGAGAAGCCCTTCAAGTAAGTAAATATCTCTTTATTTTCCGTAAATATTACCGTTGGCTTCTTGGGTAGTATGTTGGCACATAGAGAAAATAGAATAAGTTTAGAATTTGTTGTTGTTTTGTTAAAAAATCTATTTCTTTCTTTCCATTGCAAAAACCCCATGATAAATTCTTACTATTTCTTTCAGAAGAATAAATAAAATTATCCATGCTCCTAGAAATGAGAAATTAAGGAAAAATACCACTACAGAAATGAATAAATTAGAAAAAGAGAGCAATGTAAGAAAAAAATTATTAAATATAAAAAGAGTAAATGGGGGGGAGGGGGGCAAAAAAATTAGGGAAGGAACAAAAAAAATTGTTTTCTTCACACTAACATTGCATAGTGCAACAATGTAAAAGTAAAACACCTAGTGGGACAAAAAGGGCATTTTCTAAAAAAAATAAAAACATCGCCAAAACTACAAAACAGTTTAGTAGTCTTCAGTATGCTTCGTTGCTTCCTTGTGAAACTATTCTGTATTATAACTGACTTTGTTTATCTGATTGAACTGAATCTAGTTAAAAAACAAATTTTCTCCAAGGAATAATTTCATATAATTTTGTAGCTATATTTTAATTCAGACAGAGTTTAAGTAGTGTTGTGCCTGTGGAGAAAAATTCAGTTCCTTTTACTCATGCTTCTCCACTGTCTCCTTCCAAGAAGCTTTAAGAGGATGTCTTCTGTCAGTGGCAGCTTCTAGAACTATCTTCACAAGTTATTTAAATATTGCTTAGGTTCTGAAAACTTTAAAGCTAAGAGTCAGTCCTGCAAGTGTGATGGAAGAATGAGCAGGATGAGGTTTGTGTGCATACACACGCATGCACACACACACTCTGGTTCTCCCAACTAAGTGGTTTCAGGTTAGTAGCTAACTACTGAGGTCAAAAGAGTAGGGCTATTTCTTCCCTTTTTTTTTGGCTTCAGTTGCTCCAGGCACCTGCACATTCATTGTAATAGATTAACTGATCAAGCTTGTGCTCATCTTTTAAATTAGCAATATTACTTGTAATGGTTCCCACACCTTGGAAAGAACCAATACAGAAGTTTTTTTTCTGTTTGCAGTAAGGTGTATGTTTGGAAATGGAAGCTGATTTGCTTTGCTTTGCAGGCAAAGGATGTACTGTGGTCATATAGTTATAGTTACATTCTTAAGACAACATGAGACAGTGCTGAATGTTCCCTAAATCAAAGAGAAAATAAAGTCTAAGCAGATGGTTAACTCTGATTAATGGCTACACTAACAAGACAATGGTGTGAAAAATACATTGTTATAACAAAAAGTAGAATAGTGACTTTGTGGATTCCTTATTGAAGTCACATTACCATGGTAATACTATCATAAATAACAAAAGAGGGGTATCATGACAGCAGAGTGGGGCCAATGTGTTAACAACCAGAGGCAGGTTTTTTGTTTGGAAGGTGCAAAGGGTCATAACTGAAGAAGAACCTGGGAGGGGAAAGCAGGAGAAAAGGAGGCACAAAGTGAAGCAAATGATGTAATCCGTGTGGTTCAGGGTTACTTGTAAAGTAGTTCTGTGCTTGACCACCGTAATTTGGATGGTTTTTCTGCTTTTGTCTGACTTGTTCCTGTTGTCGGAAAGGACCTGGTGTTACCTCCCTGGCACTGGTGAGGGAATACCTGCAGCTCTTTCTACATGGACAGGGGAACCTGGAGGGTGCAGCCTAACACCCCTTCCCACCTTCCTCAACAGTCCAGTGTTCAGGACTGTATTAATTATTGATTTGCTTGGTATCTAGAGGAGTCAAAATTAAAAAGAAATACTGATTCAGTTTTATTTTTTGATTTGTTTACCTTTTTTCTTTTTTTTGCTTCTTCTCAAATTTATATTTTTTTTAGTACAATGATTGATTAAGACTGATTGAAACTCCCATCAGTCACCTGAAGTTTTTAACAGCTTTAGAGAAGGATGAATATTGAAATAAATTACAGTATCTTCACGTGAATAGTAAAACATTTAAATCTGTCTCCTTTTCTTCCTCTTCCCCGCCTCTGAAACCACTAATCTAACCTATTTAGCAAATAGTGTATCAATATGAACATGTATCATTCTTTCCATAACTCTTAATCTAGATTAACTAGTCCTGTTACAACACCACCACCCCTAAAATCCCCATAAAAGTATTATACAGAGCCACATGGTTTTGTGATGCACCAAAGACTAAAAGTTTCTTGAAAGAATTCTTTATTTTTTTTCACCAGGGAAACCTACCATAGCTTCTTCAGCTACAGTAAATGAATATTAATCTCATTGCCAGCAGGAATTCAGCCTTTCATTATTTATATAAATGCATCTTCGTGTTACATGTATAACTTGGTGATGTCATGAAGTAAAAATGATGAAAAACTGGATCCTTTTCAGACATGTAAAAGCAATATCATCTAGTAGGCACAAAGCACTTCTACCTGTGGAGTCTACTAATGGCTTCTAGATGAAATGTGTGCAAATTGACTATGAAGAATCTGGGTTAAAAGTCTAGAAGTTCATAAACTTGCAAATCAGGGCAGCTCTGGTATGTGAGTTAATGGAAAAATGAACAGCCTGTTCTAATTATCACCTCTATTCTAATCCTCTCTGGTTTCCTTATTTTAATCACTCCCTGTATAAAAATACATCTTTTGATCACCTAAGCAATATTTTTGCCCTCTAATTTCACTTCTACCCTCTCTCCTACATATAACTTGAACGTTAGCATGGCTAATTCTGTATAGGTTCTATTCATGTACTAGAGCTTTTTGTTTCTTGCTCAACACAGTTTTCTTTTATCTTATTCTCTGCACTGACTCTTCAAATTCTCTTCTGTGACAGCCATTTTTTCTTCTACTTCCCTGGTGAAAAGAAAGTTTCAGATTAGAAAAAAAAAACAACAACCCCAACAAAAAACTCAGCTCTAATCCATGTCAGGGGATCTTTAGGCATTATTTGACTAGTCATCTTACTTTTATTCTGTGGTCTTGTTCCGGCCTGGGACAGCCCAAGCCAGGGCAGTTCCATGTTGTACCTGAAGAAAGATGAAGATGCAAACGAGGTCAAATGCTACCAGTCAGGGACCTTTATTGAAGCAGGGCGTTGGTAAGAGGAGAAGGGAGAAAGGGGAGAGAAGCAGGAAGCCCAGCCAGCAGCCGGGATCAAGCTGGAAGAGACAGTCACCACCATGGATCCCATGGCG
>JAVJGI010000062.1:69648342-69669069 GCA_035590275.1 Ibycter americanus
CCGCCCGCACACGCGCCCCGCCACAGCACGACAGCTCCGGGCAGAGCATGTGGCGGCTGCGTGGTCCTTCGTCAAGGGCTGCATGCCCCTGGGCGGGCTGAGGCGGCTGGTTGTGCCTGGACATGGTGCCCGAAACGCTGGGGCCGCGCCTGGGCCCAGCCGGTGCCTGGTGTCGGGCGGTGTTTGCTCCGCAGCTGCTCCGCAAGGGCCGAGTGCCCGCCAGGGGCTTGGGGCCCGGCTCGGCAGGGGTCTGAGCCAGCCCCGAGACAGGCGGCTCGCAGTGTGGCTCCCACAGGTCTCTACCCTTTCGTGGCATGTCTTGTTATTAGCTTAAGCGCAATCATCCACAAATAAAACACTGCTGAAATACAGCTGATGCAACGAAGTGTATTCAAATGCAATGAAAATTCATCTTGCCTTGCTCCATACGTCAGGATTTTCATGAACACCCTTCCTCATGCTGTGGTTACTGAATAGCAGAGACTTGCTAGTGGTCAACTTAAGATGTAGGAACGGTTCATGGATAGTACTTAACTAATTCAAAGCCTTGAAGATACGCTTTGGGATTTGGGGGAACGGGAGTGGGTGTGTGTTTTTCTGCTTGGTTTGGTTTGTGAAGAATGACCTTAACCATAAAAGCTCAAATTACTGTGCAAGGCTTACTGACTCACACCAAAAAATTATGATCTCTGCCTTCAGCAGCAGGACTCAACCAGTGCGAAGAATGAAGAGGAACACAGAGCGTCTGAGTGTAATCTCTCGCAGTTGACAATAAAACCTCTAACAGAGACAACTTACTGCTTTAGAGATTGTACTTAATGTCATCCTCAAGGCGTGCCTTTAAAAAAATTCAGTTGTAATAAGCTAGCCTGAACAGTGAGTATGATCAGTGGGTTTAAATAGCTATTTTACTGCCTGTTAACATGGGGTGGTGGGTGGGAGGACTCCAAGAAAAATACATATTTAGAGATGAGAAAAAGTTTTGGCAAAAAAGATGAAGTCCAAGACAGGTAACAGCAACTGCTTTATCCAAGGCATGGCCATCTACTCCACCTGTTACATCACCAAGAGTCAGTGCTGATGAACACCAATCTTTTGTGCACAACATGAATGACAGGATAGAGAACTTTTTCCTGAGTATAGGGTGGAAAAAGCCAAAGTATCTGCTGTTACTTTCCTAATTACCATAGTTGTTATTTTATATAGCAGGTTTATCTGGAGGCTACAGTTCAGTGTCAGAATCTTGTCATGCAAGCACTGCAGAAAAATGCAAACAAAAAGATTTCTTTCCCCAAATCCTTCATAAAAATGTGCATGTTTCACTCTACCCCACCCTCTCTAAGCATATAAAGTTAATGGTAGAATTCAGTGTTTCAAAGGCCAAAGAACCTTATGTCCATGATGCCAATGAACTAGGCACAAGACATGTAAAGACAAAAGGCATGATCTTTTCTTCCTCAGAATAACATTTTGCCTTTCAGAGACTAGATACCATCTTTCCCTGGCATTCAAACTGGTACTGTAGATAGGTAGACAACTTACATGAGTACACTTCTGTCAGTTTGTGTTCTTGCGATTCATTTGGGTTAGTTACTTGTTCAGAAGGACAGAATGTAGTTATTAATTCAGTAATGAACGAATGTTATTTTAAGGCCTTTAAGAACATTGTTAGGTAAGATTTGCATCTTTCTGAAAAAAAAAAATAATTCTGAGTGTTTCTGATAAGTGATAGTTTATAATGCGATGTGAATGTAAGCAAGTATCTTAAATGTAATTGTATTAAGTATTTTATTAAGATCCCCCTTAATATCTGAATTATTCAAAAATTAATTTCTTGCTGTTGTTCTGAAAATAATGTCTTTTTTTGTTTACTTTGCATAGAGCACAGATCTACAAGAATGACACCCGTACTTCTAATCAATGAGCCTCAGCTTTGTTTCCCAGGATGATTAGTTGCTGTTTGTTTTCACTTGACATATATGTTCTGTACACAGAACCACCACCATTTAACAAAGAAGTGCTTGATATCATATGCCGGATAAGGTTACTAGAATAGTCCAATTATGACATGGCAGTTATAGCTATTACTAGGGATGTGAAAAAGGGAGAAAATTTTCCTTGCTGCTAGAAAATAAAAGCTGCTAGAGTGTTAGGGCTCTGTTTGGAAAAATTAGGCAGATTTTAAAGATATTTGAGCTGTTTTCCCTCCTCCAGTTATTGACAGTATTTTCAGTTTGGGTTTCTGCTGTAGAATATTCTTACAGTAGTTGAACGTTACTGAGCAAGAGTTTATTTTTAACATTAATTACATGTAGAGTGAAATAAGAGACAACAAGAAACATCCATGTAGAAAGTAGCTGAAACTGAAAATCTGAAAATATGGTGTTTTAAAGAACTGCCTTATAATTTTGTTATTTATAGAGTCTCTCTACGAATGAGGTGGGAGGAAATCACCCTGAATTATTATTTCTAAATTCTAACAGAGAACTTTCTTGAAAATGTTATGACAGAGAAAGTAGTTCCAGACATTTCCTCCAAGGTCTTAGGTGTGGTTGTGCCAGTTTCTTTCAGGATGTGAAAAATGAAGTATTAATAGTCACATACTATACATACATGGGCAAAGAAAAAAAAGAAAAAGAAAAATAACCCCCAAAACAGTCACTTTCTCACTTTCCTGCTGTTAAGTTGTTAGAAAAAACACTGAACATAGTACTGCTTTTAGTGTGCCAAATTGGCCCCAGCTACATTCTACCAGCTGCTTTGCTAAGTCAGGCTCTTAATAGATGGCAAGTAAAATGAAAAAGATTGAAGACAGGTGAGAGGAAAAAGACAGCAATAGAAATCGACACAGCAGGGAGGAAAGAGCAGAAAATTTATGTCACTTTTCAGGAAGATCATCAGATGCAGCCATAGAGATGATGATGGCTAGTCCCTTCCCTTATTTAGTCGGCTGAAGACATCTCAGAAGATTAAGAAAAAAGCCTAGTCATTAAAAAAGGAAAGCTGCAGATTTCAACATTCTGAGGCATCTGCTAAAGCCTGTGATTAAGCAATGCTGCAATATATATACCCTCATCAGAAATGTGTTCTGGTTAATGAATTTTAGTGGCATTCTAACTGATACAGGTGTTTGGGATCATCTGTCAGTTTCCTCACAACCTATGTGTGAAACAAAATGGTTTGATAGCTATGAATTTGCAACAGCAAGGCAGGACTTACTTGCTGTAAAAGCAAAATAATAAACCTGAGGGCTCTTTGGAAATTTTTATCAGAGTGCTTTCACCTGAAAATTCTGATTTGTGTGAGATTAAATGTTCCATGGCACAAGATTCATTTGGGAAGTGCACAACTATGGAAGTGGTAGTAAATAGCTCATTATCTAAAAATGGTGGTGGTGGTGGTAAATATCAAAATTTGGACACCTATAAGATAACAAAGAGCGCCAGGCATCACATCTTTCTAAATTATAAACTTCTTTAGCTAAGGAACAGCTCTGAATTGGAGGACCACAAAATATTTCTAAATCATTTAAAACATTATGGGACAGAGCTTAACTCTTGGGGGTTTTGTCTGATTGTCTGTTTGTTGAGGTGTGGGTTTTTTCTGTGCTCTGACTCTGATTAAGATTGCAATTGAAAAATACTTAAATAATTAGTAATACATAATTAATAAAAAAACAAAACCAAAATGCTATGTGAATAGTTTTACAATAAAACTATGTATCTGAGACTGCTTTATTGCCCACACAAAAATTCTCACATCTCTTGACAAATGAACATACAGTATTATTATTTACTAGATATCTACCAGGAGGAAAAAAACCCAACGAAACCAATTTTAGTTCCTTAAGACAAAAGCATATTTATAACATTCAGGTGTGGTGTAGGGAACAAATTCTTTTTTTATTTTCTTAGCTTTAATAGCCTACTACAACACAATTAATGAAAATATAACCATTCAGATGACATGTTCTTCGTGGTACTTCCGTACTTCTTTTTGCTTCTGCTGCGCAAGGAAAGAGTTCTATTTTAACTCCAGGGAAATAATCCATATATAATTCATTCTTGCACTGAACATCTGTGGTTTTGCTATTATTTTTACTCATGCATAGAGATAATTAGAGTGGGACCAAATTGTTGAAAATAATTTGAATGAACATCAACAAAGAAGGTGCTGACAAGTCCAAATATTTATTTTATTTTAATTTGACACATCGTGTCACACCATGAAGTGATAAAATACACTTCACCTTCTTTTATTTTTCAAACTGAGCAGTCAAAGTTAATTCAGGAGGAACTGAGAGAATTTGAATCATATCTTTCACAAAACAGCTTCATACCTCATGATTTGTAATGGAGGGAGGCAAAGAATTTAGGAAAGGATATTTTCCCTGGGACTAAGTATCCAAATCCTTTTATTTAAAACGTATTTGAGACATAAAAATTCCACTCAGCATTGGCTAAATTCTTTCCTGATATAAAAAAAAAAACCTAATTATTTTTGCTCAGTGAACAAATTTTACCCATTTACACCATTTACAAATGGTGAAATTTTATTCCTTGACTTCACGACTTTTGCTACTGCTATTTCAGAGAATCCTAAAGAAATTTGCAGACTAAACACATGGAAATTGAATCCCTTCCACTGAAGTGTAACCACTTAGAATGTGCTGATTTACGGTAATGTAGCAGAAGTCACGAAGACTGCAACAGTCTAACTGGAATTGGAGAGTAAACCGATTTACCCAAAATATAATTTAACTAAGACACTGGAATTAATAACACCATTCTTTTTAGAAGTGCCACAAGAGCCGTGATTACTATAGCTAGTGAGAACATCAATTTTGCACTTTATATGAAAGATGGAAGCTCTAGCTACACTGATTTCCATTTTTCTCTGAGATTATTTTCCTAAAGTATAACTGTGTCATGAAATTAATTAATTAAAGTTATCATTAATTCCAATCTTTTAAAGGTGTTGCAGAGGAATAAAGTAAAAAAAAATATGCCAGGAACAACATTGAACCCAAAAAGCTTTCATGCTCTTAAAATAATTTTCATCCAATCTAGACCTTCAAACACTTTTATGCACTAAGTATATTTGTATGGTTTTTATAACACACAAGTTTAAAAGAAAATATGAAGTTCTAGATGTCCCTATTGTACACTTATCTGTATTAATGTGTTGTGCTTTCTGTTACTCTTAACCTGGACTCTGCATTGTCTGCTTTTGTAACACTTGTTTCCTTGGATACTTGCAACATTCTTATATTAGTTTTAAACTAAAAGTTACTAATACCAATGCAATAAAATGATGCCCAAGCTGAAAGATTGCACAGCCAAGTAAATACTACTGTCATGAGACACAAGTTGGTCTGTTGAACAGGGCAGATTTAATGAGGGCATGGTGTTTCCACAGTCATTAAATTCTCATCCATTTTGACCATTTGTTTTTGTCTGTGAACAATTAGAGATAACAATTTGCAATAGCTTTAATAAATATATTTTTTTAGAATAGAAGGATGAGTGGGTCTGACACTGAAAGCTAGAGCAGGGCCAGCTTTGTAGATACTGTCTTGCCTTCATGCAAAGAGTTGCAATATTGCAGCTTACAAAGCTGTCAATGTCAGCTTGTCAGAAGCCTGGAGGAGTGTCAGTGTGGGTTATCCTTTGTGTAATCACCATTAGAACAAACCCAAGCGTTTGAATATTGTTTCCACTATTGTGAAATGTAAATGTATAGCATAAAGTTATTAGAATTATTTTACAGTATTGTGCATAGGTTTTTTATTATTATTATTTTTGTGGGTTTAATGAGATTCTTAAAATTTTGAATAATAGCAATAGCATTATAATATCAGAGATCTGAATTTCTGGGTTGAAGTGAACTCAGAAACCTACATTTATAGACTAAGCTACACTCCTGGCCTTTCTCTGCCTGTTCTTTGATGTCAGCCTTTTAAACTGTAGTTTTGTTTGATTAGATCCTTGATACAACTGGCCAGTAGCAAGTGTGAGTTGTCCAGACATTATTATTATATTTTTCTTTGTCTTACCTTGCTGAAAAGAGAAGTGGTGAGGAAAATATTAACTTCACAATGAGATGGGGCTGAAAAGAGATTGCGGTGTAGTAGCATGTCTTTGAAATACATTAATTAGGATGAAACTTTTTAATAGAAAAAATGTGTTAAAACATAAACACAATTACATTGTGAGGGAGTGCTATACAACAGAAACACTACATTTCCCAGATGGGATGAGCTTTCTGGCATCTGGAAATGCTCCATGGAACTGATTCCTGGGAATTTCACAGATTATGCCACTAAGCAGAAGACTCTCAAGATCTGCACTGGCCACTGCCTTACAGCCTCAGAGCTCCCCATTTCTCAGTACTGGCAATGCATTTTGTAGACAGACTGACTTTTAGCTCTAAATTTACTTCCTATTCTGCTCTGTTTCATGCCAGGCTACATTCAAACATGAGGTTTGGGGACAAAAGACTACATACATCCCTATTTGCCGAGGCGGACAAGAACCGGATGCAGTGGGTTTGGTCTTAGCCTGTCGCCATCTCTGTCTTCTGAAATTGGCCTCAACATTGTCTACAGGTAAAGATACAACTTTCTTGAGGTTTCGCTGACATGCTGAAACCACTGGTCCCTACAACCAGAGGTAGGAATCAGTGACAAAGAGTTTCATATTAGCTTGAACAGAGGCCTGCTGCCCCAGCCATGTGGATGTGTCTTTGAAAGTAATTTCTCAGGACTGAAAGGTTTTCTGCTAGATCCCTGCAGTGCAAGCCCTGCTGAACTGACCATAGAACCTGTCATGCTTTAGGCTTTGAGCATCAAGGGCAAAAACCTCTCATGTGGCTGTTTCCCCCAGATGAGTAAAACCTAAAAAAAGTTAGTGTTATCAGCAGTGTAGCAGCCCACTCTCTGGTCCATCCTAGGTCACAGGAACGTTCATACCTACAAAGCAGACTGATTTTGGCATCTTAGTCCCTACTTCTAGAATAAACCCATCAGACTGATCTAAGGTGGTGAACTGGTGTTTCAGCAGTTCTCGGCTCAGCTTTGCTACTCAGCACATGGATCCTAGAGTGCTACTGCAGAGATTTCCATAGAGATGTTTCCAGGAAAGGTTTGCTAACAACAGCCTCAGAGTTACGGGTCCCATAACTCCACATCTAAATAACCCTTAAGGTGGGTCTAGCAACAATTTATATAACTAAAAATAAAAATTTAGAGAGGACACCCTGCATCTTCTTCTCCATACACACTTACAGAACTTAAATTTAAACCTGATGCATCAGTTATTCGGGTCATATATATCAACATAACTGCCCTGACATTATTTTATGTTTTTTAGGGACTAGATCACTGCCCTAAACCTGTTTGGTTTTGGTGTGGGTTGTTCTTTTTTTTTTCTTTTCTTATATTTATTGATTTGTTTACTGTTTATGAGGACTTCATAGAAAAAGAAAATAATTTTTGCATCCTTTTTAATAAATATATATATTTCTTGTAAAAATAATTAATCTGTACATTTCCTTGTAGGTCTCCTTCTACTCTGTCTAGTGAGAGATAAAAAATACTCTGTTATATACTCTGTTACCATGCTTAATATTCTGAGCAAGCTTCCTCTTTAACTTCTGGAGTACAAGATTCTTGTTCTGCTGTGCCATTTTTGTTGTAAAGAGCTTAGTCCTGCATCTTTAAGTGTTTTCCCTAGATTTATTTCAGCTCAAAGAACATGACTGTTGTTTTTCCCTGTATCGATTTTGGCAGCTTCAATTAAAAATATTTTCTTCATCTAAGAATCCCCTCCAGGAAATTCTGTCAAGTACTAAATTGTTCCTTTCCAGCTGTCACTAATGAGAATATTAACTTCTCTTTCCCAAGTTTTATATATTTTAAAGGTTTTTAAATTTTAAATATGATTAAGTTACCAAGATTTACTATCTTTATTTCTGAGATATCCTTACTGTCAGGTATATTACATTTGTGTTTTATTCTTTTTTAAATTAGATGGAATTCTCAACTGTCCTAATTACTGTTTTACAAGAAGGGGTAGAAAAAGGCACACCATCTATGCATTCATCATAATAATCCCAATGAAAAAACAGCTAATAATTAGTCTGCAAAGAAGATGTGTTGTGAACACATCTTTAGTTTGTAGCACGTGAAACTGTAAGTAAACACCTACTGCATGAACAACTTGCTGAAATCAGCAAAGAAATACTGAAGTTTATGAGCTGACTGAAGGCAGTTCCAAGTCCACAAAATAATGGAGATTTCAATGTTCCCAGGTGTTTAGGTGTAACTTACTTCAACTGCACTTGCACTCATTATAAGTGATCTGTCTGCCAGATCCACTGCCTAATGGAGTCCCCACAATTAGCCTACATAGCATCAGAACGATGGAAAAAACGTGTCTGCAGGCGGACTCAGAGGGTGTCCAGTCACTGGGTGCCACAGTGTCAAGGTGCTAGGCCAGGTTTACTTTGGCAGCTGGGGTCTTTTGTGTTCTGGAGGAATACTTCTTACTGACCACCATGGGCCTGCCCTTCCACGTTTTCTGGTCAAATGGATGCTACAGGTAAGCGTGTGAATTTACCCCAAGGGACAAAGCTGATGTCTGCTGAGAGGCTGTTCTCTTTCCCCTCTTTTAACTCATCTGCCTGTATGACAGAGTTGAAACAGTCTTGTGCTGCATGTTTTGAAAATTAATTGAGATTTTTCTGATCCTTTTTTAACTCTTAAACCCAAATGCTCACCCTTGCGTTACCTTGCTTCCCAAGTACCAATTAAGTCATAGCTTGATGTCTCCTTGCAATACTTGGAGTGCTGAGATTTTCAGTCTTAATACAGCTATGGCTTAGCATAGTTTCTGACTTCATTACCATAACTCAATGATAGAAAATCAGAACCATGTGTATGCTCTTTTTGTTTCAGATACCCTCGTCACATAATTTTTTCTTCCTTTGACTTTTTTCCCATTGCTTGGTTTTATACAAATGATGTTTGAATATGTTTTGAGATATCAACTTACTTCACTCTCTGTGAAGTGCCTATGAACACTTTTTAATGTAGTTGTTGACAGCACAGCTGAACCATTGTAGCTGCAAATGAAAGCATTCTTTTAGAAGCAAGACTGGAGTGAGATGCAAACCTATGGTTCAGTCTAAAAAACCACAACTTTTTATTAGATTAGGTGTAAGCCAGATACCTTGAAATATTTAGGTGAGGGGAATATATTATTACCTGAATGACAAGTTAAACCCCACTATGTTATTTATTAATGTGAGAAAACCAATTAAGAGTTTCAACCTAAATGTTTAATATTTCTGGTTTCCTCAAAAATGAACTTGCTTGTGTTTTAGAGGATATACTTTCAAACCAAGTTTAATTTCCACAAACTTTATAAATGCCAGAAAAATCAGGGAGTGGAGGTCATATACCTACCCACTCTTCATATGAGGCAGATTTCAGAATACAATGAAGTAGGTGAGGACTTTTCTCGCACTCATCTCTCTCTGTCTGTCTGTCAGTGTGCCACACACAATAATGCTTTAATCCGTCATGCCATCACCTTCACTAAAACTGTAAGTCGATGCTGAGCTGTCCACCCACTGTTTTCCTGCAGTGCTATCCTTAGGTGTACAAAGAAACAGCAATTAAACAGACAGAATTGGCTCACAATACCTGCGAAGAAAGGCTGAGAACAAGGGATGAAATTCCCCAGGAATAGAAGCAGATTGTTGATAACTGTGAAGAGGTGGATGTAATCAGAATTTATAAAAGCTGCTTAGTAGGACTGTGGTATGCAAAATTAAAAAAAAAAAAAAAGGGTCTGTTTGAGGTTTTACATTTACTCTTATCTTTCAGAAATACTGATAGCTGGTCTCTTTCAACCAAGGAAGAGTCAATTGGAAAAAGACACTGGAAAAAGTTTTAATATGTTCTTCAACCACTCAGATAGCAAAAATAAAGAAGGAAGAAGAGTTAAAGTATGTTTGATTTTAAAAATTTATTTATTTCCTTAATCATCCAGAATGGAAACATTAAGTGATGAAAAGGTCTATGATGGTGGTCCATGACCCCAGTAATGGGCCACAACAACTCCACTCAATGCCACAGGCCTGGGGCAGAGTGGTTGGGAAGCTGCCTGGTGGAAAAGACCCAGAGGGTGCTGGTTGACAGCCGGCTAAGCGTGAGCCAGCAGTGTGCCCAGGTGGCCAAGGAGGCCAACAGCATCCTGGCTTCTATCACAAACTGTGTGGCCAGCAGGACAAAGGAAGCGATTGTCCCCCTGTACTCAGTACTGGTGAGGCTGCACCTTGATCCTGTGTTCTATTTTGGGCCTCTCACTACATGAAAGACATTGAGGTGCTGGGCCATGTCCAGAGAAGGGCAATGAAGTTGGTGAAGGGTCTAGAGCACAAGTACTATGAGGGGCACCTGAGGGAACTGGGGAGGACACTCAGGGGAGACATTATTGCTCTCTACAGCTACCTGAAAGGAGGCTGTAGTGAGGTGTGTGTCAGTTTCTTCTCACAGATAACAAGCAACAGGACATGAGGAAATGGCCTCAAGTTATGCCAGTGGAGGTTTAGATTAGATATTAGGACAATTTCCTTCACTGAAAGAGTGGTCAAACATTGGAACAGGCTGCCAGGGGAGGTGTTGGAATCACCAGCCCTAGAGGTGTTTGAAGAGCATGTAGATGTGGTGCTTAGGGACATGGTTTAGTGATGGACTTGGCAGTCCTGGGTTAAAAATAAAATTTCAAAGGTCTTTTCCCACCTCAATAATTCTATGATTCTATGATTCTATGACTTTAGAGAAAGGGTAGGTGTAGCTAACAGCTGTAATGAAGAGTGGAAATGTTTTTTTCAACTTTCAACATTACACCATTTTCTGAGTTCAGAGATTTCTGTTGATGAACTACAGCCTTTAGAAAAGGCTGAAGACTGGCACATGGTTTTATGTGGGATGAGTTTATGTCTAGGATGTTTGAAAATATGATGTAACCTGAAAATAAATTCTAAATTTTGCTTTCTGAAGAATATGAATAGTAAACAGCAAAAAGGACAATAAATATCAGTATTGTCACAAAATTTTGTTAGCAAAAATGATACTGCCGGAAATTTTCTCACAATTACATCTAATAAACCTTGAAAGCAATTAAAAAAAAAATCCTGTGGGCTTTTTTTTCAGGAAAACTGAAGCTAAAACCACTTGCCTTTTTTCCATCCATCTGCTTATTTCATGTGCTTGCACATTAGTTCCATATACTTGCAAACTCTTGAACCTGCAAACCTAAAAAATGCATTCATGATTTTAACTTCAGAAACCACTTGGGAAGATGTGGATGTTGTCTGACAAAAGGATGAGAAATTAATCATACATTGCCAAGAGTAACTTGACCTTAATCAATCTGCTGAATAAGTTTTCTCTTTTATTCTTTTGGAATTTCAAAGGCAAATTTAAAGAGGAACTTGAATTTAAACAAATAAATGGGTATATATATATCAGCATTTCTATGTGTATGAATGTTATTTATTGTCCTAATTAGATTATGGAAACATAAACATGTTTTTACACATATGTTCATATACACACACCTGTAAAAAAGTAGAAAGAAATTGAGCAGACAAGATTTCTGATGTAGAACTTTTTATATCCCCACATCAGGAAGCAACTTAATCTGGGCACATATACATATGCATAGATAGAAACACTGAGAAAGTTTAAGTACGATTTCAGATATTTTAAAAGTCTGTTTTCATGCTTCTCCCTAGTTTTTATTCTTACATCTACATTAAAATGTGGAATACATACGTCTTCACGTATGACATTTGCATATATGTTATGTTCATCCACTTAGAGTAGAGGATATTTATCAAGTAATTTAGGAAAGCAGTAGCCCAGTTGGAAGCCTTTCTTTTCCATGGGGCAATAGGCATTAATAATTCACTACATACTTCTAGGCTAGCACCCCTGCACTCCAATTAAATTCTCCATCAGAAATGTATGAATAGTTCAAATATGCATAAAACCTCTCATTAATTGGCAAGTAGAAGTGAGGTCATCCACAGTCAGAAAGTTTACCCCTCACTGAATCTGCGTTGTCACAAGCCTCCACTGTAGTCTCTGAATGCCTCAGGAGCAGAAGTAAGGCTCTACTGCGCTGCACATCTTTAATTCTGGTCACGTACTTCAGATATCTCAGCAGCAAAAAGTGATTACTTATTATTGTTTTAAATTTAAATTTAATAAGTGATGGTCCCTGTCAGCTTTATCACTCCTCTCTGAAAGATCAAGAGCTATAACAAGAAGCAATACTAGGGAAGATTAAAAGAGACTCAAGCAATGTAGAGAATTTAAAAGACTAAAAGCTAAACAAAATCAGATAGCCAGATAAAAAGATAACCAGTAGAGAGACATCAGAACTATGACAACAAAGATATAGGCAGCAGCATAGGCAGGGATTAAATGAAAATGAAGGTGAACAAGTCTTAGAAAAGCAAAGCACAGGGATAGGGGAAGCAAAAGAACAAAGAAAATATCAGCAAGGAGGAAGAAGGAAGGATCAAAGGAAATAAAATTAGATATACGAGACATAAAAGAGAGAAACTACAGATCAAGCCTAATATTGCAGTATACAGGCAAGTCATCAAACAAACATCTCAAATTTTGAAATTATACTGGAGAAAAAGCTTCTAAAAAATCCACCTTCCTGGAAGCTTTAGCACAAATCAGTATGAACACAATAGAAATCCCTTAAGGTGGAAACACTGTGTGCTTCCACAGTCAGCTCTCCACAATTTTATAATATAAAAATATGTATCACTTTAAAACGTACTAAACTAAAGAACTGAGAGGCAACCCCACTGATGGTACAGTATCAGTAAGATTTACTACAGAAACAGAAGGCCTAGAAAGGAGAGAAGGAAAGACATGGTCACAAAAGCTTTTTCTATTTGTGCATAGCAGATGTGGGGAGTTCTGCACAGTGTAAGTGCTCTCCCAACAGCAGTCACTTTAAAGGCAAAATGATAACAATATCAGTGTATGTAAAGAAGCAAATTCCTGTTAATGTATAACAACAGGGAAAAAATCCATTCTTTTCCTGCTCTGTTGAAAATAAATTGAGAACATCCAAAGGGAAAATAACTTCTTAACTAGATTCCATTAGATTTCTCATAGAAGGGGAAAGAATATTTTGCAAGGGAGAAATGAGAACAATTGCTCATATAAACCAAGTACAAGAAAATAAAAACAGTTTCTGCATACATACTAATGACAGGAGGTTCTGCAGAGTTTTTTGTTTTTTCTTTTTTTTAAAGCTTGGCAGCCTTACATATGGAAGTGGTTAAAAAATGAAGGCACTTTTTTCCCTGCACATCCGGGTATATTTTGTAATTAATATTTATAGTACATGATCAAAAAAATACCACAGCAGAAACTTCTCAGGGTTTTCACCCTGCATTTTTCTGTTTTACCAGGTATTTATTGTTAGTGTTAGTCATTAGAAGATATCTTTCCCTCACTGACCCTATTGTGAGAATTGCAAGATCACGTTGCTTCTGCAGTTTGGTAGAGAAACACACTGCTACACTGTAGATGTCCATGAAAATTATTTTGGATTACATATTACTTCTAAGATTGCCTAGAATTAATCAGAATATACATTGTCAAAGGAATCGTATAGCTTGATTTCCAGCTGTCACTCTGAACTACCTACTCTTACCATGAGAGAAAATCTAGAGTTAAAGAATGCGTTTATGAGAATCCATAAATCGTAGGCAGTACAATTAAAGTAGCTACAGATGCACAGTACGCAAATAGAGAGGAAAAAAATCCCCCTTTTTTTCCTGCTTATTCTTTAAATAAGATACGTGAGTGTATCTGTCACAGAATCATTTCTAAGGCTGGAAGGGGCTTTAGAAAGTCTTCAAGTCCATCTCCCACTACAAGATTATACCCTGTACTCTACTCTTCTGTACCCTTTCAGACTCCTGTTTGTCAAGCTTGCAACTAAGAATCTCCAAAGAGAGTAAGACAAACACCCCAGCTGTGCATGCAGTTCTGGTGAGCATCTCGCTACCTTGCATTCAGCCAAAGATTACAATGGATAATTCCTATTTACTGGATGACATTTCTTCCTCCCCTGCTGCTTGTTTTTATTGATTATCAAACCTGTCTATGCAATACTATCTGTGGGATGGCATTTTGCTGGATATTCTAGGGAATGCATTGGAGATCTGAAGAACCTTTACAAGGATCCTAGGTCTCCACTTCATGGTTTCACAATAACCTTGAGGGAAGAAAACACATTAATTTTGAAAATACACTTAGCCTGAAACAGATTATGATAGATACAAATACACATTTCTATTTGCATTGATTTTAGCAGACAACAAAAAGAGTCTTATTTTTTGACTCCCAGGGATCAGAACAGATCTAGTCCTTTCTCTGAAACTTACAGTTTCAAGTTTTCTCGATTTCTAGATAAGCAATGTCTATTTCCTTCTTTGTTTTTGGTAGGTCATGTTTTTATGCCACTGATCATTCTCATGTTTGTTTTTTTCTGGACACTCTTCACACAGTTCACAACTTTTATGAAGTTCAAGGTGTAAAAGAGATTCAGATGCAGCCTGGGTGATACTGAGCAGGGGAAGTTTTATAAAAGTATTTCAAGGATTCTTCCCCTAGATCCTTTTCCTGTAAATCTTCTACCTGCTCAGTTACTACTGCCTGAGCCATATTTATGCAGATGATTAGTCAATTTTAAGTATAGATTTGGATACTTGTCACTGTTGGATGTCATCCTGTTTTTAGTTCATTTCTCCAGTTTCAGCTGTTCAGTTCTTCCACAGAAGGGCATTAAATGTATTGATGTCAAATCCATGTTACTGGTCTATTCCTACCTCTCTTTTTTCCTCCTCTGAAGTATAAACATTGAGTTTATTCTCCTCAAATCATCCAAAATTCCGATGTACCTGCCATGTGTGAGCTCTCAAACATAGCCAATAGTAGCTCTAAGATTTCACTGATCACTGCTTAAGTAGTTTTGCACGAAACTTGTTGGATCATGGTAATTTGAATATTTTATGAATGTGTCTCTTCCCTTTTTCTGTTCTTTGTTATAGGCTGAGACTTTGCTTCTTCTGTATAATAGAACATTTTCAAATAATTTTGCATATATTCACTTCTCAGGCTTTGTTACCCTGTGCTCCCGATCCTTGCTTAAAACACTTCACTCAATTTTATCATGTCAATATATATGAATGTTTTCTCCCTCTTTAATGAGTAGCCTACCATTATTCAATGATGATTTGTAGTTGAGAAAGCAAAATTTTCCTAGTATCAACATCTGTAGACCCATCTCCTTCTTTGGAGGATGCATGTATTTCCACTTGAGCTTTTAAAGTATTAACAAAAACTTTACCTCCTGCTCCTTTTCACTGGTTATTTGATCTTCTGGAGACTCCTGGCACTGTCACAGCTATTGATACTGGATGTGTTCCAGTATCAGTACTTACAAGAAAACTTCTTAATCCACTCTGAAAAAAACAGTACTTTTCTTCTAGTAGGATAGATTCAAATTTCAATAATGTCTGTACATACTAGAAGTTGTATTTTATATGAGTATGTTTCTACAGATAGATATAGTTGATGCAAACCAATACAATGAAAAGAATAGCACTGTGTTTTATTAAAAGCTGACACTTAAAATCAAATATGAAGGTATACTCTGAGATGGTAGTAAATTAGTGTGAATGACCTTTATCACATTGTGGCCTTTTTCTGATCAGATGTAAAAGTTTATTTTCATTTATTATTCATTTTATATGGGTTATAATACTTCAGGTTTGATTATCACTGTATTACTAATAAGAGTTAGCGCTTAAAAAATGTATTTAATTTCCAAATAATTTTATAAGTTCTCATGTAAAATGTAAAATAAAGCTGTAAAATAATGCTATAAAGTAATAAAGAACATAATTAGTTATATTTTATTTTTTACAATACTTGCATATTTTCTAGCTTATTTCTAGAAAATGTTGAACTAAGCAATATCAGTTTTAACTTTTAGTTCCATAGCATAAACCTCAGCTGTTGTGTGAGGTATTTGCAGAAAATGCACAAGTATACTAGAGCTGATTGAATTCTCTGATCTGAATTGCCCAGTGGCAAATAAACAGTGCTGAGCGGTTCCTAGTACTCAAAGTTTAAATTTCATGGAAATAGAAGAAGCCTGTCATGGTTTTGTTCAGCTTTTTTTGTTTGGTTCAGATTGGTGTGGTTTGTTGTTGTGGTGTTTGGGGTTTTTTTGTTTTGTTTTGTGGTGGGTTTTTTTTAATGCCTTTGAAAGAATCACATTTCCTCTACTCCAACAAAAAATCAGCAAGGGACTATAAAATTGTAATGAAAACAAATCTCAGTGTCATAATACTGCTTTGAAACTACAGATTAAATCAATATTATCCAAACACTTAAGAGGATATCCAATTCCAAGTCTTAAATCAATACCTATAATGAATAACAAAAGGATGACAGGTGCGGAACATTAGTAAGTAGGTTATTATTTGGGCTGTCTGTCTGAAACTTGACATTTACACAGGATCACACATTATCAACTATAAATAATTGTCCCTGTTGACTACTTACTTATTCAGAATTGCATGCTGGTTTTCTAAAGGTACTATAATGGAAAGCATACTTGAGAGCTTGTGGAGAGAGATTTTTCCTAAAATTTTTAGAAGACAGTGTTGTATAAATTAAGGGTAATATATAAGAGCTTTAGTGGAGGAAGCAGAGAAGTGAACACAGACGTGCTAGGGAAATGGATCTTGTTATCCTATAGAATCCTATAGAATGATAACTGCAGATAGTCTTGAAAACTCTACCTTGATGAATAAAAAGGAAAGACATTCAAAATAAGATGTTTAAACTAAGAAAAAGAATCTCAGATTTTATGCAGACATTAGGAGTTTCAGGGAAAGTGTTACAGAAAAGGGAATGGGAATATTGCCACCATTATTGTTTGGGGGTTTTTTTGTGGATGATTACATGAATAATGTAAGGTGAAATAATGTGACAGGGGAAAAAAGAAACCAAAAAACCCAACCATCATTACGCTCTTGTTAAGGAACACAGAGTTTTAATTATGTAGAGGTAAATTGCTTTGAATGAGCACCATCAAGACTTGGATGTGTGGACTGGAAGAGTAACATGGAAAACTTCATCCATTTATTATGATAAATGTGCCTGGATCAAGAAGATCAGTTTTCAAGTTGAATAGTTTTATGTGACGCCAGACTGGTCAGGATTGCAAGATAGCTATGTGCTGCAAATTATGAGGAGTGTTGGACTTATATTTCCTAAAACAGTGGGTTCTTGCTGTTCTTGTTTCTGGTTGAAGGCACACAAAGGAAATGATGGATTCGAAACCTATGTTCGTAAAGTGAACAAGAAAGGAGTTGTGGATCAGAATAACCAGTAGATACAGACAGGAAACAATTACTTGAGCAGAGAATGTGGCAGAATATCACAGAAAGAGTGAATGAAAAAAATCTGGAAGGGATATTTAAGCAACGTCTATAAATAACATCATCATAAAATAAATAATTTTGCTGTTAGATTCACTAATTTGCATTTCTTCAAGAACAAGCTTAAGTCATTCTCCATTATGTGAATCTTGAAAGGAATTTGTATTATAATCCAATATTTGTATTATAATCCATCAAGATTTTCATACACTGTTCTCCAAATGGTGAAGATAATTTCTTGCTTGCTATTAGAATGCTAAATAACTCTAGAACAATATTTCTGTAGGAAGTACTTCCCAAGCTTCACCAAATATTATGTTCATAAGGAATGGACAGAGCAATTTCTTTTCCTTACCATTTATTTTGGTAGGTGATACCTAGTAGAGGTACCAGGTCTACTGTAATGTATCTTAAAGGGGGGAAACAAGAAACCAGTCTCCTCCTTGTGATACATTTGTTTACAATGACCTCTTTTTTAAATGCTTAATTCATATGACAAAAGCTATATTATAATAAGATGTCACTGTTTTAGGTATAAAAGTAGCTGTGAATTATTTTTAATAATTATACATAGTTTTTGTAAGATAATCCATTTTCTGACCAATGGATTTTTTGTTGGTTTTTCTTCATTAGCCTCTTGAGTAAAATGTTTCAGTTTGAACAATGGGCTACATTCTGAGCTGACATTAATAAAATTCAGTGAAACAATAAGGTTTTAAACACCTACACAGTCTATCACCATCACTTAAAGAAAGTGAGGTGGGCAAAGTCTGCCATAACTAAAACAAAATTCTGGTGCTGGCAATCGTTCAAGTTTTTACTGACAGTCCAAGTCACTACTAGAAGTCTACCCTTACTAGTAGAACTGTTACAGTTCATTTAAATTCTTCTAAGAGCATAAAACTCTCCAGTATTATCATTTGAACAACATAATTGGTTCTGGACTCAGGGAACATGAAAAGAAGTTAGTAACATAGTCTTAAAGCCATATTCTCATCTTAGGTTAGCAAAAAGTTTCTCAGTCAATACTAAACAATCTCTAAAAAGCCGTCTTCCTTCAGATTAGAATTAGAAGGCATTTTGCATCCTGCTCATGGAAACTGCATGAAAATGATTAAGAATGGGTGAAGGTTACCATTGTTCGTATGAATACTCAATACACTAAATGAATACACTAAATGAATCTTCAGTTTTTGTTAAGCCTTAGAAAAGCTACTGTGATAAAAAAATAAGATATATGAGTAGCAGTATATAGTAGATGCTAGGACTGTTAGTCTCGGAAGTGAGCTCGTTACCCAGTGTGCAAAATCAAAGAAAAAGTCGAAGAATACAATATTGCCTTTAATACAAAGTTGCACAAGTTTGGGTGCTAGGTGACGTAGAACAACTTGGTAGTTTCCACAATCAGACTTATATACAATTACATGAATATTAATTTGTTAACTTCCAACCCTCTGACACTGACTGGATGGTAATCTACATAATGGTTACACAATCTTATTGGTTCACTACAGATGCTCATTGAGGAAGGATCCCTTTGTGGGCTGGGGTATCTGGTGTAAGCGGTGTGATTTTGAGTATTATAATGAAGATAGTTTACTTAAGGACACAACTTTGGCTATCTGTCCAACAAGTATCAGATATATCTTAATTGCAAGAGTCTTATGTTGCCAACCTTGCAGGATGTAATGTTTTTCAAAGTCGCCTTGTCCTAAGCAGCAATTACTTCAGTTAATCATCCTTGACAGTTCTTTGGGACATCCCGAGTTGAAATGTGTGCATTCTGTTTCTTCAAGAATATGTACAGATTGTTAAACAAAACCATACATCCATATAGTATTTGTTATTAGCTTATACATTCTCGTTACAAAATATTTTTTTTTTTAATAACAGGATTATTTTTTATGAGTTCATGACTGCCTTTGGCAACATCAGTACCTTTGCTGTTTCTGATAGACAATCTTAACAGCTGTAATTAAGCATTAAACAATATGTCGTTGGTTCCCACAGAAGGCATGGTCCCATCAGTGAATTAGACATACTTTACCATTAAACCTTTAATTCCTAGTGACTGAATTTGTACACCATGATTGAGGGGCTTTCACAGTCTACATCTTTTGATTGGTTTTAATTGTACAGAATTTTGTTTTCTAGGAAATTATACGAGATTATAGGCTTATTTTCTATGATGAGTGCTGGACGTAAATTTTGAGAAGCACATTTGCGTAAATTGTAGCAATGACTTGTGGGTCAAAATACTCTGTTCATAAACTTTCAGAAACACACTGTTTCTGAGCTGTATGCACTGCCTTTGCAGTGTTTTCCTATTTTTAGTTCTACTGTCATAGAAAATTCATCGGGCCAAAAGAAATTCTCTCAGACCACGTTACACGGTTAAACTCAATCCGAAGTGGGATTTGTATGCGTGCCAGAAGGCCTTTTGTTACCTCCTTGGCATCAGAGCTGATGTAGTAAATCCAGAAGATTACTTAAAACATAAGCACTTGCATTTTTAAGAACCCAATCCATGAATGAAGTATGTGCTGTGAAATGTCACTGTTCATCAGAGTTACAGAGACAGTTAACAATGTGTTTCCTCCCATATAACAGGAAATCAATGGATTTGTTAACACCAGTTACCCAGAGCTCAGTGTGTACTTAAGTGTTGTAAAAGTTGAAAATCTGCAATCAAGAGAGGAAACAAAGAATAAGAAAAAGGAGTTGACTTCTGAACAAACTAAAAATAAACGAAAAACACAGAAAGATAAGTTCTTAATATGTATGTACCTAGAGTTGTTTCTAGAACACAGGACATACAGAGGAATGATTGAGACCAGTGGGTATCATCTACATTCAATTGTTTATTTATCTGAGTAGGTAGCATGTGAAGACCACAGTTTTGAATAAAATAAAAAATAAGATTATACACATTGAAGGCTAACCAGTATTTTCAAGGTACTCAGAAAAAAGCCAGTGCTCTCAACATACTGACAACCTGATCTGAGAAGCTTACAATCTAGAAAAATACTGTTTTCTAAAGCTGCAAATATTTTTGTGATACTCTCCTCTGTTTTTCTTTCTCTTTTTTTTTTTTTTTCTTTTTTAATTCTTGGCAACATCATTGAAATACAGTTAGAAATACCTATAAATTTCCTGATAGCTTCA
>JAVJGI010000062.1:69672932-69709715 GCA_035590275.1 Ibycter americanus
TTGTTTCCCCCCCCCCCCCCCCCTAAACATCTGCTGTTTTTACTGTGTAATAACATTTTTTAAGGGTCCATACTGCTATATGGAAGCTCTGATGGTCTTCTGCTAGAGTAGAGCTGCAGAGACATTTCACATTCTTTTAATTCTCATTTCTTCCTTCTTATGATTTCATCTCTGCCATATCTAGAGAGTTTTGACTTCAGATTGTGGGTACAGTTTACAAGAACATTATAATTATAATATTAAGTGATTTCCTTTGACACCATTTTCCTCATTTATGATTACAGTTACAGAAAATTTCAGGTATTGAATTAGTTTCTTGTGTCAGTGATTCTGCTGCAGTTTCTAACTGCTGAGAATTTTAAAGGGATGAGGAAGCACACAGATTGCATTTACTAATGCAAATGTGGTAGCGTCTGTATCCTGGTAGCTGGGATGGAGAAGCATCCTGGAAAAAGTGACTTAGTCAATAATATCTATCCTATAGAAATTAACACAGAAAATCAGAAACCCATCTCAGTCCTTGCAGCATGTTTTCAGCACATGGTTTTCTTGCTCATTCTCTGCCTGCCACCAGTGTTGGTGCTGGGAAGTAACCATTGCTGATCAGCTTCTTGTTAGAAAAGGTCTATCAGCAGCAGAGACAAGATGTGCTGGCTGGCATAGAGATAGGCCTAATCCCTGAGTTAGAGATATCTTACTAAAGCCAGGGAAACAATGAAGAATCCTTGTTTTATAAGGCTGATTTCTATAATTTTAACCTTTTTCCTCTTTGCCCCCTTTTTTTTCATGTTGCAGACACACAGAATTTGTCTTGTAAAGCAAATACCTTCAAATATATTTTCCATTTCCAGAAGCCTGATTTCTGGAACTGTTCAGCAGCTTAGATATGGGTAAGTGAAGAGTTAACCGTAAAACCTTTCTGGTACTCTGGTATGAAGCATACGTGACATGACCAGATTTTTCTTATCAGTCAGTAGCTGTGGGACATAGGAAATTTCAAGATGACGGTGCTTAACAGTTCTTTAAAAAGAGCTGTTGTGTAATCTCTGGCACAATTATGGATTAGTTTTACTCCTGAATGAACACAAGTGTGTAGTATTGACTCTGAGCAAGCATGGTTTTTACATGACAGTTACAGTGGGACAACAAGGAGTGTATATAAAGCTGTCTGTACACACTCAGAGCCAGCTGAAAACACTTTATCACTTAGTCCAAACTAATAAACTCTAGCTTCTGCCTGGTTTTTAGCTGATGCAGGGTGAGATCCCATCTGCCCACAGCATTCCTTCCAGACAGACAAGAAAGTGTCTATTGCTTTTCCCAACAAAGCACCCTGTTTGCCTTG
Source organism: Ibycter americanus (assembly GCA_035590275.1). Lineage (NCBI taxonomy): Eukaryota > Metazoa > Chordata > Aves > Falconiformes > Falconidae > Ibycter > Ibycter americanus. Next base: position 69,674,278 of record JAVJGI010000062.1, read on the forward strand.
TCAGCAGTGCACAGTTTCCCTGGGGCTGCATCAGTTGGAAGACTTCAGTGGTATTTAAGCTTCTCAGCTCAAAATTGCAATATGAAGAGCTCTACACAGACCTTTTCCCAGGAAAGTGCTGTATTCACCAGTCTGTGGGCTGCTCCAGAAAGGGAATTCTGACTCTTTAGAGTGCTGGTGGGAGCATTTATCTGAGAGATGACAGCCCTGCAATTCTGCCTTTTGTTCTGTGGCCTAACTGACCATTCATTATCAAATTACTAATTGGAAAAACAATATAGAGAATCCTGCTTGATCTTTCCAATCTAGCTCTCTTCACAATATCACAAAAAGACACACTAGTGGTTTTTTTCAACTTTTTCCTGAAATATTGAGCTGACTCCATGGAGCTCACCTAATCTAGCTTGTTGACACCTGTATCAGCAGTGTAATCATCTGCATCTGAACTAATTGTCTAAGCTCTTTCAACAGTTGCAGTATAACGGGTATCCATGGAAACAGTTTTGTTGTGATGCATTTAACTTATTTTAGACAGCTAAATTAGTTGAGATGATTCATATTCTGGATGTATCTATTTCTACTGTCTACAAAAGTTCTTTGTATGATTTTACAACATGGAGACACCTATGTGGTAGGAGTCTAGACGAGAAGAATTACACTCCTGTTATCTTATTTTGTCTGGCTTGGAAGCACAGTCCAAATGTGTTTTTTTTTTCTCTGTGAGGTCAACCATATTGAAGAAAGTTATATGAGAATTTGGGCTGGTGAGTAGTTTCAGTAATTATGGAATTTTTACTTTAATGATACCCTAGGCATTAACATTTGTATAGATCAGCAAGTATCATGTGGTATTGTTACCTTGACTGTATTCTGTAACTCTGACTCAGAACGTTTATGTTTGACTCTTGTCATAAGAAATATTTCATGTAGTTGAATATAAACCTTCTTGAAAATTTCAAATGAGCACATCTGAAAGAAAGTTGTCAGCTGTTGTCCCTAGAAAACTCACATCGTGATACCATGAGAACATACTTGGGCGAGAAGGGCTGTGTTGGAGCAAAAATAATTACACAATTTTACCTGAGGATCATGATTCTATAGAGGTAAGAACAGCAGAGGTAGAACACTAGATATGACTCCAGATTCCTAAAATATTATTTCCTTGTGTTCAATAAATTTTAGATAATTTAATTGTTAAAAACACATTTGAAAACATTAATTTTAAATTTTGACCTTTTGTTAGACCATTAAAGTAAAGGTTTATGGCTGAGGATAAAGACTGTGCTTAAGTATAGGAACCTTGTAAACATTTAGTTGTTGCACTTCTTGATATGTCTGCTTTTGTGGATGACCGACTTTGGTGGTCTTCGGTGAGCCAGCAAAAAGTGTATGAAAAGCATACCAAGTAAGTAAACATACAATTTAATTTAAAAATATTCTTTCTCCTACACATTCCTTCCCTTGAGGTAAGGACTGTTAACATAGAAGAAAGCTGCAAACTGGAAACCAGTGTAAGTTATTATCTCAGAATAAACATAAATGATAAGCAAATAGAGATTTAATTACTTCAGTGTTGTTAAGGCACAAATAATTTATTTCAGTCCTGAAACCAAATTATTCTGAGAAAAGGGGCTGTTAATCTTGAGTAAGCACAACTTGCCTCCCCAAGGCATTCTTGCTCTACTTCACTTTTTCTGAAGGCATTTGAAAATACAATTTTAATCCAACAAATGGAAATGCTACATTTATTTGAAATGAAGTTAATGATGGTGATGCTGTTGTAAATTAGAGATCTGAGTCCAAATGCAATGTTATAGGTATAAGTTCTAGGGGTCACGAGGAATATACATACCATCAAGAGAAAAGCATCAAGTTTCTTCATCCTTCTTCCTTGGTGCCTTCATTCTTCAATACCCTACTGCGTGTCTCCTGTAATTGTTTTAATTGATCCAGACTATCCTTCCAAGTTGTTGCATCAGTGAAAACACATGTTATGGGTATGCCTAGCACATGAACAGTCTCCAGGAAACCTGAATACATTTCATAGAGCAAGATGGTATTTGAAATAGACCTTCTAAGGTTAAATTATCTGTAACTTTGCCCTTGTGCAAATGAGCATCATTCATACCTTATTTTAGCCTTGAGCCTTAAAAGTTCTCTCTTGAGCAAATATCTACCTACTTCTTACAGTTTTTCATTTTTAATTACCCTTCATCACTTGATATTATCAGTAAAGGATGCCATTGAAATCTTTCCTCGAAATTATTTATGTTCACTGTAATCATATATAGTTGGAGTAGTGGGATTTTTTGTATGCTAACATAGCTCCCCAGGCACACATAATCCAAGAAATACAGATTTTTCATCAGCAACTTGAAAACTGGAAAGGAATAACAATATACAACAATAATAAAAGTTTCTTTGCTCTTCTTTGCTTCCTGCCAGATTAACAGAATGAGGTAAAGTACAAAACTAAGATATCACTTATATTCAAACCAGAAAATGTTATCTCTTTTTACAAGTACTGACAAAAGAGACTTGGAAGGAAAAGAAATTAGAAGAACTTTAGAGTGCAAAACTTGCAATTCAGATCTTTCTGCCTGAAGACTGATCAGATATTTTTGGAAATATGCTAGATCTGTGATGTGATTATTTTTGATACCTGACATTATGATACCTAAAAAAGGAATTGCTGCACCAGAAGTATCTGGCAGGTAAGACCTCTTTAAGGCAAAAAAAAATCATTAGTGTTTTTTTCATAAGTGATAATCTTGCTCTACAGAGCTTAGTGGTAAAAAAGACTTCCTGTGGAATGCTCAGCTCTGGTTTATCCTTTGACCCTGATAAAGTTATGGAAACACAGTGATTGATGCTGGAACTGGTGATTTATATATATATTGCACACTAAATAGATCACGTCCACTTCTAAGTTAGGTTCAGAGAACTAATTTCAGAAGTTGAATTTGACTGTTGGCTTGCTTATTCCAGTTCTCCACTGCACCTCCTGTGTGATATTTTTCTATTGTTTTGCTGAAGTAAAGGAACTGTTCTAACTTATGTCTCACTCAAGGGAAATTTCAATAGGAGATCTGCAACATCTGAAAGAGTAAACTAACCAATATTATCTACTTGTGTTTTTTTGGCATGCTTTGATGCTGTAGCTTACATGAACTGCAATTTCTATTCCCATACACTTACTCTCCATTAATTATGGCGAGTACATATCCAAATTATACTCTACTTTTTTGAAACCCTTTGATATTCCCCTGCTTTTTCCCTCAAAAGAAGAGTACTGAGAGGAAAAAATGTATTGCTTTCTACTCCTCTTTTTTGACAAACATTGTACCTCTTGTGTTGAAAAAAATGTTCCAATTCTGTATTAAATTTATTTGAAAAGTGTATTCTGACCTAGAACATGTCACAGGACAGGGAGAGATAAATCCCAGACTGTGAACTGCTACCTATAAAACAGGTAGGAAGTAGAGTTCTGGCCATAAGTTCTTGTCAAACTAATCCCTTCTACAGCTGACAATTTGCTAATCCTTTCCAAAAATGGTGTTCCTATAGGTAAAATCAGTATCTTCTAAAAAATAAAATGAAATCCAAAGCCCCAGTAACTAACAAAGCCTTATGGGAAGGATTCTGTTCTAGATCCATACACATATTTAGCCAACCTGACACCAAGTGCCTTGTTTCAGGTTAGCTGAAAAGTGTTCCAGCAATTGTCTTTGTGTTCATTGTATTGATACTGTTCTGCTGAACCTCATACAAAGAAGCACTGGTGGGGGATGTGAAGACTGGGGGCAGCCTTGGCTACAGTGACCATGCTATGATGGACTTCAGGATCCTGAAGGGAAGGAACAGGGTAAAAAGCAGGACCACAGGAGACTGCTTCAGAGAATTCTATTGGAGATGGTCCTGGATATGAGAGGTCCATGAAAGGTGGTTGATTTTCAAGGATGACCTCCTCCATGCTCAAGCACAGTCCCTCTCAGTGTGCAGACAGCCAAGCAAAGATGACAAGAGTTCTGCATGGATAAGCAAATAACTCCTGACTAAACTCAAGCATAAAAAGGAACAATAACACAGGTGGAAGCTAGGACAGGAGAGCCAGAAGGAATACAGAGACGCTGTTTGAGCTTGCAGGGACAGAGTTAGAAAAGTCAAAACCAACCTGGAGTTGAGTCTGGCAAGGGAAATGAAAAGCAATAAGAAGTGCTTCTACAGGTACATCAGAAAAAATAAAAAACTAAGAAAAAACTAAGGACCCACTGGTGAATGAGGCAGGGGACCTGGTGACAGAGGACATGGAAGAGGTCGAGTTACTCAGTGCCTTCTTCACTTTGGTCTTTACTGATAAGACTGGACTTCAGGGATGCCAGATTGCTAAGGCCAGATGGAAAGTCTGGAGGTAGGTTCCACTGAAAAGTGGAGGAGAATCAGATTAGGGAGCTTTTAAACAAATTGGGCATCACAAGTCCATGGGCCCTGATGGGATGCACACGTGAACCCTGAACGTGCTGCCTGATGTTACTGAGAAACCACTCTGAACAGCCTTTGAAAGGCCATGGCAATCAGGATAAGTTCTTAAGGACTAGAAGAAAGGAAATGCCACTCCTGTCCCCAAGAAAGGCATGATTTCCCAGGGCTTGGTCAGCCACACCTGAACCCCTGGGAGAGTGCACGACCAAATACTCCTGGAAATCACTTTCAGACGTACTGACAACAAGAAGGTGACGGGGAATAGTCAGCATGGTTTAAAAAGGGGAGATCATGCCTGACTGACCTGATAGACTTCTACAGTGAAATGACTAGCTCAGTTCATAAGGGGAGAATAGTGGATGTTGCTTTGCTTGACTTTTTGCAAGGTTTTTGACACCATCTCCCATAGCATCCTCACTGACAAACTGATGAAGCTTCAACTGAAGCGTACAGCCAGGTGAACTGAAAATGGCTGAACTGTTATGCTCAAAGGGACGTGATCAGATGTACAAAGTCCAGCTGACAGCCAGTCACTAGTAGTGTACACCAAATATTTAACGTTTTAGTTAACAACCTGGATGATGGGACAGCATGCTCCCTCAGCAAATTTGCAGACAATACAAAATTGGGAGGGATGGCTGATAAATCAGATGGTTGCACTGCCATTCGGAAGGACCTCTACAGGCTGCAAATATAGGTTCACAAGAATCTTACGAAGTTCAGCAAAGGGAAGTGCAAAGTGCTGTACTTGGGGAGGATTAATTTCATGCAGCAGCACAAGCTGGGAATGACTGGTTGGGAAGCAGTTTTGCAGAAAAAGACCTTGGAGCCTTGGAGTACTGGTGAACATGTTGAACAGGAGCCAGCAATGGGCCCTTGCATGGAAGAGTGTCAGTGCTGTCCTGGGCTGTTTCTGAGCAGAGAAGTGACAGGGAAAGGTCCCAAGTTTTAGTGTAAAAAGTGTTTTTAAAAAACAACAAAAAAACCTCCTAAAAACCCCTGAGAAACACCTCTATTCCAATATCTCTAGAAGATATCATCCCAAGTAAGTAGTCATGAAGGATGATTATCTCAAAGCATAAAGACACTGTCATTTTTATCCCTGGAGGACCTGCTCCCTTGTGAGTAAGAATTTCCTGTCTGTGTCACTCAACTTTTTTCAGACGAAGTTTCAGTTTAAGAGCTGTATGCATAGTTTTGCTTGAAAAGGTCTTACATATGTCATCTGCATTCTGCAGATTGCATGGCTTGGAGGAGACAGATTAAAGGTCAATATTTGTTATAATAGATCAGTCTGGTGGGAAATGAATGACCATGATATAATTCTTTAAGTAAAATTCACTGTAACTACAAATGAGAGACAGATGCATTCCTGATACAGAACTGTCACTGAGACAGCTGGTGCAGGAGAGACTACACTACAACAGCCAGTGCAAACAACAGATTCCTGTTTGCCTTTCCTGTTAAATCTATGTCTACTACAGCATTAAATGTATTATATCATCTAGTTTAACTAAAACAAAGCAAGGAAAGATTAAATGGACAGTACACTAAATGTCATAATGCTGAAACAAAGCTGTAATGACTGAAAAAAAATCAGGAAAACAACATTTTAATTAACAACTATAAATGACTACATGGAAAACAGTAACAGAGATGTGTGCAGTGCAGTGGTTTACCAGAAAACGCCAATCGTACAGAAGTACTAAAGGAAAACAGAATTATAACTACTGCAGCAAAAAAGGACTAATTATTTTGTACTTGTTTTTAAGTAATTTTCAAAACACTGTGCCTTTCATATAGCTCTAAATCAAGACGACTTCACTGCAACTAATGTGCTTATGCAAAAAACAAAACCAAACCAACCCAGCTATATGACACTACTGCTGAATTTGATAGCGGCATATCTGAAAACTACAACATGAGCAACAAATCTTTTCATTTTCTTAGAGAAGATAGTATTAAACTTTCTTGATTTTCCTTAGATTTTCTTCCTCCTCTTGCTGGAATATCACAAAAGGCATACAAATACTTTACACTCATCTTCACTTACATATCTTTTGTAGCAGTCCAGAGATTGTGATAAACTGAACTTACTCATTACTAGCAACATCTTACATTCAGTTTTCCATGTAAACGTAGGCACAGAGTAGGAGCCTGTGCATGCCACAAACATGCACTTCTGCATTCTTGAACATACAAATAGAAAGTGTCTAGACAGATGGAAAAATGAACACTTTTATGTGTCTAACTGAACATTTAAACACTTACAAAGCACTTCTACACCTACATTAGAGCGGTTTTCTTTCCAAAACAGTGAAGCCAAATGGAAAATGAATGATTCACCAACACTTATTTACTGTGTCTTTGGCACCTTTAGTCATTTATTTATACATATAAAAAAAATATCCCCAGGCTAGTGTTTTGGTGGACAACTTCACAGTAATCAGATTTTTTTTTAATTTCCTTTAAAATTTAACCAGATGAACATACAAAAACCTTAAACAGCTTTAAAAAGTCTGCCGCTCTCTGTTTTTATTACTGTTTAGCACTTAGCAATAAGGAGTGACTCAACACTAGGTGACTTGTAGCTTTTTCCAAAAGATTATTGATTATTTCCCAAGCAACACTACGACATCCTCAAATGACCAGTGAACAATATTCTGAAAATTAGGCTTACCTGGAAAAAGTAATATTTAAAAATTCTAGAGAATGTTTTTTTCCAGCTTATAAAATAAGGTTGTGTTTATTTTTATGCAATGTGGTAGTTCAACACTTTTGAAAGAAAAAGCTTTTATGCTAAAAAGAATTGAACACAGATGCAGACAGAATCAACACTATCTAAAAGTCAGCAGCTGAAAGTGGGTGTATTTTAATGACCTTTTAAGTTCCAGTATGCAATTTAGATGTCTCATATGTTGGAGAAAAATGTAGGGTTTTTTGTAACTAGTATTTTCAAAGGCAAATGTGACTTGATAGTTCTATATTAAATTATACAATTTCCACATGCTGGAAACGTATGTTTCTCCCTTCTTGACTCCTCTCTGCTGTGTTTTGCTCCAGCTTTGAGTCCTCTGATGTATTTGCTGTGAATTCTATAGGGATATTTCCAGTATTTTTAATTCAGGTTGGTAGTATCTCATGGTGGTTACAGGCATTTTTATGAGTAGTTTACATTCAGAAACACATAGCAGTATAAACTTAAAACTACAAAGTGCAATAATAAGTAAACGTAAATATCCAGAGCAATAAAATCCAAAGTATTACAATCAACACAAACTTCCTTGAAATTTACAGTTCCCTTAACACAGCCATGCATTTGACTTCTATTGGAAGTTATTAAACTGGATTAAATACTTGTATTTGTTTTATCTGGAGATTACTTTGGATTGTTTTTGTTTTCCATTGTTCTTCAAGTGTAGAAGAAATTTTGAATATATGTTTTGCTGGGAATTCCTTATATGTTGGAAGAACACTGTTCTTCCAGGTTCTTTGAGCACTCAACAGTTAGAATTACATTATCGTATAAATGTTTTCTTTTTTGATGTAAGAACTGGATGGACTGCCAAGAACATATGTATATATACATTTAGAGAGCCATTCCTCTTCATTGTTTGGACAGTAAATAAGCAAGTCTGAAACAGATGATAATTTGCACTGATAGACTTGCTTCAAAATGTAATATTTCAGCAGGATGTTTTTTCCAAAGTATGTTTTTGGAGGGGTGGGATTTTAGGAAGAATGAAAACTGTTTGAATGAACATCCTGGGCCTTAACATTTCAGAAGTAGCATACTTTTAAATAATAAAAATCCTATTTGTTATCTTTTTTAGTTAACATTTTTTAGGAGTAATTTAGAAATATTGCCTGAGAATGTAGGGGTGGTGGTGTTAAGGAAGTGAAAGCACATCTGAAGCTGAGACTTGCAAGGGGCTTTAAGGGCCACAAGAAGACCTTTATTACTACATCAAGCAGTAAAAGGTTGAACAAGGAAAATGTTGGCTTATCGTTGCACAGAGTAGTGACAACAGACACAGCTGAGGTACTCAATGTGTTCTTTGCTTGAGGCTCCATCAGAAGGTCTCACAGGCCTCTGTGCTTAGAGGCAGAGTTCAGGAAGACCTGCCTGTGGCACATGAGTATAACATCAGAGATTACTTGCAAGAACTGAAGTTATACATATCTGTGAGACCAGATGGACTGTATCCAACAGTGATGAGAGAGCTGGCCAGTGGCTGTGCAAGGCTAGCCTCTATCGTCTTTGAAAGCTTCTGGAGACTGAGGGAGATCCCTGAAAACTGTAGAAAAGTGGGGGTAGTACTTGTCCTCAAAAAGGGCCAAGCAATCTAGAGAACCGCAGCCTTACTTCACTGCCTCAGAAAATCATGGAGCAAGTTCTCTGGCAACACATATCTGGGCACATGGAGGAGAACGTGACTGGGAGCAGTCAGCATGGATTTACCAAGGGTGGATCATAACTGCCCAAACTAATTGCCACCTCTGATGAACTTCTGTGATTAGGGCAGAGCAGTGGATGTTATTTACCTTGACTGTAACAAGGCTTTCAGCATTAGGTACCACAATATTCTTGCATCCAAGTTGGGATGCTGTAGTTCGTATGTGTGATCTGAGTGAGTCAAAACCAGTGTATATGGTTGGGATCAGATGCTTGCGGTTAATGGATTGTACTCTACCTGGAGGCTAGCAAGAAGTGCAGTACTACAGAGGCCTATCCTGCGACCTATCCTACTTAATGTCTTTATCAATAACCCAGAGTGGCAAAAAAGGGAACTCTCATCAAGCTTGCAGGTGGCATCAAAGTGAAGGGAGTAGCTGATATGCTCAAAGGCAGATTGTTAACCAAAGAGACCCAGACAGACTGAAGAAATGGGCCAAAAGGAACCTTTTGAAAACCAACAAGGACAAATGCCAAGCCCTGCACCCGGGAGGGTATGGGCTGGGGGCTCCCTGCCTGCCTGGAGCGCGGCTCTGCCAAAACAGGCCCTGGGGCTTGTGTCAGACTGCGAGCTGGCGTGAGCCAGTACTGAGCCTCACAGGTGGCCCTGGTGTGAGCAGGCGGCTGAGCAGGTGATTTCCTGAGGTCCCCTGCAGCCTGAACTATCCTTTTAACTTCCAATAGTGAAATTCATCTTATCTGCAAAATGGACTCCTGAGGAATATATGACCTGTTTGTTCTCCTGTCATACAGAAGTGAACTGTGGCTACTGATATCTGCCCCGCACTGTGCTTGTAAAATCATTACATTTTCCCAACATCTAGATCAAAGTTTTAGAGCATTTACTGGTATATTTTCATATATCTTCAGGACAGCATGAATATCCCAGACACAGAAATGATCTTGGGGTCTTATTTGGCATCTGCAGGTAACAGCAAATTTAAAGAGGAAATTTATTGCCTATCACCATCACAGCAAGGGAGAAAAGACCACTGACTGAAAACATTCAGTTAGAATGTCCAGCACTCTGGGTAACTTGAGTTCCATTATTTTAGATAAAGCATATTAATTTATGATTATACACGGATTGGTGTATTTTTTCCACTCTCTAGTATTTTTGAGATGTAAAAAAATGTTCTAAGTTATCAAATCATATTAAGGCATTTTCTAGAAAAGCAAATAACTCATAGACTGGTTAAAAGGATAGCTAAGTGGAAAATGCACATTCAACTTTCTGTTCAGATCTTCACTAGAGAGGACCATTACCTGAAAATTATTTAGAATGTGGAGAGGTCAGAAAAAGGGAAAAGACTAGCTCTGAATTTTTTGCCATAATAATTTGATTTTGTTCTATAGTAAAGATTTTTTTCCCCATGGAAAACTTAATCAAAATTATTATGTTCCTCCACTGAAAATATATGTTGTCAGAACTCATTATTTTTATTTTCAATATTTTCTAAAACTATCCTGCTACTAAAAGTCTCTTTAAAAAAAATAAATCTATTAAGTACTCTTTGAGAACACCACTTCACTGTTTTCAGTTCAGTAGCTACAAAGCAACATCCATTCTAATTTTCTGGGAATCTGTGTAGGTTTAATGGTGTCAAGGGTCGGGATTTTAAATATTTTTTTGTCCTTGTCAATAACTCTTCACTGTCATCCCTTCTGCTTTCTTAATGTATAGTTACACTTAGTTTAAAAGAAGTATTTTAGCATTTTGGATTTAACTTTCTTGTTGTTTGTACCTGTTTACACTAGGTCTATGCTTTGATTACCTTTTCTGAATTCCAAGCTGCTCCAGTGATAAAAATGGTGTAAGTGAGATTGCTGTCAGGTTTTCCACCTCCATCATCAGCTGTATTTGCAGTTGGCATGCATATTTTTCTGTCCCTCATAGCTTCTTGTCTGGTGTTCTGACACTTTTCAATATCACTATGTTCATGTTCAATACTTAGTCTGGGCATTTTGGGAATAGTGGCATACATATAATAATACTAAATAATCCTGTCATTTCAGACTAATCAGAGCCTTTTGAGACAGCCAGCTCTTGAGTTTTATATTGATATTGATTTTGTACATTTCAGTATAACAGGCTGCCAATCATTAACTTTTGCAAACAAATACTATTCAGCAGCACATTTCTGCACAGTTGCAGTACATCTTAGGGCTTGTTTGTTATAAATTATGGTACAGTTGGTTTAATTATGAGGAATCTTTCATTGTTGTTTTTTATTGAAAAGAGCAGCTCTGCAATGTCATCTGATTTTCCTGTCAGTGATACAAACATTTGGGGTTTTTAGTTGTTTTTTGTCTAGTAAGCAAACTGATTCTGCTGATGGGCATGTTGTGACATACCTTTGTAAGAGCAAGTCCATAACCTGAAGAAACTTAGTTTCTTTAATCAATAATTGTATCTGTTTAGATCTTGAGTCCCACCTGTTTCTATCTACTCACTATTATCACGCAGCTTCTGAACACCTTCCTTACCCTAGCAGCCTGACGTACTAGAAAAGATACCAAGTTGTGGATATATGTGTAGCGGCAGCTCTTGAAAGGAGCTCCAGATGGCAGCAACAAAGACTGTCCACTGCCACTTGGCACTGCAGAGCTTGTTAAAAGCTAGTTGCTTAAGATGCAAGTAGGTTCACCTACATATAAATCATGCATGCCTTTTGAGGTGGATTGTTTATTTTTTTGAGAAGACTTGTCCACCCCCAGCCTGTTGAAAAATATGAGTGTTAGTTGTAACGCTCTGATGGATCTGTGGAAGAATTTACTGCAGTCTTTAGTGTTCACCACAATTAATTAGCTTTGAAACTGAATAAGACATAGGACTAATCTGTAAACACTGTCAGGGCATCTGAAAAATATGAAGCATAGGGGCCTATTAATACTTCCTTCAGAGAACAACTGACGTGACTTTGGCATAAATAATGAGAGCCTGTAAGTAATACGACACTTTTTTTCTCAGTTCAGTTTAAATTAGGCTGTGCAAAAACAGTGATGAGCAGACATTCTTAAAGGTGAGACTACAGTTAATAGGACTGTTTTGGCTAGTAGGGAAATGCAAGTTCTAAAGAATCTTCATCTGAGTTCAGTAAAAAAAGGTACAATAATTTCTATCATTATTTGCTAAGAATTATTTGCTTAGATTGGTCCATCTGGAGCTACAATCTTAGTTTAAGTGCTTATTCCTGTATCTTACCCTTTTCACTTCCAGATCCATTTTGTCTTGTTTTCTGAATATTTTTTATTCAGTATTTTGCTTGTATTATTGTTGTAACTTAACGTAATTATGTAATGTTATATAATAATTAATAGGTATAATGTGTTAGAATACATATGATGATTATAATAATATATTCTTATTATAGAAAATAAAATATAGTATATTATGGTAATAATTATACATGTTATATAGCTTCATTCTGCCTGAACTTCGTTCAGGACAGCTTCCATTATCATATAGTCTGACTAATTTGTGAAAGAACTGACAGAAGACACAGAAGCTCAGGTTTTTCCACTGCTTCAAAACAGGACAATGTTCAGGTTTTAGCCAGTACAGGTTTTAGACTGCTTTATACCTCTTTTCATACCTCTAGCCTTCCTGTCTTCCACCATTTACCATCTCTTCTGCTATAACTTCTTCCACACTGTTCTTCTTTCTGTCTTCATCTTTTATCGTTCTTGAAAAAAAAAAAACCAAAAACAAAACAAAACAATGCCACCAAAACCCAAAAAACTAACCTATCTTAGCCAGGTCAATTCATTTGTTTGTGACACAGCTGTCATACAACTAAAATGTCTTAACAAGTCTGATGCTACGTTAGCTAGGTCTCAGAGTGAATGTGCAGCACAGGTCTGTGTCTGTCATTCCAGCAGATAGGTCACAAATAAGAGGCAGCACTAGAAACAGTACATTCTCTTTATGCTTGTGCTGTTCTCTTCTTTATTTCTATGTGTCTTGTTCTTTTGTTTTCAGGAAAACATTTTCAGGAAGGAGAACAGCAGCAATACTAATTGCAATAGAAGCTTCTTCCTGGAAGAATGACAGGACAGACTGTCACATTTGTCTTCCTTCAAAGAAAGAAGAAAGAATAACTATTATTAAAATTAAGACCTTCTTTTATTGCTGTATACTCCATAATTGTTAGCTATTCCCACCCACCATTCTAAGAAAAGCAGGCAACATGTTTCAATAACAAAGATTTCCTACTCTACCACAAAAAATACGGGTTTGAGTTTTGTTGCACTGTTTAATATAGAAAAAGTAACATGCTTTTATTTTTGCTCTGTGTCATTTGCTCCATGATGCTCAAAATGCTGCTGGTGATTCTGTGGAAATATATTGTCAAGACTATGTTCCAGATACCTATAATAGGAGAGAAGCAGAAATTTCCTTGTACTACAAAACTCAAAAGCAGGTAGAAAATATCAGTCACCTGTTGAGAATAATGGACTTGTGGATTAAGATACCAAAGGTGATAAAATCTCAAGCTAAACAAATGAAGTCACTGCTTGTTTATTTCTCATAACAAACACCATATGAAGTAACTTAGGTGAATCTGTACTTTGATTAATAGCCCTTAGAGAGCCAGGCAGTTAAAAGTGGGAATGTGATATATGTGTGAGGAACAGTTTTCTGTCAACAAATAATGACATTCCCAAGAAACTGTGAGCTGTGTAACACCAGAATTATTGATGCCTGAAGTCCTAGGTGATGGGAGTTGAGCATTTTGAGTAACTGAACCGTGCAGAATATGAATCAGGCAAGATTTAAGACACTGGACCACTCAAAAAGTTGCTGACCATGAACAGTACAAATCAAGCTCCTCAGCTTGAATACATAGTTAATAAGTACTTAACTTACAGTACACAGCAGGAATCAACTACTATGAGTACTAGTTGTTCTCAAAATGAGTTGAGCACTTTGTGATTGCATAAATAATTAATATAGACCAATAGAAGTGGATCTGTGGAGTGAAACAGCTAGTGCTGAGGGCCTGACATTCACACCTGAAACATTTCATGACTTTTTAAACTTCAAGATTAATTTGACCTCATGGAGAACCTGCCCATTTGTGTCCAGAATAGATTAGGTGCACTCTAGAAGCACACTATCAGTTTAGTTTTCTACATAAAAGCAATCCAATTCTAGGACAATGTACTGGGTCTGAGCCCCATAGCAGCCCTCACTGTGCTGTGCTTGTACTGGTAGCTGAAATGGTGGTGATAACACCGAGCTGCACATTCAATCAGTTGTCAGGTACGGAAAAGAAAACACCAGTGAAAGACTGAATGGGTAACTAAGAGTCAGGGTTTTTTCTCTTCCTGTCACGGATATAAAGATTCACACATTTTTTCCTTGTAATGTGAAAAAAATCTTCTGTAGTCAGACTTTCTGTGACCAAATTCACTATTATTACATCAACACATAGAAAAGGACTTTATGTGCAGTGTAATGTTCGGGTTTTTTTAATGTAGTGTTATTGTTTTTTTCAGTAGATCAAACCAACAAATTAGACAAATTTCTGATAAAATATACGTATTAATATAAGGCTATTCAGTTCTTAGACTTCAGAGGTGAGATCAAACATTGTTAGAACCCTTTTTAGGCCTGAGAAGACCAATACCTGTGTGGGCTAGAACAATGAGGTATTTTCATTTTCAGGTCTTGATTCATGATTGCTATGATGTTAATCAAAATCCTGATAATATATAGTTGCACTAAACTTGCTCAGGAATACCATCTGTTTTACAGTAAGACGTGAAAATACAAAGACCACCTTATTTAGGGATACAGGATGTGTTACACACTATGCTTCCTTAAGTGTTTTAGCAGGGGCAAAGGGCAACCTCCCAAGTGGCATTTACCATTTGGGAAAAAAATGCATTCATACACATCTGTCAGCTTACAGGGGGTTGCTCATGTTTTAAGCAAAATGAGTGTCCAGCTTAAAGCATAATGAATTTTGGCATCTCTCACTTTCTGTATCTCACTTCAAGAAAGAGGTTTGAAAAGTGAAGAACAGAGGAAATATTTTTTTCCAAATCCAAATTCTTTATCTCTAAAATTCCTCTCTCTTTTTTTTTTTTCCCCTTGTTTAAGCTAAAGGTTGCATTTTGAGTTCAGTACACTAATCTATACATATGTATTTAACTATAAATAGTCATTAGTTCAATCTGAGAAAAAAACCCCGAATAGCTGTGATACAGTGAAACTGAACAGTCAGACATATTATGATAATGTAGCAAAGCCAGAGTCTGACCACACAGACTTGAAATTAGAGCAAGGGGAATAGAGTTTTGCTACCCAACAGGAGCAAAATTAATTCAGACGCTACCAGTCAGCATTCTTAAGAGTCCCATTGCTAATGAATGTTTGCCGTGGTTGTGCAGCCTTCATCCTTTAAGGACAATTTATGTAGTTTGGGAGGGAATGGGAAGACCTTGTCAGCCTTACCAAAGACCTTTGAGCTCATCTCTTGACACCTCGACTAGTCAGTGTGTATGACAGCATGTCAGAAAAATGTAAGACATAATTTATGCATAAGATGAAGAGACACATCATCTAAAAATGACAGTAAAATTACTCAAGATACTTCGGGAAGATAATAAATCTTATTCTATTGTTTCGTTTCTTTGTTCTCCTTTTTTACTATCATTGTTATTTTATTTTGCTATTTTTTTAGGCAAACATTTCAATACATCCCTTAAGTTCACATCCAGCTTTGATGTTGCTTTCGTAGTCTGGACTGGAATCCTCAAGCAGTTATTTTAGGACACTGCCTAGTAAGGAACTGAGGAGAAAGAATTGGGACCACAAGATATTTTTAATCTCACAACTCTACTACCTTTGCATTTCTTACTTAATCGTTATGGTTTCTCTGGGCCTTTTACCTAATTATTAACTGATTGCTTTTTACTTCCACCTCATCCTTATGTTTTTTCTTCCACTTTTCTACTAAGTGTCTTCCTTTTCCCATTTTATAACAAAAATCTTGATAATTTTGCAATCATTTTACTATGCTTGGTTTATAACATTATAACTTCTCTTGTTTACTCTCTAGTTACACAACCTTGAGAAAATGTAAATGAAGGACTGGCAATAGCACTGTATTTGTAATGTAGACATAACCTTTCCTCAGTATCTTCATAAGAATTTTCCCCAATATGCCTGTGCTTTTCTTTTTTTCCTACATTTTTTTCTCACATTTTATCTTCACAGAACACAAGACTGCTGCCTTTTCCCCATCATGTATTTGTCACTTTTTTTCTGATTTCCATGTTTGGGGTCTTCCCAGATATACCAGTGCTTACCTGTTTCTTCCAGACTCACACTGTAAGTCTTTCTTGTTTTTGCCCCAGGCATGGTACTGCTCTTGGTCTCTCAGCAAATACAGTGCTGTATCTCTAGACTTTACTGCATACACCTAAGGGCAGATGAGAGAAGAAACAACACTAATCAGTCTGTTTCATATCATGCAGGTATGGGAAGCCCATTTAAGCTGCTGTCAGTGTGCACAGGCAAAGGTGAATCTGTAATGACTTCTCCCCAAGAGGAGAGCAGAGGACACACAAGCTTAAGCTGAAGAACTGAGCCTGCTTACCAAATACGTTGTCAAAAAATGATTTTGGGGAAGTGATGGGCAAAAACTTCGAAGTGAATAATTAACTGCTGAATTCATTCTTCTGGTTTGTCTTAGTGCTCTTAGCCTTTTGTGTTATGACTTGAATTTATTAGTTGCCAGATTTTTAGTTGTTCAATTTGTTCTCAACATATTGGGCCATATTTCATTGCATCTATTTGAGATGTGATTTGTGCTACATTAGTTGTGATCATTTGTCAGTCTTAATTATAGGTGTTCAGAATATGAGTGAACGAAAGAAGTCATGAGCTTTAAAACCCTTGCTGTCACACAGTGTGGTGGTGTGCTCCCCACTGGGCCTCCCCCTCTCCCCCCCGCCTTTATTTCCATAGCAATACTTAAGTGATAACCACCAGCAGTGGTCGTAATGGATGCCTCTGGCCCTGATGGCTGTATCCCACTCAAAGTGGATATGGGGGAAGACAGATAACAAGAAGATAGCCAAGGGCTAATTTGAACAATAAGCCCACCTAAGAGTGCTGGTCAAGGTCTGACTCAAGCCAAGAAAGGAACTCAAGAAAGAAACTAACTTCTGTAGTCAGTATGCAAATAAGACTGAGTCAATTATCTTACTCCATGAACAGTGGACAGCCCAGAGTCCGCTGAGCTCTCCTGCATGGCAGTGGGCTGCACGCCAAGATCTCCCCTTGAGCAGGGATGCTTCTCAAGGTTACTCGTCAAGGTTGAGAGATCCCTCACTGCAACAGAGTCTCGGTAAGTGATTAGTAGCATGCTAAACTGAAATTTTAGCTAAATGGTATAAAGGATTGATTGTGCACATATAATCCTTTAGATAGAAACTGTTGATCAAATCTGAGACTAAGTCTAGATCCAGCCACACCTAAACTCCCCTCTGAGGGTGGTTCTTACTGAACCTCGTGATCCAATGGGAGGGTCTCCCTGAAAGTTTTGTCTGGTCCAGTCCTCTGTGCAGTAAATAATAAAGTACACCTTGCCATCGACTCTTGTTAAACCACTGTTGCATTTACTATCAAACTTTGTTACATTGCTGTTTTATACCAATAAATGTATTGCTGCTTCTGTCTTACAAGTGAAGTGTGTCACCCCATCCACAACACACAGGTTTAAGAAAATTCATGTTTAGGCACAATAGAGAAATGTTAAAGACTTTCTTCTCATACAAAAACATTTTGATCACTCTATGACTAGACCACTGTAGGATTTATTGGTTAAGTAAATTGAATCACTGTATTCACTTAAAACTGGTATATATCTATCAATGATGTTAGATATTAGGTTTAACCTCCCAAAGAAACTAAGCAAATAGTCTGAGCTTCTAAGATATCCCTATCACGAATGGAGAGAAAAAACAGAAGATTTATCTCAAAGATGTTAGACATCTATCTCACCATGAAGTCAACCACTCTCTGAAAACTGCAGTTTATTTCAATTAAAGGAAGTCTAAATAAAAGCTGACGTTTAAAGCATGCAGTTGAACTCCTTTTCAGCTCTTTTTATTGTTTCAGGTGACCCACTTTTTACAGAGCAGAACATCAGCCTATATAAAATTAATTGTTTGTGAATACTTCAGAATATTCGCATCAATGTTTTTACATTTCTAACTTTAAACCCATCAGAGATTTCACATATCAAAGGTTCTATGATTTGCTGAAAGACAAGGAGTGTTGGGGAAGAAGTGTTAAAAGTAGGGACAGTCTATTTTGGAAAGAACATGACGGCTCAAGCACCACAGATAATCGACATTGAGGTCAGATTTCTTTTACCATCCAAACTAAAATGTTTCTGGAAGCGAAATGCTTCTTTAGGCAAAATAGGCATTTCTGGAGTAAGCTTTATTAATTCTTTTCAGGTTTTTTGGTTTTTGTTTTTTAAATTGATCGTGAACTAAACCAGAGGATTTAATGATTTTACCTATGTGGTAGAACAGTTACTGTATTTAATTTTACTAGCTGATTAACAGTTATTGAGTCATGCATCTAATTCCAGACATAATAGTGGAAAGTCAGAACAGGAGATTCAGGAGGGATATGAAGCTTCAAGTACTTCCAACAGGCTCCTTAAGAACTGGCCACCAATAATATTTTCTTTGTTTGTGTTTGGAAACAGCAGAGTCCTGTGGTATTCTTATAAAGACCGCAGCAATGTAAGCAGTTTAGAAAGAGTTATGTCTAGAACAAAGATCATATGTGTGTATATATAGCAAGAAATCTATTTTTTTTCCCCATTTTTTCTCTTTTCTTTGAAAGTATAGTCAACCAGTTTGTGGTTAACAATGTTTATTCTTATTTTTTTAAATAAATATGTAAGTACATAAAGTAAAATTCAAATAGTGAACAAATTATAATTGTCATTTAAATTCAGCACATGCACAAGCATAATATATAACTACCAAAAACAATGTTTCCTAATTACCCAGGAGTCCAGAATGGACTGTTTACTTAATTTACTTTTAATCACTTTATTTTGTATTTTCTCAGCTGTATATGCAAATGACATACACAATGTCACCTCTGGCATAGATGTGGGTGAAAGAAGGAAAACTATTAATTGATCTTTAGGCAGAATTGATCCCCCCAAAGCAGTAGGCTTTAATCTGAGTCTATAAAGAGAAATAAAATGAAACTACACGAGTTCTTGGTCCTGATGTTTTCTCATACAGATGGAAATCATAAAAAAAACAGTTGAATTCTTTTGACTATGGTTATACAATTCTGAAATAAATGGAGAACCTGGAGCTAGGTTAGAGAAAGACAGAAATATACTGAGTATATTAAAATAAGAAAAAAATCTACAATGATGCAAAAACCCCAACCTTTCTGAAATGTTATAGCTTGAACAATAAATGAAGATAAAACTTCATGCCAGCATGAAACACATCCATATTATCAGAAAAGAAGAAATTAATCTGGTTTTTAATTTTCAAAATAAGTACCTGAATACAGAAAAAGTAGTTTATGTATGTATTATAAATATATTGTTGTATAAACTTGGTGTCTTTTCTTAAAGAGAACAAGAAAAATCTAAACCCTTTTTCTGCCTTTCTCCTTCTTGCTTCACTTAGAAATGAAACTGCTATCTCTTCAGTTGGCACAGCATAGACCCTAATTGATCCTGAACTTCCTTGTGGAATATCAGCACTGTTTAAGATTTTTCTGTTGAATTTGCGTAGGAAAAAGACTGTTTAAATCAGTACAACTTATTGAGTTCTTCTGATGAAAAAAATGCATTATGATAAAAAATACAATGATCAATTACTTTTCTTATCGTCATGTAAATATAATTAACACCACCACCAGCCGCCTTCTCCCCCCCCATCCCCCCACCCCCAGTATATGTAGAAACCCACATTCAGATCATATTCTTATTTTGGGCCATACTTACACATGTGTTATGTTAGAATGAAATTACATCATGGCTTTAATGTTAACCATGAATTATCTCCAAAATGACTTCATTACAACTTTGTATGCATTTATTTTTTTCCCAGGATTTTTTTTTTTAAAAAAAGTGTTTTAATTCCTGAGTATAAATTGTTATGAATATATTTTAGCTGAACATAGTTTCACAGAGGGTAGTAACAGAGGGCTGAGTGAAGTCGTACAGAAAAATATGTATTAAGCTGTGATGAAAATCTTCAGATGAGTCAAGCTTAGTAATGTCTGTTTCCACCATTGACAAGATTTTAAAGTCGTAAGTAAGCAGCCAAAACCTACCTAAATGCTTCTAATGATATTTAAATATTTTCATATGTATTTTAGTTGAAGGGAAATATTATGATGAAGTGAAGACTTTTTCCGAAATAAGAGTTGGACAACCTACAACTTGACCAGATTTGATATGTTTCACTGTTAAGAAACAAAGAAACAGTTTAGTAAACTTACAGTTACTTAACATAGCTTTGGTAATATCAGCTGAACTCACCTTGAAATTTGCTAAGAAATACGTCAGAATCAGAAAATTATACATACCTTTGGAAGGAGAAACTCTGCTGATAGGGTCCTTGGGGTTATAGTAGACAAAAAATTATATAGCCTTATTTTGAGTAGTCTGGAATCGCAACAAAGAGGACAGTACAGCATAGGTGGTAGATAGCTTGCAAAAAGCTCTGTCATTTTAATGGTACCAAAATCATATTCTTTGGAAGGCGTTCAGCAGCACTTGAAACACATCAGGAGATCAGACTAAAACAAACTTAATTGGCATCAAGTGCTGAAATGATCATGATTTGCAAAGGAAAGAAGAGACTAATCTGAATAGTGTTTTATACATATAAATATGTGTAGACATCCGTGTGCATTTCTGTGTGCATGCGTGTGCATGTGTGCATGAATATGTCTGTGTCAGAGGGAAATACGATAGGTCATACACCACAAAATCATCTGTGAACTGTCTTGTGCAGTGTGCCATAGCTTGTCTATAATAAGGAAGAGACTTTAACTTGGACAGTCTGTTTAGTTGCATAAGAATTCCATTTTTTTAGTGGCTGATGATGGACTTACTGATAGAAAAAAATAAAATTAGAGAATTGTCAGATATCTCAGCATGCTTGTTGACTTCACTGATTTCAAGACAAGTTGATATAATGAGGTCTTTGACATGGAGCTCACTTAAAACAGATTGTATTACTCTTTTTAATATTTTTTTTTTGCTTATTTACTCAAAAAAATCTAATTATATTTTTAATCCCTGTATTAAACAAATGTATTAAAGAGGACAGGTATTAAGATAACCATTAAATAATGAGCTGACTGAATTTATCCCCTCAGACAAATTAAGATGTTTTGTAACCTTAAGAACATTGCATGGATACAAACAGCTCCACTTTGGAATGTAAAATCTGTCTGTTCCACGTTCTGCCAAAGTCATGGTATGGCAAATGGCTGATAATGTAATAATATGGATGATTTGGAAATATTCCCAATACAGCAATAAAATAAACAATTTGGATAGCAGAGAAAAAGTATTTTAAACATATTAAGCTCTTATACAAAGAGATAGAAACAAAAAAATAAAAAGGCAGGAGAATTGTGGGTCGTTATATGTAAGAATTCCATATTTTTTAAACTGGTACTGGAATTTGTGCTGTTTTATGTGAAGTCCATTGCAGGAACTTTGTTTCATTGAGTTTTTTGAACTCAGGTGAGTAAAATAGTCCTCAAAGTCCCTGAAAATATGAATATAACAATGAACTTAATCTTCAATTGAACATTTAGAAAAAACAGGAAGGCAAGTCTAGAACACTTTGGTGGAAAAGCTTTGAAGTTACATGCCTCTCCTGACATGAATTGTTGCTTTTTATCTCATTTTTTAATTATTAGGTGTTGCACATTCCTAGAACTGGAATATCAGAAAGGTGACAAGTGAATGCAAAATTCAGAATGTACAAATTGAAAAATTTTAAGAAATTATTAAGACTAATGATCTGCCCTGTACTCATTTTCTTATTTGTATGGGATTATATGTATTTCAGGTCATAAAAATTGTAAAGCAGAACTGTGTTTACAAACATATTTTAAATGGGGAGATGATCATAAATCATTAATTATTACTCTCTAAAAGTAATTAGTCTTGACTAATCTAAATTCTTTGAAATGTACACCACGTTATTTCAAAAGAGAAGAAAACTCAGTCTTCTTAAAACGGAAGGAAAAGAACACTTCAACAATATGGTCATTTCTTCTAAACTGAACATTGCCTTTTGTTTCAGCTATTGAAAAACAAAATTCAGTAGTAATTTGACACACCTCTTTTTTATGCAAATGTAGTTACATTTAAATATAGCAATAGACTTACATGGATGAACCGGTTGCCACACAGAATGCTGTGAATACAGAGTGGCAATAAATATCTTTATTTTTACTGAAAAGGCTTCATTTTTTCACACAGCAATATCATATCTATTTCAGTGAGCATGGTAGTCATAGTTTACCTTAACTGGTGTCGTCTTTTAAGGAACCAGAGGGACCTTGACAGGCTTGAGAAGTGGGCCCATGTGAGTTTCATGAAGTTCATCAAGGCCAGGTGTGAGATTCTGTACCTGGGTTGGGGCAATCCCCAGTTGTACAGACTGGGGATTGAGTGGATTAAGATCAGCCAGGCAGAGGACTTCAAGATATTGGTAGGTGAAAAATTAGATATGAGCCAGCAATGGGTGCTTGCAGCTGAAAAAACCAGTCATATCCGGTGATTCTCCCCCTCTACTCCACACTCGTGAGACCCCACCTGGGGTACTGCATCCAGCCCAAGGGTCACCAGTACAAGAAAGACATGAACCTGTCACAGTAGGTCCAGAGGAGGGCCACAAAAATTATCAGAGGGCTGGAACACCTCTAATATGAAGACAGGATGAGAGAACTGGGGCTGTAAGAAAGGAAGGTTTCGGGGGAGGCCTTATTGTGGCCATTCAGTACTTGAAGGGGGCTTGCAAGAAAGATGGAGAGAGACTTTTTACCAAAGCCTGTAGTGACAGGACACAGGCAGAGATGTTCCATGGCTTGTGTACAATTGTTGCACCTGTATCATTAGAATAACCTGTATCATCTACTGTCTTTTCTTGTTCAGACAGAATGCAAATACCTCCAAGCCACCTGATTCATGTGTTTGTCAACATCAGTGCTTGTTTTCAATCCCCTGCTAAATATATTTACTGTAAATGTGATATTTCCAACTCAAAACTTCTTTTGTTTTTTAAAAATCTATTACTTAGCTTCCAATATGGCATATTTGCAGACCAAGTGATGCTTTGTGTCTTTAGTCTAGTAGATGTATTCTGTTTCATTGCTGCCTTGCTGACAGCTGCAGCAAGCCTGGCAATTACAGAGAACATTAAATGAAAATAATTGTCAGCATTTGTAGACATGCAGCATCTAATGGGGCAGCAGCATGAATGCTCATTCTAGGATTCCCTGACATATGCAAGATCTGCTACTTTCAAACTTTTTTTAGCACTTAAAAAAAAATCTTATTTTATATATATTCAAGAAATATTCTTTGCTTAATTTTCCTTAGTTTAGGTATTCACCTGCACTGACTTTGCCTTGTACCAGTTTACAGATTCACTCTTCTCACAGACTGAGATTTTTCCTCTAGGGTTTCAAGAAAAATAGAGACCTTTTTCTTGAAATATTTATTTTAGCCTGAGTTTTGGTTTAGGAATAAGTGCAATGGAGTCACAGAACTATACCTCTTTGTACACCCAAGAGACATGGTGCTCTGGCAATTGTTCAAGGTTGTAGAGTAAATGAGGTTACTTTTTACAATCACTCTCATCTTTGCCTACTTATTGCTGTAGAAATTAGAAAGTCAATAATGAATGAGGCATAGAATTGTGGGAACAGAAAAGCTGTCGTGGCAAGACTGGAAATTCAAACGAGCATGATTCATACATAAAGAATCATAGACACAAAAGTTCTCACACAGAATTTTTTCCCATGGGTTGTCAAGCTGACCTGTTCATGTTAACCAAATCCAAACCACTCCAGTATTATTGAGCTGCTTCTTCTACATGTTCATACTGACTATAGTCACTTTAATTTATTATATAAATGGTACGCATTACTATATTGTTCGCTGCTCTACACCACAATGCTTCAACTTTTAGATGTCTAACAGGCTATAGGCTTCAAGGTGTCCAGAAACAAGACAGCTTTTTACACAAAGTATACATCAGTAGATTTGCTGCTGAAAGCATTGCATCATACATGACTGGTAAAGCTGATTGAATGAGCTTCAAGCCTCAAACAAAAAAGTAAATTATTCATTATACACTAAATCCTTTTTGATTACAATGAAAAATGTTAAGTAACACTTTTACTTAATGTTAACTAAAATTGCAATAAGACTCACCTATAATGCCAATATTGGTGGTGTTTGGGTAATTTCCTGCTGTAGAGCTGGTTTCTTATTTACAGAAAATGTCCTTTCATACTGAAAACCTTTAGTGTAGCAGAATCTGTGAAATCTTGGTGCAGTCCTGGGTTTGCAAGTCTGAGAAATTTATATCCATTCTTTAGCTTTTGTATGCCACCATTCCTGGCTTTATAGAATTGTGTGTTTTCAAGAACAGTGTTTCAAACCTGGTTCATTTAGGTTGTGTTTACTAGTTACCTTATATAAACAATGATATCCTGGCCCTCAGGACTAGATAACTCATATTCAGTGCAGAATGCTGAAGACAAATGTTGCCCACTTATTGTCTTGGAAAGGATGAAGGTGTTGAGTCAGGTATAACTACTTTATAGCAGCCTCAAAGGAAATGTCTGCACAACTCATGCTGATGTATTTTTAGTTCATATTAGATTTTAGATTTAAAATACCTCATTTGAAGAATGTTTGTTAGCTGAATAGCTGTGATAGTCTAGGGGTCAGCAAGACTGAAAAGTTTCTAGATGCAGGATAAAAATAGAACAAATTTGCCATGCTCAGTATTGTGTTTGATCGTACATGAATTACACAGGGTAACACTGTCCTGGTTATGTCTTTATGCATTTTATTTTCATGAATAAAGGTGAAAACCCTTCCTGTAAAACACACCATGCAATGGGTCTCTGTAGAGCTGTGTGCAGTATGATGATGTGTTTTATGTTCCTTTACTTTGGACATTAGGAAGAACGGAACTGAGTTGTCTGCACGAACAGAGGATTCCCCATTAGATTCATCTTGGAATGACTGTGTTATCTGCGGAGCATTTCAGACTTGTCATTTTAGTGGCCAGGAAGTGGTCCAGGAGGACAGCTTTCCAACATCTATGAGGCTGGCAAAGTCAAAGCTCTCATTAACCAAGCTCTTCACTGGGCGAGTGAACAGATGTTGGCACTGTTCATCTCTTCTACTGCGTTGTGATTACAAAAATACTTGTGTTATGTACCTCATGATGAAATACATCAAAGATACATCAGAGGTTCCTGTCAGGGGATAAGATTTTCCAGTTCTGAAGGCATTGATGCTAAAAACATACTGCCGACACACAACACTTTGGGGTCAAAACAGTTCCGAAACAAATCTGTTAATCTGTTTCTCTTTATTTATATGAGCAATTCAGCAACAACTAGTGACAACAGCAATACAGGGTCATGGTATTTACCATGATCTCTGTGAAAGGCCTTCAACACCTTTTCAAGTGAAACATTTATTTTCCACATATTGATTTTATGTATAATGAGTTCATCCTGTTCCTATAGAAAATATTTATAATTATATGAGCTCTTTCATGTCCTCAAACTCATATTTATTTCCTCATGCATGTCTTATGCATGAGGAATCTTATATTTCGTATTACACCTAATAGCTTCAGCAGCAAGCATTAATACAGATCTAAGTACATTGCATTTAGAATATTTTTAGAAAAAAGAAGAAAGAAAATGGTTGTGATATTAGCTAAGTGGAAATATACACTCTACTTCGTATGCTGTTGCTTTTAGACCTGTAATAAATGTCTTGGAGGTCAGGAAAACCAATTAGTAAGAGGTTAGCCTGGGTTCCCACCAAATAATTTTCCTTTAATCTCCTGCCAATGCACAATATTTTGTCAGATTATTCAATGAATCAAGTAAAAAGCAGGTTGTCTAAAACTCTAATAGTCTGGATTTTCAAGGTAATTGGTATGATAATAGACACATTATTAGTCATTATTTTGTCCTTTTTGCATCACTAAATGGTTTCAACGTTAAGGTAAGAACATATAAATTAAAATTGTTAAAGACACTTATTTATCAAGAATGACTTCACCTGTGTGTACCAAATGCTGAAATCAGGAATGAGAGCTTTAGCTGACCATCAGAGATCTATTATCAGTTTGTAAATTGTTGTACAGCTCTTCTTATACTGATAGATTAAGGTTATTACATAACCTCAGTAAAGTTGAACAAATTAATCATACCTGATGTTCCAAGAGAAGCATTTTTCTTATAACTAAATTTTTAGAGGAAGAAATTTCTGCACCATTATTTTTTACCTTCATTTGTAGACAATGATTTATGACACACTAGTATTATTGTAAAGGACTGACTCAACTTCCTAAACAGATGGAAATCAACATCAACAGTATTACTTTAGTGTAGAAATGTTTCTGTTGTCTTCACATTTTAAGGCAAAGCTGTATGGTAAAATGCACTTTCATTTTAACATTTGGCTTGTATCTGAATTACACTTGACTTTTCTGATCAGAGGTAGCCTGAAGCAAGAGAGTGGAAATAGCTGGGATCTGCAAGTCTGGGGAACTTATGGCCATTCTGTGGCCTTTGGACAACACTCTCCAGCTTTAAAATCAAATGAGGTTCTCACAAAAACATTAAAATAAATAAAGAAAAAGTTTGATACTACTTTCTGACATATAGCTATGAGTTCACACTAAACCAGGACTCAATCTCAGATTTTTACACTTTATGGCCCCTTCATATCTCACTTACTATAACAGTGTCACTGAGATTTGACATGTAGGTAGAAAATTCGATTCAGACACCTGATTACAAACTAAATCTCACCAAACTTTTGTTGCATAAACCTCATTGCTAGCTAATTTCACATCTATAAGTGTCAGCCAGCCTGTTACCATCTCATTTTCTGTCATTATCTTACCCAGTCATTACAAAACCCTTTTCTGCATAAAAATAATGACAAGTACAAACTCATACTGTGGATTTATACTCACAAAACTCCTGTAATGTTTCTTAGCTAAATTAGACCATATTCCCCTTTATCCTCATTCCCAGCTCTGTTCTACACAATGCTAATTACGTGCTTCATGGCTTCACACTGGAGACCAGCTTCCTTATTTAAATCAGGACATCAGCCACCAGTTAGGTAGACTGCACTGCTGGGTGACACACTTACACTTACTCAGCACCCAGTTCCCTAGATACACCTGACCTGTTCTTACACCGCATTGCATGAGATCAGCTTCCTGAGGAAAACCAGCTTCAGACAAGTGCTCTGGTTTTTTTAGATGGCTGTAATTTAGGTTTAGGTATGTGAAAGCTACACCTAAACATCAAATGATGTTAAATGACATCTAAATGATCCTACATGGTAAAAAAAACAAACAATAGAACAGAAAGCATGAAGAGATCATCCCTTCTTCAACTCCAAACCCGAAGTGTATCAGCCTTTTGGAGCATCTGTCTCTTGCAGTATTAAGGCAACTTGCTTACTTAACATTCAGGTGACTAAAGCTGAGTGAAATTAAAGTAGAAATTAGTAATTATGCGTTGGGATTTTTTTGCTTTTTAGAGGCAAACTGAGTTATACATAACAGTTATTTGACATAGAATAAATAATAAATAAATAAATAAATAGATTGATTTTTCTGAGGTAGTATAAATCAGAGGAGGTGGGCCATTAAAGCAGAAACTTAGAGCTTTCATATGCCTCCAGGTTTTTTCTTTGTAATGTTGTAGACATTACCACTAAAGCATTAAGCACTGTGATGGTGAACTCTGAATTCAGTCTTTTCTAAACATCACTGATACAATTTTACTATTCATCTACCCTTTGATGAATGGTTGATTATTTTTCACTCATACGTCATTTTCACAAAACACTTTTTAATTTGTTTTATTACCAGGATGTGAATATTTTGCTACTGCATACAACTCAAAATACATATAATCATAAGACATTATGTGGAAGTTTAACATGGCAACTGTTATACTTCATAAACTCTATAGCCTGGCATATATAGAGACATTTAAAGTACCATATTTCCAATGACTTATTTTCGACACTATTATTCAAAAAACAAATCTGTGTATACTTCCTGAGGAGAAAACTCATATTATCCTGTTTCTCTGGAAGATTTTTCAGGATATTCTTCACTTATCAATGAACACAGAGTTTACTGGGGAACTTGAGAGAGAAAAAAAGTAAAAATGGACTAATGAAGCACTTTGTCTTCAGCTGTAGGAAATTTCATCTTGGATCAATTTTTTTCATGCTGGCTAATTGTAATTTCTTTAGCAACCCCCGGTAGCTTCAGGTAGATATTATGATGATTTTGAAGAGAAAGATCAATTAGACTGACATAAAAAATAATTGATGAAAAGAGGAAAAACATAGACATTATTATTTTACTGGCTGGAGCTTATTAGTATCATATTGCACTATATTTTGCTTGAACTCAAGTTAGCCTCTGGATTTCTTGCTTGACGTACAGAGTCAAAGATGCAAAAAGTCCATTTGATAAGAAAGAAATGTATCATAATATTTATGTTGCAATAGAAAATGAAACTATAATTCCTAATTCTTCTTAGAATGTTTCAACTTCCCAGAAGCATTACTCCAATCTAGTCCTTGTTCAAATAATCAGAGTAATTAAAGATTTTATTTTTGTAAGATTTTACAATATTGAAGTGTAGAACCTTAAGTTTTAAGCAAGTCAATTAAAATAGACTACTGTTATGGATTTAACATTTTTAATAGATTTCTGTTCTGTATTTAAGCAAAATCTTTCATACTGGGCTGTTTTATTTTTGAGTCTTATTCTGAGTTTTCCCAAAGCAGAAGGGAATCTGTGTTATACATGTAAAAACCCTGTCTGTATCATGCTTTTGAAAAATTAAATATAAAACTCATAAAAAAGAAAAAAACAAAGAGGTTGATTTTTCAAGATGCTTCTGGTCTCTGGTAGATCTCAGTAAATAGTGTAGTTTCATCCTGGAAAGTTATCGTGGGCTACTTCTGAGCCAAATTTTGTCCATATACTGCTACAGTACTATGTATTATCTAACCTTACTTTTGATTTCTTCCACATGTCAGACCTTAGGGGGAGGGAGAAATTCAGAAAAGTTCCTAAACTGGAAAATGTCTGGCTCAGATGTGATATATGAGGATTGGAGCCCTCAGTTCAGTTCATAGCAAATCCAAAATCTTAAGTTGCTGTTAAATACAGATTAAGCCAGTTATTTTTTCCCTGAATGGATGTGAAACACCATGTACATGAATTACACCAGAAGGCAGCTTCTGAACCTACTCTCTCTCAGTTGTTACTTACCATCATATATGAGCAATGGACTGCTAGCATCTAAATGTACTTTTGTTTCTGCTAAAATAAATGAAATGTCCTACACAGACCTGTTGGATATTGTATTTTGTTTTCTTCTCTGATATAATTCCATCCAGTTAGATCCTGTTATTCTGTGCCCTTGATAGACTTTATGCATGTGAACATGTCAAGAATGGGTGTCATTTTAAAATATTAACTTAAATGTTGTTAACAAACTTTGTTTCAATGTATTTGTATGTTATTAGATTTTTATTATATCTTATATTTTGCACAGAAATTATTTTATCTGTATATTATTTACTTTATTATACAATGTTAACAGATGAAAGAAATATGAGATGCATATTTAAGTAAAATTCATATGTGCCCAAAACCTGAAAAGGTGTTGGTCATATGAGCAACAATACCTTGTATAAGACATATATACAGTATACAAATAGTAGCATTTCTTCACCTGCCCTATTGAAAGAACCTAGGCCTATAAGAGATATCATACCATCATAGAATCATAGAATGGTTTGGTTTGGAAGGAACCTTAAAGATCATCTAGTTCCAACCCCCCTGCCATGGGCAGGGACACCTTCCACTAGATCAGGTGCTCAAAGCCCCATCCAGCCTGGCCTTGAATGCTTCTGGGGATGGGGTTTCCATAACTTCTCTGGGAAACCTGTTCCACTGCCTCACCACCCTCAAGAGTAAAGAATTCTTCCTTATATCTAATCTAAATCTACCTTCTTTCAGTTTAAAGCCATTACCCCTTGTCCTATCACTACACATCCTTGTAAAAAGTCCCTCTTCAGGCTTTCTTGTAGGCCCCCTTTAGGTACTGGAAGGCTGCTGTAAGATCTCCATGAAGCCTTCTCTTTTTCAGGCTGAACAACCCCAACAGTCTCAGTCTGTCTTCATAGGAGAGGTGCCCTAGCCTTCTGATCATCTTCGTTTATTGAAAGCTGAGTTGATTCACGTTAAGCTAAATATTATCTTCTCAGCTTGTCCCTATTTTCTTAATAAAAAGCTTTCTAAAAATTCTCTTCCTTTTTTTCCTTTTCATTTTTAATATGTATTTGTTTTGATCCTGTATTACACATATTGTCTTTGACTTAAAGAGCTTCACGGAATAGGATATGTCTTACGCTTGAGAATATAAGGTTATTATACAGTTACAAGTTTTGATGAACAGACTACACTCTTTCCCTGAGGCATACATCTTGAAACTCTACACCCCGAAAATGGTATCCACTTCTAATTTCTCCTCCTCCACCCTGGCCTCTGAATTAGCTAATGATCATGTTACTTGAAACTGAGAGAGAAGAATACGTAACCCAACCTAGAAACTGGAAATTATTACTCTGTGTCAGGACTTCTTGACAAAGGCTCAAAACCAAACTGCAGCATTTCTTTCTCAGCAAAGTGATTGCTAAGGTGACCATCGCTACTTTTACTTTCTGTCCTGAAAGACAATCAAGTCTTCATCCTCTAATACACACTTAAACTCCCAAATTGAAGTATCATGAAGTTAATCACATTTCAAATCAAAGAACAAAAGATCAGGGATTCTGCTGAAAATATGGTAATAAACGCCAAATGTATTTTGAAAGAAAATCACTTGCTTCCGTATTTTCTATGCGGAGGATTTTCCTAAAGAATAGAGTGCTGTCCTCTCCAGGAGGATTTTAGAATCCTTTGCTGTTGAAGAAGCTGTAGTGAAAGCCAGTTTCTAGTCATACTGTCCTCAATAGATCAGATGGTTTTGTGAATGCTAAATTGAGAAGGACACTTCTTTTCCTTCCCATTAAAAAAGATGTATGGTATGGCACAAAACCCATGGAAAATGTAGGTGCAGTATCAGTACTGCAGCTCCAACTTTGGGTAACTAGGGACTCTTGATGGAAGATGAGTGTTTTCAAAATGCATTGCTCTTGCAGAGAAATCAGAAATACAGTTGCTCTGGGAAGAAAATTTGACAGAATAGAATTATTCTTTCAGAGTTCTGGCTTTGAAATCTTGTCGGTTTTCACATCATGGACTTTTTCCTGAAACTGAGCCTTGAAGAGAGATGTTCTATATTATTTACTATGGAAACTTTATCAGTATGCGAAGAACAGTCATATTTTTACTATGGTTATGTCTTGGAAATCCATCTAGATTATAATAATTTGTTTAGCTTTTCTCCTAAGAACCATATCTAAAGAGAACTACAGTGAATCAGAATACAGAGACATAGATAAGAACGGAGCAAAGCAAAGATGACTGTGAGAAGTGCAGATCTAAAAGAGAAAAAAAAAAGTATTTTCTCATGAAATGTACTGTGGTTTTAAAACTTAATTCCAAATCCATATCAAAAATAAAGAAGTTAATTCCTTGAGGAAAGGAACCCTAGTAAAAAAATATTTAAGGCAACCAAAAGTATATATGTGTGTGTGTGTGTATGTGTAGGTATCTATATATATTTTTACAAGCAACTTTTTTTTACTGTAAGCTTTATGTCATGTTTTCAAACAGACTTATTACTTGTTGATTTTCTCTCTGTCTGCTCAGCCTCCACTCTCTCAATTCCCAAAGTCAGGTTTAGTTCTCTGTCTGCCATCTTGGAATGTTCTTGTAAATCTTACTTTCTTTCTGCTAAGAGTAAGGAAAATTGACAAGATCTTTCCCCATAAATGTATGGGAAAAGTATCATTTTAATTTTCCTGAAAGAATATTTCGAGTATTTTTCCTCCATAAGGTTCCAATTCTTGTATTTTAAAATTTTTATTTCAAAACTCCTGAAATTCCCTTAACTCTGTGATCACTTCCCCTTGTATTTTCCAGATTTCATTGCTTGATTAAGACGCTGTTCTCCTAAGGCTTATTGTCTCAGTCCTTATTACAGAGGTCTGAATGGCAAGCATCTTAGATTCCAGAAAGTGTACTCCCCAGCTAAGGATGTCAACTGCCTGTGTTTTTTTGGCAGTAATGGTAAACTCCAGCAAAGGATGGTACAATTTGTATTCCCTCAAGACTTGGGTCCTCTAGTGCTCTGTAATTTACTTTTGTTTTTGAAGAACCAAGATACGTATTTTGAGTGTTTGTACTGTAAAGAAATCTAAGGCAGGTAGAGCTGAGAGATTCCGTCCAGGATAAAAAGAAACATCAAAGCACCTTTAAGAAAGAAACATCTTTAAGTTAGCTCCAAAATTATATCGATCCCAATTCCCACACTGACACAACTGTACACCATTTCGACCTGATGAATGAATGGATTTGTGGAGATAGTGGAGAATTAATGATTTATGACAACTGGTAATTAGTTTGCTCTGTTTATCGTTGGAAGGTGCTCAGAGAGTGGCACTGGCAAACCAAAATAGGTAAGCAAAAAATAAACCCCAAAACAATAAAAAAAGGCCAGGGAAGAGTACATAGGTAAGCACATAGTCCTCATCCTGAACTGAAGAGGAAAATAAAAACTATTCATTAGGAAACTAGGTTGGAAAGGAGGGACTGAAAGGAAATAAAATACCTTTTCCCCAGTAAATATTGTTTATCTAGATGATAAATGAAATAGTAAAGAGTAGGACATAGTATGGCAGGGCAGGGAAAAGGGGGGTAAAAGGCAGAAAGGTGGGGAGAAGAGGGGAAAAGATGGGGAAAAAGTGGGAAAAGGGAAAAATGTGGGAAAAGGGGAAAAGAGAAAAAGGGAGAAATTAAGTTGGTTGAATAATATAAAAATTGTTTATTAGAGAAAAAAATGTAGTAGTAGTGAACAAAAACACAAGGAAAAGCTAGATGGCAAACAACAAAGTTTGGAATTATCTTTTCATTGTAATATTTAATCATAAAATCCTGGTGTTAAGTTCTTGATGTAGATAATACTATGCATTACAGTGCAGAGAAAAAGTAATTCCAGTGTTTTTAGGTGGAAAATAGCATGAGATGAGGAACAAAGTATTTTATGCAGAGATTTTATCCAAAACACTAATTATCGTGTCTTTATCATGAATTTATATACTATTCTTTCTAACATTTAAAAAGGCAAATGTACACGTCATAAGAAAAAGTCTCTTATCAGGAGCTACCTTAGCATAGATACAGTTTGAATTTTTTCTGTGAGTATGAGTGAAAAAAGACTAAACATAAGTTAAGAGGTGACAATTAAGAGGTAAGGCCATATAGTGTTGAGAAAAAAATGGAAAAAAAAAAGTTTATCTAAAACATCAATTTAAAACCACTGTTTGAAGAGTTTTAGGTGCTAAAATGAATGAGTTTTACAGCAGTATAATAAAGTATCAAGGATCTATAATAAGGCTATTAGCTTAGGAGTGAAATTGTATGGCTGAGGAGTGATGAACACAGAGCTTTCGCTTTAGAAAGAGTGAGACTATGTGTGAACAATTAAGTAAGGTTATTTGACGAGACCATTATTGATGAAAGCAATTGAATTAAAGAGGAAGGCCAATGAGGCAGATATCATAGTGGGAGTCTGTTATAGGCCACCCAACCAGGTTGAAGAGGACAGATGAAATATTCTATAAGGAGCTGGGACAAGTCTCATAATCACTAGCCATCTTTCTCATGGGGAACTTCAACTTGCCAGATGTCTGGTGGAATTCAATACAGCAGAGAGGAAACAGTCTAGGAGGTTCCTGGAGTGTGTAGGAGATCACTTCCTTACACAGCTGGTGAGGGAATCAGCTGGGGAAGGTGCCTCACTGGACCTGTTTGCAAACAGAGTAGGACTTGTGGGTGATGTGACAGTTGGAGGCCATCTTGAGCATAGCATTCATGAAATGACAGAGTTTTTGATTCTCGGAGAAGTAAGTAGGGGAGTCAGCAGAACTGCTACCTTGGACTTCCAGAGGGCCAGCTTTGACCTGTTTAGGAGCCTGGTTGACAGAGTCCCTTGGGAGTCAGTCCTGATGGACAGAGGAGTCCAGGAGGGTTGGACATCCTTCAGGAAGGAAATCTTAAAGGTGCAGGAGCAGGCGGTCCCCATGTGCCAAAAGATGAGCCCACGGGGAAGAAGACTGGCCTGGCTGAACAGAGGAGCTTTGGCTGGAACTCAGAAAAACAAAGAAGAGTTTATGACCTTTGGAAGAAGGGGAAGCAACTCAGAAGGACTACAAGGATGTTGTGATGTTATGCAGGGAGAAAATTAGAAGGGCCAGAGGCCAGCTAGAACTTAATCTGGCTACTGCCGTAAAAGACAATAAAAAAGTTTCTATAAATACGTTAGCAACAAAAGGAGTGCTGAGGACATTCTCCAGCCTTTATTTGATGTGGGGGAAAACACAATGACAATGGATGAGGAAAAGGCTGAGGGACTTAATGCCTTCTTTGCCTCAGTCTTCAATAGAAAGTCTCCAGGTACCCAGCCCACTGAGCTGGAAGCCAGGGATGGAGAGCAGAATGGAGCCCCCAAGGCGAAATGGCCAGCAACCTGCTACACCACTTAGACACACACAACCCTATGGGGCCGGGTGGGATCCACCTGAGGGTAGTGAGGGAGCTGGCAGAAGTGCTCACCGAGCCACTCTCCATCATTTATCAGCAGTCCTGGCTAACCAGGGAGGTCCCAGTTGACTAGTAGCTAGCAAATGTGACGCCTGTCTACAAGAAGGAGGATCTGGGAAACTACAGACCTCTCAGTCTGACATCAGTGCTTGGGAAGGTTATGGTGCAGATCATCCTGAGTGCCATCACAAGGCACATACAGGACATCCAGGCAATCAGGCCCAGTCAAAATGGGTTTTTGGAAGGCAGGTCCTGCTTGATTAACCTGATCTCCTTCTGCGACAAGGTGACCTGCTTAGTGGATGAGGGAAAGGCCGTGCATGTTTTCCACCTAGACTTTAGTAAAGCCTTTGACACTGTTTCCAAGAGCATTCTCCTGCAG
>JAVJGI010000062.1:69711112-69724750 GCA_035590275.1 Ibycter americanus
AATTTCTTCACTGAAATGGTTGTCAAGCATTGGAACAGGCTGCCCAGGGAAATGGTTGAGTCACCATCCCTGTAGGTATTTGAAAAACATGTAGATGTGGTGCTTAGGGACATGGTTTTGTGGTGGACTTGGCAGTGCTAGGTTAATGGTTGGATCTGGTGATCTTAAGAGCCTTTTTCAACCTAAATAATTCTATGATTTTATCAATTCAAAATATTTCTATTTTCTGGGAAATATTTACCTAGTATTTTTTAAGGAATGTTTTGTGAAGTGAAAAAGACAAGAGAGCTCTCCAAAATTTGTTAAAAAGGTCAGTGCTTTTTTAAATGCCTACTTTAAGACTCTTTAAGACTCTTAGATTAAGTGTAGAATAAATTAAGATTAGGACATTAAGTTAAAAAGATATTGAGACTAAAAGTCTTTGAATAGGAGAAGTCAAATGTTTCCATTTATTTAGAAGACAAAGTCATCTATTGTTAGATGAAGCCAGAACTAGAGAAACAACTTAGATATTAGCTTGAGAAAGAAAAAATGAGAAAATGCTACTTTAAAGATTGTTTAGGAATTTTCCACATGGAGAAAGATAATTAAAATATGCTAAACACTAATATCATCTTCTTATAAAAAAAGCCTGGTTATGGCATTGAGCTAATGAAAGCATGATAAAAGCTAATTTTGAATGAATCCATGCATGAAAGAAGGATGTTTTTGTTCTCCATGGAGTGATGGCAAAGAACATTAGAACATTTCCTTGAGCTGAATAAGATATTTTATACTTCTTTGTCCCCCAACCTTTGATTTGACAGCACTCTTTACTGGCATAAAACAACAAAAAACCAGGGAAATAATACAATAGAAAACAAATTAAGCTTCTACAACAGGATCAAGTGGAAGCAATTTCCCAGTTCACAACTTCACATATATTAAATATGTCGTGATTAGATGAAGCTGTAACACAGGGAATATATTTAAACTATTTTTTTCTTGAAAATATTTTAATGATGATATTAAAATGCTATCATCACTGAAGATATTAACAACATCTGGTGATAATCTTCTGCTTTCCTTCTATTTTAGAAAGAACGTGAACTAATCTCATAAAAATACAAAGAAGAAAATAGTATATTCAATTCTTTCTTGATACGAATTTTTTTACTCCCTCTTATCCTTTATATGTTAAATTTGATAAATTAACCTTTATGGTAGGATTCACCTAACTTAACTTCATAAGTCTTTACATTAATGCAACATTCATTCTACTGAATGTTAGAGGCTGGATTAATCGCACCTTCTACAAGTGAGATACAACATAAATATCTTAGATAAAGTTTCTACTGCCACTCCATGAAATTTAGATTTGTTTAACTAGTGTGTCATGTGTTTAGATGATGGTTTCAGGATGAAATGAATCAGTCCTGGCCGGACTGACTGTATTTGCTGTAACTCCACTGAGTCTAATGGGAATGCAGACAGACACATCGGAAACAGATATTTTCTGTCCAGATGCCTAGGATTTACTCCAGATGAGAGTGTGCCAAAGTATCATAAAGCTAGGTATTGAAGATTGTGCAGGCTCCTTATAAACACTAGAGAGAGCTGAGATAATACCACTTTGAGAATATATGACAGAAAAGCCTAGATAATTAGCTCTGACTGGTCACTTTATCTTTTAGATAGCTTTACTTAACATTAATTAAAGCCTTTAATTATATTCTTATATGGTTATATGATTATCTGCTTATATTATACACTTATTGGACCTGTCATCATTCAGGGAAATAAAGTATATGGTGCCTTCCAAGGGGAGAATGACTTTAACAACACAGTTCTCAAAGGAGATCTCAATATTGAAGAGTACAGGGGAAAAAAGAAAGAAAAAAGAAGAAACTGCTATATATTGGTAATTTTTGTTGTTGTTGTTGTTTTCTCTCACAAGAAAATAGACTAAGTATTAACTGTGATTATTCTCATTGTTCATAGCTTTGGTATGTCCTTCCAAGAGCACAGCTAGAAAATCCAGGTTGCTAACACAATGGAATATGTGTCACTTAATTGGCTTCATGAGAAAGAAAAAGGGGGAAAAAAGGATATTCATTGCCTGTTTTACTTCTTTCTAATTATGGATCATTTTTCATACTTAGGGCTACATCTCTCAACAGTCAAAACATAAAATTACCAATAGGAATCCTTCTTCCAATCACTCAGAACTCATTCTTGCTTGATGCTCAAAGCTGTTGATCCCATCTTCTAGGTAGAAATAGAATCCACCTCTTAGGCAGCAAGAGAAAATCAAGGAATTACCTCCAAAACTCCTAACAGTGTTTTATTCTCCTTTAGAATCTTCATAGAAATATGGCTTTAAAACCTAAACTTGCAAAATTCAAGGACAGATACTTATTTTTTTAAAGATATGCATTTTCTCTAATGTCTAAAGGAAAAATGCTAGTATCTGTGACATAAAATAGGGACAGCATATAAGTAAGTTCTAAAGTGATGACAAATTTAGGCAAATGGCTTTAACTTTCTGTGTGCTTTTCTATCTCAATGGAACCATCTCTATGTCAGATGAAGTCAAATGCAAAGTAATTTCCAGGATAGAAAAATAAGATATCTATGGTGATAAAACAAATAGAGGAATGATGAGTACTTTCTACTCAATATGTTTTTGATTGAACAGGTAAAGTCTGAAATTCTTTTTATTTGACATCTGACAATATTCTCAGTGCAACTACAGTAGTCCATTTGTTAAAGACTGCAATAATCATGACTTACATAACCAGCATATGTTTCAGCATGTGTTTTGATTTGAGCCTCATTTGTGAAAAATGCAAATATTTATAATGCATTTGAGGTGAAGACATTCAATGATTATTGCAAATGAAACTTGTGACATCCTCATAAATTAATGTAGATATTCGAATATCTGTATTTAAGTTTCCTGTGATTACATCAAACAAATAAATTTCAAAATGAATGCACTTATAAGCTTACTCCTAAATTTCTACAGGTGCCAAGCATAGAGTTCACATTTAGGTGAACAGGAATCTGTCACAAAACAATAATTTTTAAAGTATAAAATTAAACCGACAGTAAGAAATGTATTCTACCTACGTATTACAGTTCTGTGCAGATTGAAATCTTGGAAAAAAAGAAAAAGAAGAAAGCAAAGGCAACAGTGCAATGAGATAGTAACAAATATGGTTTGAAATACATGTATGTGTCTGTCACAACCTTGTTCTGGTTCTACAGTAGGGAAAAGATGCTCTCAAATTTCTGACTGGGGAAAAGAATGTAAAACATGTTTAAATACAGCATGATGCAACTATAGGTAGGTAATGTAACTACAGCAGGTTGCTCAGAGAGGTTGTAGAGTCTTCAGCCTCTAGACATACAAAACTTGGTTGGACATCTTCCTGAGCAACCTGCTGCAAGTGACTGCTTTGAGCAGCGGTGGTTGCCCAGGCAATCCCCAAAGGTCCCTGCCAATCTCAACTATTCTGTTATTCCACAGCTCTGACTACGCTAAGGTCAACTAGTCACCTCCTTCATGAACATTTGGTTTTAGAGAAAAGATGATTAAAAGATATTGATGCAATTAATGCAAATCTTGAAGAAACTCTAGCTTCTTAGCACTGTATAAAAACTAAGGGGGATGTGACTACCCTTGAGTTTTTTGATATACTGCAGAGATTTTTGTCATTGGGTTTAGCAGAATAAATAGATCATATATTGACGATGGTATCTGTCACACTTGATGACAGAAAAGGAAAGATTAGACTCCAGAGTCTTGAGTTCTACCTGAGAAGTAAAATAGTTCAGAAGTCATAATCTTACATATTTACCTACAGGATTTATTTTTCCTGTCAGTTTGGCCTCCATTCAGGTAGGTGATTTCTCTCTGAAGACCAGTTCTACACTCTTTCTACTTCTAGTATTTTGAAATTCTTGAAGAAAAGGAGAATAAAAGTCTCTAAGTTCAAGTATTCTGTCTAGCCCACAGATTTCCCTGCAATATCCATATTAACCATTTCAACCCTTTTTTGCAGAAACATGTAGGAACTGTAGAGATGTGAAGAGTGTTCTCTTAGGAAGGCAGATATTCAAAGCAAATTACAGAGACTTGTTGTATATTAACAAGTGAAGTCAAGTGAAGAAGAAAATATTTACAGGTTCTAGAAGATCTGCTGTACACATTTTTTCCTGTGTAATGAGATATTTCAAAGAGAAAAGGCTTAACAAAAGGTCTTCTCTCTAGCTTCAAGTCAATGCTGCAAAGTCTCATGTGAATAGGTGTTTGTTGATATTTCAGTGTCTATACTTCTAAAAAATATAAAATTATATTTTACCTGTCACAGTTTCAGAAATGCAGAAATTATTGCAAAAAACCCCAGAAGTTATTTAGTTGAGGCAGACAGTTGACATTCAAAATTTTTAACTCAACCATACTGCTACAGACTGCTGCAAATATAAGTCATCACAGGGGCTTATTGTGAGAAGTATCAGACAAGGTGAATAATAAATGGTGTTTATTGCCCTGACTTTAATAAACAATTTCTCTCTGTTTTTATATTTGAGCCATGATAATGACAATTACATTGTTCTTCTGTCTGTCTTTGTTCATTTGTGAAGAATCCCTTGGCAAACACTCTCATGAAGATCAACAGAAACCAAAATAAAATCCAAGAAAATGTTCTAAAGCAGATTTTGGTAGAAATTCATAACTCAAACTGAAAGGTTAAATGTTCATTTTGAAGAAACTGGGATGAAAATGGCTTTAAAGTTTTCAGAATGTCATAACAGACAGATACACGAGATACATAATAGTATGGACCAAAACAGAACTAAAAGCACTCCACTCATTTGGGGTAATAATACAACAATTAATATTCCTCTAGGCCCAAAATCCTCTCAAATTTTGACAGGACACTCAAGAGTTCTGATTGCTGATGATTTACAGTGATGCAAAGGACTCAGTATTAGCTTGAGATGGCAAAATATTCTGGAGCTATTCTCTTTCACATCATTGCTTCACAGAGATATCAAAACTTAATTTTTGGTATGTATCACATGTATGGGTAAAATTTATTTGTGCTCATCACAGTGGTGTTTAAGCCTATTCCTCTGATTTCTGACTATTTGAATTTGATTGTACTGCTTACTCACCCCATCTGAAGATCAAAAAGCTAGCACTTTCGCTTTCACTTCTAGATCTAGAACTATAGTGGTTTATTTTACTTACCATATTCCACTGCTACTGAATTTAAATTATCATCCACTTAGACCTATTACTGCAGTACACACAGCAGATCATTAGCAATTCATTGTAGAGTCAATTAACATTGACATCTAATAATGCCTCTATATAGTAATTGCATTGTCATTATATCCGATGGGACACACATGTCCAGTTTGAAAAGCATGCTCGATAGCTCTGTTGAAGGCAATTTGTTGCCTTTATATCTTTTTTTCCCTCTTTTTTTTTTCTTTTTTTCTTTCTTTCTTTTTTTCTTTTTTTTTTTTTTTAATTGAAGTAAGAACAATTGGAAATTAAGTATTGCCTTCCAATTTTAGGTTCATCCTACTGAGAACAGGTTTCAAGGAATGCAATTTAGATGCTTTCATAAAGCTGAAACAGTGAAGGCTACAATTGACAGCAATCTACCTCTCACCTTACTTATTGTTGACCATCATTGATTTTGATTTGAGATCTTGCAGCAGCATTGGCCATAACTGACCCTATGAATTTTTCAGACAACCTGGAATATTCTCCTTTGACCTCTTAAAAACAGTAACTTCCCTGTCCAAAATCATTTACCTCTGTAGAACCAGTATTCAGTTACATTAGTGAATTTAAACCATCTCTCATATAAACAGAATCTGAAGTCTCACCTGGTCTAGTATCAAGTCCTGTGGAAGGTGCACTCAGGTACAGAGGATCTTGTCTTCTTGATCCAGTCTCTTTTCTGGGTGCCCAGGACACCTCTCCAGTGAAGAGGGTGAATATGGAAACAGCTGGGTGCACAATTACTTAAAAAAGTACTGTTCTTAGATCTCTTATGATAAAAAAGTCTTCACCACAGACAAGCAGAGAAAAGACTAGGTGGCTAGTCTAGACTAGAGGGAGTTGAAACTAGAAGAAGTTTCAATAAAATGAACTCAAAAAGAACTTTTGGGACATGAGACACACTTGCAGTAATGCCTGTCCTCTACCATTTGCTTAGTAGCTGCCTTCACAAGGCACCTAAATTTGCTAGATCTCTCTGGTTAGTTTTAGAATTCCCTACTTTTTGAGACCTGCACCACTGTAAATACCTCAGTTTCAGCATCTCAATGCCAGTGTCTAATTTAACCCCTACTGGTCTCAGGAATGAGGCATTCCTTTGCCTGCTCCTGAAAGACCTGATCCATTACAGTATTCCTGAAATGCATTCACACTACTATGCAGGAAAACCCTGCATAACTATCAGAACCACTTATTCTTTCAAACATGATTACCAGGGGAAGAGACAACCATAATGCTATTGTGATTTCACTAGTCTTTAACAGAATAGCATTGCACCCATTCAAAAGATAAAATGCATAAACCACTTTGGAAAAAGGATAAAACTTCTGGGCTCCCAAATGGCTGTGTCAACCCCAAATTATGACATAACTCTCTTCTCTTACTGCATTGGATGTTGGGAAGGTGTAGTGCAGAGTATCTCCACAAAAAAATCCACCTGTGCTTGTAACACATGGCAGGGTAACAGGAGATGTGGACTGGAATCTGCTGAGTCAGGGACAGGCAGTGAATCTGTGTTTCTCACCTCCTGTGTAACTGCTCCAGTGATTAAGGAATTATATAAAAGAAGCTGTAGTTCTTGAGATGTCACTTTTGTATTGGAAAAGGAAACAGTGAGCTTTACCCAGGTATTGGAAAGAGTGTTTGTAGATTCTTACTGAGCGGCTAAAGTTGGACTTACACCTAATTTACTGGATGACGTCGAACCTACTTTGAGGGATTTACCTAGCCACAATAACTGAGATCTCAGTGACCAAAAGCTAAGCACTTGGTTTAGGGTTTTCAAATCATGAATCTTAGCTGGATTTAGTTTTGAGTCTCATTAAATCTGATTGTTTAAACGTAAAACCCAGCTAATATTTTTCCATTCATCTTCTTTTTCCCCTGTCTCCATTTAGATTAAGAGAGACTGTTGGTGGTCCTTCAAAGAATTTATAACATGTCTGGAAAGTTTCTGTACTTTCAGGATCTGATATCAATTAACACTCTTGATACTACAACAAAACTAATAACAAAAAGCTTATTCCAAAAGCAGCTATCATATACTTACTTTTGCCTTAAATTATTTCTGAACTCAGAAAAAAGACATAGTGTAAAAAAATCCCCAAACCCAGTGTAAATGCAAAGATCTCTGAGGACAATACTCAATAATCTGTGAAGACTTGTAGAGCATGATAGAAGATATGGAAACAATGATTTTAAAAAAATAAAAAATCCCTTCTCCTTCTATTTTTGGCCTCTATTTTTTCTCTCCTCTTTGTAGACCTTGTTTCAGCAAACAACTTGAAAATTCTGAGCATGAAAGCCTATCAAAATATAGTGATCTATACGGAAATCAAGAAAACATTAGATTTATTTGCATAGTTTTATATGATAATATTACTCATATGTGAAATGAAAATTCACTTCCTATATTGCTACTGAGAAAGGTACAGGATAAATTGGACATGTTGAATCTGTAACCTAAGGTAAATGTGTTATCATATAAGTTAAGCAGCTTAGACTTCCTGTCATTCGATTGGGTGAGACAGTTCCATTTTCATTTTAAAATTAAGCTATCAACATTTTTCTAATTCTTTGCAGACTCCTAAACCACATATGTGAATACATTCTCCTGTCTTTTTAGTGGCCCATAATGTATTTTTCCTAATATGTTCTCTCTAGAATTAGTCGGTAAAAATACATGGTCCATATAATTCTGCCTGTCTGGTTTCCCTCCACAGTGTCACAGTACAAAGCAGACAGAAATCAGACTTAACCAGCTGGTTCAAGATTTTTGCAGTACTTCTAAAGCACTGAAGTCACACTAAGCAGTTTAATTACGTGGGCAAACCCAGCTCATCTTTCTCTCTCTTAAAATGCATGTATATACGTATTCATTCATTTTTACTATTAGATAACTGAAATATTCTGGACATTAGGAAAGAGAAATACCGCTTTCAGAATGGATTTTAAAAAAAAACAAACACAAACCCCCCAGAGCAAATTAAAACAAAAAAATTAGTGATTATTACTTGTCTTG
This sequence comes from Ibycter americanus, assembly GCA_035590275.1. NCBI lineage: Eukaryota > Metazoa > Chordata > Aves > Falconiformes > Falconidae > Ibycter > Ibycter americanus. Next base: position 69,719,416 of record JAVJGI010000062.1, read on the forward strand.
AGCTTCTTGATTTTATATGATTCACCTTCTCTATTTCATCTTTCTACTTTTCACCTTCAACCAAATGAAAGAACATACTTCAGAAAAATATATTTTTAAAAAATAATATGATCATCTGTGTATAATAAAGAATAACAAGTCAAGTGACTGAGCAGAGGAACAGGCTGTCCAGAGAGGTTCTGGAGTCTCCATCCATGGAAATTTTCAAAAGCTGTGTGGACATGATCCTGGGCAGCTTACTCTAATGGCCCTGCTTGTGAAGGGAGATTAGATCAGACAACCTCCAAGGTCCCTTCCAACCTCCACAATTCTGTGATTTTATGATAGAAATTAAATTCTAATCATGCTCTTCTCATGTGACAGACAATAGTGCTATTCCTGCACATGGCATTGATGTTTCCTTTCTTGGGAGGGGGTAGAGTTCTTAGTCTCAGTAAATAAATGATTTCTAGTACTCATAACAATGAACTTTGATCTCATTGGATAACCTTTACTCTAATTACACAGTAACAAGAACACTGTGCATGTTTTAAATGGCACATGTCCCTAGTAAAGTCTTGTCCTTATTTACACAGAGCATGACAGAGAATATAGATAATGTAGTTAAATTGCTGTATTTTCTCTGGGATCACTTTCCTAGTTGCAGACACGAAGAAGAAGAAAATATGTTCTTTCTGAAGTCTTTAATTCTTACATTTCGCTTTCATCAAAGCTAGTTTAGGGACATCATCCCTATATCTGAGAACAGTAAAGGTGGGTGACATACATTGCCTTTTCATATTTAGCTTTGTTAGCTACAGAGAAATTCAGCACATTCTTTGTTGACTCCAGAAGCAGATATTTTTCTAAAGCTTTCTAATGATTTCTTTCTGCCCTTACATGCATATAGACATACTGGTACACACACATACTAAAGAACTATTAAGAAGGTTTTCACACTTCCATTTAAGTAATTTTTGTTGCCGTTTTTATAATGGATTCTGATAGAACTCAGTTAAGTTCAGAATTTTTTGAGACATTTCTATTACAGTGTATGAGGACAAATATACTCTCTAAAAGAGGAAAACATAATCTATAAGCCAAATGCTGGAAACTGCAGTTGGACATATTTAAATTTGCAATGATGAGAACATTTAAACAGTGAGAATGATTACTCAGAGAGGCAAAAGATGCAGACCTAGTTGTGTCATTGACGGATAGGCTGATCCAAAATTAGAAAACCAGTGCAGCAAAATCACATGAACTGTGTGATGAGTCATCCACAGTGATACAGTATTTGAAGATCCGCTGGGCTGAACCTACAGCCCTCTAAACGTTCTCCTGAAAGAACCTGAAGGGCGAAGGGAAATGACACATTCTCTAGCTGTTTCTGTGTTTGAATCAGAAGTAATGACCTTTCCAAAAGCATGCTTGAACCTCCTACTTCAAACAGGAAAATGCGCCTGACTGGTGAGGGTTGTGGAACTGGAAGAAAATGCCTTCCTGTGCAGTCCCAGAAGCATTACACTGCCAGGCCCACATGTGTGATGAAGTAGCATTTGCACTGATTCAGATATCTCGTTTCAGCTACCTGTACTGTTCAATATAACAGAAATTGGATGACATTAAGAAACCAGCTAAATTTCCAACATTCACACCAGATGTTGGCTTTAAAATCCAAAAATACAAGTACTCAGTTCTGTGTCAGGGAGTAAACAGAAGTAGGCACTGAAAATCGCTGTGTTATAAATTGCCCGATTTCCACAGTGAACAGATGTTTAATTGGTATTAACATTATTTCAGCTATTAAATTACAGAAACATGATCCTTCTCATCCTCCAAGGAGACTCACTACCTGTGCACTGAAGTAGTCCCCTTTGGTCTTTACATTTAAGTGGTGAACAATGGCCTTTTCTGAGTATCATTGCTACTCATTAACAGCAAATGGAATCCCAAGCAAGGTCACATCCTTAATGTGTTTTCAATGGAAAACATTTTCTGATATTTTTTTTTGAGGATTTTATAGTCTTCATGATATTTTGGACTGTGAGGACAGCTAATAAAACTGTCAACTTGAATACAATAGATTACTAAAATATATAGTAAATCAATTAGCATCTCAAAGTTTTACAAAACAGTAGAATTTTATTCTTACATTAAAGAAAACACTGAATTTATGTTCTGTTAATGCAAAATACAGAAAGTTTGTTCCAGTCCAAAAATTAATTTCAACATTGCAAAGAGGAACAGAACAGTATCTGTTCTTTCTGAAAGATAAAGTACAGTATCTCTAAACAGACCTTCAGTGGTGATTTCAGAGCACCAAACTGGGAGAGACATGGTACAACTACACAGAACTGGAATACAAGTTTCTTATTATCTGGTTGGGGTTTTTTTTTCACTTCTGATGAAGATTATTTTACTGGTTTATGTGCGACTTGTTTTATCATATATGATTTACCTTTCTTTCATGGTATCGTATTTTGACAAATACATGTGCAACTTTGAAATATGTATTACTTGTATCTATTACATATACCTTGGAGACTGTCAATTCCTGGCAGCAATTGCGCTGTCAATGAAAAGATAGTTCGTAAGCAAAAATATACTTCGTTTGCCTACCTAGAGCACTCACAAACATGTCTTCATACACCTTGAAACGTCTTATCTTGCTGTTGTGCAAGCAATTGATGTTCTCTGGGTATAGAGCCACTGGATTAACTTTCAACCAAGTTCATATTACTTAATTTCATGAACTACTGTAAATAGTTTGTAGGAAAAGAATACATATATCTTTTTTTCTGTAACAACAGTGATGTGGAACTACCTGTTAATAGTAAAGGACAGACACATCTTCCTTTATTGTGATGGAAGTAGCAACAACAAATCATCTGCAGAACATCTCAATCTCAAATTGCTCTTTGCAATATTAATATTTTTATTATTATTTCTAAGAAATAATTTTGAAACTATTAATCTGTCTTTTGACAGCATAACTTGAATATACTTTGCTGTATATGATGCTTTATGTACAAAATCCCTATTAAGTGTTCTTGATACTGCTGAGTGAAATCAAGATTTACGTAATATTCAGGAAGACATCCACACTCTAAAACTCGATGCAAGATGCCAAGCCAGGATTTGACAGAATTGTTGATAGTTGCCCAAAAGAAAATAACATTCCATGCATAAGTCTTAAAGGACCCTCACAATAGCTAAAAATTTGTTTTATGCCAGCACTTGAAGAATAAATTAAAATTAAAACTACAAGTCCAAATGCTGAGACAGTGTTTTTGGGTTTTTTGTGGGTTTTTCTTCTGTTTTCTTCTGCAGACACTTCTGTTATGGAACTGTCAACTTTTCACCACTGTGTACCCACTCTAAAGTGCAGATTTTGTCATTGGACAGGTGAATATTACCACTTGTGTTTCAGCTTTCTGTCTCTAAAACAGAGACAACAGTATTACTTTTCCCAGAAAGGTATAGTTTTAGTTGCCAATACAAAGAATCGGACTCAGATACTACTCGTGCAGTGTTGAATGTTGGGGTAATCATTGATCTGTCTAAAGACGGCTGCTGTAAAGATGTTGACAATAGTGTTTTTCTCATTAGTATTTTCCTCAGTTAATTTAAACCAGATGATTAAAAGATCTGTTCATGTGATAAAATTTTATTTTAACCTGTTTCTGTGACATCAGGTGCTTTCTATCTTGTTTTCTAATATATAGGGTTACTATCAATAATTATTTCCACAGAGGAATATAGAATAAGCAATGTTGCAAACAGATTAAAACTAATGCTAGAATCCTTCTATTCTAAGGTATTCATTACAAGCAAAAGTTGATAAAAATGAGAAATGAAAAAACAGGTTAATATTTCTGAGAAAGGAAAAGTTTAATAGATGTAGACACACACACACACATATATATGCACACATTTATAGACATACATCTACATAGTCACAGATAATATAATTTTTCTAGCCATTGGGCCCTCAAACGTTTACCGGGTCTGAACTCCTACTGAAAGATTATTTTCTTCATTCAAAGTTCCTTTTGATTACATGAAAAAAAAAAAAAGAAAAAGAAAAAGAAAAACGACTTGAATACTAATATCCACAATTTTGGTCATTGTGATGAATCAAATAATATTTACAAAACTTTACTTTTCATTCCAACAGCACGTTTATTGTTTCCAATAGCCTTTGAGAAGATTGATTTAATTAATTGTATGCCAGTATCTGCATGTTTTAACACAAATAAGCAATGTTCTGTATAATTTAGAAGTCAAATGATCAAAACAGTCTAGTTTGTGTGACACTTGCTATTTTGCATTGCTATTAATAAGCAATATATTGTGAATAATACGAAATCATATTTCCTCTTTGTTAGTAGTTGACCTATATCTTGCACTGAAAGGCAGATCTACTGTAAACTGAGGAAAAGCAGCTGGAAATGAAAATGGAATTTAATCATTACATTTCTTTGACAAATAAGTCATTTTTTGTCAGAAAAACAATAATGAAACATTAATTTTCCCACTAATCAATCCAAAAGGTGTAATTTCTTAAGTATATGCCTAATGGAAAGATTCCTGATTCAACTGTATTATAGTATCCTCAAGTGAATTCCCTGGACCATACTGAATTGTTTCAGGTACACTATGCAAAAACAAAGGGTCATGAAAGATTACTAAATGGCCCTTAAATCATGCAGATGAATGATTATACAGAAAGCAAATTGATTGATTTACTTGAAAAATTCAAGTATCTGTTATAATTGCGAAAAATTTACATCATTTACTCCTGCAAGCTATTTGTAATGCAATGAAATGGTTTTTTTAATGTATCTCCAGGTATACTATTGATTCCTCTCTTTCCACGTCACAAAGGTTATTGATGTGTTGGAAGTCATGGAACATCCTGAATCACATAGGAATTAGGGCTTCTCCCCAAAAACGCTGGCAGGATTAATAGCCCAACTGAAGTGCATCTACACAATTTCATGCAGCAAACAAGAGAAGCTGGAAGCCACTGCGCAGCAGGAAAACTAGCACATAGTTGCCATCATGGAAACATGGTGGGATGACTAGCACACTAGAATACTGCAAAGGATGGCTATGAAGTTTTCAGAAGGGATAGGCAAGGAAAAAGAGACAGTGGGTTAGGGAGTGTTTTGATTGTCTAGAGCTTGATGATGATGATGATATGGTTGAGCGTTGGTAGGTAAGAAACAGGGTGAAGGCCAACACGGCAGATATCATAGTGGGAGTCTGTTACAAGGGAAAGGCCGTGCATGTTTTCCACCTAGACTTTAGTAAAGCCTTTGACACTGTTTCCAAGAGCATTCTCCTGCAG
>JAVJGI010000062.1:69733051-69746056 GCA_035590275.1 Ibycter americanus
TCTTCTCTTCTCTTCTCTTCTCTTCTCTTCTCTTCTCTTCTCTTCTCTCTTCTTTTCTCTTTTCTCTTACCTGGCCTTGCCTCATCTCACCTCGCATCACCTCTCTGAACATTCCCTGTTCCCTCAGACTTCCCTCATATGTGAAAAACTCCAGTCACTTCATCATCTTTGTGGCCCTTCGTTGGACTTTCTCCAGTATGTCCATGTCTCTCTAGTACTGGGGAGCCCAGAACCAGACACAGAATTCCAGGTATGGCCTCAGCAGTGCTGAGTAGAAGGGAAGGATCACCTCCCTCAACCTGCTGGCATCAATGATGGAGAGTAGAAACAAGAACTTATTCAAACTGCAGAGCACATATTTATTGGTTACTCTTTCTGTAAGTATGCAACAATTTTGATGATATTTCTGTGACTGTTATCCTGGCAAATGGTAAAATTTGGAAACTATGTATATCATCATATGTTTTGTCTGATGGAAAAATAGTTGAAAAGAAGGTAGCTCCAAAACAGCCCGGGTGGTTCCAAAATTCTTAAATTTTACAGGAAAAACAGTCACATTAAGCTTCCTTTGTGAGATAATTTTCATGAAATACAAAAGGCAATAGGTTTTCTTTTCATTTTCTGTGGGGAAAAAATCTTAGCATCAGCTGTAGATAGATTTTAGTGCTTTGAAAGAGATCTATTCCTCAGTAAGAGACAGAAATCGTAATAAATTCTTTATCTAAGCCTTCTTGGGTTTTTTATCAGAAAATGTGGAAGAAAATGTAAATGTACTATATCTGAATTTGTTTTAAAAATCATTAATAGAACAATATAAAGTAGGTATTATTTTATCTACCAATGAAAATTTGACCTAGTAAAAATAAAAATCTCTTGTCATAAAGCAAATTCATTTGATATGAAATTTTTTTAATATTACTGTCAACATAAATGTAGCACTACTTTAATTATGCTAGTGAATTTTTAAAAAACAGCACCTGTTTGTAAGTTTTGATACTGCAATTCTCAAAAAAAAAATGTGAATGTGACTACCAGTACCTGCTTCTTTTAGAAAGAATATAAACACACTATTTAATATTGTGGTCCGTATGTTTTTACAAACCTTAACAATACAGTATTTAGAACAGAAAGTCATGGAAGCAGGAAGGGATAAAAGGCAGATACCTTAAATATATTAATCACTGTGTAACCATACTGAAAATAATGGTTTATACTTTTTTCCTATTTATTTAACTGCCTACCCCCTTGACTGCATGCACAGTAAATGATGAAACACTCTGTATTAAATTAATGTAAGCAAAAATAATACCATCTAAACTGAAGCTTTTCCAGTCTCTAAATGTCTACATTGCACTTTACAGTCTATTTAAAACATTATACTTGAAAGCAGCTAAATTTGACCTCTTTTAAGATCAGATTGCCTAAACTGACTTTTTACTGTCGGTACTAGAAACCTGCAATTTTAAGTGCTCATACTGCATCTTAGAATGACTGTTATGGTATCACCAAAGAGACAGGAGATCCTTAGCGTATGCTGTACCATAATATCTTTGCAAAAAATGCCATAGCTTCTATGCCCATCTGCAAGAAACTCAAATTGCATAGGAAAGATGATACCTATGTGGAACTTTCTTTCACTGAAAATCCTCAATTCTTTTTCAGAAAAGTGTGGTGACAACTTATATAATGCAACATAGTATTTATTTCCAGCATTAATTTTATGGATTGATAAGGCTCTTTTCTTCATTAATAACCTTTTTAAAGTATTATTTTTATTCACTAATATTTCATTTCAGTGCTTTAGAACAGTAAACCTGCAAGAAATTTCTACAGGCAAATATCATCTAATCAGAACGGTATTGTCTCCTGATCAGTATGGTGAAGGCGATACAGCCCTTGTATAATCTCAAAATGGTCTGAATGCTTCTGTACTGTTCCTTGGTAACAGAAATTGACATCAGCTCAGAGATGTTAGAGTCATTCACATGAATTGGGAAAAATTGTTTCCCTTACAATTGGAGAAAAAAAAAGTTATCTTAAAAATATGTTTGAATATCAAAGCAATTTATTTGTGTAACTGAGAATTGTAAGATTTTTGTCTCTAAGTGAAAGCTGAAGATAATAACTGTAACTGTATTGGGCACTAGATTCAATCTTGCACAGCTGCCATGATTGCATAATGATTTTTTATATACTTGGTCATCTTAAAATTCAGGACTTGGACAGTTTTCAAAAGTTTAATCATTTTTTCAATGGCTCTGTTTGCACTGGGACCACTTTGCATCATTTTAAATTAAAATGTTTCCTACTGATGCATGCTCCCTATGTGAAAGCACTGATAGATAATACATACAACCAAAGGGAATACACAGACTACTTTTATTATTAAATATAACTTCAAGGTTCTTGTTACTTTAATATGTGCCAAAGCAGTCAATTTCTTTTTTTCAGAGGGTATTTCTTTAGTATCTTAGTTTATCTTCTGTTGCAGTGAAACTTGTTCATACTCCGTCTAGCATACTTTCCCCTGCAGAATTATAACTGAGGTAAATAGAGATTATTTACTTTCCTTTTTGTTTCATTGCAAATATCAACCCACACACTCTGCATGAATATTTAAATTTATCCTGCTAGCATGGAAATTTAAAAGTAATTAAACATTGCACATAACTGACTGACAATGTATCTCTGATAAACACTTTGAAGTTCTGTTTTTGTGCTTATATGTAAACAGTCCTGACTGTTAAAGACAGTGAAAGTTTTAGTGGTGATCTTAATGGAGTTAGAGCTGCTTTGATTTAGGTGAAGCTCCATCACTCAAGGTTTGATTAAGAACTGTAAAACTTAATTATACTGCAGATCTCCAGTCAAACCTGTAACTTATAAACACATATACACGCCCCTAAAAAGACCAAGATATTTCACACAGGTTATTTCAGTGCCTGTTTCTGGATGCTTTTCTTTCTGAAGGAATCCAGTGTTTCTCAAAAGGTTTTGATCCCAAAATAAGACTGAGTGTTTAAGAAGTCAGAAAAGAATCTGAAAAAGTCATCACATGACATGGGAATCCATCTAAGGAAAAGGGAATTATAAGGACAACTTCAATTTAAACATTCGCTTTTTAAGATAAGAGATTCCTTTCCCATCTGTGCTGCACATATGGGACATGGTTCACATGTCAGTGGCATGAATCTTGGGTGCTTCTGTTGTCAGATCACATAATGAAGAGCATGAAAGTGTAGCATATCCATCAGAAAAAGAAATAAAATATATATGCTCCTTCTATATTGTTTACCATTACAGTTTCTCTCTGTTTCCCTCCATATGAGCCAAGGAAGAATGGAGAAGCCACTCTGCTGTGTTTTCTTGGAATGTCTGAATTCCCAGTGCCACAGCAGCCCAGTGGAAGATGGAAGCCAAATACAAGGCCAAAGCCAAAAAACCTCAGCTTCTCTGTTAAATTTGCTCATATGCAGGACTTAAGTGCCCTTTTCTGGGTGGTCGTTTTCACTCTATAGATCACAGCCATATATATTTCTGGTTGTAGGCAACTCACCATAAACAGCGCCTCAACACTGCAATTTTCACTGGATTTTTAAGAGAGGTTCAATCCTATAGCAAAACTGAGAGGATATGAACTTTCAGTTATTGTGTGGCCATTTCTAATCACACGATACTATGTTAAATTTAGATGAGAGAAATGTGAACGCCACAGCTGATTTATTTGGTTTTCTTTTTTTTTATGTTAACTGCATAAATTAATTTCTATTTATGTGTAGAGAAAAGAAAAAAAAAAAAAGAAAGAAAAGTGAAAATGTATCTGTAGATCTGCCTGCAAGTTTTATTGTTAATGGATTGTTGGCCAGGTGATGAAAAGGTCTCACTAAGTCTGAGTGTGTGGATACAACTTCAATGTAAATTAGCTTGGTTTTTTCACAATGAATTTATACAGCCAGTTTAATACAAAAGCAGGACATCTATCTGAAATATATTGTGTAAACATATAACATATATAGTACAGATGTTACACAAATAGCCTACCTAACCATTTCATTTTCCCCACATGATACACTTCGCAGTTATACACAGATTTCTCCAACGCAAGTAGGAGCAAGAAATATATAATTTCTGCTCAATTGTTATTTGTAGAAAGTGTTTGGGTTTGTTTTTTTTTTATACTCATTATACATACTTTTTATATAACTAAAAAAATTTTAAAAAGACTCTTAATTTCTATTTCCAAACTGTATTTAGAAACCACAAAACTCTTCTTTTTCATTACTGTTGTGTTTTTTGTCCTACATTTAGGTGTTGAATAGCCTTGTAAATCGGGACCTTATACAAACCCTTTCATCACTATTTTAATTTTAACCCACATTGATCAGGGCAAAAAGTCACTGTAAGCTAAGAGAATTTTGATAGGCTCCAGGAGATAAATTTTTGGTTCTGTTCAGAACCAGTAGTTGTTTTCTGATGTCTTTCCACGCAGCACAATTTGGTAGGTTTACCTATCACTGGCACACCCCATTTGGGCTGAGAAGATAGGTTGATAAAGATTTCAGACAGCTTGAACTCCCACTGTCAGTGACATTCATGCTTTTAGTATAAACAGAAACCTTTAATGCAAATTCAGCATAAATCCCTAATGACTTTCAACTTACCGAAAAATATATGTTGTACTATGGCCTATCTCTAAAATAAGTTTTTGTCTTTATGTTCAGTCACTGATTTCTTTCACATAAATGTGGAAAAGGATGTAACTCACTGTAGTTAAGCATACAAACGTATTCTCCTTCTCTTTCTCTCTTTCCAGTTTCCATGGTAACCCATCAAAACTAATAGAGGCCCACAGAACGTCATGTTCTGATACAGAACAGTAATACAAAAGCTTCAATTTGTAGTTCAAAATGAAAGACAAATTACAGTGTGTTAAAATCATTCTTGTAAGTGCATGTTTAAAATGTAAAAGTTTAGGTAAAAAACTTTCATGTGTTATAGTTTATATGTATAGACACAGCCCTTAGAGGAGCCCTACAGATTTAGTATAGAATGTGTGAGACTTTAAACAGAAATTTTTAGATTATGGTGAAGAATTTAAGAGTAGATAAATTGCTCTATATCAAATTAAGTGTCAAAATCATCTGTTTTCTGAGAGATTCAATTAATCATGCAAAGTCTGAGAGTTTGTCTACAAGCATTACAGTAGAGTTTCTAGGTGATTGTTGGACAGAGAACACTTTGACAGACACAACCCCCCCCCCCAAAACCCAACACACCAGTTTGAAAATAAAACAACCCCACGACTACCATCACGCCGAAACAAAATAAATCTCATTTAAACCTGGGTCTATGCTTTTCAGATTGAAAACATGGAAAAAAGATTGCATTCTATGAATCTTCTTAATCTGTGAATTTTACTTAAATCGGCATGTTTCCAACAGAATTCACTCAGTTGGACATCATTCAGCTGCCAGGCAAAGGTCTCGTTGTGAGTTTAATCAATAGGTGAAAGGAAATTTAGGTAGATCAGAAAGGCAAACTGTGACTGATTTGGTAAGGATGTATAAGTTTGACATAAACGGAAGGTAACACTGCTGCCAAAGATTAAATACGCTCTTCCAACTCTTTCATATACTTATATAGGCTTCCACAGAATTCTTTGCAGCTTGACATTGAATTAAGTACAGACATTGATTTGTCCAAGAGGGTTCTTTTTATGAGTTCTTTTCAGGTGAATGTCTTGACTGTCAGTTAGGTCAAATGCTTGTGCTGTCACAGTAAAAAAGGGGGAAATGAAAGTAAAAAACCAAGATAAGTGGAAACGAACTTTAACTGGTAGATCTTGCTTAAATGGACTTCAAATAACAGCACAGGGTTTAGTTATTTTAGTGATGGACATCAATTGTAAGAAATTGAACATTATTGTAACAAATGAAGTTATTCTTGATGTGGCAGAGATACATTTTGTCATATTATTCCTGTGTCTTATATCATCAAACGTAACTAGTAAGTTATACACATTTCTAGACTCTTAAATATTTAATATTTTCACTGAAATTTTGATAACTCACTATACTACAAGGATTTATAAAAATAATTTTTCTTAAAGTAGACTCAATTAAAAATCGTTTATCTCCTTAAAGTCTTGTCGAGGCCAAGTTTATTCACTTCTACATTTCTAGCTTTGATTATCAAACAGGAGAGACACCTTTTTCTTGGTTACATTTAGTAAGCAAGGACGTGTTTGATGACTGAAAGAAAAGATTTATTAGCATCTGTATTTAGATGAATATTTTGTAACTTTAGTTGTAACAGCTGTGTACCATATCATGAAGAAGATTGATGCAAGTCTGGCCCAGGTCATAGATTTAAGACATGTAGAGACCAAGAAACATGATGGCCATTTTTTCCCAGTTGATGAGCATAGATTTAACTCAAACTGCTCTTGAGGACCATTAAGACCATTTAATCATTGATTCCTAAGAATTAGAACTGTAACTTCTATAAAATGAAAATAACTCAGCTAGTACGTAGGGAGCAAAGAGTGCATTTGTACAAATTTAATAATCTCACTCATCTCAAGTTTTCTACTTGTTTTAGCGTGTTGGACAATGAAGTATGAATACAGTCTTGCAATCAGTGTTGCAATGGGGGAAAAGAAGAAATATGCTATTCATGCTAATTTAATGCAGATTTAGCAAAATCCAGGTTTGCTCAACACGTGGGTTTTGGAGATGTCTCCTGTGATCACGGGTGAAATAGAATCATTTTTCTTCCAGGCAAGAAAATTAGATCTTGAATGTAGTTCCGACTTTCACAGATCAGAAATGTTGACTGTCCTGAAATATTCTTAAGGATGCTTAACGTGCTCCTTATCCATCTGACAACAGTTTTCACTTCATTAGTAAACACATTTCAGGCCTGACACTTAAAATGAAAAAGAAAAAAAAAATCCTAGAGTGAAGCTCTGTGCCTAATTTATACTGATTTTAGTTACTCAGTGGAGGGAAGCTCCACCACTAAATGATATCTGAACATATCCTACACATCTGATGTGCTGTTCTAGGAGACTTGTCTAGCTATCATACTTGTGTAATAACCTGTATCCATCAACAGCATTTAGTTTCTTTGTGAATTTGTGAAGCTAATCACCAGTCCTGATTCTGACAGCTAATAATGAGATATTTTTTACACAGTGTAGTTTGCTACTCACTAACTCAGAAGACAATTGTTTTTTTCTTCCTTTGTAATGAATCCATTCTTTGACTTGTTTAACTTTCTGATATCAGCTGAAAAATTATTAGTGAAAATACGACTTCTGCATAACAAATAGACATGTGATAGGTATAGCAAATAAATAAATAAAAATACAGCAGTGACACAACTTTCAGTATTAGCCTCTAATAAAGGTGTGAAAGTAGGAGTGAAAAATGGAAGCATCACGAATATGCTTTTCAGATGCTTGTCATTGTCATCTTAGGAAACTACAAAGAAAATGTTAGTAACCCAGGAAAGAAAGCATGATAATGATTAAATGGAGATTATTTCAAGGAGGATAATAAAAAGGTGAAATAAGAATTGTCAGAGCACTGAAAAGAATAAATGATGGAAAGAAATGTGTATCAAAAACTATCAGCAATGATCATTATGCTACTAGGTATTGGAGAAGGGAGTACGTAACTCGTTTGGAAGACTTGAGGGACCAGCCTCACCCATGGAAATACCCTCTTCATTATACTAGGTAAGACTGGGTAGAAACACCTTTCACCTTCTTCTGTACAAAACATACCTCACAGAACAAGCAGAAAAGACAGATGGAAGGTTACCACCCTCCAGTTTAGAGAGTTTGCAAAGGATGAGTGAAGGTCCTTATTCCCATATCTCTCTCTAGACTATTCTGATTTTTTCATGGCTCTTCCAGTCTACATAAAGACATAGAAAGCCTCAAGAAAATCCATGATTCTCTCAAGAGAAGGGAGAGGTTACAGAGTCATTTCATAACTAGTTTCTGCTTGACTTATATACTGGGTACATAGTGATTTTCAAGCCCTGTTTTATCCAAACAAATGCATAAATGTGATTCTGTTAGCCAGTCACCTTTACCATTAGTGAATATTCAGTTATTCAAGCTGATATAAAGGCCTAAAGCAACTTCATAACTTCCCTTCCCTTCCCTTCTTCATTCTCCTCTCCTCTCCTCTCCTCTCCTCTCCTCTCCTCTCCTCTCCTCTCTTCTCCTCTCTCTCTTTTCCCCTTTCCTCCCCTCCCCTCCCTCTCCCCTCCTGTCCCCAGGTTATCTGTTCTTTCTTCCACCCTCCATAACCTTCCTTTTTGTGTCTGGGATTGGCCAGGAGGTCCGTGTTCACCCATGCAGGCCTCCTGGAATTTTTGCTGGACTTTGTATTTGTTGGGTTGGAACTCTCTTAACTTGGACAAGGTGATCCTTGAATATTAACCATTTTACTTGGGCACCCCTTCCCTCCAGGACTTTATCCCATGGGCCTCTTTGAAGCAGATTTTTGAAGAGGTCACAATATAACCTCATGAAGTCCAGTGTTGTCATCTGGCTTTTTGCCCTCCTTCCTGCTCTCACAATCCTGAACTCTACCTTCTCATAGGCACTGCAGTCAAGGTTGCCTTTGACTTTCATATCCCCAGCAATCCCTACATTGTTGGCAAGTATGAGGCCCAACAATGCACCTTCCTCATTGGCTCTTCTGTCACTTGGAGGAGGAGGAAGTTATCAATGTACTCCAGGAACCCGACGGATTTCTTGTGTCTTGCTGTGTTGTCCCTCCAGCCGATATCAGGGTGGCTGAAGTCTCTCCTGAGGACCAGGGCCTGTGAAAGTGGGCTGCTCCTACCTGTCTGTAGAGGGCCTGATCCGCTTGCTCTTCCTGGTCAGGTGGCCTATAGCAGACACCCGTTATAATGTCACCTTTACCTGTCCTCTCTTTAATCCTAACCTGTAAACTCTCAGTTGGCTCCTCAATCATCCCCATCCAGAGCTCTGTGCACTCCAGCTGCTCTCTCATGAAGAGGGCAGCTTCCCCTCTTCATTTTTTCTATTCTGTCCTTCCTAAAAAGCTTGTATTCCTGCACTGCAACACGCCAGTTATGGGAGTCACCCCATCTTGTCTCCATGATCCAGGAAGATCCTAGTCCTGCAACTGCACACAGATCTCTAACTCATCATGTTTATTCCCATACTGCATGTATTAATCTCTTCATTAGCAAAACCTGAGTCATAATTTACTGGTGCTGTGATAGCAAAACTTAAATGAGAAGGTCATGAACACCCCTTTCAGATACATCTTTATTGCAGCATCATAGATTTTCCTGTCAAGCACTGTAGCAACTCTGAAAGCGTTCAATTTAAACAGTGAGAGGTTGTTTAGGAAATTAAAAGAAAGGAAGCTTTCAAAATTCAGACTTTTCTCGATAAGAGTATTCTACAGCATTTCAGAAGGAACACAGCTCTGTCCATTTTCCACAGCTTTTCTGCAGCTTTCTTATTTCTAACCATATGTCAAAAGGACGCTCCCTTTCAAGTGGAAGAACCAATCAAAAAAAACCCACCCCAAACTTATTGATAGAAAAAGGGAACACTGTTGTCTTCTTCTCCCTTTCTTCCAGCCCCTCAAAATAGGTGCTCTCAAGGATGTCTCAATAAAAGGAAAGGCAACTGAGTGTACCCTCAGCAAGTTTGCTTGTGATACAAAACTGGGAGGAGTGGCTGATACCCCAGAAGGCTGTGCTGCCATTCAGCCAGACCTGGCCAGGTTGGAGAGTTGGGTGGAGTGGAACATAATGAAGTTCAAAAAAGGCAAGCGTAAGGTCCTGCACCTGGGGAGGAATAACCCCATGCACAAGTGCAGGGTAGGTGTTGACCCTCTAGAGGATTCCCAGAGAACCCTCTGGGAATTCTTGTGGACAGCAAGTTGCCCATGAGCCAGCAGCGTGAACTTGTGGCCAAGAAGACGAGTGGTATCCTGGGGTATATTAGGAGGAGTGTGGCCAGCAGGTTGAGGGAGGTGATCTTTGCCATCTACTTTGCCCTGGTGAGGCCACGTCTGGAGTCCTGTGTCCAGTTCTGGGCTCCCCATTTCAAGACAGGGAACTACTGGAGAGGGGGCAGCAGACAGCTATGAATATGATTCAGGGACTGGAGCATCTGCCTTCATGAAGAAAGGCTGCGAGAGCTGGGCCTGTTTAGCCTGGAGAAGAGAAGACTGAGAGGGGATCTTATCAATGTCTACAAATATCTTAAGGGCAGGTGTCAAGGGGATGGGGCCAGGCTCTTTTTAGTAGTGCCCAGTGACAGGACAAGGGGCAACAGGCACAAACTGCAACACAGGAAGTTCCAACACAGGAAGAACTTCTTTAATTTGAGGGTGACAGAGCCCTGGAACAGGCTGCCCAGAGAGGTTGTGGAGACTCCTTCTCTGGAGACATTCAAAACCTGCCTGGATGCAACTCCGTGCAACCTGCTGTAGGTGAACCTGCTTTAGTAAGGACTTGGACCAAATAATCTCCAAAAGATCCATCCAACCCTGACCATTCTGTGATTCTGTGAAAAGATTAGAAAAGTGAGGGCAAAACTCTTAAGAAGTACAAAATAGGAGATTTCTCAGGACATCATGGTCTCATCCTTGTTTTTAGAGAAATTTTGTGGGTATTGTAATTTCTTAGGCAACTCACTGGTTTATATATTTGAATGGTTTGTGTAATTGAGTTGGAATATTATGTTGTGCTATTTTTAACAGTGTTACCTATATTTTTTATTTGTAACTGTTCTAATATAAATAATGTTTTCAGTTTGGAATTTATTATCAATTCCATTTTTTTCAGTTATACTATAAAATCATAGAATGAAAATGTTTAGAAGCCACACTAGCAGCCCATGTATTTTGTTTTTGTAATCCAAGAAGACCGTGTTGACTGGGAACTTAGTGCCCACTCATTGCAATGGGATAGCCTCCACTCATAGAGGGAAAGTACCTGAACATTCCTTCATCACACTGCTGTACCTACGATCATATATAGTGCAATTGATCTGGTAATTTGCAACACGACTAAAGGGTCAGACCTGCTGTACAGACACGTAAGTTGGGTCTGTTCTTTAGTTGCCTCTAGAAAAAGGGTGGTTGAGGACTCCTTTGCTATAAGAACAATTCCAATAGCCTTTACCTGTATAATTTATTTCCCAAAGTATGCTCAGAAACTGGCTGTGGGTTAAATTCATTTTTCTAATTGCAGTGTAACAGTACCAGCCCACTTTTTTTCCAGGGTATCCTTTTCCTCTCCTGTATTATGTGACCAGATATATACCTATAGATAGAGAAAGGAGTCTGGACTGATTAGAGAAGGCAAGAAAAATTAAGGTAGCTTGCAGTCAGATCCTGAGAAGCCAAATAATTGCATGACATAGGCTGACTGCATTGTCCTGGTGAGGCACCTAGTAAGAGTCAGTGTTGTAAGTACAGCAGTAGTTAAAAGTGCTTTTTACAAACATAACTTTTTGTTGTTGTTGTTTTGAGCATATAAATCTGATACACTTGGATTCTTTCCTTCATAACACTTACTAAAAGCCAGTAATATCTAATTAGGTGAAAAATCTTAACTACATGTTCTTATTTTTAAGACAAAGGAAGAACAGGAAATAAAAATTCTTGATAACCTGTAGGTTTCATATGGTAGACAGATATATAGGGATTTGGCTTGGGTTTTTTGGGGTTTGGGGTTTGTTTTTCTGTGTGTGCTTGTTTGGTTTTTTTTTTGTTTGGGGTGAGTGTTTGTGGTTGGGTTGGTTGGTTTGTTGTGTGTGTGTGCCAACATCTAGGACCTAATTTATAATTTGGTTCTGCATGATTAGTGTCTTAAACAGCAACGTGCTAACCCATCACTCTTTCTTTGCAACTAAATGTAGCTGTATTTACTAAAATTAAAAATATACTATTTAAATTCATTTATATATATGTGTGTGTGTGTATGTAAAAATATTTATAACATTCTTTCTATCTGTTATGACTGATACTTATAAGGAAGAAAGCTCTTTGTTTGTCAAGGATTCCTACAGCTTATGCCTCACCTGAAATCATTATCCTTTTTTTTTTTTTTTTTACCTGATTATCATTTCTATGGCAACCAATTGCAATATCAAAATGGAGCATTTTGCCTTCAAGTAGGGAATAAGCAGCAGGATGTGATTAATTCTTAAAGTGCCAGGCTATTCTGAAAACTCTACAAAACTACTATTGTCACATTCAATACGGTTTTTTTCCCCATCATTTCTCAATCAAATTCATTCAGTTTACAATTCAAATGTTTTTCTGACTGCCAACCCTTTAAATTAGGGCTGGGATTTGGAAATTTATTTGTCTTCTATCTGACTTATGGATCACCAACAATAAAGATTTTTGCAGGTCGAGTATTGCCTTCAGATTCACTTGTGCAACTCCATTACTTTCAGTCAGTTTGCATAAATGTAACTGAGGGCGAAACACCAAAAATAGTGGAACTGAAAAATAGTCCTGCAACTGGAACTTTTAGTTAACAATTGTATTGATCATTTTCAGGCCAGAAAATTATGCAGTGTACTCTCCCAGATTTGTATTGTTTCTATCTGCTTAAAATTAATTTCTGCTTATAAGACTTCCTTGTTGACAAGTTCAACTGTACACAAATAACAGACCGAAGTAAGAGATTGTTTTCACAAAGTCAATTTTGACACTGAAGATGAAGCTCTGTTTATGAGGTACGTTTTGTTTTAAAAAAAAAAGAAAAAAAAAAAAAAGAAAAAAGCTTGTCTTTTCCTGCTTGTGTTTTTTTCCCCTTTTTTTGAGTAAAAGGTTCCCACAGTTATCTGCCGCAAAGCGGACTCAGTCAGAGATCAATGTGATCAGACAAAAGCCATTTTATTGTTCTGAAGAAGCCTTTTTATACATTTCTCAAGAATAGGTGTTTATACATGATTGGTTCACTCACAGAGCATCAGTTCATGAT
>JAVJGI010000062.1:69746156-69808637 GCA_035590275.1 Ibycter americanus
GATACACGGGTATCTATTCAAGGCTAATATTAACAAGCTTGCATTCCGATCCCTCGGAGCAGCTGCGTTTTCCCACAAATATCTGTGTACTCTCTGTCCAGCTACCTCCTGCCAGAATGATGTTGCTGGAAATGTCAGTGATTTCTTAGTTGTCTTGCAGTTCTCCATGTAGTAGTACAAAATGTCAGGGGCCTGAAGGCAATAAGAAACATTGCTCTCCCTGCCCAGCCTTTCCTGAGGCTCCCCTCAAGCTGCCCACAGTCCGCAACCGCATTTCAGCCCCTAGGAGCCACCTGTCCCTGGCCCAGGGATACCAGTCTCCAGCTCTGCACAGCGCTGCCCCATCCAGTCATGGATCCCACCCACATCCCAGCCCAGCACTGGCCCATCCTTAGGGAGCTGTCCAATGCTCAGGACTGGTGCTGCCCCCAGTGCCTCCCTGCCTCCCCTACTCCTGGCTGGGGTGGTGGGACAGGCTGCGGCTGCCCCCCACCTCAAGTTCCCAGTCCCCAGAGACCTCCCAGACCACAGTGCCTTAACATGAGACAGTGTCATTGCTGTTCATGTATTGGGTTTGTTTTGTTAGTTTTTGGTTAAAGAAGACAACTTTTATGACTGGTGTAACTGTAATTCAATAATTGTGGTGTTGACTTTATTTGGCTTACCTAAAGCAGCCATTGAATTTTTAGTTCTCCTGGTAAAAGGAATGTTAAAATACTTAAGGCAGCATGACAGGAAAAAGCCTTAGCACAAATGACAAAAAACACCTTGAGCAGCTAAAAGCAGTTTTCATTTAAGTGAAAGAAGCATTGACACGGTAGTTGGATGGTCAGAGTGTTTATACTTAGCTTTTTGCTTACAGCGCAGGCTAGTAATCAATGGTGGGTGTTTTGCCTCTCTTTGGGCAGAATATTGAAGAACCTGTTTATGCATTAGTCCTTGGCCTTTACCGATGACCTATTAAATGACTTCATATCCCTTAATCTTGGTAAAAGTTTTCCTGTAATTTTTACATGGATTAAACCACGTGAAAGGATTTTCTATGTAGTTTCCAAATGCACACCTTTAGGATAGGTACGTACTGCTCTTATTTTTAAAGTTATGGGGTTCTGCACAAGTATTTTTTTACTGTTTATCATACATAGAGAAACATTTATAGTAATCAGAGGAAGAACTGAAATGATACTCAGATGTGGATTAAACGTTCCTTCTGTCCCCAAGTTAAAGCATGGATGGATACTAGTAACCTACTTTTCAGAGCTCCAGTTTCAGGTGTGTAAAACGTATATTAATCCAGTAAATTCTACAATTCTTTGACTAATGTCTGATTTAATACTGCATGTCTAAAAGTTAGTTACCCAAGTCCAAGCAAATAATTTTGGCTTTCCTGTATACTTAGTAGAAGGAAATAAAAACGTTTAAAGAATGCTTTGTCTTCCCTTGGACATCTGTTTTAGGATAACATGAATCATTTGAAGGTGACTGTTTCTCTCTCCATTAACTATAGAAAAAGCTTAGAATTATATCTTTGGTTTAGACAATGAACTATTAAGCACCTAATATTGAGGCTAATTAATCAAAATTTAGGTGAGATCAATTTGTTTGGGACTCTTAATACCTCTATACATTTGGTTGAACCCTGCACACTGCTTTAGCTGATAAGGTGCATAAATCTCTTATGACACTAGTTTTCATATGCAACTTTTTAATCTGCTCTGGACTTGAGATAAAAAGTGATTTTAAAAGTGAAATCTAAAAATTACCATCATTAAATTAATTTCAAACATTTGAGATATATTAATTATACTATGAATAATCTAAACACATCAGAACTAAACAGACAAAGAGCAGGATAGGATAGGGATAGAAAAAACTGCATTATGCCTCTTTTTATGGTATTAGAATTTCTTGCAGAGTCTGCTTGCAGCTTTCCTTTTGAGGAACAAACTAATTTTTTAAGAGTATATTAGTACCGGCTATTCCAGCAAGCTCCTATTTCTCACTTGAAACTTATTTTTTGTCTCTCAGATGCAAAGATAGTCACCTGGGCACAAACTGTACACCTTCATTCAAACACAAAACATAATGAGGCAGTCTGCTGGGACAGGGGGGAACCTTTATTTCATGACTGGTTATTTTGAACGTACCCAGGCTTTGGAAAGCCTTGAAAGCCGTGTTTTACTGCTGTGAGTGAGGCTTCCCTTACTTCATTGAGCGAAACCTGATTCATATTCTTAAAATTTAATGCAAAATTAATCCAATGGATACTTTGGCTGCTTCCCAGTGAAATACACAGTTCTGGCACTGTGTCTTTGACTGAGAGACCAGATCTCACAGACTGGCCATGCTGACAGTGTTACACAGCTTTGGCCTCTGTAGCAGGATGGTCACCTCCAGACTGCCTTTTGGAAATAACCGTGGCCTGTGCTAACTCCTAGTTGTGCCCCAAGTGTGCTAGCTAGCAAAGGTGAAAGCCATGACAATGATAATGCCAACAGCAGAGCTGTGTGGATCATCACTGGCCAGTGCTCATGCCTCTGTCCTGGCCTTATATAGTTTGTTAGCATAGACATAGTGTTAGGGACTGAGTTATGAAGCTAATCTATAGTCATTGGAAAGACTAGTCATCTCAGAGGGCAATTCAGAGCTCCACTGTAAGGTACTGACACTGCATTGACAAGGAGATTCAACTAAACCAGCTTTAGGTGTCTCTTTTCTCCAAGCCTTCTGCTGAGACCACACTCTTGCCATTTAAATTACTAATTACACAAAACATCATACACAGGGCTCTTACTGTTTGCAACAGCAGCACCTTCCAAACCACAAGGAGCAGATAGTATTGATAGTTACAAATAAAGAATCCAAATTATTTGAACTTACTTCTTTTTTTCATATCTATTCCAAAATGTCTTTAATTGTTCTCTGTAAAAATCTTTAACTGCTTAGATGAACTGTCATGAAAAGCTTTGTCCCTTAAGGGGGAAATTTCCTTTTTCCTCTCCATTGTGACCTCTTCAGGTCTTTTCTCATGTTTAAGAAATGTAATGTGGTGGATGAGCAATTTATCATGAAAGCAGCCTTGAAGCCACCATCAGCTCTGACCGTCCCTGCCCACATCCCCCAGGGCTCCCCCACCCTACTCATGGCCCAAGACCCTGTTTCAGCCCCCTGAGGCTGTCAGCCCCTGCCCCAGTGATGCCACAGCAGGGCTGGTGTCCATCTCCCCACGGCCTTGCCCTGCCCAGCCGTGGGTACTTCAGAGCCAGGCCCACCGATGGGCCCACATCCCAGCCTGGCACAGGCCTGTCCCCCAGGAGGTGCCTGATACCCAGGGCTGTGGGACTGGGGCTCCCCCGGTGCTCCCCAGCCTGGCCTGCATCCCAGCTGGGGTCCTACAGGCCCATGGGCCTCACACAGCTCTCAGCTCCAGAGACATTTACCCCCTACCTTACACGGACAATTGCTGATCCTATCCAGGAGTTATGGTTTCATTTTCTTGCATTTATTTAGTCATAATCAAATGCTGGATTAGTGTATGCTTTGCTTGCCAATAGGGAGCTATTTCCCTTGGTAGCAGAGAGTCACACTGATTTTTTCAAGCAACCCAGGCTACATCCTTGATGTGAGCTGTAAACCTCCTGGTAATAATGATACAATATTACCATGAGTCTTATTATAAAACACCTGTATGCTTTGGTGCTCAACATTCTTGTTTTACCTGGTCATGCTCACTGTCCTTTTCATGCTGGTGTGTATGATCAGCATAAATAGAGAGGAATACAGTCGGCCAGTGGAAAAGTCCTGACTCTTTCAGTGATACAGGTGTTTGCAGGACAGTCCCTCCAACACTGGCAGCAGAGTTGCGTCTTAGTTGCCCAGGCTGCTTATCATGGTAGGATTGTATGAATAAACTCCTAGAGTTTTCCATTCACTATTATGTTGTTTAATCACCTAACGCTAAAGTACTCTGGGGTTTAGACAAACGATGCTCTGCCACTGGCTTGGTAATTTGGTACATTTTATCCAGTGTGATGTCCATAAGTGGTGGACGTTCACCAGAGCCTTTCCCAACTTGAGACAAAGAGTAAGACAAAGAAATGATGCTAGTAACAAAATCCTTTTAATATGTCAGACTAGTCTTTCATCATCAGAGCTGATTTTTTAAATAATGATTTTATTAAATTGTTCTTTCAATACCACATCCATTTGTCCTCCTAAACTGAACACCAGAGAACTGGCAGTCTTAAAATGACAGAGACCTATCCTTTCTGTTAAATGATTTTTATAATAAAAAATATAGGAGATAGAAGACTCCCATATGTTTTAATGTGTGATGAGGGGTGTCATAAGCTCCTGGATAAGCCCAATGAATACTGAATTATCAAGCTTCAGGTTTTTTCCTATTTCTTCTTGTGTCAGATGATCTGATAAGGCTACATCTCTCACCATGCATTGCTTTCTTGTCTTGCACGCATCTTCTCTTCCTTTGTACCCATTGCAAGACATTGCAGGATACTTGTCGGGACAAGCAGCCAGATCCACAAGCCTAAATTAATGAGCTAAGTAGGACTAGCACTCAGGTGAAATTCTGTTGTACACTCCTCTAGCATTTTTAAGTCTGAATAGCCTCATCAGTGTGCCTTTGGCAATGACAAGTAACAGTCTCTTAGATAATGGTCAAGTATGGTCACAGATACTGTGAGTCAAGAACTTACCCTCATAGACAGTACAGATGAAGCTATTTATGATGGGAAGAAAGTTCACCAAACTGGTGCAAGTTGCTATGACTCAGAGTCAGACAGCAGATTTTGGTCTGCTTTATTTACGCATACAAACACAACCACAGGCAAAGAGGTAATGAACTGTAATCATTGATAGGTACTGCAGCATTCAGAAAGACATTTTATTTGTCAAAGCAAGATATCATGTTTTTACTTCAAAAAACCTAAAATGTTTCACTAAGAGTCTTTTACTTCTGATCAGTGTTCATTTTCATCAAAAGAATCTCCTTTTAATTTCTTGTGGACCCAACCTTGAAAATGTGCAGAGGTCCGATACCTACTTTTAGTTGGTGCGTACCCATGAACTTTTTACTCTTGCAGATCCTTATGTTTTCAAGACAGAGCAGTGGATGAGAGCAAAAGAGAGATGGAGATTGGGGATAGGTGGAAATTTGCTGAAGCTGAAAAAAGTTTTATGAGTTCTGGTCAAATTCCCCTTTCTCTTTCTCTTGAAGACATACTGGGGAAAAAAAATTAATATATGTAAACTCACCTGTGTACTTCTTTGGTCTGTTATCTCTTAAACACTTAGATTTAGTTTACCTCAAATGAAGACCCTCTCCCAAACACCAACATGCAAAATAGAAAAGTTATATGAAGAATGTCTCATTGTTATAAAAAAATCTCTATCATATTTTTCAAAATCATTGCAGATTTATAATTCTTCTTTTACTTCTTATCATGTTCTTTATTCAAAAATACCTACCTACAAATTGTCCCAAACTACTCTAATTCAAACACCACTGTAGCAAAACCAAAATGTCAATATAAATGCTTTACTAAAGACATGTATAATATGAGGAATCAAAGTGAGAATGAGTGTAAAGGATTAGGTTTCTAATAGAAGTTTAAGGTGCATGCCACATTATTGTATAAGTGACTGGGACTCATTTAAAGATTTTTATACAGTGCATCAGACACATGCTACCCAATTTTATTAAGTATTTTTTAGATTAAAACAACATATTTACATTTCATATAATACATTTGCTCCTAAACAGGAAGAGCATGTGGGACTGTTGTTTGGATCCTGCTGCAAAACGCTTACGGGTAAAAATCCAGACAATATAAAAAACTTCATCTGGCCACCACTTTGTTCTCTTACTAAATCACCAACATTTTTTGATTTGGGGACAATTTAATTCATGTCAGTGGAGGAAACTCTGAGACTATAGAAGATCATAAATGTTTAAATTTCTTATGAATTACTCACATTAAAAACCTTTACCAAGTGTTAATGAAGAATGCTGTCCTGAGACGAGTTTGAATGTTAAACTCGTTTACTTCTTCAACCTAATATTTCTTCAGTTGTTGTTTCATTGTAAAATAACAGATTTCTCCAGGAAACAGAACAAAACATTTTAATCATTGTGGGAAAATTACTTGGGAGGGGAATTAGAGAAAACTGGGGCCTAATAGAAGCATTGTATTACAGAAAACTTTTTTAGGGTAAAATACAGCTATTGCTTTCAGGATGGTTGGCATGTACGGAATCTACTTTATCACAGCTCCCTAAGTGACACACCCTGCCATCTCAGCACATGCTGATAGGGGTAATGGAGGGTGGAGCAGAGTGGAGACCCCATGGCCAGGCTCTGTGGTACTCCCTGCAGGAATGGGAACTTGATGGTACCACACAGCTGATAAGATGAGATGTCTGCTTCTAAGCCAACAATGGTGGCAAAATTGCTTTTCTCAGATGAGATGATCCCATTGTAATAGTAACCCACACCTCCATCCCAAAGTTACCTGCCTCCAATGTAGTAGCACACCTCACTGGGCATGTGATACCAGCCAGTAATGAAAATATGTATGACTAGAATCACTCAAGCTCTATGTAAATGTAAAGAAAATGAACTGGTCTTGGACTGAAATAAGTCCAAAAAGAAGGTGGTGCGGGAGGAATTGTCTATACTCCTGAATTACAAAACTCCGATTTGGAGTTTAACTATATGTTAAAAATTTCTGTGCACAAAGTTTAGGTTGAGCTGACCCACCCTCTAAATTTGTCAAGACTGATGAATGAAAGGACTTCTAATCACGGGAGTCAACCTGGGTAGACAAAAAACAGAGAGGGGAAAAGAACACTGTTACTTAAATTAGGTAGAAAGAAGCCTCCAAGTGAGAAAGTTCTGACCAAACTGATAAGGTGAAAGTAGGACAAAGGTAATTGTGGTAGTGGGAGATAGAGACCTCCAACTCAAATAGTTCCCTGCTCCCCCTGCTCCCCCTGCCTCCAAGAAAAAAAAAAAAAAAAAAAAGAGGGCAAAGCCCTCCTTGAGCAGCATGTGTAGTTAGTGAAGAACTTCAGTAGTGCTGAGGATGTCTACTAAGTTGCATTACAAGCGAGAAACTTGTATCCAGTCCTGTGTATGATGATGAATATGCAATGTACTATGAAGTATAAAAGGTAAGCAAAGGAAGGAAAAACTTCGGGAAGACTCCATCGTAACTTCTGGGATCAGTTAATGGGCTGAACCTGTCTTCCCCTCCGTTGGGACGCCTATTAGGTAAGAACTTCATTCTATGACTTAACTCACGCTAGCTGTTGTTAAGTGTGTTGTTTGAAGCTTGTTTTGCAGTCAGCGTATCATCACCGACAATCTTTGAACTTTATTCTGTCACAAACTTGCATTTTGTGTAATAAAAAGCTTCAGCTGAAGTTCATTTTGTAGAAATCTCTGGAGATTTGAGTAGTTGCTGTAGAGGATTTGACTCAGTGACACTGTCAGTGGGGGTCCCTGAATAGGTTGGTGGAATCACCCCCTGATACACTGGGCTGTCACAATGCCGGTAGCGGGCAGGTTAGTTGGACACAAGGCTCTCATCTTTCTTGGGAAATTGACAGGCTTATCAAATATAAAGGGTTCAAGGAAGCCCCCCTTCTTAACGTGGCAATCATGTTGTAATTTTCGTGTTGAAAATATTTGGCTTAATCACTACCTAGCTTTTAGGCATGTGATGTACTTACGAATTTCTATACAGCAACAAAAGAATTAATAGTTCGGGTATTCTGCTATTAAGATTTAACAATATCTTAATACAGTAATTTTTAAACTCTCTGTTTCTTATCCACTGAAATCAGTGAACTATTGAGAAATATGATAAGCCATGAAAGTAAAAGTAGCAAAATCTATTCCTTTGAAATATGTATCAAAGACATAAATTTTAAAAAACCCTCTTACATTCCACTCAAGTTTGGGGTTTTTTTGTTTGTTTGTTTGTTGGGGTTTTTTTATACTCCACAAAAGAGGCTAACTGCAGTGATAATAGTAAGGGGGAAATCAGTTTTCCAAAATATCTTTTTATTTACATCTAGAAAAAGGTAAAAAATTTAAAATTAATTTCCAGACAACAATACTCGCTTTATGATATCATTTTCAAACACCTGGTGCAATTAAAGTACTGGTCAGGAAGTTGGTCCTCTGTTCAGCTATCATATCTCAATATTTCTTTTGTTAATTTAGTTCAGTTACTTTATCTCAGTTCCCTGTTTGAAAGAGAGTGATGATAATCCTGTACCTAGCAGAAGTAAGAAAGAAAAAATAATTAATCTGTCTCTGGCATTGTTCCTTCAGTGTGTTTGTATAGCTGTGGTGCGTTGACCTTGGCTGGACACTGGGTACCCACCAAGCCACTCTATCTCTCCCCCTTCTCAGTTGGACAGGGGAGAGAAAATACAACAAAAGACTCATGGGTCAAGATAAGGACGTGGAGATCACTCAGCAATTACCACCACAGGCAAAACAGACTTGGCTTAGGGAAATTAATTTATTACCAATCAAAATCAGACCAGGGTAATAAGAAATAAAACCAAGTCTTAAAACACCTTCCCCCAACCCCTCCTTTCTTCCAAGGTTCAACTTCACTCCTGATTTCTCTACCACCTCCCCTTGAGTGGCCCAAGGGGATGAGAAATGGGGGTTGCGGTCAGTTCTTATTGTCTCGGCCACTCCTTTTTCCTCACACCCTTCCCCTGCTCCGGTGTGGGGTCCCTCCCATGGGAGACAGTCCTCCACAAACTTCTCAAATATTGATTTCTTCCCATGGGCTGCAGTTCTTCACAAACTGCTCCAGTGTGGGTTCTTTCCATAGGGTGCAGTCCTTCAGGAAGAGAAGGCTCCTGTCTGCACAAGGTCTGCAGATCCTGCCAGGAGTCTGCTCCAATACGGGCTCTCCACAGGGTCACAGCCTCCTTTGGGTGCATCCACCTTCTCCAGCACTGGGTCCTTGATGGGCTGCATGTGGGTATCTGCTCCACGGTTAACCTCCATGGGCTGCAGGGGCACAGCCTGCCTCGCCATGGGCTTCACCACAGGCTGCAGGAGAATCTCTGCTCCAGTGCCTGGAGCACCTCCTCCCCTTCCTTCTTCACTGAACTTGGAGACTGCAGAGTTGTTTCTCTCACATATTCCCACTCCTCTCTTCTGGCTGCTGCTGCACAGTGTTTTTTGCCCCTTCTTAAATATGTTGTCACAGAGGCACTTCCACCTTTGCTGATAGGCTCAGCCTTGGTCAGCAGCGGGTCCGTCCTGGAGCCAGCTGGTATTGGCTCCATTGGACATGGGGGAAGCTTCTAGCAGTTTCTCACAGAAGCCACTCCTGTAGCCGCCCAGCTACCAACTGTTGCCCTGCAAACCATATACATTCCATGTTTCACCTCTGTGAATCATGTATTTAAGAATTATCATTAAAATACACATTCATCACACAATCTTTACAATCTTCACAAACTTCACTCACACCAGTAAAAAGAATTTCCTACACCAAAACCAAAATAACATCATCACAACACTGACAAAAGCAGACAACTTACACACAACCCACCATGCATCCCTTCACTACAATTACAATGGAAATTCCCCACAAACATTCCACTCCGTTCTCTAGCTGTGATCAGTCCATGTTTTGCCTGTTACCTCTCCCAGTTACTACCGTTCTCTCGAATTCCTCATGCCCCACGCTGGGCACCAAAAAAGACTGTGGTGGATTGACCTTGGCTGGACACCAGGCCCCCACTAAGCCACTCTATCACTCCCCTCCTCAGCTGGACAGGGCAGCAAAAATACAATGAAAAGGCTCATGGGTCGAGATGAGGACAGGGAGATCACTCAAAAATTGCTGTCACAGGCCAAACAGACTTGACTTGGAGAAATTAATTTCATATATTAGCAATCAAAATCAGAGTAGGGTGAACAGGTGACTCAGGTAAAGTTAAAATCTTCTATATTTTGGCTTTGTGCATGAAGTGCAAGTAAAAGTTATTTGAACTTTGATCTGGGTCATTAAAATTATATCAGCACCTAATTCAGTGGTAATACAAATATTTTTAAATTCTTATGTTTCATGGCCTTCTG
This sequence comes from Ibycter americanus, assembly GCA_035590275.1. Lineage (NCBI taxonomy): Eukaryota > Metazoa > Chordata > Aves > Falconiformes > Falconidae > Ibycter > Ibycter americanus. The sequence goes on from JAVJGI010000062.1 coordinate 69,756,295, forward strand.
AAAATGTTGTTCATAGTCATTTTGTAGCTGACAAGAAAAAATTTAAAGTATATTAAAGCAGGAGAAAGAGGAAGAAGAGAAAGAAGATTACATTCTTGTACTTAGACATTAAAATGACATTCCTGTACATTGTGCAGCTCAGTGCTATTAAGATTCACCTGACAATGAAATATTCCAATTTTAGATTTTTTTTAATCAAGATAACACTTTGTTAAAAATGTATGCTTTGTCCTTCAAAGTGAATTAGCATTTCACTTTTTAATGTTTTAAGTTATAATATTCCAAGATAATGTGAATCCAGGCATAAAAATGCAGAACCTCATGCATCCATACTGTGTAGTAATTTTGCTTCAGTGTTATGTGCTGATCTACATGGTCTTCTGTAAGGAAAACATACAAAGAAAAGTCATGGTCAAGTATTCCATTCACAGGCAAGATTCTTACTAATGTCAGGCAAATTTCTGGCATTTTTAGGAATACAGAGTCTGTTTCTTTTGACTCATTCTCCATAAACAGATTTTGTGTAGATAGAATAACAACAAAAGCCTGACTTCATATCCCACTGTAAAATTTAAAGTGTTTATAATGGTATTGAAATTTTATGGTCAAAATGCATCTCTTGTTCTGTTATACAGTGACTCCTTTACAAGTAATAATACGAAGCCAACATTCAGAGTGATAAATGCAAGAATCTAGTCCATAGCCAGCAGCAATTTCTTTACCTCAACAGGCTTTGATTCATGTTACACAGCAATAACATAATCTGTTATGTTTATTTCTGCACACTGAAGGATGTAGGATATATGTATGTGCATGTCTAAATGTTTTGAGGTGTTTCATAAAAGTCAGCTCAATGTTATGACAACCACTGTAAAACAGAAACCAGCAACCAAATCTAGTCATTAATATCTCTATAAGCTTCTTCTTTTTAACACTACTTTACTTGAGATCTTTCCTTGATTCTTGTTTTCAAATATCAACTCAAACTGCAGGATTTTTTGTTAAAATATTGAATGTAATTGAAAAAAACAATTTTTATGAAAGCAAACCAAACCCAAAATTAACTTCACGAAAAAAAAATTAAAATAATCCCACTTGCAAAGTAATTACATATAGTCATCTTGTGGCAGAACTTTTTTCTTCCACTATTTTCTTTCAACATTTAACTATAATTTATAACCATATACATACACATAATTATGACCTCATAATACTTCACTACTACTGCTTTGGACAGAAGTTAATTTCTTTTTGCACTGTTCTAATACAAACATTCTTATCCATTCTGCTCTGAAAATAATTAGTAATAATATGAGTGAATAAATCATAAATCAGAACAAACACTGCAGTTTGGAATAGAAAGTATCTGGTTATATAAGTGTAGTTATCACAGATTTGCAGGAATTTTTGGAATGTGACTCATATGCAGACTAAGAAATCCATGCATAGTATCTTAATGCTATGAAGGAGGCAGAGTTTGAACACTGTGAAGAGAAATAAAGAGCTTATCCTAACAGAATATTAATTTTCTAACACTACCTCCACCCCTAGCATTAATATTTTGCAGTAAATAAATTGCTAAATGTAAAAATATAAAATACAATCCTGTAAGTGATTTACCTAAATTCTCAGAAGTGGTCAACACAAAGATCAACACTCCTCCACAGGACAGGAGGAGTAGGTCACCACACTCTCTTTTCATGAGAGAAGCCCTGTTACTGACTCTTATGCGTTAGTCATGTATCTGCAGGATATTCAAGTAAGAAAGCAAGTTTTATTGAGTGGTGATTTGTTAAATTTAACAGCCTATGAGCTATGCCAACTTGGGGTTTAGAAATCATCTTCCAGGGGAATAACATGGAAGCATGAAAACAACTGAGACCTTCAAAAAATTTTTGAAACCTCTCCCTTGTCCCCTGACCTGCAAGTTCATTTAACTGTATAATTTATAAACCTTTGTTTCAAGGGTAAATTTAGGCACATGTACCTTTTTGTTTTGGAAGTAGTCAAACACTTTTGTGTTAAAGACATTTATTAATCTTGTAAAAGTTATTGTATCAATCTAATTAACTGAACTGATTTTCAAACAAAGCCTTTGTGCTAGCAACAATAACTAATAGCATATAGCTCTGTTAGATACATTCAAGATAAAGCCACATAAATCTTCAGAAGTTAATAAACAGGGCTGTCACTGTAAATGCAGTAATGAGACTTCTCTGTGAATACTTAAGAACCAAAATGTGCAGAATGTGATAGTTCCAGGAATGCTTTCTTTTCTCTCCACCCTCATTTCTCCATCTAAACATATATAAACTGCAATGAACCTCTTCACTCATATGAGGCACAGCCACAGTAGCTTCTAAGATAGCTCTTTAGAGAACCTTGCCACTAGATAAATGGCACTTATTGCAGCATCATTAAGACAAGTCACTGACTGAAACAGTAGCTGAAACAGCTGTGCAGACAGTGTCTCTATGGGACTTCTAGTTGCTCTTACGTTGATACTGAGGAATAAGAAGGCCCAGACGGTTAAGGCATTAAGGTATGCTTGTCACCTTGAACAGTGAACTACTCTGGTAGTTTGGGTGACCTGAGTAAGGACACATTGATCAATTTAATTACATGACAAGTGATCATTGTTAATACTGTTTAAACTTATTTAGTTAAGACTGAAAATAAACAAAAGAGGGAGGTAAGAAAATATCCAGCTAAAAGAATACTGAGATAGTATTAAATGAGTCTTTAACATCCCAGTTCTTTAAGACAGATACTGTTTTAAGTATTTTTTTTTCTTAAAGAAGAATCTATAGTTTCACAGTTACTTAGATGCCATTGAGTTTCATTATATATATTTTCATTTTCAAAGGAAAGACAGTGAGTTGAAATGGGCTGATCCTAATTTTTATTTTTCATGTTGTTGAAGTCAACTCTTGTTTCCTTGAAAATAAGATAAATACATGGTGTGGGGGGGTGGGGAGGTGGGGAAGGTAAAAACATAGCAAATCTAGAAAATGCAATTGCTTCTTACAAACCTGTTGTTGGAAAATGGCAGTCTAAAATAAAAAATGCAAACTTTTTAACATTCCCAGTGTGTTCATGCTGCTTTGTGTTATCAGTAAAGCTATATCTTTGTGTCCAAGAAGAAAAAAAGAAGCTACTTCTCCTGCAGTTATAGCCATGGAACAGGTGACTAATATGCTGTCTTGATCAACTGAGGTAGATTTTGTTTTAGAAGGTAAAACCAAAATAGGCAAGAAGAAAATTTGCCAGTATCTGATTTGATGTGATATGAGTTTGTTTTTCTGTCTTTCATTTTTGTTAACCTTATGACACATCTAATCTATCAAGCTGATCTGAAGACCTGAACTGCTGTGTTATGCACAACACCTGTTCTTCTCTTCAAACCAGACAGGCTAACAGTTGTTTATGGAAGCACTGCTTTCCTTTTTTTTTTTTCTCCTATCTCTATCTTTTTACAATAAGGAAGAAGAAATTGTATAGAGAAATCTATTATATATTTTCAAGTCACTAACACATCAAAAATATCCTATTTCTTCTATTGCTGTTACACATTGTGGAAAAAATATAATGGGAAAAAATAATCACTAGGTGCCTATAACATATAACAATGACTTGCTACTCATGAATAGAACAAGTAAATTCCACTTAGGTGAATTACACATCCTCTTTGGCTAGGTGTAGTTTCTTTTTTCTTTTCTGGTTCATTGCTCTGCACCATAAATTCTCCACATATGCTGTTATTGTCTTCTCATCCCTTTCACTTTTTCATCCACTGACTGTGAAAAGACATTACTTCCCCAACATTATATGGCTCATTAATTTGGCACATGGGAGGCAAACCTGCATGGAGATTAAAAAGTGCTGTTTCTTTAAGGGGATGGGCAGGCTCATATTTAAAAAAAAAAAAAAAAGTTACCTTTCTGTTGATTGCACTGTCTACAGATCACAATTTCTTTCAGATAGGTTATAGAAGAAAATATTTTTAGAGAGATAAGTGAATTTAAATACCCATTAAACTGAGCACTTCCAAATAGTATGACAATGCCAGCTTCTCAGAGAGGGCTTAACACTTTGGTGTTAATTTCTAAAAAGAAATTCTGCTATTTTTTCATGTTCCCCCAGCTGCAGACACTGGTGGGCAAAACACTAATTCCTTGTGGAAAGTAAACAATTCTGGTGATCCACAGTCTAATACATATATTACTGTTATGCAGTTATAATAGGCACATAAAACAGTACATGTCCACAGGCTTTTGCAAATGAAGTCATGGAAGTCCTACAAGCCACAGGAACTACTTTTTTTTTTTTTTTTTCACCCTGCTGAGGAAATATTTCCTCTAAAGAATATGAGTGCATTTCTGTTCCTTTGACTTTACAACATATCCTGAAAGCCACGACTCTAATGATAGGGAAAGGGGTGCATGGCAAAATCTGTGGAATATACCGGTGGTAACTTAGTTGTTTTCATTCCATTAGTTATTCAAGACCCATTATATTAACATGAACTGTGTCTTCAGTCTGGAAAGTGTCATGCTAACAGGTTTACCTAATGGATTTTTATCATCTTTTAAATGCTTTGAATGCCAGACTGTGTGAGAGATTGGGGAGACTCAAGAGAAATGTCTGAGGTTCTAAAAAACACTATATAAAAATGGTATTCAAAAGAGATTAATATGAAAAGTGTCTAATCGTCAGATCCTATAGCTGCTGGATTTCTCTACATCATTTAGAAAGAGGAGAAAGATCATTCACGTTTTTTTTTACCTTTCCCTTACAGGGAAGAAAAGTTACAGAATTTGTTTGGGACCATGTCAAGAGTTTTCCAAAGTAAAGGTGGGGTAAATAAGTTCAGAAAGGTATCAGGAACAGATGAGGGAAACTGTCAGGACAGAAACGGTTAAAATGAGATTAGAGAAACAACAGTTTAATCCAGAGAGAGAAGAACAATCCTGTCCAAAGTCACTTTATTTATACTTTATTCTATTTTCTGATGACAGTTTTAATATAGTCAAGAAAGAAAAGCAAGTTAAGCTCCAAGTTAGCTCTCTCTAAGGTGGTCTGTGAACTTTTGTTTGTAAAAGTGGATTCCTTATGTCACCAGAGAAAAAGCTAACTGCAACAATTTTCATATATAAAGCTTTTCCAACAGGCTGCCAAGAATGCTGTCTATTACTTTTCAGCACAGATTTTCCTGCATACAGCAAAAAAAAGTAGTTTTTAAAAAATTGGTTTGCTTGTTTTTAAAATAGAGCTATTAAAAACCACATTAAACATCCTCTACTCCACCATCACCATTCATGATAATGGTTATACAGCTCAACTAGAACCAGCTTTGTACTTGAGAATGGAGAGAGTTTAGTCCATATGCTGACAATAAAATCTATGACATTTTCACAGAAAGCTTTAGCTCTCTTATTATAAGATGGCAACGTGAACTAACTGAAGTGCCCAGAACTTTGGTCAGTTGAGGAGAGCTGGTCAGATAATCGCCCATTTCCAACACACAGACAACATCATGAAGTATACTCTGCATTTCATTAAGTACACTATGGCCCAGAGTATCATATTTTTCTGTCAGATTTTGAGCTGCATAATTTTGCTGGGTATTTTTGTTCTGCAAAACGCTGTGCAAAACAGCAATATCCTACAATTACAGAAAAAAAGAAAAAGTGAAGGAAAATACAGGTTATTCACACAAAAGAGCACTTCTGTAGACAACAGTATGGTTTTGTATCCACTTTTTGTATTTTCTATATCAGAATTACTTTGAAGTACATACAATATCTATTTCCAGTGTTTTGTGGTTGGGTTTTTTCCCCATGTTTCACATGTTCTCATCTGTTGCCTTCCTTTAAAAAAGAGGAGAAAAGAATATATCCAATGGAAGAGTTTTGTAGCAAATCTAACAAAATATAAGATTTCTGGGAAAGCATGCCTGATATGAAGTGCCAAAGAAAACAGTAGAGTGCTTTCAACATAGTCTGAACGAAAAATAATCTCACGTGAGAGAGGTACTTTAATATGATGAATATTATTATCTCCATCTATTGGATTTTTTTCCACAGCAAGAATAAGCTTTTTGATTTTAATCTAAATGTCAAGCTGGTACAAACTTCCGTGTATGTCAAACTATCTGCTTTGACATGATCTAATGTAACTTGCATGCTGTAATGTATAATTCATGTTATAACAGAGTGAAGCATCATAATTTCTTCAAGGGTAAAAGTGGCTTTGCCATGTTCACCATTCCAGAAAAGCAATGGATATTTCAGTCTCTAGTCTCCGTGTTTTATAAATCAAATAAATGTTAAAAGATCACATTAGTAAAAATACTTCTGTAAAAAAAAAAGAATTCGGCTCAAATACAAACATACAGTGGAAAAGATGCAAGTTGCATAAACTACTCTCAGGTAAAGATGTGCATTCTTTTCACAGAATGAGAAACAACTTTATTGGGTTTTTTTCCTGCTGTAATTTTTCTTTCATTTTCATGTGTTCCATGCAAAAAAGATGACAATAGGAAAATCCCCAGATGACTGCATGATGTCATAAGTTATAAGAACACATTATCTTCACTAAATAGTTTATCCCAGCAGGAATGGGAAAAAATATTTAAATAAGGATGATTTCAGATAAATTCTGAAAATATTTACTTTTGGATTCATCTGATCTGCTACAGGACATCATTTCACAATCATACCTTCTTTTATTCTCTTGGTTGCAAAAGCTTTGTCTCTGGCTCACACCTGTTTTTAAAGGCCTATATATATTGTAGGATATACTGACAAAGATATGTACTTTCCAGAAAGATTAGATGAATGATTGAAACATAAGCCAGATAAAGTCAGACTTTGTAGTAAACAAAACAAGACTGTAGCAATAAGATTATAGCCCAAACAGAGGCCTGTACTATTATTTGAGATGGCTTAGAGTATTGCACCTGACCCTTAGCTTCAACTCTAAAGTGCTGACTGTCTTACAAGGTTTTGGGTCTTACTTGCCTGCTCCATATGTCTTCCACCTTCTGGTATCTTTAAAATGGAGCTAGTTGTCTGTATTTGTGCAACTAGACCCAGAGACTGTACTGCAGTCCAGTCAGACAGTTACATGTAAATAACCACAGGCTCACTAAGAGTCAAAAGAGTTATTTTAATCAACAGACACCTAATCAATACAGTCAGTGGAGGAAGGAGAGTCATTTAAGTAGGAACCTAGTGGTGACACTCCACGGACAAAATACAATGGAATATATGTATATATTTATGTATCTTGAAGCCTCACAGGCAACTTTGTCCTGAGGGAAGGAGGGCAGAAATATCCTGGTGAGTAGTTCATAGAGTGAGGAGCGGTAGGAGTCAGCAGCCCTCATCTCCTAGACTACCATCACTGCTTTCACCAATGAAAAGGTGAAATCCTGGCAGCAGTCTCAGAAGAGGGACTGTAAAACCATTACTAGGATATGCTGGTTCTTCCCTCCACTAGTAGATATGGCACATTGGGCTGCAACTCAGGTCTGTATTGCTGGATTTGGATCCAAGCTAGAGATCATTGTGATGGCAAGGTTCAGAAGACTGACAAATAAGGCCCATTTTAAACTTTAAAAGAAGACTTTTCTAACTTAACTATTTGACAAGACTCTCCTGGCTAACGGTTAGCTTTTTTCTAATATTAATCATCTTTATTATATATGAAAAACCTGTTATTTTTTACACTTATACTCGAAGTCAGCAAACACGTTCCACAGAGCTGATGTATTTGCATGGATGCAGTCAGCATGTGTAGTTAGCAGTGATGGCTATGGCTCTTAGCCACAAAGGTGATCAGGCCTGAGAGATGTTTAATGAGTGAACTTGGAACAGATATCAATTTGTCCTCTTTCTTTTCCAATTTTCCTCTCTTATGACTGAAATATTTATGCTGCAGTCTCCCTCCCTATAAGGGGTGCTGGGGTTATGCTCCTGGTAATTAACATCTTGCTTTTGGTTTTATCAGTCATCCATCTCATCTGCACAATGCTTGCAGTCCTTTATATTTATGCTTTGTCTGAATGGGTTTTTTGTTGGGTTTGTTTTTTTTTCTTACATGAAGGTCTCCTACATGCAACTACATGTTTTTTCCCCTTTGGAGTTCATGTGGCTTACAAACTCACATGATATGGTTAGAACTTAGAATCATAAAATCATTTCAGTTGGAAAAGATGTTTAAGATCATTGAATCCACTGTAAATCTAACACTGCCAAATCCACCACAAAACCATGTCCCTAAGTGCCACATCTACATATCTGTTAAAAACCTCTGGGGATGGTGGCTCAAATACTTCCCTGGGCAGCCTCTTCCAACACTTGACAGCCCTTTCAGTGATTTTTTTTTTCCCACTTAATATCCAATCTAAACCTCCCCTGGCACAACATGAGGCTGTTTCCTCTTGTCTTGTCACCTGTTACTTGGGAGAAAAGACCAACACCACTCACTACAGCCTCCTTTCAGGCAGTTGTAGAGAGCAATAAGGTCTCCCCTCAGCCTCCTTTTCTCCAGACTAAACAACTCCAGTTCCCTCAGCTGCTCCTCGTAAGACTTGTGCTCCAGATCCTTCACAAGCTTCGTTACCCTTCTCTGGACACGTTCCAGCACCTCAATGTCTTTTTTGTAGTGAGGAGCCCAAACCCGAACACAGTAACTTCTCTACGACTTTGCCATTACAGTGTTACAAATTGCATCTATACTGTTGTTAGTTACATCATTTATATTTGGTTTCAAGGCTAGCAAATACTGATTATATCCCTGTCAGTACTTTTTTTAATTTATAGGTACCACAGGTATCTCTTTTGGCAACATTAAATGAATCCTGAATGCATGTCATTATTAATGCTAAACATCCTTCGGTGGCAATTTTTAACCAACTTTAGGGTTTCCTTTTTTTTTTTTTTTTTAATGGCTTTTAATTCATGGAAATGTTATGACTTGCCTTAAAGAGAAAAGCAGCTTAGATTATCACAGTAAAGCTCTTCTAGCATTATCAGTTATTAATTTAGGGAAGCCTGTGAGGATACAGATCAATATGAATTTATCAGTGTCAGTTATATATCTATATATAGACTTGTACTGTGATTGGAGGAAAAAAGGAATATTTAGCAAAATGTTTAGGTGGCAGACACCTGAACAATACCAGTTATGAAGCTATCCCAACTTTTGCTTGAGCTGGAATTGCACTGAAGTAACATCTTGGTGGAAAGTGGATGTCTTCTGCTTGTTGAAATGATGCCTATCCACTGAGATGAGAAAGCTCTGGTCTTTAAAAGTTTAATGCTATTGAATCAAGGTAACATTTGGATCCCAGTCTTCAGCTATATTCTATATTGCATAATTCCAATTTCTGTGTGTGCCTCTCTAAATTATCGTGCAGTGTTGGTATAAATCCTTAAAGAATTAACTTTAGATAGAATATCTATTTTAAGAAAAAGTTTCCTGTCCAATTGAAATTCTTTGGAGAAAGCAAAATACTATCTTTAAGCCTTTTCTGCCTTTAAGGATATCACCAAAGTGGTCTGGGAATCTAGTTCTTCTATGTGTGCTGCCTGAGGCAGCAAACAGATAAGGGCAGATCAGATTACTCTCCCTCTCTCTCTCTGGTCGAGTGAAGTTTTTGCAAATCAATATTGTAATGATATATCACACGTACACCCATATTTTCATCTAAGAAGTCATAACTTAAACGATTATATTTTGAATGTATTTAGGATACCTTATAAAGAAGAGTTTAGACAGTTTCTACTTGGAGGAGATGTACCTCTAAGAACTAAAATGAAGGAAATGAATGATTTCAGAGTAATCTCTTTTCAGGGATACTGTTCACTTTTATGTATCAAATGCGCCAAACATTTTGAAAGTGAAAATTACGTTCCTTGTTCAGGGAATGTCCTTTAAGGCTCACTAGTGTACAATACAGAAACAGAAAAGTGGAAGGAATTTTGCAAATCTAAAGAAAAGGTCTAAATGTCTATGCTCAGTACAAATTAACATTTAATAATAGAGAATGAACAGAATTTTCTTTGATCCCTCAGTAGTGAGAGATCACTACTGGTGATCAGTGGCCATCTCTACAGCAGGGAGGAATTTTTTTATATTCATAGGTCACTATTTCCACTTGAGCTACAGGGAGCTGATCCACAGCTGAGCTGTAAAAAGTACAAGCAGCTGGAGCCATGTTGCAAAGTATACTCAATAGCCTAATTAGTATTAATGAAAGGGGAAGTATTACAGGTCTGTTAGATCCCTGACAAAAATAATCTAATATCATGCTATCCACCTCCTAGAAATTTATGTATTTTTGGTTTGTCTTTATGTGAAAGCTTTGTTTAAAAAGTTTATAAATTATACAGGAATCAGAGTGTTGCCTTGTGTCAGTGACCTACATAAAACATACTAGAGCTAGTCATGTTATATTAGAATAAGCCTGGAGAGAATACCTTGCTACTCTGTAACTGAGCTGTCTCTCACCATGGCAGTCTTAGGGGTATGAACATGCCCCAGTTTTTTTTGTTGTGCCTTTTTTTCTTGTTGTCCCCTGTCCCTAACAAGTTTTTTGCACAAAATTATCTGCACTGGATGCAATAATATTATGGCTATAGCTGAGCCCCTGGTGCCTTTATTTTTTTGCAGGTAGTATGGGTATGATTTCCCCAATTTGAGTATACACTTGTGTTTGTCTTTTTGAGGAAAGTTGTGATCCAAGAGATATGTAACAATTAAAAGGTTATGGAAGAGCTAAATGTCTCCTTCCTCAAAACTGTTTCCCTCACTGTCCCAAATTCTAATGTTATAATGAGACCTAGTTCAGAATTCTAGTGCAGATTTGTGGATATTTAGAAAAATCTACTTCTATTTATCTTTTTTAAAACTCTTTTTTTTTTTTCCATTTTAAAAGAGCAAAACACATACACCAAATTGCACATTTACTTTGAATTGTGGAAATATCAATTCAGCACGTGCTATAAGCAGAAAACAATCAGATTATTGCTTACTCTCCGTTTGAGTTGCAGAAGCAACACCTTCATATACATTTACTTGTCTTCATACAGGCGTTATGGGTTTAATCTCTTCCTACAGTTGTTTCCATAATGAAAATAATTGGCATCAAGTATGCATAAAAACTGAATATTTAACACATTTTAAAAAGACAATAGGTGACTGAGATTCTAATTATGATAGTGTGATCATGGTTTTGTTACATGTTGACATTTAATTATTCAGTTCTTTAGGTTAAATGGTTTTCTTCCACTAGCTAACAAAGTTTTTTTCTGGAAAGTTCTTCTTGGCTGTAAGAATTATGGAATTTATTACAAGTCTTTTAAAAACTATTTCATAATTAATCTTTTTTTGTATATACCTGAAGGGGGAGAACTTCTAGCTAGCAAATTCCCTGAAGAAAACCATAGAAAATTATTTGAGAAAATACATCTTAAAATAGCAGGTTTACTTAAACAACTACTTGCCAACATTTCTAAGCCTGGTGACAAAGGCCATCTTCTCTTCCATGACATACCTAGTAATAAAGGAACAGAGCAACAGAAACTTTACTGTAATATAGTATGATCTGTTCCTAATGAACTGCATAATATTACATAATAAAACCTTTTTGTGTAACTTTTATGTGTATATATATGTATATATAAAATATATATATATATATAAAAATAAATCTATCAAAATGTAATTTAGGTTTCTGTCTTTCTGAGTTACACATCTTTAAAATACAAACCCCATAAAGGATGCAAAAAAACCCCCAAACCCCAAATAACAAGTAACAGAAGAGTTGTCTAAGTAATTTCATTGGTTGTATATTAATAGCACTATAAAAAGAGAAAGCAAAGTTGTTTTGGCTTGATTAATCAATCACTGTTAATATTGGAAACCCAACTGGTGAAACATATCTAGTATGTAATGCTATGTAACTTATAATCAGGAACTTTTAGAACATATATATATCACTCTTGCTTAACAAACAAATAAAGGAGGTAACTGATCAAGCCGGTAACTAATGTCTATACACACATAAAACGGGTGAGTTCTGCCCATCGGGAGTAGAATAAGGCAACAAAGACCACAGTGTTGAAACCCTGCCTGATCTCCTAACATTCTGCTTACTGGACTGTGTAGCCAGTATATTTAGGTGGTCTGCCTGTTACAACCTTTTTGGGGTTTTGCTTGTTTCTTTTAAATTTAATAATAGCTCCGCTTCCAGGCACCCTAAAGCAAACAAATGAAACAAAGCATCCATGTTTTCCTGCATATAACTTGAAGCTCATTATGAGATCTCTTACAGCATAATCTCATAAATCTTGGATGACTCACATGCCTAGTAAAACCTGACTCTTTCTCCATCTTGATGTGAGAAGTTTTCACAAATTCCCCAATTCTGAGGAAAGGCTAGTAACAGAAAACAGAATTTGCAAAGTAAAATAAACTGAGAAGGCAGAGAAACATCAAGCTAGAAGAGATCACGAAGGTGTAGATTTCTAAGAAAGGGGAGTTTCTAGGGTGAGCTCCCATTGTGTGTTGCCTGAATTGGTTTTGAGTCACAGTTCTTATATTTTCTAATTTATTATCTGTGGGATGCATGAATGTAAACACTTTATTAAAGGTGTTTGATACAGCTACTTTTAGGGTAGAAAGTATATTACTATGGTGGGCAGGGGGAAATTTCCTGAGATAAATCAAGAGCTTATGGTAATATTCATATGCAGAGCATTAATGTTTTGCCACAATATCCACAACTGTCTCCATTTTGACTACTCACTGCAAAGTGGTAATAAAAATTATTTAGACTGACTCTACACACAAACCACTGCTGATTTGTCTTTCCATTGGTTTTGTTTTCAGGATTGGTAGAGGAGATGGGAAAAAGAAAAATGGAACAAAGAAGTATGAAAGCTGGATTTCTTAGCAGTTCCTTTTTCCCATTGTACATTTTGGCCCTTGCTTCTGTTTCCTTATGTAGAACTCACCTTTGCTAAATGTGGGTGATTGCATGTCTGAGTCACAGAGGACGCTTTACGTAGCTGACAGTGAGAAGGAGGCAATTCTGCAGTTCAGTTTGTCTGATCTGTTTAGAAACCTGTGTTGGGATAAGATGAATTGGTCTCCGTAAGTGCCTATTTTTCTTTTTCTTTATTGGCTATGAAGAGAGCATGAGGTCACTAGACAGGATATACCCATTTACATTGACATGTCTAAGGTAAGTGAGACAAATTCCATCCTTATGCTCAGCAGGGCGTATCATGTCAAAGTCATCACTTAGTAGAAATATATGTGTAGAAGATATATGATTGTGAGTATCTTCTACTTGTCTATTCTTCAGATGTTCCACTTTTTATCACATTAACTTTGAATACATATTAATTTTCAGTTCCAGACTATCTCTCCTTTTTTTCATATATAGCAATTTTGTTCTTGAGTATATGGAGCTCTAGAGTTTAGTCTGAGGTTGTATATGAGGCATGCCACTGCATAAAACAAAAGGAGGAATGCAAAGAACTAATAAACAAGACCAAATTAAAAATATATAACCCTTAAGGGATGGATAAATAAATATATATCTGTTGTGGGTTAACCCCAGTAGTCAGATAAACAGCACACAAACGGACAATCACTTCCCCCACAGTGGGATGGGGAAAAGAATAGGAAGAGTAAATGTGAGAAAACCTGTGGGTTGAGACAAAGATGGTTTTTACTAGGTGGAAAAAAGCTGCATACACAAGCAAACCATAATAAGGAATTAATTCACTACTTCCCATCAGCTGGCAGATGTCCAACCATCTCCAGGAAAGCAGGGCTCCATCATGCATAATGATTTCTTGGGAACACAAACACCATGACATTGAATGCCCTCCTTTCCTCCTTCTTTCCCCAGCTTTTATTGTTGAGGGTGATGTCATATGATCTGGGATATCTCTTTGGCCAGTTGGGTTCAGCTGTCCCAGCTGTGTCCCCTCCCACCTCCTTGTCCACCTCAGCCTAGTTGCTGGCAGAGCAGTGGGAGAAACAAGAGAAAGACCTTGATTCCGTATAAGCACTGTTCAGCAATAACTAAAACATTGATGTGTTTTCAACACTATTTTGGTCACAAATCCAAACAAAGAACCATACAAACTTCTATGCCAAAAATTAACTCTATCCCAACCAAAAACCAGTATGGTACCATGACTTCTAACGTTTACTGGTTTCAATAACAAATTTGAAAAAATGTTAAGAAACTTTTGGGATACCTGAATTATTTTTCTGATTAAACATTCAGTTTATGTTCTTGTTATTTTTACCACATATTTTATTCTTTCTTGAGTTTATTCTTGTTCACTGTGTGTTCTGCTTGGAAATTTAAAGCTGGATTTGACAGTATTAACAACAAAGAACCTTTTCTTAAAGATGCTGAACATCTTTAAGTTTCCTGCTTTAAGTTTCCTGAAATTAATTTATTAGCTTCCTGAAAACTTGTTGTCCACTTTTTTGGTTGGTTGTTTTTTTTTTTTCTTTTTTTTTTCTTCAGAAGCTGAGGTGAATAACGCAATACTAATGAGAAACTGGGATAACATTCCATCTTGTAGAATGATCTTTTTTAGGCAGTCCCATTAATAACATTGCAAGTACTCAGGACAGAGAAACAACTTTTTAAAAACTATTTTCTATAATTTATAATAAATATTTAATTCCAAATATCTCTATTACTCTTATTCCTCTGTCCAGGCCTGGAAAATGATGAGATTATAGTTTGATTAGAGGTTCTCTATGCCAAAAATCCTCCCTTGCTTTTATCACATAATATACATTTCTCCTACCTATTTTTTTTAACAGCCATTGTTAATTGTTAACAAACAGAAAGCAATTTGACTGTCCAAGAATACAATGATAGTTTGAGTTATCAGGTGACTTAGTAAGCTACGTGAAATAAATAGACCCCCTGAACTGTCTGGTGGGATTTTAGCTTGGCAGCAGTACCGTTAGCACTTTCTGATTTTCCTAGTAAAGATAAGTTTAATCAATCAGAGAGTTGTTTTATTTCTTATGATAACTGTAATGCAGTCACTCCAGAGCACTTTATAATATAACTAACTGATAAAGACATGAAATGAATAGCAGATGCAGGACATGGTTGTGTTTCTATGGCAGATGTTCTCCAAGTATTACTGAATATTTCAGGCTGTCTGAGATGTTATGTTACCTCATTGTCACAATACTGGGAAGCAAATGCCACCTGATACATAAATAACACTGTTGATTTCACATACGCTTAAGCACCTCAATGAATATACACACTGCAATGTACAAAATTTTGTCAGTTTGTTCAGGAGAAAACACCTTTGAGTATCCTTTGAATACACTGGTATACCTCAGGGAGATAAAATTTCAATGTTTGAATGTGGAAGTAATGTTTTCTGATGCTGATCTTGCAACTGAAGTTTAAATCTTGGTTATAGTCTGCTATCTGTAAGGAGGAAAGATGCCATAGCTGGAGTCTTATTCATATTTTGTGATTAATATGGGAAAAAACCCACAGACTTGCAAAAAGTCTAGCAATCTTTAAGCATAAAGGATATTGACCAGCATGAGCACAGTGAGTGCATGTGAAGTCCAGAACTGTATGTGTAAGTGCCTCCAAAGGAAGAACAAATCTCTGTAAATGCATGCTCCATAAGAAGCATAGCAAAATGTTATAGTCTGGACCCCTTTTTACAATGCCTAATGAAACAGAAAAGATGACACTAGCTTTGTGTGTAGTAATCAAATGCTCATACAGAAAGAGAGCGAGCAAGGTCCTTGGCCAATACTTTCCCAAACAAATCTTCAAGATAATTGTGTTAACAAAAATGTAGAAGCAGAAGTGCACAGCTTGGAGCAGGATGTGAGGGCTTGCAGCTGAGTGAGTGCAGGGAGCAGGGCCTTTTCTCTTTGGATGGGATCAGCCCTTTTCCTCATATTGTCCCTGGAGTCACAGCTCATCCAGGAAAACCACAATCATGCATAACACAGACACACAGAGGTTTCACACCAGGGTCTACAACACTACATCTGACACTTCTTTTCTGAGTGTTCAGTTATAGATGCAATGCTATTTACAATTTTAATATTTTTACAGAGGATCTGGACTAAAATCAGATATACCAGTTTGCCTAAACCTAGAACCGAACTGTGTTGCCTGTCTACATCTGGGTGATGCTTTCTTTGGGAGGTAAACAGTCATCTTCAAAATGACATTTTGGAAGTCAAGTACTAGGTGAAATAAGGAAGCTTGTAAAGATAATAGGCCACTATAGGGTCAAGTGATTTTGGGAAAATGACATAGTATATTACTACCTGGAACTTAGATGTGTTTCATACCAACAGCTTATTAGCTTTTTTTTCCCCTTTTTTTGGGGGTGTATGTTCATAATGCTCATATTTGACAGTAAGTACGCAGGCTCCATCCAGAGCTGAAATTAAAAGTAAGGAGGATAATGAAATACTTTTTGTGTAATTAACTTATTCATTCATGGGACTGAGTAGCAAAAATGGTTTGCAATAAGATAAAAGAAAAAACAAAGGGTATTTCTGAACACTTGGTAACAGTACAATGCAAACTGATTTGCTAATTGAGATCTTGTAAACTTACAGTGTTGTTGCTAATTAGAACATGATTTCAGATAGAAGCTAAATGCTTTCAAATTCCATTGACTTCAGTAGAAAACAAAAGTTAAACAGCCAAAAAAAATCAAATTTTGACTATCTTAATGAAAAATACATCCTTGCCACTAGGAGAAAAGGAAAGGAAGGAGACAAAGAAAGAAAAATTGTGGCCTATTTCAGTGTTAAAACTTGATTCCCATAAATATGAAACACTTGGAGGGGGTTGTAATCAGTAGTGCTTATCTGTAACTCTGGATGATATTTTGAAGAATATATGACTGTCATAGCATCTAGTGTCTAAAACATACACAGTATCTAGAAGATACACTGAAGTTTTGAAAGGATCACCATATAGTATTGAGATATCCAGACTAGCTTTAGTTATTCACCTACATGCTCACAGCAGCAGTGGAGCAGAACTCAGGACCACAGTGGACAAATACTCATGTCTCGAAAAAAGTGAAAGCTGAGGATTTTTCATATTAACAGCTCTTTGCTGCCTTTACTTATTCCCTACACATAGCTTGAACAGTGTGTAGTGCACATTTAATATTATCTTGAATATTTTGTATTACATTTTTGACATTGCACATATTTGTCTGATAGACACTGCTGGTTTTTTTCCCACAGTACATCATCTTATTTTTGTACCTGAGTTTAGGGATAGTTACTGAGTAGCTATTGTTGTAGTGCCCATAAGGTTTCATATCACATTGTCTTTCTAGTGGTTTATTATGAAATAAAAAGTAATCAGTTAAAATAATAATTGATTAATAGAGATAATTCTTCTGTTATTATAAATGTGATAACAAGTTTGATTTAAATTCAGAATATTTTTTAGATGCCAATCAGTACTGCTTGGGAGATGAGGATGAAAGATGGCTTTATGCTGTATTTTCTGTGCTCATATTGATGTTCTAGGTTTTCCATATAGACTAGACTAGGCTAGAATAAAATGTTAGAGTTGAAAGCAACCTACGATCATCTAGTCCAATTGCAGTACATTTAGTCCAGGGCTGAATAAAAATAAAAGCATACTTTTAAGACATGTTATGCCCTTTCTCCTAGTGGCACAATGTTCAAATGCCTCTTAAACACTGACAGGCTTGGGGCATCGACCACCTCTCTAGAAAGACTGTTCCAGTGTTTGACCACCCTCTCAGTAAAGAAATGCTTCTTAATGTCAAGTCTGGACCTCCCCTGCTGCAGCTTTGATGCATTCATGCATGTTCTGTCACTGGATACCAGGGAGAAGAGCTCAGCACCTCCCTCTCCACTTCCCCTCCTCAGGAAGCTGCAGAGAGCATTGAGGTCACCCCTTAGTCTCCTTTTCTCTAAACTAGACAAACAAGGAGTCCTAAGCCTCTGGCCATGCCTTAAGTCCTTTCTCTAACTTTCTTGCCCTCCTTTGAATGCATTCAAGTACCTTTTTTAAATTGTAGGGCCCAGAACTGCACACAGTACTCAAGGTGAGGTCGCACCAGTGCTGAATACAGTGGGGCTGAATACAGTGGGATAATGACCTCTTTTGACTAGCTGGTTGTACTGTGTTTGATACACCCCAGGATGCTGTTTGCCCTCTTGGCTGCCAGAGCACACTGCTGACAGACTGAGCCTGCTGCCCACCAGCACCACCCGATCCCTTCCTGCAGGGCTGCTCTCCAGCCGCTCCTCTCCCAGTCTATACTTGCGTGCAGTGTTACTCCATTCCAGATGCAGAATCTGGCATTTTTTCTTGTTAAATTTCATGCCATTGATGATCGCCCAATGCTCCAATCTATCTAGATTGCTCTGCAAGGCCTCTTGTCGCTCAAGAGAGTCAACAGCACCTCCCAGTTTAGTGTCATCATCAAACTTACTGAGCCTATATTCAATTCCTGCATCCAGACCATTGAGAAAAATATTGAACTGGCCCTAGAACCAAACCCTGAGGAACACTGCTAGTGACTGGCTGCCAGTCAGATGTAGCCCTGCAACCCTTTGTTCCCTACCTTTCAGCCAGTTCTTCATCCAGAGCACCTTGTACATGTTCATCTCACAGCGTGACAACTTGTCCAAAAGGATGCTGTGAGGGACAGTATCCAAAGCCTTACAAAGATCCAGAAAAAATACACCCACCACCTTTCCTTCATTCACTGAGAGGGTGACCTTATCATAGAAGGCTATAAGATTAGTTAAATAGGACTTTCCCTTCATGAATCTGTGTTATCTGTGCCTGATGATTGCATTGTCCTTTAGATGTCTACAGTAGCATCCAGTATGATCTTCTCCATAATTTTTCCAGAAACTGAGGTTAGACTAACAGGTCTGTAGTTTTCTGGGTCTTCCCTCATGCTCTTCTTGTAAATTGGAATAATGTTGGCTAGCTTCCAGTCATCAGGGACCTCCCTAGATTCCCAAGACCTTTGGTAAATGGTCAAAAGCGGTCCTGCTGAAACATCCACTAACTCCTTCAGTACTCTGGGATGAATCCAATCAGGCTCCATAGACTTAATGAACACTCAACTGATTCAGCTGGCTTTTATGATTTCAGTGTTCACAAAGGGAAAGTCACTGCTCCAGCAGTCATGCTCCTCCAGCTCAGAAGACCGTACAGCCTACAGTCTATCATTAATATTAAAGACTGAGGCAAAAGAAACATTAAATGCCTCCATGTTCTCTTAATCCCTACTTGCGAGATAGCCAGCTTCATCAAGTATTGGTCCAGTATTTCCCTTAGACTTCCTTTTACTGTTAATGTATCTAGCAAAGCATTTTTTGTTGTCTGACACAACTCCAGCTGAGCTTTTGCCTTTGATGGTTTCTCCCTACACACGCAAACAGCAGCTTTTGTAATATTTCTGTGAAGCGTGACCTTGCTTCCAGAGATCATACAATTTCTTTTCCTGCCTCTCATGGAACTGTAAGCCCTCAAAAGTAGATTCTCAGGAGACATCACTAACTAGCTTCTGAAGTAGCTCAAAGTTTGCTCTCTTAAAATCCAGGGTAGCAACTCTGCTGATCCTTTTTCTCATTATACCAAAAATTTTAAACTCAACTATCATAATGATGATTCATGATCACTGTGGCCAAGACAGCCACCTACCACCACATCTCCCAGGAGTCTTCATTTATACATAAACAACAAGCCTGGGAGAGCACCTTTCCTAGTTGACTCACTGAGTACTTGTGATGAGAAATTTTCTTCAACATATTTCAGGAATTTCCCAGACTTGTTTGTCACAGCAGCCTGGTATTCCCAGAAGATGTCTGGACAGTTGAAATCTCCCATAGGGACAAGGGATACCAGTATAGAGATTTTTCCTAATTGCCTATAGAATAACTCATTAGTGCTATCTATCATCCTTGCTGGGTGATCAATAGTAGATACCCACAACATCTGGGTTTTTTTTCCGTCCCCCTAATCCTCACCCAAAGGCTCTCAATGACATCATCCCTAACTGTAGTGTCTATAAAGTCAAACCTCTCCCTTATATACAGTGCAACTCCTCCACCTCACCTGCCCTCCCTACTCCTGAACACCCTATACCCTTCCATCCCAGCACTCAAGCTGTGGGACTCATTCCACCAAGTCTAATACCAATGACGTCATAGCTTTGCAAACAGACTAACAGACCAACACTGGTCAGTTACGAGAGTTAAAGCAGAGTTATGTTGTTTCTCTTCCACTGAGTTGCCACTAAAACATTTATTGCTAAAGGATAATTCCCTTCTATCCTGCCCTTCCCTGGTCACACAGAAACTGGACACAGAGAAATTTAGGCTAGAAGAACAGAGCTAGCAACTGTGATAAGAAGGGATTACTCAAATGGACAACTCTTCCTGTAACTAATCCTGCTTTAATGTTGTATGTCTCCAAGGAAACAGATCAAACCCTATGTGCCTGCATTTCTTCTAGCATTTGAGATGTGTCATGATAAAACCTTGGAATGAAGCACTGATCTTTTAAATCATTTAATAAAATGAATAAAACATCTTGATGATGAGATGTTAACTACCTGCTTTAAATTCAAAGTGCTGTTGACTTCTTATCAACTTGGAAAGACTTTTTTTTTCTCCTCTGAAGCAGGTCTTTTCCCAGCTGACGTAGTATGGTGAGCCAGCAGAGATCAAAAGTTTACTTATGACTGCATTCACTCCTGCTGTTTTCCAAGTAAGAAGGAATACTAGAAAAAAATTGAGTCATATGGAGACATTTATCACCAGCATATCATACAATAGATGCTAGTCTAAGTGGTTATTACTTAATTATGTTAATTTAAATATTGCAATTTGGTGATGAAAAAGTAATTGATCTACATGGCAATTTTATTTGAATGGCTTTCTATTAATACTTAATCTCAAGTGCTAAGATCTATATTAAAGTTAAGCTAATGCAACATTGAAAATATGAAATAAGTAGTTAACCTTTAATAAGTAAATTAATAGGAGCAGTATGATCCTTTATTTAAATACATTGCTTCATCAAGTATTTGTCTTTTCTATTTTATATTTCGTCACATTATTAATTCTTCCTTTGTGAACATCAGACAATTGGAATTTTATGAACGTGTCTCAAAAATGTTTTTTACAAATAACATAAATATTACTCTTGCTGCTGAAAATGAATCCCTTTTTGTTTACAAGTCAAAAGTCCACTTTTAACAGGATCAGACTGTGGAAGCAATTTGACTCAAGTCATTTTGCACTAGTGTTCATAGTAAAACAAATGCATACATACATATAAGCACATGTTGTGTTATATACTCTAGTACAAAAGAACCTCTTTCTTAGACAGAAACTATTACAATTTTAGAAACAGATGACAGTTTTGACTCAGTAAAACTACCTAAATTATTGCAATGAAGCATGTCTTACCATTGGCATGTTACAGAAGGGTGAAGGTTTAATCTTAGCAACTTAGTAGTCATGCATCCTAGGATAGAACAGTTAGTGTTAAGGTACCTTGATTGTTTGAAAGTAATCTTTGTATGCTTGAAAGCATTAAATTCAGTTTCTAACGAAGAGGTAGCCCTGGGGGATGAAGGAAAACCAGGCCAAGGCCAGCAATTCCAGGCCAACAAAGAGTAAGAGACTGAGATGACCAGGTTTAAGACCATATATGGGGACTACAAAGGAAAACTGTAGCCAACTGAATAGAGGAGTGGGCAGATTTGCAGACCATTGAGACCACTAAAACCCCCTGCTCTGGAGAACTGAGCGTGCGCGTGGTGGAGGGTGAATATTATAATTAGTTTTTTGTGATCTCATGAATATGTATGCCTTTTCTGGGAAATTTGTTGAATATGTATACATGTACTGCATAAAAAGATCTACCTGACAGAAGGAAGTCATGCACGTTAGGCGGGGCAGTCCCCTGTATATCCAGCACTGCAATAAAGAATGCCTGCTGCTTAATGCTGTATTGATGGTAAGGAGTTTCATATTTCCAATATCGGTGACCGGCATTTACCAATGCAAACTCAACATTTACTCCCACTCCTCAGTTCAAAACTGAAGAGATAGTTCCTGTACTTTTTTTTTTTATTCACCAAGAATCATGTTTGTCAGCACAATCTACTGTACTTGCTTTGTGTGTAAACTTTCCAACAATTCAGTGATTTACTTGCTGCAATTTCCCCTATATAAAAAAACGACACACGCAAAATATCCCAAGCAGCAGTTCTTAGGGTATACCAAATATTCATTTTTTGGCAAAGTTTACAGTATAAGAACTGGCAACACAGGATACATATCCAAGAGGGACAAGAGGCAAACAGAAAGGTAGATAGATTTCTGTTAGAAAGAAGCAAAAAATCATTAATTTTGTGTTGGAGACTCATCAAGGATAAAGAAGCAGCACTCAAAAACGAGATAGGAGGGCAGGGAAAATACCCCATTTTTTTTATCTCTTATCTTTAGGAGAGGTAGAAGGAATGGGGTTTAGCACTTACAGAGTCATCTACCTCTACAGATTCACTTTTTCTCTCTTGTAGAATTGCTGTTTCTTTTTTTCCATTTAGCTATTTAATTTGAGGCATATGGCTCTATCTATTCATTTGGATAGATGCTGAGAATGAGCACCCAAATTATAATGTCAAGTCAATAGTCAATATTTAGATATGGTTGACAGTAATAGGAAAATACTTTCAGATAAAAGAATTGCTTTATCTCAGTTAGACAGAGATACTTCTACATATTTTTACTTCCATTGGTAAGAAAAGAAGTGGAAGAAACTTTTTCTTCTAAAAGGAAACACTTTCATCTTTTCCCTCCTGTTAAATTTAAAAATTTGTGTTTGCAGGGTAAATCAGACAGGGTAAGGGGTGGGGGGAGCAAACAACAGGTTAATTTTCCATCAGCAGCAGGAGCCAGCTCTACCAGTTCAGTCAGCAATTTTACTATTAATATGTCCAGTGGAAGTATTAAGAACATGTGGTAAGACTGGGAATAAGTGGGGCTGCCCATCCTGGTTGCAGCCAGTACACAGACAAGACTAAACAGGCTGTGAAACTGCATCTTGGGAAAAAGGACTTATGCTGTGTATTTTAGCAATGAAGTCTGACAAACGATGATGTCTCAATAAGATAAAAGTCCCTAACTAAGTAGGAAAGGTTTGAAGAAAATGAGTAAGAAAAAGGATGTGGAAAATCTTTCCTTTTAAAGGAATCAAGAAAAAAAATGTTACGTGTTTTTCTTTTTGGTTGTATGGTTTATAAGTACTGCTGGATTAAACTGAGGTCCTTAAATGGAATTTCCAAGGTACATTGTTGGATTTAACCAGACAAAAAAAAGGTTATCCCCAAAGTTAAACAAAATCCAGGATAGCACATCATGGAAATAAATGGCCCTCCACATCTCTTAGGGTACTCCTGGTTTTGTACTTCAACTTAAGAATTTCCAGAAACCTAGTCATACAGTCCATGTTTTGATCTTGAGGGAAGAAAGAATGAGCCTTTCTGCTGAGTCTTTTGACTTTACAGGTGCTATGGGAGACTTCTTTAACATGATTAAGTAAAACAGCAGGAAATTAATCACAAATGAGATATGTTAGTAAAATGTGTGAAGAACAAGACTTTAAAAAAACAAGCAGATGTCTGTGGAATAGTCTAAAAAATGGCTATTTTCTTCTTAGACATGTTGTCCAAATTCTTATCTCTAAATGCTATTGTGAGAGAATTTACATTTCTCAATATAAGATGCAGCTGAAGGGGAAGATTTGGGAGACACAAGAATAAAAGTGAGTTCAATTAGTTACAACCAACTCTCCAGGCAAATGTGGAAAAAAAATCACTCTGTATGACAATGCATTCCTGCAGTTTACAGGCTAAAATTGAGTCCTGTAAGAAAAGCTGTTTTGAGACTCAGGGCAAAAATTGTCAGAATCTCTATTAAAGGAGGAAGTATTTTGTATTATCTAGAGAAGCTTGGGTTCACTTTGCCGTTTCACTGCTTGTACGCTCTTCTTTTACATCTTTAGATAGTTCCATAGAAAGAAGGGCATGTACTTGTATACATCCTCTACTAAGTTTTCACCTTTTATTCCTTCAGGGATGTATGTTTCAGATGTATATAAATGAGAAAAAACTGTAATCATATTCTGGGAACTAAACTGATAAGATATAAAATGTCGATAGACTTGGTCAGCTCATAGCCTAGTGTCCTGGTTTCGGCTGGGACAGAGCTAATTTTCTTCTTAACAGCTGGTGCAGTGCTGTGTTTTGTGTTTGGTGTGAGAATAATGTTGATAACATACTGAAATTTTTAATTGTTTCTAAGTAATGTTTATACTAAGTCAAGGACTTTTCAGTTTCTTGGGCCCTGACAGTGAGAGGGCTGGAGGGGTGCAAGGAATTGGGAGGGGACACAGCCAGGACAGCTGACCCAAACTAGCCACAGGGATATTCCATACCATATGACATCATGCTGAATATATAAAGCTGATGGAAGAAGGAAGGGAAGAGATATTCAACGTTATGGTGTTTGTCTTCCCAAATAACCATTACACGTGATGGAGCCCTGCTTTCCTGGAGATGGCTGAATGCCTGCTTGCAAATGGGAAGTGGTGAATGAATTCCTTGTTTTGCTTTGCTTGCGTGCACAGCTTTTACTTTACCTATTAAACTGTGTTTATCTCAACCCATGAGTTTTTTTGCTTTTCTGATTCTCTCCCTCATCCCACCAGGGGTGAGTGAGCATACAGCTGGGTGGTGTGTAGTTGCCAGACAGGGTTAAACCACAAGGCCTAGCAGAATAATTTTAAAATATTTCTAAGGCAAACAACATTGTACTTTAGGAAAAAGGAATTCTTATTTTGTTTAATTTTTTAAAATTGTTTTTGTTTTAACAAAACTTGCTATATTTAAAGTTATCCTACTTTCAACATTTCTTTCAATGTTTTCTTAAATCAAGTTCCTGAGATTATACATAGTACACAAGTAATTTATTTGCTTTATCAGAGGTACTACAGATCTTGTAGTAGCTAAGTTTACAGCTAAGCTTTACCAAGCAAGAAGTAAGTAAACAAGAAATGTACTTTTCATATGGTAATACAATTGGCATGTGTACATTTTGTGGCCAATTATGCTATTTCCTGGGATTACATATTTGGCAGAAAACTCACAAGTCTAAAGCCAAAAGCTGTCAGGGTCTGTAATTGCTTTTCTGAGATATCACTGAAGCTAAAATTCATACTTATTGTTTCTGTCAGTTTCTTGACCGACACAAGCACTAGGACCATCAGCTGTGTATTTAGACTCTGGCTGAAGAAGATCTGACCCAAAGTTTGGACAAAAATATAGACAAATTTAAAATCTTCTCATTCTTCATTGCAGGTGCAAGTGATTCAAGTGTAAGTACATATATGCACAGAGTGGACAGATATTTTATACACTTAGAAAACCAGTACAATTTTGGAGAATCTAGAAAAAACTATCTAACCAGATATTACAGTATAGTGTATACTCAGACTTTGTGGGAGCAGATGTTTAAATATTTTAATACTTTTTTTATTTAGGTATGAAGGAATACCAAGATAT
Organism: Ibycter americanus; assembly: GCA_035590275.1. Lineage (NCBI taxonomy): Eukaryota > Metazoa > Chordata > Aves > Falconiformes > Falconidae > Ibycter > Ibycter americanus. The sequence goes on from JAVJGI010000062.1 coordinate 69,781,989, forward strand.
TACTAGTAGAAACATCTTGTATCCTCTCATGTGCTTAATCCTAAATGTTGATAGCTGTTTGGAATTAGTCCACATATATATGCACAAACATACCTTTTTCCTAAATATTATATATGTCTTTATGAGATCATAATTTTATGAGGAGAAATACTTCAAAACTTTTTCAAAATGTATTCTATTTCACTGCATTCATTAGTTTTGTTTCTCACTTCACAGGTCAGAACAGATATGCCTTTGGAATAATCTGATTTAGATAGTTTATACTTAATTTAAAAATAAATATTTTGAATAAAATAAACTTTATTTCTTTACTCAAAACATTTGTTGTGTTGTAATTCCCAGATGGTCTCTTATCACAGCTAGGTAGCAAGATGAGCACTGAATGTACCAAGGGACAATTACTTCAAAATGTCAAAGTCTCCAGTGGTACAGTACAAGAAATGAGACTTGTAAAAAAAAAAAAAAAAAAAGCTCAATTAATACTAAACCCAACAATAGGTCTAAGTTTGAAAAACTATAGCCCAAACCTAAATATATTATTGTATTATGACATAATCTGAATGAAATTCATATGTTGCTATTAAATTAGCATCAAATGTAAAGGTAAAAAAAAATTAAAATTATGAGCAACAAGAATTGCATTGATATGCTTTCTGTAATAGAAATATTTAAAATATTTTTTCTCTTTTCGCGGTAGAAACTCAATAAATAAATTTCCCATGATGCTGAAATTTTTGTTACAACTAGTTCTTTTTAAGCATGAGAATTACTGCAAATGTGTAATATTTTTTCACTTCCAGTTAATGACGAAGTTATTTGAATTACAGATAGGAAGCTTTTGTTAGCAACGTTGTGAAGATATGTAAGTGAACAGGTTTATGTGAGAATGACACAATTGTCTCCCCTGCCTGGATGGAATCTGTGATTTTGTTACATGTAAGATGAATTTGTTCAGAAGATTATGCTGTGGGAAATAAAATATTTTCAGAAAAGCTCAGTTATAGGAGAATTACAAAATCTGTAATACACTTTGACAGTAAGAATTATTGCAGGTTTCTGTTTTCCTAAGTTAAAAAAAAGGAGAAGAAATACAGAATTATGGTATTTCCGATACAATTCTTTTTCACACAATGGATTACACAGTCATATTCCTAGATCTTTGAATTTTATCAAAATTCTTGGTTTATGCTTGTAAATGTAAAGAGCCCTTGCTAACCATTAGACTAATATAAATCTTTCATAAAAAAGCAAGCAGGATGTATTTACATCTGTCATGGGATGAAAAGAAAAGCTGTTTCTTGGAAAGCTGAAAACTGTCATACTGAATGTTGAGAAATTTCTAGAGACGAAATAATGAGTGGAGTTCGAGAGCAAAGGAGAGCAAGAAATGCGTATTCATAATGACCTCTGCTGCTATTGTTCTCCAGCCAGAGCTTCTTTGGGGCTTCTAGTTTCATTCTTAAATAATTATGAAATTAATAGTAAGAAGAACACTGAGGTATTTGGGTTAACATAAAATGCAGTGTAAAGATATGAATTCTGCAAGGAAAAATCATGTCTCATTAATTTACAATAATTATTTGAACATGTCATAGTCATGGGTAAAGCCAAGAATAAGGGAATATTCACTGAAAATGAAAGGTAGAAAATTCATACCTGATTGAACACTTTTTTTTACACAATGCCTACTTAAACAGTGGATCACCTTATGCCTGAAAACTGTTAAAGGAAAAAAACTCAAAAAGACTTAAAAATGGGATTTGAACTTTTTAAAATAGTTTCTGATCATAACATTTGGAATGGATTCTGACACCTCTTACATAGATGTTTAAGTAAGTCCCTATTTATTAAAAACTAGGAGGAAAACCAACATGGGTATAAAGATAAATGCAACCGTGCAAAATTCTTAATATTTTTCTTGCAAATTTTTGGAGTAGGTATAGAGATTGGACAGCTCTTTCACTGGTTCTAATCCTTGATGCTTTGTAACAATTTATAATACCTCTTAATGTAATAGTAATTAAGTCTGGAAGAGAAATATAGGCAAGAATGGGCAGATAATTTATGAAAGAGGACGTAATCCTGAGGCTAATCGCAATTGTAATCAGTGTGTAGGGAGTGATGTTAACCATGATGGATTCTTGGACAGCTGAAAGGATCAAATTCATTGACAGCAGATGTCTCCACAATTTGGAAGCAGAGGAAAGGAAATAAGGTTGTGAAGCTCAAGTACTTACCAGCCAAATATTGGCTTGGTTTGGATTCAGGTTTGTCCATCTAATGCTACAGATTTTGACTTCAGCAATGTGCAGAGTGTAACCAGGACTGTCTTCTTACTTAATTAACCCTGAAGGAAAACAGAGCTCAGAATTATCTATATAATACTGACATATTAGCTACAGTTTTCTCATTAATCACTAAATTTACTAAGATTAAAATATGGAGCATTTTAGACATTCAAATTCCCCCTAATAGAAGTCTTGTGAGCTTTGAATGTAGATGACTGTTAAAAATTGTTTTTGACAGTTGGTCTAGTTTAAATTCTCAGGGCTTAACTGAATATTTCCCATTTACACGTTCCACTCTGACTATAAATTACAGATTTTTAACTGTAAATGGAAACACACATTACAGTAAAAGATGTGATTTTTACAAGAGGATCTTTATTCTGTATTGTTCCTTAGCTTAGAGACCAAAAGATTCAGGTTGGAGGGAAACAGCAGGTACTATGTAAGTCTACGTGGTTAATTTGCAGTTTAGAGGTTTGCAGGTTTTGGCTTTCTAGGAAAACAGGAGGTGGATCGCAGGAAATATATAAGTACTAATCATCAGTGAAAACTGGTGTCCTGGTTTCAGCTGGGACAGAGTTAATTTTCTTCATAGTAGCTGGTACAGTGCTGTGGTTTGGATTTAGTAAGAATAATGTTGATAAGACACTGATGTTTTAGTTTTTGCTAACTAGAGCTTACCCTAAATCAAGGACTTTTCTGTTTCCCATGTTCTTCCAGTGAGGAGGTGCACAAGAAGCTGGGAGGGAGCAGAGCCAGGACAGCTGACCTGAACTAGCTGAAGGGATATTCCATACCACAGAATGTCATACTCAGTATATGAACTGGAGCAGTTGTATTGTGCATCACTTTTTTTTTCTTGGGTTTTATACCCCCTCCCCTCGCCTTTAATTAGAATTGTTGTTGGTCACAGATTCACAGAATGGTCAGGGTTGGAAGGGACCTCTGGAGATCATCTCGTCCAAGTCCTTACTAAAGCAGGTTCACCTACAGCAGGTTGCACGGAGTTGCATCCAGGCAGGTTTTGAATGTCTCCAGAGAAGGAGACTCCACAGCCTCTCTGGGCAGCCTGTTCCAGGGCAGCCTGTTCCAGGGCTCTGTCACCCTCAAAGTAAAGAAGTTCTTCCTGTGTTGGAACTTCCTGTGTTGCAGTTTGTGCCCGTTGCCCCTTGTCCTGTCACTGGGCACTACTAAAAAGAGCCTGGCCCTGTCCTCTTGACACTCACACTTAAGATATTTGTAGACATTGATAAGATCGCCTCTCAGTCTTCTCTTCTCCAGGCTAAACAGGCCCAGCTTTCTCAGACTTTCCTCATAAGGGAGATGCTTATATTCAGTCCCCGAATCATATTCATAGCTGTCTGCTGCCCCCTCTCCAGTAGTTCCCTGTCTTGAAATGGGGAGCCCAGAACTGGACGCAGCACTCCAGATGCGGCCTCACCAGGGCAGAGCAGAGGGGGAGGATCACCTCCCTCAACCTCCTGGCCATGCTCCTCCTGATGTACCCCAGGATTCAATTGGCCTTCTTGGTCACAAGTTCACACTGATGGCTCATGGGCAACTTGCTGTCTAACAATTAAGACAATTGTTGTCCTATTGTTGTTATTGTTGTTGTTATTATATTTACTTTATTTCAAATATTAAATTGTTCTCAACTCAGGAGTTTTACTGTTTTCCAATTCTCCTCCCCATCTTGCTAGGGGCGGGGTCGAGCAGGAGTGAGTGAGCAGCTGTGTGGTACTTAGTTGTCAGATGGGATTAAACCACAATAGTTGCTAGTCCTGGCTTTCTGTCTTTGATCAAAGGCAGAATCTATCACTTTCAGGGGGCAGGGATGGGTAGGTTTTCTGCAAGGGAAACAAACCCCATGGGGTGATGGCAGGGCTGGCAGAACAGGGACATCACCAAGAAGGTCACAGTCCCACAGTGACTGAACAAGGTGAGCAGAGTAGGTTTGGTGATGGTAACCAGGGTCAGCCAAGAGTCTCGTGTTTGCTGGACAAGTCTGTGGTGATGAAGAGGTCTGAAGGTCAAGACAGGGTGCCAAGCCAACAGGGGAATGCCAGAACTGGCAAGTGCAAAGCCACGCGTACCTGTGGTGTTGTTCAGGCAAGGATCAAGGCAAAGCACCTGAGCTTCTCTGCAGCTCCAGAGCCAAAGCAAAGAGGGTCTGAAGAGTCTTCTCATAGCTTTTTCTCAAAACTTTTTTTCTTCACAGTAGCTGGATTCAAGCTTACATAGCTGCACCATATCAGAAATGGGCTTGAGTGGAGGCAGTCAAACCCCTGCAGCAAGGCCACAGATTTTGGTGGTGCACTCGTTCTACTGGCCTTTCCTCCCCCTGAACTTAAATTGTTACAGTTTCTTTTGTTTTGTATTTAAAGAAGGCAATACTGCATGTAAAGTTCCTCTTCTGGAGGTAAACTTTATAAGCATGTTTGTTCTGTACTAGTTGGGTGGTGGCTAACTCTTCTCTCTCTTAAGGACCAGAGTTTAAGTTATTAAGAACTATTTGCTTGTGTTTATGTCAAAATAAAACTTTTAGCATGCTGGAGTGTAGATATTGATTGGAAAGGATACACTGAACTTCTTAGATTTTCACATGAAAAAATATTAATAGTAATAGAGAAGGGTAGCTACTTAAAGTTTAATGTTTTAGGCTTTCAGTTGGTCAGAGGCTTATTCAGAAAGACGCCTGCTGAAATGAGGGCTGATAATTTGTTTTAATTAAAAACTATAAAATATCCTCATCCTTTCTAATGTTTCTTCTAGTAACCTTGAACCAAGTAGTCAGTAATCAGTAATGCACCAGTTCATTATAATAAATGGCTGTCAGGTATTGCTGTGACTATTTCCTGAGCCTAACATCCCTCTTTTTCAGGTCACAGACTTCAGTTACTAAGCTTTGGATCATGCCCTTTGTCACAGTCACCTGTTGCTCTGTGCTAATCTGTCACTGCTCTAAAGATTTTGTGTTAGAGTGATCAGTTATTAACAATTACTAGATTTATGGTTTCGGTTTTGGTTGATTAGTTGTTGTTGTTTTGGTGGGTTTTCCCCCTCTTTTTTTGGTGCGTTTTTTGGTTGTTGGTTTGTTTTTTTTTTTTTTGGGGGGGGGGGGGTCTGTCATTTTATTTTCATTTGCTGATTCTTTTATTAATAACAAAATATATTCTGTTGGAATTTTTTCATCTTTAAGCTCTTTTAGAACTGCTGTGTCTTACTATCTAGGAAAATAACTTTCTTGGATGGAATGCCAGGTAGGGTATCTGAAGCATTTGGTACATCTGTTCCAGTCTGTTATAGAGTTCTGGCCTGTATTATAGACCTGAACCTACCAATTTATTATCTGTTTCACGTCTGAAGTCATACACCTAAAGAGTGTTTAAAGACAACATGATCCTTGTAACAGTAAATAACTGAATAGTGCTGGTGAGCTATAACCTGGAGTGTTTGTGTTCATTCAGTTCAGATTTTTAGGCAGGTGGGCTTGTAAAGTGAATCCTGCAGATAACTGATGAGTGAAAGGAGCAGAGAGCTTTGCCAAACTGCTGGCAGCAGGCAAGCATAGTATAAAAAGAGTAATACTGGCAGAAAATGATGGCTTAAGTAATCATTTGATATGTCATGAGTGCTATTTTGGAGAAGTAAAGCCAATGTAAACTAGAGGTATTAAAAACCTTTGGGTCAAGTGTGTTCTTGGGTGCCCAGAATGGTTTGTTGGCTCCCAGGCTTATGAAGAACTTCACACTAATTTATTTTATTTCATTTCCTGTTTGGATTTTTTTCCTAGTTGTTTCCCAAATTCTGTTTTCTCATTAGCAGTTTGTAATGCACCTTGATGTGTGGCATATTCTTTCTTACATTGTTTTTGCCAATATTTGTGTTTCTATTGTGTCTGACTATGTTGTCAGTAATTTTTAATTGTCAGCTTGATGCTCCAGCTGGCAAATGTGTCAAAATGGTTTGTTTGGACTTCAAGGTTTCCATTTTCAGCTCTTGTTTACCTTGCCACATATTCACAGCTTCCTCCCATTCTGCTGCCAAAATTTCAGTGCATATCCTGAAAATATTACAGCCTGCTAGCTCAAAACATATCTTCCTGGGTCTTCTTGACCCCTATCCAATATCCAAAAAATCTTCTTTCTTGTGGTTCCCATTAGCATAATATTTTCTACTAGTCTTGGCTGCTTCTATATTTTTCCTCTCTTACCTCCCCCACCACCTGGGAACAGTAAAGTGGAAGGAGAAATGAATCTTCATGAATACCATGGAATATCTAAAAAATAACTGCAGACTTTGGAAATAAAACAATTTTAAAGCTTCATCAAATGGTCATATATTTAGATTACTGTTTTTTTAAACAAACGCAGAATGGAATTCTTTCAGTTATTCAACTTTCTCTAATAAAAAAACCAACACAATTTTGTTCATGTTACTAACCCTAATCCTTGCTTTATGAAATGGGAAATTGCCCTTTGCTCACCATGTTGCCTCTGTCCTTATACTTTGTCTAGTTTTTGGAAAGTCCTTATGGTCTGAAGTCTTAACTGTGATGAACACAGTTTTGCTTTTGTCTGTAATCTCCATGCCTCTTTATAAAACACTCCATGTAATATTCTAGTGTAGCTTTTGTGATTGATCTATCACATTTCTCCTATTTATTTTTTTTCTAAGTAAATACTGAAATCTTGGGTCTTAAATCATCTAGTACTTCTTCTCCCTTCTCAGATTCCACTGAAGTAATATGTTAGCTAATTGGTTAGAATTATTGCTATAGCTCTCCAGTGATTTTTCACACTCTGATTTAATTTATTTTTTATACTGTAAAAATCTAAATATTATATCAAGGAGAAAGGAAAGGAAAGAAGCTTGAGACTAGAAATCTTAGACATGAATCACCAGAAGTTTATGCAAATAGTTCATAAAAAAAGCTCTACAATAACCCAAAGGCTTTATTTTTTATTGATATTTATTGATACTGAAGACAAAAGAAATTTACTACTTTCAGATTTTTAAGGAGAAATACTGATTGAACAAACTGAATGCTAGCATAAAGAGTTGCCAAGTTCGTTACCTACTCAAATTCACTGCATTGAATAAATGTGCTGATAGTTCCAGCAGACTAACTGAAGAAGTTTCAAGTGACCCTTAGCATGGAATATCTGCTAGAGAAAGCTTGAAATGCAATTAACATAATTTTAGATATTGATGCTAAATCTTAATTAAGGACAAGGAAGAATGCCAATAAATTTGAGTGAATAATTCTGGTAATCTGACTTTTTGATCCATGCCATGCTGTTTGGATTCAATGGAGCTAAGATCTAGACAGATGCAGAAAGAGACAGGTGAGAAGGCAGAGAAGAAGGAACTGAAGAAGCAGATGAGAGACGCTACAGTAAAGAAAAAATATTTTTAAAAGATATTAAATCATATTTGCATGAATAAATTACAGATTACAAAGGAATGTCCCTGAGCACTAGAAGTCACTTCAGTATGGTTAAATATTTAATACATTCCCTAGCACTGCTTTAGCTTGTGCTGAATAGGACTCTGCAAAACAATTTCCAAACATAGTTAGCATATTAGAACAGGCCAGGAACACTTACTTCCCAGGAGGTAGTAGAGATATAAGTCAATCTATGCCAGTTGGCTTTGGTGTCTCAGATCTGTCCTGAGCAGGTCTTAATTTTCTAGTAGCAGATATAACCATACCAGGAAGACATAGCAGGAAGGTTCTAGGAGTTAATATCTTGTGTCCAAAAGCAAGTTTGAGTATGAGAAGACTTCGAAAGACAAATGACTGATCTTTAAACAGAAAGATTTTATTGTTTTGGTATCTGCAAAGGAGGTCAAGAGGAAATCAATCTAGAGCACTAGTGAGTGCCTTGTAAGATGCAGATAATTTGGAAAGATTGCAAAGCCATGCAAAAAAATCCTTATTCATATGGAATAAAATGTCTTCTCCTTGGGTTCTGCTACTGCTAAACACTTTGATGTTCAGTTTATGGTGTGATAATACATATTTAAAATATAAATTATTTTTTATAACATCTTAGAACCTAAGGTGTTAGGACTTGTCAGGTGAGGTTAATTTTATTGTGAAGAGCTTAACCAAAATTTACAAAATGCTGTGCTGAGTAGTAGATAAATTAGAAAAGGGAATGATGCATTAAAAATCTAGTGCACAATAGAAAATATAGAGGGTCTACTTGGAGGAAAGGGTTTACTCATGATAAGGAAAGAATGAGACCTCCATTCTTAACTACATGATATCAGACCACTATGGTTGATAGAGAGTTAATTATAATAATGCAGTTACAAAATGTGACTTCTTTGTGTGCATGTAAACTAATTTGTTTATGGCATGTGAATTTTAATTCAGGATGATAAAGTACAGTTGTTTATGGAATTTTGGAATCTTTTGTTTTCTGTTAATGCTTAATTTAAGCACATCAATAAAATGGAGACTTGTGTTTATGATTTTGCACATTAGTTTTTGAAAGAAGCATATGTGATCCACATATCTATACCAAACAAGACTGATACAGGGGAAAAAATACTTTCCACATTCACTAGCATTAAAAGGCAGAAAATTATCCTGTAATACTTTAGACATTAAGGTAGAATGGCTGACATGATGAATAGTATGCACGCAAGCATTGCACGCTGTACTTTGCAACTGTTGTAAACAGTCTATTAATCTCTTTCATTAAATGCAGGGGTATCAGAAATCTAAAACAGGGCTGCCACAAGCTTATCAGCTATCTGGTGTATAAGGTTATTTCTAGTGCTGGGGTGGGTTGACCCTGGCCAGCAGCTAAACCCCAATCCAGATGCTTGCTCACCCCCACCCAACATGATGGGGAAGAGAACTGGAAGGGTAAAAGCAAGGAAACTTGTGGGTCAGGATCTGCAAGCAAAGCAAATTAAGGAGTTCATTCACTACTTCCTATCTGCAGGCAGATGTTTAGCCATTTCCAGGGAAGCAGGGCTTCATCATGCGTATCAGTTACTTGGAAAGACAAATGCCATCACCATTAACTTTCCCCCCTCCTCTTCCTCTCCCCAAAATTTTATTGCTGATCACGACATCATATGGTATGGAATATCCTCTTGTCTTGTTTGTGTCTCCTCCCAACTTCTTGCACACTCCCAACCCACTTGCTGGGAGGGGCAGAAAGGGGAAAAAGAAGGCTTTGCGGCAATGTTAACACTGTTCAGCAATTACTAAAACACTGGTATGTTATCAACAATGTTTTAGTCACAAATCCAAACTACAGTACCATTCTGGTTGCTATGAAGAAAATTAACTCCATCCTGGCCAGAACCAGTACAATTTTCACCCTCTATTGCATACAATTTATGTCATGCACAGGTATTAAACTATCTAGTACATCCTCATTAACCACCACCTTTCCATTACCATCCTTTGACATACACACAAGTTTTATGCTCTTAGTCTATGTACCACCCTAGCAATTGTACATCACAGCCCACAATTGTATATTGCAGATAGGTGTGGAACATGTATGGACATGGGGCTACACACATCCTTGTTTGACAGCAGTTACATATTTCACTTTATGCAGAATAATTCCACCTTCAATTTATATAATTTCCACCTTCAATTTATATAATTTAGGTAGTAAGGACCTTCTTTTAAGCTATCCTTATTTTCCTTTGTTCTGTCCATAATTCTGCTCATTTTGTGACTCTCTTCCTTGGTCCTCTCCTTTTCTGGCAATTTCTTAAGGATTTCTTTCACTAGTACTTACTATTTCATTTCCTATAAACTTTAGACTCCAATATAGGACTGAAAACTGTGAGAGGAAATGAGATGTGAATGAATTTCAGGTGCCTGGGTACACCAGCTGCACTGTACCAGGGCTAAGCTTGAACACAAGCTGCTTGTGCCCAAGATCAGCCCTGATACAGTGCAGCTCAGCAAGCTTACATTAGTCTTCTCTGAAACCAACAAACTGTGGAAAAAAAGTCTTCCTGGGGTTTCTCTTCCTTGGTTCAGGAGCTGCATTGAGGCTTGTGTCCTAGGTCTTGGTCCTAGATTGAGCTGCATTGCAGGTATGCCAGTTCCTGGCTTTGCACTTTGATGATCTTGACCTTGCCTTGCTGACTTGTCTTCTTGGTTTGACCTTGGATCTGCTCAGCTCTTCTTGCTTGGATATGGTGGCACTACACCTTTTACTAGTGAGGCTAATGCCTTTTTTTTGCCTTGCTGTCTCAAGCTTGATCTTGGCTCCCAGCTTGTCTTCCCTACAGGAGGAAACTACTCTCTCCACACCCTAAAAATGAGGACCATTATCCATGTTTCAAGAATGCATTACAGCAATAAAGGCATATAGAATATAATCTCAAACTTCCTCAAACAAAAATTTTGTTGGTCTTTTCTGAAATATAGATAGAGTTTATTTTCATTTTTTCCAAAAGTAGTAGCATATTTTCACACCAAAATGATTACATGTTTAAGAAGCTGAAATTCCAGACCTATGGTAGGTCTAGCAACCTTGTTTTAAAGTCAGCTTTCATCCCAAGACACTTACCAAGTCCCAGTGTGAGCACCTGATTCTCTTATTTCATTCTGACATCCTCCATTTGCTTTTCCTTTTTCTCTGTACAATAAATTATTTCAGGAGTCTGTATCTTCCCATAAATATGAAGAGCTCCCTCCAGGTTTAGGCCTCTTTGATAATAAAACAAGTTGTTACTGTGAATGAAAACAAAACTCACTTAAATTATGTGCCTTGTAAATCAACAGTGAAGAGCTACCATGAGCATTTGTTTCTTCCTAATCACAGTTAGTTGAGTTTATGCCCTGAAGTATGAGAATTCATTGCCCTTATGCTATTTAATATTCAAAAAATCTGAAATCAGATGTTCATCACACAATAAAAAGATTTAAGAACTTACATTAAGTACAACTTTGTTGATAAAAATCTCGTAGAGATAAAGATGAATTCAGTTGTGATTTTTTCCCCCCATCTTCTGTTAAGGCAATCTGATGTAGTTCATGACCACAGAATGACAGGGAGCCAGTGGCAAATGTACAGCTTTTCTTAGGGAACACAGTAGCTTGGTCATAGGCAATAGATTAAACCAGTAAAGGACAACTGCTGGTGTGTTGTGATTTAACTTCTTATATATGATAGAAGCCATTAAAGTTTTATTCAACTTCAGTGAAATTCAAATGGTGAATTTGTTTGAAACAATGGGAGGGCAGACTGGTGGTAAGAGATCCAATTTATAACATCCTGCAAGGACACAGATGGATTGGTGCATTTTAATCTGACTAGGACTTGAGTTTTGACTTCAGATGTGCAGCGTGAAATGGAAATAATCTAGCTTGTAAAACTTGTATAATGTGCAATGGTTTGAGATGAGATAGTTAAACCATAAATATATATTATTTATTGATATAATTGCAACTGTTGACAGGATAAATGCCAGAGGTGAGAAGATGCCTCAGACAACTGGAACAGATTACCAAAAAGAAATAGAGATTTTTATGTTTTTTTGAGGGGCAGGAGTAAGCAAAGTTTTCATTAGTTATCTGTTCAAAGGCTAGTTATGCTCATGAAAGGAGAACAGGGAAAACTGAGATGGTAAAGCATACCTAAAAGAAATGGAAGGGTTGAGTCTTGTTCTAGAAATTGAGTTTTGCTAAGAAAAAGCATGTAAAAAATTGTAGGTTAATATTTTAACATAAATAACTGTCTTAATGAAGATCAAGTTCAATAGTGTGTGCAACAGAAAACAGAAGCATTAGTCTCGTTTTCATCAGATAGAAACCTTACTGCAGAGCAGTAAGTTTAACAGTAAGCTTTATTCACTTTCTGTAGTAAGAAACGTAAAACTTTTGTATTTCATGTTTTAGATGATGTAAAAGATATTTAATAACACCTTAAAACAAATAAAATAATGATGTATTACCACTTTTTATGCAGGCTCCTGAAAATATTACCTAACTTGATATATGGCCAGATCACTGCTGAGGTATTGTCTCTCTTATTGTGTTGGGTTTTGAAAAATCTATTTAAAATATTTCTGTATTTTAAATTTTTACATTATCAAATGTACTAATAAATGCTAGATTTGTAGTTCAAGAAAAATATTGCCCCATGATTGTGCAATCCATATACACCAGTTTCCAGTTATTATAATTCTTTTTCTTCTAGCTGCAGAGCTTGATCCTTTTTAGGGATTAGCGACATCACAATTCTAGTAGAACTGCTGGTGAAAATGTTCATTTTTGGTAGCAAGGAAATCAAAGTTCATTTGAAATAGTAATGGACTGATTTACTGACGCACAGAAGTGTGGCAATAGAATACATCTATGTTAGATTTTGAATTCCTGAGCACATTTTTATCCTGAGTGTATGTATGTTTGCCTGAGGGTAATTTCTTATGATGCATTACTGATAGTTCCTGTATCTAAAAAAGCACCTGACATCTCATGGAAGAACTGTTAATTAGAAGCTGCCAGTGTTGCAGGCTGGATTATCTGCCTTCATTGTCTTCTGATCATGGGTTCAACCACTTGAAACTTTTTTGGTTTTTGCTTGTTTGCTTAGAGCTTTTTGTTATTTATTTTGTTGTCAGAACAACAGTCAGAGAGTCTTAGACTACTTACACAGTAGAGGGGTTTTACACAAGGTTAAACTGTCATATATAGAAACCCTGTTATGATTAAGGTAAAAGTAATGGTAGTACCCAAAAGGGACTCAGAAGAGGGACTTTGATAACTCTGCAACACTTTCAAACCTTTTCTTAAGCCTGTTATCAATTATTTGAGAGTTTCTCCAGCTAAAGAAAAATCCTTCTTTTAATCCGTGTTTCTTGTTTGTCTACCATATTGTCCCCAAATAAGCCTTAATTAGCTTGGGTTCATTCCAGCTTACTTTAGGTATCTAACCAAAGTGGATCATTTGAGAAGGTATTTAACTAAAGCTCCCTTTACTCTCAGTAGAGACAGGCACCTGAATCATCCTTTGTTTATTAATTGTAAAGGAGATTGAGAGTAATTCCTGAATTAGAGAACTCCATTTACTGACAGATAGCAGGGATTAATTTGGGCCCTAGAGTGCCAATGGTTTGGGTGGAGGTCGAGTACAATTATACTTGTTTTAGCAAGCAGAAAAGTACAATAGGAGCAGATCTGTAGATCGAAACAGTTGAGTATGCCTGAATTCACTGAGAGGGTTTTATTTTGGAGTCTTGCCTGGTCCCCCATGCAGACACCCATTAGCTGTTGGAGTACCTCTCCTGGAGACCATCTTAAGCTGAAGGTTACCTTGTGCTGAAAGGAAACCGATTTGGAGTGAACTTCTACATTACTGACCGCTGTAGTGCAAATATAAATAAACTGAAGCTCCCTTTGTTGCAATTTATTACAGTTCTAGGACTGTACTTCACATTGTGTCTGTTGAAATCAAGTTCACAGCAGTTGCCTCTTAGGCACATGCACAGAGAGCTAACTGGAGGACAGAGCTAATGCATCCTCATTACATTACCCTATATGATGCTTTTGCATGACTTCAATTTCACTTCCACCAGGAAGAAAACTGCTTTGAACATGTAAGAGGTGCACTCTGGGGCACACTGTAAGGCACTAAAATGTGAGGCAAACTTGTAAAAAAAAGAAACAAAACCCTTCCTGAAAAAACAAACAAACAAACAAACAAAAAGCCCCAAACCAACCAACCAACTAAAAAAAACCCTAAAAACCCATCACCAAAAAACCAACATCCTGCACACTAAATATTCAGAGATAGACTGTATGATGCAAACCTAAATGCAGTAAGCAGGAATGATCAAGAAATCCACTTCAAAAGTTTAGCAGTGATTCAAGTTTAAAAGAGTAAGGTGGATAGCTTTAAATGGCCGAGAAAGTCTGTCAGAAGGGTTCCAGGGCAGATTTTTAGAAACACACAGCAAACAACAGAAGAAAAGTGTCAGAAAAAGGTTGAAACTGGAAGAGTGACTTGAGCTAGAAATGAATCGGACCTTTTGTGCTTGAAGCATGTTGTAGGATGAAACATCAGGAAGCTCTGAGTTTAGAACTGGGCCAGTGCTTCTCCAGTGATTCTCTTGTGATTTTTGATCACAAGCAGGCATACTGGCAAGCCTATACTGCAGACACTTTATAAAGCATGGCTCAGATAAACAAACCTGAATAAACATCCTAGTTCAAATCATCTGTAGCATATCAAGTCAAGCTTATTGGGTCTTAGGTTTATTGTACAAATACAGGTCCATGTTGTGAGTACATTTTTGGAGCTGTAAAACAGGTTAACACAATTCGTTTAAAAAACAGACTGACAGCAAAATATTTTGAATTGGAGCTGGCAGCTTGTTGTAGCTGCTAGTAATTAGGCTTTGTTTCTTGGGCCACCTTCTTATCTTTGCGACTTTTAATTTGAACACCAAATGTTACAAAGCATATGGACTGCCATAGTAATCCCATATGCTGGATGATATCTGGCAGTTTTCTGTGCAGAATTCAGACAATGATGAGATTACAAAATGTTTTTTAAACTGTACACCTAGTTTAATAGGCATCCCTGAAATTTTAAAGGGCAATAGCAGTACATTTTCTGCCTTTCATGCTTCCAGTCCTTCTTAGGTTTTTTACTTAAAAAAATGGGGTTTCATACACAATTCAGCCCTAACAGAGAATTATTAGTACTGGCAGCAAATATATACTATCATTAATAGAACACTATTGCACATTCAGCTTTATTTGTTTGCACAGTGCCACTTTATTACTACAAATCTCACTTTTTGTATTGTAATTCAGATGGGTTTGGACAAGCCACAAATCAATTTAAGCAGCTTAAATCTAGGAAATTACAGGTCTTTGCAGTAATTTTATGGAAAACTGTCCTAATCAACTAGTTTTATAAATTCACTACACACTTTTCACAACGCATGCTTTCCATGATACGCTAAGAAAATGTTAATTGAATAGTGTATATGTTATCAACAGTAAACTAAGAATAAAATATAATTTTGTCTCAAGAAGCTTCTACACTTCTTGAAATTGAGTTTGAGAGGATCCTCTCCTAAGCTCAACAGGTCTTCAATTATTTCATTCAAATCTAGCATTATTTTTTATTATTTCTTTGATTAACATAATGCGCTTTAGTCCTTCTAAGAGCCTGCAATTTTTAAAATTCTTGTCCATCTAAAAGGCTCTTCAGACTCTGACAATGAAAGTTTAGGGTTGGTTTTCAGAGAACACCGGCTTCTAAAACAAAAAAGGTCTCTTACAACTTAAGAAGGAAGATCAAGAGGACTCCATGGAGTGGTAACAGTTTCATTTTCCACAAGAACAAACATCAGTGCCAGTCTCTCATCCAGCATATATAGATCAGCAATAAGTTGCCTGGTGAAGCATGTTGACCACAAATTACAAATGAATTTTGAGAAAGAAGTGAACCTGGAGGTTCATCATGTCCATGGCCAGAGAAGATCAAGTGCATGATTACCTTTATGTTAGATTTCCATGTTAGCTCCAGAAGTGGCTTCTTTTTAAAACACAATGCAGTGCCATGCAGACTTGTTAGCTTAGCTGTTAGAAAAAAATCCAGCAGCAAGAGCCCAAAATCTTAGCTATAGTTGCAGATATTTTGGACCGAGCTAATATTCAGTTTATCATTCAGCTCATAGCACAATAAATTCACATCTGCCAGCACAGATTAAGCATTCTATTTTGTCAAATGTGGTGATGCAAGGGACAAACATAAGTATTAACACAGAAAATGTTATTAATAACATTTTAATGTTATGTTAATAAAATAGTGTTGGTAGCAGTAAGAATTTTAAGAGGTACTTTTGATCTCTTTAAGATTTGAGATACTTCACAAATAAGAAGCTATTTGCTTACGTTTTGAGTAAATGAAAGTATTATTTGAGTAATAATTCTAATTACAGTAAATCTCCAAGTATTACACATTTTCCACTCGAGGACAAGCTGCAAAACCAAAATCACAGACATAACTACAACATATTCATAAACCCAGCATATTTATATTGTCTTCCTTTATGTTCTTCTCTTTTATTCTGTGTTTTAGGAAATGTATACAAACAAAAACTGAATACTCTGAAAATTACATACTGTAAAGGAAGGAACTAATTCATCAAAACCCCAAGTACATTTCAAATAGCAGGATATTTCCAACTTGCCCAAGATATTAGGAAGAAGTGGACCTCTTTAATGCAGAAGCCAAATTGGATTAGATATTTATCTTTTATACCAAGATAACTTGTATTTACAAAAAAAACCCAAACAGAAACAAACCAATCAAAAAAACCCAAACAAAGAAAACCAAAACCAAACCCAAAACTATTTACTAGCAAAAGTAAATTTGCCAGTGAGTTTTTGAAATCATAAATTAAGCTGTTAAGTAAGCATTCTTCCATCTTCATCTTCTTTTGGGAAAACATCCAAAACCTTCCACTCAAATTTGAAAATAAAAGATAACTGTAAAGAAAACCTTGCTGAAACTCCTTTCACCAGAAGGTAGAGAATGGTTAAAAACCTATACCACAGAAAATATTTCTGATTACTATGGGATTTATATTTTCTCTTCATATGATCAGTCTTAGGGAATTAAATATGTTTGGTCTTTCCAACTGTAGATCAATCTAGTGGATACATCACTTAAAACTAAAGAAATAGTAAAATCATATTGTTCATTAGATAGTCATATCTAATTCTTCTTTCTTAAAAAGACTTTTGGTTTTGTCTCCCTCCCCCCTTCTTGTTACTTTTTTTGTATTTTGGTAACACGTTAGATCTGAAAAGGGAATGACACACACATAAAGTTATGGAAAGTTGTTCCTGCACTGGCTTAAGAAAGAAAATTATTATACATCATCTTAACATGCATTATATTTCAACTGTATTCTTCAGTGCCTAATTAACTGAACATCTTTTTAATAGTGAATTGCTCTTCCAGAGTCCAAAACTAAAGCAGAATGCACTGGAACAAACAACTGAACAATTTCCCTACCCCATCTTTTTCCCTTTGGTTGATTATTCTCCTTGAACCTCATTTCCTGGTAAACTGTTGGGCAGCCATCATCTTCAGAGGTCATTAACACAGTCTCAACTAGGAAAGCAGTGAAGAATTTTTTTTTGTTTTCCACTATCCAATAAAAATTATCTCAGATAATTCTCAGATCCAAAAGTACACAAGTGTACCAGGCAATTAACAGGTTTTTAGAAGTAAAAGGCACTTGAAATCATAAGCTACTGCATAAACACTGCTTCCGCCATACATGACAGTTTTAATTATAATCCTGATTTTAAAATTCTTAAATTAATAAGAAACTTGAAATGCAAATTCAAAGGTGAACTCCATTCATATATTCCCTTAACGATGCAAAGAGAACGTTCCTGGTTTATGGATGTATCTTTACAACTTGCCAGTTATGTTTTGGTATTGATCAATCCAACTTTGAACTGAGTTTTGGGAAGTTTAACTCAGACTAAATTTATCCTCTGAATATAATCATGAGGTATAATTTATTTTTTAATATATAGATCTCTCTACTATAGAACAATAAACCAATATAAATAATTTATTATATTGTACACTAAAAGGATAACATGAATGGAAAATAGCAGGGGACATTAACAGAGATTGTTGGTATTTTAAAACACAAATATTGATTGAAAAGGACCTAAGCCAAACTTGTGATTTCCATGAGCTTCACTATTCACCACTGTGAGCTTGCAAATTATAAAATTATAACTTTGCAATTAAGTGCATTTTTTTCTCATAACTTTACAAACATCTCAGAACAAAGATTATTCTTTAACAGAGATTTACATGCTGAAATGGAGTTGTGAACAATGAGAAAAGTAAGGAAGGTGGGATGCATTCCCAGAGACCAGGGACAGGAATAGAGTTCCCTCCCTCCATTCAATGGCAAAAACCACAGCACTGCGAAGGAATTCTGCCAGTAGTGAACAGAGGGAGAGCACGCCGCTGGCTTGACAGGTCTGAGGAGTGCAGATAAGAGTAATCAAATCCTGTTTAACACTGATCTTAATCTTCAGTTCTATGGAGCTGGAAAACAGCAGCATACTCTCAAGGATCTTGGCTATACATATATCAGTAAATTAAATAATACCAAGTCACAGGCAAAGATACTGGAATTAAAAAAATTGTGTATATTTTAAATGTTAAAATGGTTCCCAGCACAGCTTTAGGCCAGGACAACTAGCATTCTTCCAAGCAGAGTGTGGGAGCCAGGCATGGGGCAGGCATCCTTCCATACCAATAGTTTTTATGAGGACACCGTGTGTATAGCCACAGTCAGCCTGTGCCAGCTATGTTTGGGGCTGGAGAACAGGCCCTGAAAGTGTTAAGTTTACTAACCTAGATGCATCCAGAGCTTCCCGTGAGAGCAGCTTTGGAGCAGGAAGTGAGACAGTGAAGAAACAAGGTACTGTGAGCTCCTCTCTCCCCTCAGGTCCATTGCTGCCTCTGCATCGAGTTTGCCCTGTTCTTCACTGATAACAAAAGGTCCATGTTACTTTTATACCAATGCTTAGACACCTGTGACAGGACACTTTAAAATAAAATAGTAAAAATATAGTAGAACAGATTACCTTTATATTGCTTAATGTGTACTGGTTATGATCTTTGTCCTGGTTTCACCCGGGATAGAGTTAGTTTTCTTCTTAGTAGCTGGGGCAGTGCTGTGCTTTGGATTTGGTGTGAGAACGATGTTGACAGCACACTGATGGGTTTGGTTGTTGCTGGGTGATGTCTATACCAAGCCAAGGACTTACCAATTTCTTGGGCCCTGACAGCGAAAGAGCTGGAGGAGCACGGGAAATTGGGAGGGAACATAGCCTGGACAGCTGACCTGAACTAGCCACAGGGATATTCCATACCATATGACATCATGCTGAGTATATAAGCTGGGGAAAGAAGAAGGAACAGGGGACATTCAGCATTATAGCGTTTGTCTTCCCAAGTAACAGTTACGTGTGACACAGCCCTGCTTTCCTGGAGACGGCTGAGCACCTGCCTGCCGATGGGAAGCAGTGAATGAATTCCTTATTTTGCTTTGCTTGTGTGCATGGCTTTTGCTTTATCTATTAAACTGTCTTTATCTCAACCCACGAGTTTTCACACTTCCGATCCTCTCCCCCACCCAGCTGTGAGGGGAGTGAGTGAGCGGCTGCGTGGTCCTTGGCTGCTGGCCAGGATTAAGCCACAGCAACCTTGATTATTTATTTTCTTAAAATAAGTGGTGTCATAATGGTGCATGTAGTAGCAAGTATTACTAATATTATACCTGCTGATAAACATCAAAATCAGGGAATAAACTGATTCTAGCCCATCTGTATACCTTCAGTTCACACAATCTATTTGCTGGACTATTCAAAAAATATTGATTGATTTGGATCAGGGTAGGGCATGTGTTTCAAGTTTGATAGATTCTACCATAAACAATTTTTATTAAATGTCACATGAGGAGTTATTGCTTTGTATCTAATGGGTCTGCTTGCATTATGCCTTGCAGGAGTGTATTGGATTACTGAGAAACAGTGGGTAGGAGTTACTGCCATAGACGGCACGTTTTCTGTGAAACTAAACCAAGTCCTAAGTGAAGAGTTGTTGAGCCTCCTTCTGCAAGCTGCCTGCAGTTTCAGCAGGTCTGTTACACTGGGTGGGGAGGGGTGGTTTTTCTTTGGGGGAGTGCTTGACAGGAAAATAAAATAGCAGACTCCAGATACCAAAACAAGAAGTGTTAATGTAAGTGTAACACTGTATGGTATTTTGTGTGGTAATATGACTAGATAGATCACACAAATGAGACTTCTGACTAACTAGAAGAATATCAAGTGGACTTTTAATGGCACTTTACCATGCTCATTTAGTACATGCAATGTCCTGAAAGACAGGAAGGTGGCCAGTGTAACACTTTTATTTAAAGAAAAGTCTAAGGACCGGCTAAATTACAGTTTTGTTAATTTAACTTCAATTACAGGAGAAGGAATATATATTATTTTAAAGATCCAATGGGTGGACATTTTGGAAACTATATCTTGATAAAACAAGGCTAAGGCATTTTCATAACTGAGGGGTTATTTCTCGCTAATGCACTAATACACACTGCTATCAAGACAGAAAGAGGGGAAAATACACTTCATAAACTAATGAGTATTATAAGGACGCATTTGGTAACATTTCCATGTTCAAAGATTTAACCTTTTAGATGCACTATTCTTAATACACAGAATGTAGAGGAGGTTTAATAATGCTTTGAATAGGGGCTCCTCTGTTGAGAAATAAGAATAACAAATAGTAGTTATGAATGAATTTGCTTTAGATTTGGAATAAGTGACCAGACGCATAAACTGTACTTTGAAAAAACCAAAAAACCAAACCGCAAACAAAACCCCCACAAGCACAGTATTAAATATTAAAATGGTGATAAATTCCTGGTTGAGTAACAAATATTAAACATGCCCAAATTCCAAGTCCTTGTTAGTTTTAAGCATGTATGGTAAATTTAGTATCACTTTTTTCTTTAATCTAACCAAAATGTGATCCAGTGCTTGGAAATATATAGCTCCTACTGGAAAAGAGAATCACACTGCAGAAGCATGTTAATGGATTGTAAATCTTAATGTATTTAGGGCTGATATCCAGGTAAGAACTGCACTGTTTGTGAAGCAAAATAGGTATCCTAGGCTACATAGGTTTTGAGGCCAAGCAGCTTGTTATCTTATGACCAACCTTTCAACAAACTGAAATCAAGAATATTCTGTTTCTATACAGAAGTGGCAGGCGCGACACATACATATCTGTAAAATTGTTCTAGGAAAAACTGACTGCTGTTGCGTTTAACTCAACATCTGAGAACTTAACATGATCAAATACCTGGGAACTTATATATAATTCTTATTAATTCAAATTAATCATAAAGTCAAAAGGTGCTAGGAAATAAGAAACCTGGTATTTGTATTTATAACTGCTTTTAAAAATATTTCACTTTATGAAATTGTGCTTCAGTTGATGGAATACTTAGCTTTTCACCATAGCATTGAACAGATTTTTTCAGCATGCCAGAGAGGAAACCAAAATTCCAAATTATAATTCCTTCAGTAAAATAATAACAGCTAAGTAATTTCTACCTGAATTTTATCCATTTTAGTGGCTGGTCCCTTCAAGTAATATACAGTGATTATACTATTTTGTGTCATTGACTGTCTGCCAATAATGAATACAGCAGCCAAACTTTTTCAGTTCAGTGTTCTAGTCTGTATTCTTACCAGAAGTAGTTAAACAAGAATATTTTAATTTGAAATAGATTGAAATAGGTTAAAGTGGTTTATTAATTTATCAAAGACACATAATTAACAGGCAGCCAGTGACCTGTACACTACAGATCAATATTGGCAGTGCAAGAAATAAACTGCAGTACTAGATCCTTATGAAATGCTAATTTATATGACAGGAAAAGTTTAAACAACCCTCTGTAATCTCCAGAAGCGCCCACCCTGCTCCCTCTCTGACTTACATGCACCCCTCCCTCAAAGGCCAAGTGGGTTGCACACACAGATGTGCACATGCACACAGATGCACGCACACATGAGTCTGCTCTGCCTGACCTCAGAAGGGGTTTGTGGCCACATGCTCTGTTACCTTCTCTGCTTCCCCTCTGGTACAAACCTCCATGCTGCTTCTGTACTTTTCAAGCTTCTTCTTTCTTAGTTTTAAAAACCCCTTTGTAATTCCCTGGTTACTCTTTAATCCAGTTGGTGGGCATCATCCTTTATAACGTGATCATTTTTGGTCAAATGCCTCCTTAGATAGTTTTGGGTGTCCCAGCCCCACACGCTGGCTACATTGATATTCCCATCTTAACAGTTGCATTTAGTCAAGACCTTTCACCAAAGACGGGCCATGCAAGTATCCTCACAATAACCTACATGCACAAGAAGGCATGAAAAATATGACTTTTTTCGTAAAATTTTCAGGGCTCAGCTTTACTCCCTGAGTTACACGGTGCATTTTCTCCACAATTATTTACTCTGAAGCAGTTATAGACAAGATCTCTGCTGGAACTCGCCTCGTCACTACAGATCTCAACAGCCAGCAGTCTCCTTCTGCTTCCAGATTTTTCAAGATACCTGGAATATCTGCAAGACTATCCTTGACCTTCCATTTGCTCACATAATTTCATTCTCTGTACTAAGGTTTCGACCATTTTAGAAGATAGTTGTTAATGGATCTAAAGATCTTTGGCATTGTGGGTGCTTGTGAACATTGATAGTATGATGAAAAGAAAAATTTCTGGGTTTAGTAGTGGAATTATTTTATTAACAAAGTAGACATAAGAGATGGCTGGAGGTATGGGGCAGGCAACCTTTAATTTCTGTTTGATTACATTTTCAGATTAAAACCAGAAAATCAGAAAACATTTAGCAGATAAAGACAAACATCGGCAAGCTGAGTGGCATATTTGGTGACATACTTTTATATGAATAGTATGTTCTGAGAAAATAAATGCTTCAGTATGTATGCAAAGTTACTGAAAATAATACTTATGTATCTTACTGACTTCTGCTTGCCTGAATCCTGTTTTTATGATTACAGCCTAAGCGTGCACAGGGGAAGAAATATCAGGTAGTAAGCAATTTCATTACCCTGTCTCAAAAGTCATAGCTCTAGTCAGAAACCCAACAGTATACAACAAAGCGGGCTCAGAGGAAGAAACTAATTCTGTGCCCTGGAGTAGATATCTAAACCATTGCTTCTGAGAACAACACTGAGCTCAAAATATGTTCTGACTGGGTCACCGGAAAGCCAAAATAAATCAAACCAAACCAAAAAAAGCAACAAACCACAGCCTTTTCTATAAAACTAGTGCTTTAAAATAGTTCCTTCTTTTTAATATAGTTACATGAAAAGCAACTTTTTTTTTTACTTTGTTATAGGATATTAGCTGTTAAAAGATAAATAGATTTTTAAAAATAATTTTTAGAATATTTACTAATCCTAGAAACATATCAGTATTTCAAGACAAAAGATGTTTAATCTTAAAACCATTTGTGAAAATTAAGTGTAGATAAATCTTAAATATAAAGCTGAAATTTAAATGAGCGTTCTTTACATACAGGAGTTTGTACTTGTTTTGTCTGGGATAGAGTTAATTTTCTTCCTAGTACCTCCTAGGGTGCCATGTTTTAGATAGATGATCAAAATAACACAAGAGATGTTTTAGTTACTTTAGTGCTTGCACAGTACCAAGGCTGCCTCTGCTTCTCGTGCCGCCCCACCAGCAAATAGGCTGGGGGTGCACAAGGAGCTGGGACAGCTGAACCCAACTTACCAAAGGGATATCCCAGAACATATGACATCATGCTCAGCAATAAAAGCTGGGGGAAGAAGGGGGAAGGGAAGATATTCAAAGTTACGGTGTTTGTCTTCCTATGTAACCGTTATGCATGATGGAGCCCTTGCTTTCCTGGAAATGGCTGCACACCTGCTGGCTGATGGCAAGCAGTGTATAAATTTCTTGTTTTGCTTTGGGTCTGTGTACAGCTTTGTCTTTATCTATGAAACTGTCTTTCTCTCAGCCCACAAGTTTTCTCGTTTCTACCCTTCTGATTCTCTCCCCTGTCCTGCTGTGGGGCCAGCAAGTGAGCGGCTATGTGGGGCTTAGGACTTAGCTGCTGGCTGGGGTTAAACCACTAAGTTTTTAAAATACGTAGAAGAAATTAAAATAATATATTTTTCATTTTCTGTGAAAAATATTTTCTTCTCAATTAGGTAGCTTCATATTTATAGAAAAAGAAAGGGAAGGAAAAAAAAGCCTGATAAAATCATACAAATATTGGAAATACTTAAACAAGTTTTTTTATCTGAAGAGTTAACATATAATGGTAGTACATTTATGATATTTTTCCAAGGAGCAGCTGAAGTGAACGATTTCCCTAACATTCCTTTGAACAATCTGTTATATTTCTCAATGTTCCCATAATAATTTTGATAATTACTTTCTTCTTATGGTAGCTCCTTTTTATGGGCTGGAACTCTGTCTGGTTAGAAAATAAAAATTAGTTAACTTCATTAGAATTTAAATATTTTTTCTTCATTTATAAAAGGTATTAAATTATATTTGATTAGCTGCCGTAGAACTGTGGACTAAGTATATAATGCACTGTTTTCAAAAGACACATTGTATTATATTTTAAACAGTTAGGGACTCTTGGTGAACTAAATTTTGCTAAAACTAAGAGGAAGCAAGAACTTTCATTTTATTTACATTTAACTGTGTGTGTGCATGTTTTTAAAACAGGGATGTTATATATATATAATATATTTATCTGCAATTTTATTTATTACAGAATAATTTATTAGAGCATAAAGTGTTGAAAACTTTGAGAGCATAATGAAAATCCCAGTTTTAAGGAACCTGTAGCCAAAGACGTTCATGCTCTAATGATATTCCCATCAACAGTCAAATTCTCTTGTTCTCTCCCACTGCCACTGAAGGACAAGGACAGCATTTATGCTGTTGGAGTACCTTAGGTTTGAATTCTGATGCCAAACTTCCTGATTCTGTGATTTATCTACATGCCTAGTGCTCCCAAGGTATTACTCCTCTTGCCTCACATTAGATGGCTGTCATTTAGACTTCTAATCCTCTACTTCTAATCTTGTCTCCTAGTGTATTTTTTTAATCAATGGGGAAGGCTTCTCCTGATAGTAAATCATACAAACCTCTTTCAGAAGTGTGTTTTATGAGTTGATTTACCCTTTGAGAGAGCCTTACCCCCCACCCCACCCCCACCCACCCACCCCCCATTAACATAAAGGTAACATAGGGTGGCTAGTTTAAAACACTGACTTTTATGACTGAAGTTATGTGAGATGTATCCTCCTTTCCCACACACATAGGCAAAATTCAGGGGGATATGTGGGACATATGAGGTACGTGTGAATAGTGCATGTGAGAGTATGGAAACTAATGCCTGGTTCAATGGCGCCGAGATAGAATTATGCAATACAAACCAATTTTTCAGTGAATATTGAGGTCAAAGGTAGGCAGCTTTCGGTGGATGATGAACAGCCTTGTAATGCTTTCTCTGTATACAACTCACGACCACACAATTATTTATTACCTAGCAGGTATGATAAATGATGGGGAGCAGCCAGACTAATGGGCTAAAGATATTGATCTCTGCTATCCAGTGGTTGCCCATCATCAGGTAAAGAAGTGTTAGCTTTAATTGCTTCTCCACAATCACACAATTGTTCTTCATAAAATTGGGACTTATGAGTCTTATGAAACTGAGCCATAGGCTACAGCTTCATGGACAGTCAGGTTTGTATCTTTGAAATTTATTAGCTTTTATTATTCTAAACTTTATTTATTTATTTATTTATTATTATAAAAATTTATTTATTATTATAAAAATGTATTAGTTGACCTTGTAGGGCATTCAGTGCAGAGTAACAGAAATTACTCTTCTCATTCCCACCAGGTATGACATTTTCACCTGTTGTTTGCAAAAACATATTATTTCCTTTGATATCTCTTTGCCTGAATTGGTACTACCTAGAGAATGGCATGATTAGGAACAAGTCTACCTTTACTAGTCAGTGGGGGTCACTGGAACACCATCTCAGGCTTGATGTGTCTGGGATCTACGTGGTAGTATAGTAAAGCAGAAAACAGAAAGTACAGGCTTTCTTCTCCTGGTTGTTCTTCTTTGGCCTTCCTCCATCAACAGCAGGTAGCACCACTCTTCAGCAAGTTCAGTGTGTATCTTAGAGGTTAAGTAGAATCACAGTGTTAGCCACAGTTAGTTCCAGCTGCATACAGAATAAAGCAGATTTTGTGGAGAACCTTATGTATTCATTGACCACTTAAAATCATAATAGTAAGATACATCTATTTGCAACAAAAAAAAGGAAGAAGTAAAATCCCTATCTAAGATGCAGATATCTGGAAAAAATGATGACAGACACACACACACTCACCCACCCCCATTTCTGTACCTACAGTGAAAAAGAATAAATTAAAAAAAATCCTGAAATATTTAACAGAGATTGAGAATTTTCAGCTGTATCACACAGAAGGCAGCCTGTCTTAAAACAGTTCCGCTCTTCCTGAAATCACTGAAGCTTCCACATGAAGAATATCTGCAAGCTTAAGTTTGCGTATATCTTCTTTTTTGCATAAACAGCTATATATTCAGCTGTATTCAGCACTGGTGCAGCTGCATCTTTAAGGTCCTTGAATGTGTCCAGAGGAGGGCAACAAAGCTGGTTAAAGGGCTGGAAGGAATGTGCTGTGAGGAGCA
>JAVJGI010000062.1:69808942-69844073 GCA_035590275.1 Ibycter americanus
CTGCTTTAACTTTTGTTCAGCCCTGAATTGGTCAGGCAGTTGGACTAGATGATCGTTGCAGGTCCCTTCCAACTGAAATGTTCTATTCTATTCTATGCTATTCTATTATATTGGTATATGTATCTCTATATATACACCTATATCTATCTTTCTAGAATAATTATATGCTAAGCTTTTGCTTAAGAGGTGAATTTAAAAAAAAAATAAAATAATCCTGATGATGTGTGGAATCAGCAATGTGCGAAAGAAGATCTTGTAAATAAATGTAATTTTGCAAAATTAGTTGTAGAGGAATGAAGGCGGTGGGTTGATTGACATTGATCGTATACAGCTGTGGCCTTGCTACTAAGGCAGTGGGTTGATTGACATGGATGATGTGCAGCTGTAGCTTGTTCCCACAAAATGGTTAAATAGCTCTGAGGAGTGTGGGAGAAGTAGCCCTGGATGAAGGAGCCTTTGGAGGAAGTGGGGGATGTGTGGTCTGACCTCTGGAAGCTGGAGAAATAACTTGGACAGTAGAATCTGACCCACGGTAAAGCCTTGTTGCAGCTTGCTAGTTTGACTGCACTGCAACAATTAGTTAAATGTGAATGTCTACCAGTAATACTTCCCCCAGTAAAGGACACTAGTAGCATTGATATTGAAAACAATGGTGATGGCTGCTGATATAAATGGCTTTCAAAGTGTATAAACTGAGGCAAAATGTCATTCTGGTCTGAAAGCTGAAATAGTTCTGAGAGGCTTCAGAATAGATATTCACAAAAACATCTAGTTCTGATTCTGCTCTGATCCTTGTATGTTTTACAAACACACTCTGCTGCCTCTGTATAGTTACCTCGGTATACACTTGCATAAATGAGAAGACAGCCAAACCCTTCCTTTGAATTTAAAGCATTTCACTCCTAGCTATTTGATTTTTATTTTCCTACACCTTCCTCTTTCCTCAGGCCTTTTTCTTGTACCTAGAATTGTCTTCCTGATTGTGAGATTAAACTGAAATTAAACTAGTCCTTATTAATGTCAGTTACTTTATCTACATTCATTTCAATCAGAGTTAAATGATAATCAAAATTTGTTGCCAAATATTAACTTTTGTGCTTTCTTACCAAATTTAGTCTCATTCCAAATTAACTTTATTAGCTTATTAACCAAAACTTTTCTAACAAATAGCACAACAAATACAGTGAATGTATATTACAGAGTAATTCAGCAAGTTCTACATATTAATATATCCACAATGTAATGTACTTGTGTATATACTTGTATTTAATGTTTGGATACATCTTGAACCTGAGTTTTTCCTGTTTGCTTTTCTGAAGCACCAGGTTAAAGTCCTTACCATCCATATTAAAAGAAACTGAAGTAAAACATGAAAGTTTAAGTAACATATGTGATAGAAGTCCCAGATATTTTCTGGAAATGTATTTTGTTAGTTTTGTTTACAGAAAGAGTTTTATCAAGTCTCCTGTGAGTACAGATAGATTGAGATTTGTATTGTTTTGAAGGATTGAATAATTGACTAAAGCTCTTTATTACAGCACAAATTCATACAAGAATCAATCTTTTATAAAGACAAAACAGAAAGCTGTCTTTCTAGTCTTTATATTTGAAATTTTGCCAATAGTAAAAAGGTGGGGAAATGTGACTGTTCAGTGACAGGTAACTGCAATAATGCATGGATATCAGAGACAGACTTACACTGTGTAGTTTGGGCTTCACTCCTGAAACTGCAGCAGTGTAACATTCAAGGCAGGTGAATTTACAGGAGGCAGAGCAAATCACATACATAGCCATATGTACGTTAAGTGAATTCTGACACTGTTCAAACCACAGCTGTGACAATAGAATCTCCTGTTTATTGATGAAAAATAAAGCTTTTGGAATAAATGGTGTATAACAGTGACTAAATTTTCTACTGGATATGTTTTACAGAAATATCTATACACTAAAATAATGGAATATCCCGGGGGTGGGGTGGGGGAAGAAAAGAAAAAAAAAAAAAGATGAGTTTGTCACCAGCACTGTTTCATCTGATTGAAATAAACCAGACGCAGGTTCCTTGGAAAGACTTTTTATTTAACTTTTCTCCCAGTGCCAGGTACTTACGTTATGGTATCCTCATGAGTGAAAACTAAAAACAGACCTCATTGATAAATGACTACAATTCAAACTCTTTCTTACAATTACTGTTTTTCTAGGCTTGTTTATACATGTCAAGTATGTGCCTGCAACAGGCAACAAAATAGAACGATAAGCTTTCTGAAAGGCAAAGTCCAGCTTCTAAATATTTATTCAGCATTTACCACTTGACAAGCATTACAGAAAAAGCAAAGAAATG
This sequence comes from Ibycter americanus, assembly GCA_035590275.1. Lineage (NCBI taxonomy): Eukaryota > Metazoa > Chordata > Aves > Falconiformes > Falconidae > Ibycter > Ibycter americanus. Next base: position 69,811,281 of record JAVJGI010000062.1, read on the forward strand.
TATATGTAAGAAATCTTTGGGGTTTTCATACCCTTCCATCAACACCCACTTGCCATATCCAGAGAAAAACCCACGTGACACCCTCCAAGAAACTGGGAGAAAAAAATATAAAATCAGTTCTTTGTATTTTCTATGGAGTATTTACATTATTTTACTTTTACTGCATGCCTTTAGCTAGACAAACACAAAGTACATCTGTATAAGTACACAGGAATCCAAGTGCAATAAAAGTCCTTCACGCTTGATGATTTACAGTCTAAACTGAAAAGGCAAACGAAGAAAAATATTAAAAATATATAGTAAGGGTCCAAATATATGTATCTGTTGTGTATATAAATTGCCCAATTCCACCTCCTTTTATAGTTTTGGTCTTACTAATTTTCTTAATTCTATTTATTCTGTAAATACTCTCCAAATTCTTTCCACAGCACAAACATTATCCTCTTCATGCCTACAATACTCTACCAAAGGTTATCAAATATACGTCTATTATTTCTAAGAGACAGAGCTCCCTAGGCTGCAGGGTGACTGGGCTGGACTTCAGCAGCCAGGCAGGAGGAACCCTGGACCTGATGTTCCTGGGATTCAGCACCTCTTGTAAAACCCCTCACAGGAGCTGCCTAAGCAACAGATCAGGAGGTCTGGGAAATGCAAATACCTGAGCTCAGCGATGAGCTCATTGATGGAGAGGAAATACCAAACACAAATATTTTTCTAAAAGGGTGCCTTGTTCTAAGAATTGAAGGGTTTACTCCTGACAGTAATTCCTTTTCCCTTTTATCCATGATGTAGCAACTTTTGACCCTTTCTGTTGAAATTCTTAACATTTCTTGAAACTGTTGCTGCTTCATGGATAGTTGAAAATGGTGCTGAACTTCAGAGAAGGCATGGGGAATATTTAGGGATATGTGCATGATTTTTTTAATTTAATGCTCCAGGACACTGTCCTGTGATAGAAGAGCAATATTTATACAGTTTCAGCTGCAAAAGTAGTTAGTTTATTTAAGTTAAACAAATTATAGACCATTCTTACAGGAAAAACTAACTCTGTATCCCAGATGACTGTCCTAGTCATAGTACATACCTCTTCTTAGCCTTGATGCCTAATGACTCCTTGCAAAATACAGCAAAACTTTGATAGTAGTTTAACTTTGAAACTAGAGACAAGAATTGCATCAAAAGTGGGCTAATGAAACAAATTACTTTGCCTTTCTCCTGTAATTGAGCCAGATACATTCTGAACAGAAGTTATGATTTTTATTATTTTCCAACAGAAGAATTCTCTCTTCAATGTCTCCATATATCTGTGTTCAAAAGAGAACTGCCCTGGATATTTAACTTTTCTAGGAATCAGCAGAACAATTTTTGTATTGCATAGTGATTTGTACTTCCTATCACTTACTGTCTGCAGAATAACATGTTTTCCTGAACAACAAAAATAATTTCAAAGTTCCAAGCTGTATACCAGGGATGAAACTTTGAAACACAGTCACAGACTCCTGTCGGGAAGGTTGTGGTTTTGGGTGTTTTACCCAGTTAATAAAGGGAATCAAAACAACGGGACGTAATGTTGATTACTGAGGCTGAATTGTTATACCTTAAGTAAAAGGCTCCTTTTTCCCTCAGAGACTTAATATTGTATGTGAAAAATTATGATCTTTTTCATCCCATAGCCAAGAATATGTTATTCAACAGTTAGGGTATGGTTATACTTACTTGACTTTATACGCTCCAATGACATGAGGTAGATTGTTCTCTATTGCTTAATTTTCAAGGAAACTACTTTTGGTTTTACCTCAGCAGCAAAACTCAGCCTTTGTTCTCTTTTTGTCCCTTAACCCGTTCAGATAGTTTTTATCATGAAGCAATATGTCTCTAGAAAACGTCAAGCCTAAGACTATGAATATCACATAGCTATCATGTTGATAAAGTTCCTTGAATGAAACACAAATACCAAATTTGGATCTATTTTACAATAACAAAAAATACTTAGTTAGTCATAAATGTTAAACACAGTATTCATAAACAAGACCACTTATCCTCTACTTAGTCCAGTATCTTATGTGATTTTTTTTCTTAGGTAAAACTGAATGGCAAAAATAAACTTAAATGGCTGTAAAGATTCCTAACCAGTGGTTTAATGTTTTTCAACATGCTGAGCTACCATTAGACCATTAGATTCTATCTACTCCTATTTAAAGAATACTCAGCGTGTATGAAAATAAGATTACTTCCTTAGGTATCTGAATAAGGATGTAAGAGCCTAATTCTGACACTTTCTAAAAAAGAAATCTTAACTGTTTTGTTCAGCCAAACATCTTAATGAAGAGAAGTGCCTTTCACAGGAATATTTTAGAAAAACAATTCTAAAAAGTTTATTGGTTGAACTAGAGTAAAACACTTTGGTCATTATTCAAATGATGTGTCTTGCATGCAGAGAAGTAGAATGAGAGGTACACAGAAAATCAAGGTAAAATTTAGTCAGGAGAAATGTATGCATATTTTAGAAACTTTTTGTTCTGGTGGTGTAAAAGGCAACAAGAGTTTCAATATTAGGGAAATCCTTATTCATTAAATATTGTCAAAAATGCAGATTCTGGTTTTGCTTCATAATGGGAATGGATGTAAATAAATTAGAATAACCTTACCTTTAATTCACTTTTGTATACAATAGTATGAAAAAACACTTGCAGCAAGCTAGAAGCAATAATCCTCTAAGTGCATATTTTAGACTGAACAAACAGAAACTAAACAAAGTTTACTCACTTTTATTTTCAAGTTCTTTAGTACTTAAGAAAATTTCTTATAATAGCCCTAAAAAACTGTTTCCTGACAGCTGATGGCCTGACTTTAAATTGGACTTTCCATTATCTATTGTGTATGCTTACAGAGAAAAACTGAGCCAGTGTAAAGCAAGAATGATTTTACTTAATCAAAATGCAATAATACTCAAGTCTCTTTTAGTGCAGCAGCTACAGTTCGGTGAGGCTAGACTCTGACATTATTTGAGGATATTGTTGACTTACTGAAGATGGATGAAAACAAGAACTACCAGCACTATGATGATTAGAATCAGGCAGAGATAAGTATTTTGGAGAGGTTTGAATAATTACAAATGTACAGAGCACAAGAAAAATTTGGCAACTTTAAACATTTTTATCTCCATTATGTATGGTTTAGCCTTGCTTCTTTTCTCTGTTCTTATCCTGTTCCCTACAATGACTTTTGTTCCGTCTTGCACCCTTTCAGTATCTTTTTTTTTTTTTTTTTTTAAATTTTCTTCTGAATCTGCTGTCGAACTTGCATCCTTGAAGTTCTTTTGTCTGGTCAAGTGTAGGGACACACCTGATTACACTGCAATGATGGATTTTAATCACCTTCCCCTCTCTCCTGCAAGCCATGGTCCAAAGGTGACTGTTACTTATGTGGGAGGTCTTAGAGGGGGCTGCCTTGGAAAAGAGAGATGCTTTCCTTTGTCAGATACTTACTGTTCATGCAGCAAATTCCCTCAGCTCACTTAGCTGAACTTTATCTCAACACAATGGAGAAATGTCTGTTACCAAAACTTGGTTGAATTTCACACTGTGAGTTCCAAAAATAAAATTGACTTTTACCTGTTGAAAACTAAATAAAAAATAAACCCGGGAAACTGAAATACAACAAAAGTAAATATAATACTTTTACAGTAAGCTAGGTAAGCAAACATCTCACAAGTTTTCTCTCTTGAGAATTCATTTGAGACCTCTAAGGAAAGTTTCTTACCAAAATAGTATATTTGTGCTTTGCTAGCCTCTTTTAAATATATGTGATTAATCTGGAGAGAAAACAACAAACTGAACTTATAAATGAACAATTAGCAAGGTACATCTGTGGGATTTTTACTTCCCATGTAGGATGGGATGGGGACATCCATATTTCATGAGATGAAAGTGCCTAATGAGCAGTTCATTAAATCCTCAGAGCCACCATTTAGGATTAGATTACTCACATATCTAATCCAGGAAATAGTTTGCCATGTAACAGGACCAGATGACTCAGAAGAAAATATTTAACAAAAAAGATGCAATTATGAAGGAACACGCTTGCAAGGAAAGCTACTGATTTCGTCAGTTAAAGGTTAATTCATACTTTGAAACTTTAAGAATTAATATCCATTACAAAAAAGAGTAGGGTTTTTTTAATCTTTACTTTTAAAGCTCTTGAATCAAAATGTCACATAGGAACATTTTCTTTCTTTTGAATGATTCTGATGTTTTGAATAGATGATAGAGGGATTTCCATAATTTCCTTTTTAGAATCATAGAATCATTTAGGTTGGAAAAGACCTTTAAGATCAAGTCCAGCTGTTAATCTCGCAGTGCCAAGTCCACCTAAACCACACCCCTAAGCATCACATTGTACATTTTTTAAATACCTCCAGGGATGGTGATTCTACGACTTCCCAGGGCAGCCTTTTCCAATTCTTGACAGCCCTTTTGGTGAAGAAATTTTTTCTAATATCCAGTCTAAATTTCCCCTGACACAACTTGAGGTCATTTCCTCTTTTTCTATTGCTTTTGACTTGGGAAAAGGCTTGCCTCACTACAACCTCCATTCAGGTAGCTGTGAGCAGAGACTTCAGCTAGAGATAAAGTATTTGGCATGGAGAAGTTTGATTCTGCTACATCTACCTGCAGAGTTACTGGACCATTAACAAAACTGTTATTTTGCTACAGTATTTTTTATTCTTTTCTCTGTAATAAATACAATGAAATGCCTATGATAGGAACATCTGAACAAAAGGTTTTTCTGTCTTTTTTTATTGTATTCATTAGCATTTTCTGAGGCTATCAAAATCATTACTGCTTCTTACTAATTAAAATTCTACTTTTCACTTATACATATGCAAACAATGTTTGCTTCATTAAAAACATTTAGAAAAATACATATTTTAAGAAATCAGATCATTTCTGAGCTTTGTAAAACAAAAACATCCTTTAAAAGCTGTAAAAAAACCCAACAAACCAGCAACAACAAAACAACCAGAAATAGCCGTTAATAAACCAGAAAAAAATATGAACAGAATTACTGAACAAAGCTGAGATGATTACAAATAATAATGTAATTACTGCTTCCTGACAACCCAAATTTGCCTTATGAGCTGAGGAAAGTTAGTTGAAACCATTTTGTGCTGTCCTATTGTTTCTCAAAGGAAGGTTGTGCTCTTTGAGGTACTCTGAAGAAAAAAAAGAAGGTTTTTGTTCTTATTTGTTTTATGTGAGTAGAGGAACTGGGCTGTTTGCAAGAGAGCTCCAGAAGAACGTTTCTGGAGACCAGAGTTCAATGTGCTCTTCATTTTCTTGCCAGGAAATGAAACTCTGTGCTAGAATGGTACCATTCTACAAAAGACCACTCTGTCGAATCCCACAGAATGGAGCGATCTGTGTGTCTGTCCTGAGACTGAGACAGGCACATTTATAGCTGAGTCACTTCCATCCCCAGGGGACAACTGTATAACATATCTACATTTCTGTTACAAAAGTGTCTTTTATATAAACCTGATTTTCTGACAGATGACTTAAATAGTTTGAGCCACTGATATATACGCTGCTTTTCTCACTTTCAAGTTGCCACTTCACTAAATCCGGTTATTGTGTCCCACACAGCAGGTTAACAACACAAAATTATTAGATTAGCTGGCATTAAAGAGAAGAAAATGCTGCAAGTATGACATATTCAGAACATGGATTGATTTCCCCTAGGGCAAGCATATGCCTCATTTCCCCAAAGAATCCCAGAAACTGTTTTGATTGTCAGCTGAATGATCAATTTTGGGCAGTTGTTTTGTTTTTAAGTTGCCTGTGGTTCAATTTATGGTCATTGGAAGGAACATTAAGATTTTTGAAGCCATTTCCTCACCTTAGGGAAAACATCTAGCAGCTTTTTAGGGAACTACATCTCTCTGAAACACCTTCTGTCATGCTGAGAGAAGGATGTATCTTTTTTCCTCCCAATTTAGTGTTGATTTTTAAAAATTAGAAATTCTTGCTATTCATAATTCTATTGTAGATTCCAATCTTGAGCTATCTACCTTACATCCAATATAATCTCCTTCTGTAGAGGTTTCAGTTGTGTTGTTTTTGAATGCCATAATATGATACATTGAATAACATTGAATATCTCTACACCCAGTGCTAGGAAAAAGCAAGGCTTACTTGTGGGAAAGGTATCCAAACACCATATCCCACAAGTGCTTTTGAGGTCCTAAATTCATTATCTGTAAAATGCCCCTTAATAATTACATTCTCTCTCATGTCCAAATGATACATATGTATCCATGTCGTATGTAATTATAGATGACCATAACAGATACACACAAAATGTAATAAAATTCATGGATAAATTTATAGACAAAAGGAAAATGACATAGATATAAAATGCTACAGATAATATGAGATCAAAAATCTATTAAAAATTGAGTCATAAAATAGAACTCTTGATTAAATTTATTGTTCTTAAGAGTTAGGCAACTTGTATAATATTCTGGATACCGATGTTCATAAGATTTAGGGAACTTGTGTAAAGTTTTGGATACCATCAAATTTATAAAACTTTTTTAGCTCTAATATCAAAGAGATCATACATCAAGTTCTTGAGATTTTAGTGGATATTGGCTTTTGACTTCCCTAACCTTTAACAAAACAAGCAAAACTTTGTGATTAAGCCTAGAAAACTAGTATGACACACACACACAAAAATAAAATAAAATAAAATAAATCCTTAACTACTGTTTTTTCTTCCAAACTCAACAAGCTGTGTTTTTCCAATTAAAGTTTATATCTGTAATTCTGGCTTCAACAAATACAGTCTTTGCAAATATTTCATGTACAAACTAGTAAAAAGGTGCCATGTTACTGTTAATATGTCATAGTTGCTGTATGGTAAGGAATTAATAAATAAATTAAGTACTAGGGTTTTTTCCCTTTTACCATTAAATAAAAGGTATTACTAAATCAAGATTTGATGAAGACCAAGAGTGTGTTTCACGATTTATGAAACAATATGGAAACAAAGATCTTCCATCTTAACAGTTTAAAAAAGTCAGTCAGATGGATAATCTGATGTTCCTTCAAATGTAAATTGCTGTTGATGAATTACCTTAAGTGTAAAATGGTAAGAAATTCAGTTTTATGCTTTTATTAGTTTGGTGATTTGGGGTTTTTTTGGTTTATTTGTGGGGGTTTTTGTTTGGTTGTTTTTTTGTTGTTTTTTTTTTTGGTGAGAGTTCTTTTTTGTAATTTTGTAACTACCTCCAATTTTCCCTGAGGAGTGAGAGGCATTGCAGAATCAGAATGCTAAGAGCTGCTAAATAGCACTAAAACATGGATTGCACTCCCAACCCACAAAATGCTCTGCTCATGTGCTTTGACATTCAACTGGCTTCAATAAACAGTTCTTTAAACCAGTTTGCTTACATTTGGACTATACTTGCAAAAATCATGTGATCGTCTCTGTTTTGTTACCATATTACTATTGTAGTTACAGTTATATGATGACTTAAGATAACTTCAGACACAGGTCTAATTTAAGTGTTTTTTCCTGTTTTTTAATACTGTACTGAATATCTCATTGGTTAATACCCAATGTTGATTTTCTGTGGAACCTATGTGTAATATTGGTATTTGTTCAGAGATTCCTTTAGGGCTTCTTTTACAAAGTATCAAGCAATTTCAGTTCTAGTACTAATGGCCATTATGGTATTTCTTCCGTTTCACTTTTCTCGTTGTTAAAGTATGCATTTTCAGAAAGAATTCTAGAATAAAGCTTGAAAAGTGAGTCAACGTCCTCTTGTTAAGGAGCTTCTTCAAAGACTTTGATGAAAATGCACAGTGTTATCCTTTCAATGACTTATGTCAAGGATTTGCTGAAGTTCAGAAATGAGCTGTATGGATAAAAGATGTAAAGTTTAATGAAGGACTGTGTATTGCAAGTAAGAGCATCAAGTATGAAGGATTAGAGGACAGTCCTTCTTGATAAGTGTATTTTCAGCTGTCAAGGTAAAAGGAAAAGGTTAATGCCTTTGACTTTGCTAATACGTTTTCTTTATTAAGTCTATTACCTAAGTTATTTGTACGGGAAAATCTAGGCCAATTTATTTGGGATTTATTAACATGCTGGTATTATTTGGTCTGATTTTTGTATCCTTTTATACTTTGACTGTGGCCTTCCCCTGATTTAGGAAATGATACAAGATTCATCACATTCATAAGGACAGTCCAGACCACAAGTTTTCTTGGTATATGGCCAAAGGAAAAAGATTAATTCATTCTGAGGTGGTAAAGTGCGTGTCTTTCATTTACTGCCAGTAAAACATGATTGTAGGATGCAGGAGAGGATAACAACAATCTTTGTATTTTGGTTTGATGATCACAAATTTTTTGAGCATTCCTGACCTTGCTTATGGGATTGACAAGTAGCTCACGGGGCCTATGCATAGCTAAGACTATTTTTTTGCTAGGAAAACTTTGTATTCCTCTCCAGCTTGGAGGAGTGCGTCTCTTGCTCACTTTGTAACACAAGGCAGACATTCAGCAGAACTTTATTCTTATCCATCTATCATTTACAGTAATTGCCTAACACCTGACTTGGCCTACTACTTTTACATCTTCCATTATATCCTGTATTGAGAGATAATCTCCTACAACTCTGTTGAATTCCAGCTTATTGTCATATTATATTGGAAATCAAGCCCTACTTCTTCCTCTTAATTCCTCAAATTTGACTCAGTTTATCTTAAATCTGAAGGAACCATCTGGTTTTCCGCACAAGGAAAATCAAATATAGTATAAGAATACTCCATATGTAAACAAGCTGGTAGCCATCAAAAAGTAATTGTCTTTTGATCAATATCCATATTCACTGACCCTGAAAAGTTTAAGTTGTTTCAGGAAACTGTCTTACCACACAGTGTATTTTGGAGTTAACAAGTTCAGCTATCAGTATTATATTTTTAGGGGAGAATTTCAAGGGACTGTTAGGCCCTTTAGCTTCTGTCTAAAAAAATAATACAAGTATGGGCCTTTGAAAAGTATTGTTGTTCATATCTATAGTTCAGTCATTTTTACATGGTGTTTTTCAAACAAAAAGTCACATTCTGCAGAAAGAATGAAACAACAATTACAAGACAAAACGAAGGTCACAGCTGACGAAAAGAGAGAGAGGAAATAATGAGGAAGAAGAAAGAAAATATCACTTGTAGGGAAGACATAGTAAGAAAGCTTCTGTCCGAAGATTAAAGAGTATTACTAGCATACCTACTGAGGCATCATTGTTCTGGAATCAGATTACATGTTATTACTCACACTGAGGTTGGTTTTTTTTCCCCAGATGATGAAAACATGGGAATATGTCTAGATTGCTTTTTAAAATGAATCTGGCTAAACTAATTAAGAGTATTAGGCCTGTAATTGTTAAGCATAACCTCTGTTTTACTGCCATGCTATAAACATTTATCCTTTTGAGTGAGCTATCCTGAAATGTTACCTTAAATATTTCTAAATCTTCAAAAGTATGCTTATTAATTTGTTCCAGAGCCTCCTTTCAGTTTGTTTTTGTTTGGTTTTGGTTTTGTTTTGTTTTCTATCCTTCTTTTCTGCCCATGCTTTCTTTCTTGTAATTTTCATCCCATATGTTTTCCGGACATTGCCTATTTCTAGAGGAACTGGAGACCAAGAAATGGAACTTTTCCCCCCATTTGTTATGTTCACCTAAGAGTCAGAAATCCCAAACTTAAACTACAATGTTTTTTATAAAATTCAAACCCATTTATTTTCTGTATCTTTAATAATGTATCAACCCAAACTGTGCACAAAATTTGTGACATGGTAGCAAAGATATTTTTGCATCCTGACAGCTCATTGAAATGTTTTTAATTGCCTGAAACAGCATTTTTTGTGAGCTTCAAAAAAAGTCATTTGTTGTAATGCAGAGCAAAATTAGACATTTGATGTGTCCAAGTTAATTTTATCTGCGGTTGTGAATTCCCAAGAGATAGAATGTTGAGCAACTAAATAAAAATGTTTTAAGAATCTGATTGGCACCTGTCAACTCTTTTTCAAGGCTTATTGTCAGCATAACTTACCAATAGGATACATCATTTCAGGATGATATTTAGTCTTTTTTGAAAAGTGAAATTATTGAATGAACTAACATCTTGTTTCTCATGGAGAGCTGATTAGTTCCCTTCTTTGAAAAACTCAAGCATTAACTTAAAACAAGACACCTTTAAAAACCAGAGTTGTTTTAATGAAGTCGGTCAATGGAAGTTGGCATAAATATCAGGAATAGTTTAATTAAATATAAAACAGAAATCAATAAACTGGAGGTTGCCAGAAGCTAAATAAATGATATGAGAAATGCCTTTGCTAAAAGTTCATCTTTAAAAATAACAAGATATACTTTGAAGTAGAAATAAAGATCACTGGTTCTATCTGTTTGAGTAGATTTACAATTCTTTTTTTCACTATAAATAGTTAATAGTCTGATGACATTAATAGGATTTTTATTGTAAAAAAAAGAGTGCTGAAGATTTAAATAAATTTGTAATGACTAAATCCTAAACTGTATACAGGATGAAGTTAAAAACAGAACTTGATCAAATTTTTTTCATAATAATAATGTGCAACTCAAAGAATGGCTCTGTCAAGCTATGTTTTAAAAAGTAGCTATGGCTATAGCCATGGTCTTTACAGGTCATTGTCTTTAGAGTTCATGAAAATAAGGTCACTGACTTCTGTGCCAGTCCATCAGCATTATAAATTCACTGTTATGACAGATTCTTTGTGGGGTGTATGCTTATGTGTGCATATGCATATGCTTTCAGTAAACGAGACAATACTAAGTAAACTGCTGGCACAATTTCAAAATTCATGTTAGATATTAGTTCAAGAAAAAAAAAAAAGCAAAGCTTCTTGCTACTAAAACATTTAGTTTCACATATAGGATTTTGATTACAGACTAAAAAACTAGAATAATAAGCAAAATTATTCAGATTTTGTTCTGTAGAAAGTATTTTATGGTGCTGATATTTCCCAATGAATCTCACTTTCCTATAAACCTTAAGGGAACTGGATGCTCTGGATATCTAAATATTTTTTCTGCTATTTCTTAATGCTCTGTTGTTCATACTTAATGGAAATTATACCAATGGAGAACATTTGAAGGGTTCATATTCCAAATCCAACCACTGTCAAGAAATTCTGCTGCCTCTGATGATCTTCCACATAGTTCTGTCCTGCTGCAATTACTGTAATATGCCAGAAAGAGGTAAGATTTTTTGAAATATCACAGGAGACTTTGTAATGTTGTAGTTTATTGAGACTGGATTAAGGGGACCTCAGATACATATATGGTTTATTTGAAATTGTTAAGGGATACAAAAAAGAAAAAAAAATGGTGAGAATAGGAACCAGAACTGAACATTTTTCCCACTTGGTATCCAACATTTTTCTGTAGAGTCACGTCTTACCTTTCTCTTCTCTTTCTCAGGAAATTTGATTCCTTTCTATACATCAAGACAGTTTTGCTTTAAAATATATTGTAGGTGGCACATAAATATGGAATGGATTTGTATTCCTTAGGCTGGGGATTCTTTGAACCAAAGGATTCCCTATCTAGACTTCCACAACTAGTAAATAATAGTAGTAACTACTAGTAGTAGGCTGGTAGGACCACACATTTCAAAAGATGCTTATTTTGTGTCTGATAATCAGTTCAAGTTCTTGTTAGAACAGGATGAAACACCACTGTTTTTAAAGATGCTTATGCACCTTACTCATTGCTTTGGTTGAAATTAATGAAGAAACATGTTATGATTTGATCATATGTGTGTTTCCAGTCCATTGTAAAGCAATTAGTACGGCCTGTTGACAACATAGTACCTTATCAAGAGACTACCTTATAAAGAAAGTATCTTATTCAGAAGAGGAATGAAAAGTTATTAAGTCTCTTCATAAGAAGTATAGTCACTTTTCTGGTCACATCCTTAAACAAGAAACTAGACATGTTCAGAGAATTCAACTAATGCTGAATCTAAGTATTTAAAGACTATTTAGCTTTAAAATAAAGGTAATTATTGACTTTTTTTTTTTGACAAACGCATTATACTTGAGATGCAGGATGAGAGTCTGGGGATTTGGATTACAATTTAGTAAAAGTAAATCTTAAAAGATGTACCATAAATATATATATTTAAGTTTTGCAGTCTGGTATTTCTCATGTTAGTGAATTGAACTGTACTCTAAAATACAGTGTGTGTGACCTCTTGCTCAGTTGGGAACTGTTCAAAATGAATGCGGGTGACAGAATTTAGCCAATAGAAATTCCTATAATCTGTTCCCCCACAAAATCCCCAGAGTACTAATTGCTTTCCTAAGTAGCGCATAGAATGAAAACAAACCAATTATTCTTGCTTTTATTTCTGTTTCCAAAGCTTTCTGTAGTTTTCTGGGTTGATTAAGATGTTCTTTTACAGCTTTTTGGTGAGTCCACTCAATCTAGGTTTTACAAAATGAATCACGAAATAAGAATTCTTGTCACTACAAGAATAAAAAGCTTTGCATTAGATTTCCTTTCTGCTTGCTTTAGAGGCTTTTGGAGAAGGCTTGCTCTTCCTTCAAGTTCTAAACACATTAGTCATAGGAGATCAGTTAGCATATATTTTTTTTACTACAGTGTGTCAAGAAGAATAAAGAACAGAGATGACTAAAAGAAAATAATTTCAAGGCTGACATTATAAAGTAGAATAAATGTTACCCAAATATGAAAGCTTCATATTATTTTTCAGTCTCCCCAATATCTATGTTTCACATTCAGATATTGTTTGTCTGTTATTCTAAAATATTTTCACTAGCAGTGTGATGCATAAAGACACTCTTGTTCAATAGATGTGACTCAGGAGACATTAGAAGCAACTTTTTTTTTTTTTTTTTTTTTTAATAGCATCATTTAGGTTGGAAAAGACCTTTGAGGTCATCAAATCCAAATGTTAACCCAGGACTGCCAAGTCCATCACTAAACCATGTCTCTAAGCACCGCATCTACATGTTTTTTAAATACCTCCAGGGTTGCTAATTCCACCACGCCCCCGGGCAGCCTGTTCCAATGCTTCACTACTTTTTCAGTGATTTTTTTTCCCTAATATCCAATCTAAACATCCCCTGGCATAACTTCAGGCTGTTTCCTCTTGTTTTGTCACTAGTTATCTGGGAGCAGAGACCTACCACACCTGCCAACAACCTCCTTTCAGGTAGTTGTAGAGAGCAATAAATTCCCCCCTGAGCCTCCTTTTCTCCAGAGTAAACAAACCTACTTCCCTTAACCGCTGCTCATAAGATTTAGTATTAATTAATACATTTTAAATTCTATATGAAAAGCCTTCCAGTTTTATTTTCTTCTAGTTTTGATTCTGTTGCCCATACTACCTGAGGGAACAAAGTTTAGGAGGAAAAATGCCAAAAAATGCCTCTAAAAACACAGAGGGATAGAAGCCACTTCAAGCTCATTTTGTCCAAAATGGATTGTCTATCACTAGTCAGTCGCATTACTGAGCTGATGCATACTTTCCACAGAGGCAGTGGCAATTAATAAATCGAAGCAATAAGGGCAAGATTGACTCCTGAAAACATTTAAAAGGAATAATTTTTTCAATAGTGAGGAAGGAGACAAATAATTTGGATTTTACTGGAACTCTAGTACATCCCACAGAGTAGGGACTGAAGTTAAAAAACAAACAAAAACAAAGGTTTTCCTTCTTCAGGTGCTGTTCTGCACAGGTGCAACACAAGGAGGTAAGAAGTGAGTTTTTGGCCAAAGTGAGTTTTGCCCAGCTACCAAAACTATCAGAGAAGAAGCCGGGGCCCTTTAGGAGATTCTTTGGTAGAGTGAGAAAAGTGAGAAAAGCATTAGCTTTCAACAGCTTGCTCTGCCTGCAAAGAGAAAGATAATAGCTGTAAAAAACCTATAGCTAAATACTGCTGGAACTCTTTTGAATACGTATTAGCTCCACAGTAATTATTGAGTATATTTTGAATGTTGTGGTTTAACCCCGGCTGGCAACCAAGCACCACGCAGCCGCTTGCTCACTCCCCCTCAGCCAGAAGGATGTGGAGGAGGATCGGAAAGGAGTGTAAAACTCAGGGGTTGAGATAAGAACAATTTAATAGGTAAAGCAAAAGCCGAGCACACAAGCAAAGCAAAACAAGGAATTCATTCACCACTTCCCATCGGCAGGCAGGTGTTCGGGAAGACAAATGCCATACTGCTGAATGTCCCTTCCTTCCTTCTTCTACCCCCAGCTTATATACTCAGTATGACATCATAGGGTATGGAATATCCCTGTGGCTAGTTCAGGTCAGCTGTCCTGGTGTGTCCCTTCCTAATTCCCCATGCTCCTCCAGCCCTCTTGCAGTCAGGGCCTAAGAAACTGAAAGGTCCTTGACTTAGTATGAGCATCACCCAGCAACAACCAAACCCATCAGTGTGCTGCCAACATTGTTCTCACACCAAATCCAAAGCACAGCACTGCCCCAGCTACTAAGAAGAAAACTAACTCTATCACAGCTGAAACCAGGACAGCTGATTTTTTTGGAATAATATTATTTCAAATTTGAAATAAGATGTCCTTATTCGAAATAGAAAAGCTATTCCAGGAAAATTCCAAAGAGTATACCATGGATAATTTCCGTGGTTAGGAGAAAATTCTTTCAGACCTATCTGAAATCAGAAATTGCGTGGTGTCCGTTAGCTGGTCTTTGAGGACCTCTTTCACTAAATTGAGACTGTAAAATTATTGTAAATAGAACCCAGGTAATTTGAAAACTCAGTTGTTATAATACATTTACATTTACATATTCATGTTATGGAAACAGTTTCTGTTTCAAAAGATTTCTTCTATTGTCTATACCTGACACAATAAGGTACGTGAGTAAAAGTTAATGCTTTCTAATACATTCAAAAACATAGAAGCATAGTATCATAGAATCATTTAGGTTGGCAATGAGCTTTAAAATCATCAAGTCCAACCATAAACCAACTTTTCCAAGTCCACCACTAAACCATGTCCCTAACTGCCACGCCTATGCATCTTTTAACTACCTCCAGGAATGGTGACTCAGTCGTATCATAGTCCAACTGTTCTTATTATAGTGAACGTAGTATGTTTTTCAGGACAAGATGAGGAACTATAAGACATATGTAAGACAGTGATAATTCAATTATTTCAGCAGCAATACATTCACTGTAACCTTTCAGAAGACCTCGAAACTAAATTAGAAGCAGGAAGTAGTTTCTGTTGTACAGGAGTATGACAGCCTTTTCTCCTACTTTTCTTCACTCTTTTGGATTGATCATAGTATTTTCACTATAACTACAACCAGCATTTGAACAACAACAACAAAAAAAAATAGAAAGAAAAAAGGACTATAGTCTATCTGTACTTTCTCTAAATAAAAATTTGGAATTATTGATTCCCTTCTTTAATTCTTTCACTTCATTGATCTTCAAATAGTTTAAGAATACACTGAATGAAAAATATCGTAAAGAATGCTCTTTCTTGTAAGATACCTGCATTTTTTAATAATTATGTGCGCTCACTGCTGTGAATGTGGAGGAGCTTTTTAATTTTAAATGTTTCTTCTGGATTTGCTACTATCAAAGTTTTTGTATACTACCATCTATCTGCCTCAGGCAAAGAAGAGAAACTCTTTTCAGCACCCAATAGTTTCTTCTGTCTCTCCCTGGAAAGTAAACAGGTCCAGTTGTTGAGACATAGACCAGCACAGCTGGGAAACTATTTAAGAGGAAAAGGAGAGATGTAAAGAAGTGTAAATCATAAGACACTATAAACCCTCGGGGGGTGGGGTGGAGGGGGGAAAAAAAAAACAAAAAAAAACCCCAACAAAACCCAAAGAAAAAGACCCAGATTAAAAACTCACAACATTGGAACATTGGCAGAAGATCTAGCAAGAGTATCTGAACAAGTTCAATTGGCTATAACATTGTATCTACCTTTAGTAAGATGAACAAGCAGCGAGGCTGACAGTCATTTTCGAAATAAAATTCCTAGCTGTTAAATGCAAATACATATTTATCATATCTAACCATGTGTCTTCGGTTTCAGCTGCAGGAAATGTTCATTATCCATTTGCTCCAAGTAGGATGATAAATATTTTTTTTTATATTTAAAGATTCAGAAAGAAATTTTTGAAGAAATTAAAGTGGCGAGTTTGCCCTCAGACCAAAAAGAATTGTATGTAGCACCTAGGCAAGAACGAAAATAACAAAACCTGTAAAGAGCCATATAGCCAGACATGGGTTTCTCCCTCATTGCATCAAAGAACAGCTTTATATAGCTTTTCAATAACCATGAAGAAATTTATTTTATTTTTATTTGGTAGATTGACTGGAAGGGAAAATATATGGAAAGCATGATCTGAAGGAATGCAAATAGGTGTTTTTGTTATAGTGCTGTCTTACATTTTTTCTTGCTGAATGTTTAAGGTCCTTGAATGTGTCCAGAGGAGGGCAACAAAGCTGGTTAAAGGGCTGGAAGGAATGTGCTGTGAGGAGCAGCTGAGGGCTCTGGGCTTGTCTAGTTTGGGGAAGAGGAGACTGGGGGGTGACCTCAGTGCTCTCTACAGCTTCCTGAGGAGGGGAAGTGGGGAGGGAGGTGCTGAGCTCTTCTCCCTGGAATCCAGTGACAGGACATGTGGGAATGGTTCAAAGCTGCAGCAGGGGAGGTCCAGACTTGACATTAAGAAGCATTTCTTTACTGAGAGGGTGGTCAAACACTGGAACAGTCTTTCTAGAGAGGTGGTCGATGCCCCAAGCCTGTCAGTGTTTAAGAGGCATTTGGACAATGTTCTTAATAATCTGCTTTAACTTTTGTTCAGCCCTGAATTGGTCAGGCAGTTGGACTAGATGATCGTTGCAGGTCCCTTCCAACTGAAGTGTTCCGTTCTGTTCTGTTCTATTCTGTGCTATTCTATTCTATTCTATTCTATTTTTTAAAAATATTAAGAAAAACGCCAAAAGTAAACCACAAGTTTAGCAATAATCTCATATGGAATCCCTGAAATTAACCAGTTTTAAATTGTGATAATGCTACTTTTGTCAGTTTGATGTTTTAGCAAGCAATACACAGCAATCACGGATTGAAAGTTTCTTCACAGCTAGATATGTGTCAGAGAGCAGCAGAATTAGGACTGTTTTGTGAGGGAAGGCAGCACAAGGTAAGCTGTAATTGCCCACACCATGGTGCGGTCCCACAGTACAAGCAGAGTGAGTGGAAACGAGGTGGTGATAACAAGAGATAACTATCAGCCTAGGCAAGGTATGAAGCCAGGTCCAGGTCACCCAAACGATCTCAGTAAGAGCAAACAATACAGTTGAGCACAGGGACAACTAGAGTGCAGCTCAGGCCAGGACTGGAAGCATTGAATTGGGTTGAAATGGGGCTCCTGGGACATGTAGAGAGGGAGGGGTTCCCCCGGGGCAGGTGGTCAAGGCCATTACAGCCTGTCAGTATACTCAGGGTCCTGACACCACCACAGTGATTGTTCTGTTTTGCCAATAGAATAATACAATGAATGAATTTGTTTAGCAATGCTTGGTGTTTGACTGTATAATGTTCCTCTCTCAGACATTTCTAGTGCAAAATGATGTTCAATGTGCGTAATCATAATCACAAATAAGAGCTGATCTTCATCTTCCTTGTTCTGCACATTCCTGCCACACTCATTCCTTGTGTGTTTTAGTAGTATGACAGTAGAGGTAATTCTTCAGGAAGGAATGAGCTCAGAATCACCTAGAAATCAAATGTTGAGTACCTGCTCTATCCTCCCATATTGTCTGACACCATAAGAACAGAACTAACAAGTATATACCCACTAACCCATAACTAATTCCATGATTTCAAGACTATCTCAAAGATATTCTCCATGTGTCAGAATGTTTCATTCTGACAAAATTAGGACAAAGACAGGTGTGATAATATGCATAAACAGGTCAACTGCAGGAACTGTAAGAAAATATAATGGGGTTTTGGGGTTTTTTTTTGTTGTTTTTTGGTTTTTTAGGTTTCTTGGCATTTGCCCATATGTATCTCTGACTTTGAGAGAATAAATAGGTGACACTCAACAGGTATAATCCATTATTTAAATGTAACAGCAAAATATTTCTTTCAAGATGAGAAATTCAGGCTACTTCCTGGCATTTAGTGCAAAGTACCAAAGATTTTTATTTCTTTTTCCATCAGCATCTGCAGAAATTTGGAATTGACAAAACTTTGTGAGACACGCAGATTCCTGACACACCAAGATGTTCTCATCAGTGTACACTGCAATCTATTTTGGGATAAAAATAAGCTGGTCATTTTCTTCCTTTGTTCTCTCAGTTTAGGGAATTTAAAAACACAAACACATTGTAATTGAATTTTTGAGTCTTGCCCAGTTCTCAGACATACTTTAACACATTTTTTTTCATACAGATACAAAAAACTATGAGGCCTAATTCTTGTAGAAACAAACAGGTGATTCTCAAAACCTGAAAAGTTACTGAAAGAAGTCTCCTGGATTATAGGAATCTTTTTTCTGACAAGACAATTTGTGCATCCATGGAAACTATGAGGCTGCTGATGATTTTTTCTTCCCCTGCTGAGATAAAAGCGAAATTTTCTTTACATAACACCTCAGCTACTGAGAGAGAGAACCCATTCTTTCAGTAATCATTTCTTGGAAAACGTGATTTATTTCAATATAGAAATTTCTAGACTTATTTAGTTCTAGTAGTCTATGAACAGCAGTGGTGTCAGGTGCAACACCTGCTGTCAGAGGAAAAGTTTCTATTTCCTTGGCCACACGCACAGGGTGTCCATATAACTAAATTTTAATTGCCTCATTCTGTTTTTCACCACCTAGAACATTCACAAAGATTTTTTTTAAGGCTTCTGCTTGGTTAAACAGACATCTGGCATCATGGTCTGAGCTACCACACAGTAGTAACATATTACCGTACACTCAGAAATGCTGGCTATTTTTGAAGCAAATGTGCAAATCATCTTGAATACTCAGGGCAAGTAAGACTATTGCTCCCTGGAAGCTTCAGGTTTAAGGTTTTCTTTGGGGTTTTGTTTGTTTGCTTGTTTTTCTGAGGGTACTATCAGTTTTATTTTCATATGCGCTAATGTTTAATGTGCAATGAAACTGATGTTTGCTGAATATGTGTTTTGACTGTGTATCCCTCCACTTCTGCCTGGAAAATCTATAGACAAACATAGTAGTAGTTCTTACATCTGCATCAGCTGACTGCAGAAACTGAGGTGTTTACCCCAGACCCGTGCCTTATTCTGGCACGACACGTCCTTCTTTCCCAAATAGGTGCATCACTCTCATGCCTCCAAACCTCCCACCAAACAGGTACAAACCAGAACCCTCACCCCTTTTTTTTCCCCCAGCAGTCTAAGGTTCCCTTCACCACAGAAACTGCTTGCTACTGTTTCATTCTGTTGATAGAACCAGACAGGAAGGCAGGTTCCAGATTAATGTGATAGGGTTCACAATCCCAATGTGACTAAGACAGAGGCTCCTTCTTAATGCAGCAATTACTTCATGGCCAAGTAACTTGACTGTGAAAACATATTTACCAGAAAGCTATTATGTCAAAACTTTCTCTAAAATAATTTTATGCTTCACTGGCTATGGTTCAGTCTAGACATAATCAAACCAACTTTAAATGAATTCTCTCAGGCATAGGTAGCAGTCTAATTTCCTGAGCAGAACAAGTTGCACAACCCACTGGAAAAATACAAGTGCCTCTGCTGAAATACGTTACCATCACAAGACTAAACCTACTAATTGAACTAAACATTTAAATACCACGGATTCACCTGGAAATGGAGAAGAGCTGATATCCTTGTCAGTGTTCCCGATCAGAAAAATAAAATTAATTGCTCATGTGCTGTCATACCAAATGTGAATGTTAATTAGGTTTTCTAAACTGCATAAGAATTAGTGTAGTTTAAATTCCTATTAAGGAAGCATAGAAATTACCTGATGAAACATACGGTTTGTTTGGGAAAAAAAAATCAGAATCAGTGGCCCAGTATCACTCTGACTGATCAATGTTATGAAGTAAAGATCGTGTGGCTGAGACTTCACATCTTTACTGGTTGAAAATATATTTTGTCTCTTGAAAGCATAGCACTGCAGTCTAATGCTTTTGCTGCTAAACAGTCGTCTACTCTTGTTTAGTGGTGAATGGGGAGACGAAACCTGATGCATCTGCTCTCCCAGAAACATTAAAGTTTCAGAAGAAAGGAGCTCTTCTATCCATTTCTTGATTAGCAACGGAAAATACAGCTACAGAGACAGCTTCATCTGCACAGTTTGAATTGCAGAAGTAACAACCTAGGAATCATGATGATAACATATTCTCTCATCATGAACCACGTTGTGAAAAAAAGTCTAAAAGTAGCAAAAAAGCTTCTATATTGTAAGCGATCATACTCGAGACCTTGACTCCAATGTCTCAGGTATTCCTGGTTTCCCTTCAGTAATGGGAGGTCTCTTTGCTGGTGCTGCAGAAATAAGAAATATGTGTTCTTTGAAGAAAGACAGCAATAGGAATGAGATTAGCTGTTATATAAATCTAATACTGTTATAACAATGTTCAATGGTGAAGCTTCTTGTCATTGCTAGAATTTCCTTGTACATGAACTGTTGTTTTCTGAAATAGATCTTAATAGTTTTCTGTTCAATACTACTGAAAACCCAATAGCTGTTTTTAGAAAATAAAGACAGAAATAACTGATCTTCGAATTAATATTAGACCCTTCTTCGCTATGACATCAGTAATTCTCAATATAGTCAGACTGTATTTCTAAACTGCATTATTGCTACATCAAAGATACTGGTATTAAATGATGGTACTGGTATCAATTGATGTGTGAAGTTAGGTAGTATAGCACCTAAATTATCTAAAAAATACATTTCCCATTTCTTACTTTACTAAATGATAAGCTTTTTCTTTTGGACAATGTGTTTTCACATCTATGAAAGGTGACCATGATTCCAGCATGAATGGAATGTATGTTATTTTCACTTTCACAGGATAGTGTTGCTTTCATCTCCTTTGTTCTGGGACGAAAAGAAAAAAGAAAAAAGAAAAAAAAGCAAGCAAAGGAGTGAGTGAGACAGACAGATGAGTTTGGAATTGAAAATGTCTGCTTAAAGAGAATCCCAATGAGGGAACTGGTTTGGCTTTTCTGCATTCCCTTTAGGGAAAAAATAGAACTTATCATAAATTTTGGTATGCTGACTTTTATTACAAATTATTTACTTACATCAAGTTTTCTGGCTGTCCTGGTTTCAACTGGGATAGAGTTAATTTTCTTCATAGTAGCTAGTACAGTGCTGCGTTTTGGATTTAGTATGTGAATAAGGTTGGTAACACACTGATGGTTTAGCTGTTGCTAAGTAGTCTTACCCTAGGTCAAGTCAAGCACTTTTCAGTTTCCCGTGCTCTGCCAGTGAGCAGGTGCACAAGAAGCTGGGAGGGAGCAGGGCCAGGACAGCTGACCCGAGCTAGCCAAAGGGATATTCCATACCACAGAACATCATGCTGAGCATATACCGTGGGGGCAGCTGGCCAGGACCTGTCGCTCGCTGCTCGGGGACTGGGTGGGCATCAGTCTGCAGGTGGTGAGCAATTGTACTGTGCATCACTTGGGTTTTATTGGTTTGTTGGGTTTTTTTGCCTTGGATTTTACCTCTCTCTCACACACTCCTCCTCATTAACATGAGTGTTGTTGTTGTTGTTATTATTATTTACTTTAATTATTAATGTGTTCTTATCTCAGCTCACGAGTTGTATGTTTTTCCAATTCTCCCCATTTTATCACAGGGATGGGTGGGGAGTGACTGAGCCCTGTGTGGTACTTAGTTGCTGGCTGGGGTTAAACCACGACACTGGCATTATTAAAAAGTGTTTTGAGGAAAAATGTTATTTTCTGATATATCTAAACCAGCATAATATAACAGGTAATCAGAAAACTATGTACACTAAATTACACATCCCAAAATGATCACTTTTCCCCTACTGAAAATGGGGAGTGAACTGTTGACCAAGAAATACTTCCCAAAGTGTGAAAAATCATCCTCTAAGTCTTATGTCACAGTCCATTAGCAGGAAATAATGCTGTTGCTGGCAAGGTGTGGCCTGCCTCAGTGTCTTCTACTTCTTTCCCCAGCAGCAACAGCTTAACTCCCTGTAAGTGCACGTGGGGACTTTATTACTGTTCCTGTGAGTAGAGGTTTTAAAGTAGATCTAAGCCAAACCTGTCCTATAATCAGGACCATGCTGAGTGAACAGTTTGGCTTGTTGAACCAAATAATTTCTCTTTTCTGAGGAGGAGAAGAGGCTGGAAATGAATTATCTCTGCCTAAGCTGTTCCAATTTTTCCTAGGGGGTATGCAGTTCATACTCCCAGTTTCTTCTATCAGGTAGATTTCATGCACAATTTTCACTATCGTAATTTTATTTTTTCTGTTGAAAGACATATTATGGCAGAAAATTCCCAACCAGTTCCACTTGAAGTACACTACTTAGTGTACTACAGATTGATTTTCACTCTGTTCTGCTTGGGAATTTAGACTAGCTTAAGACTAAAGAATCTTGAACCGAACATTTGAGTGATAATGCCAGTGCACCATTTACTGGTTGCTTCTGCCGCCAGTAATGGCAGAGGCTGTTGCTTGATAACAACAAGAGTTCTGCGAACAAGCATGCAGCTGAGGCACACTCTTCTCCTTTAATAAGGAAGGCACTGATTGGGGTGAGATTATACCACAACAGATTTTAGTATTTGCTATTCAAAACATGTCCCCATGTCAATAGGTTTGTTTCTTATCACTGTTGACATGCTTATCCACATATAAATATGTGGATATAATATGGCAGCTGTGTGCATTACTAAAAGTAAACAGAATCTTCCTTTTTGTTCACTAAAGATAATAGCTAATTTGTATTAAATAATCCTTTGATTTGCTTCACCCATCTACTTCTATTTGACCTGAAAAAATATTATACAACCAAACTTATTGAAAAATCTTTCTGTTTTGTGTCACTTGTATCAATTCCAAACAAGACATGCTGGCTTTGACTGACAGGAAGATTTTTTTAAAAATAATTTATTCCCTGTACATCCTTTTTTTTTTTTTTTTTTTTTTGATAGACAATTGATCATGATTTTACATGCCTAAGTACCAAAATTAGATTTCTGCAATCGACATAGTGAAAGTACTTATCTCCTCCTAGCTATCACTTTGGACATCTTTTCTGAAATCTTCAGAGATATTCAAGTCTTTCACTGCTCAGCCAACAGTATCTAGGCAAAGCACTGATTCTCCTAGTGCTGTATTTTGCCACTGTTTTGAACACTGAAGCTATCTTGTGTTACTTATATTATTCTACCCCCTCCCTCCAGCCCCAACCATCACACTGCCAGTCACATCAAATGGTCCGCTGTATTCTCACCTCTGACCTAAAGTATTATTGCCTCTGGTCACATTAGCTTAAGCAACACATAAGTAGCTTTTAGCACCATCTAGCTAACTCCCAATGTAACATCCTTCACCAAAGTTTTGTAATTCCTTTTGGAGTTGTTTTGAGTCCATTTCTATAAACCTCACACATTGTTCAGTTGTAGCCCTCTTTTGATCTCATGCGTGAAGGCAGAAAACTTTCTCTGATGCGGCTGTAGACTCATTTGAATGTGATGAAATGTACTTTAGTAGCAAGCAGAAGGCTGTCTGGAAGGGCAGGCATTAGTAAGCAGATCACACAGGTTTTGTACTGTGGCATGGGTACTCTGTGGTGAGTGCTGCAATGTAGCCCTTGCAGCACTGGCACTGCTCTTCTCAGCTGATCCCAATGAGACAGTCACTTTAACATGAAATAGATTTGCAGTTTCATTCTGATAGCTATGCGGTATGATAAACTTTTCAAAGAAAAACATATGAACTTAAATGTGGAAACAAAGCTGGAAATATGATTAATTTTTCATTTTGTTTTTTTCTACCTATGACATGGAAGAGGAATTATATTAAAATTATTAGCTATGTTCATAACAAAAGAGCACAAAAGCAAAGCAGCTCTTCTCTTTTTAAGCAGTTAAGTAGATCACCAAGTGTGTTTGTGTTTTCTTCAAGGATAACTGCATTTCTCCCTTTCTTCCCCCCAACCCCCCTTTCCTTTCCTCAGCTCACCATACAAATGTTATTTTTACAGTGCACAGAATTTCCTGCAAGATTCTAGTTTGACCCTCTATATCAGAGACCTACAAACCTTTTCTGCTCCTGAGGTAACCACTGTATGTGCTGAAACTGCCTCTTTTGGTTTCCTAATTGTGCTTTCAATTTTGTGCACCTCTGCCATCAAGCAATATACGACTGGAGCACTTGAATAGTAGCTTAAAAAGCTGGACAAAAATTATGATTGTGGCAAAATGAATGCCATTAACCAGCAGTAACAATTAGGTTTAATATTTACAACTAAGTTGATGTAGGATTTGTAATTTTCCAGTAATCCAGTTGGCACTGCATTAGTAAAGGAATGCTGTGAACTTATGTGGTTTTTGTGTTGCATTAAATTAATAAAATACATTAAATGTTAGAAAAAAATAAATGGATAATACTATACCAATATAAGTAGATATTTTTCCTTCCATTCACCACAATTACACAGTGAAGTACAACTCTGAAAAAACAGAAATCTTAAAATATAAGGCAGTTCCAAAATTTAAGGTTTTTTCTGAACAAAATTGCTTATATACCCAAAAAGATAGGAATTTTTCAGTTACTTAAAGTAGGTTTTACTGTATTTAATAATGTCTAAAACATTTCAACTGAGTTCTTTTAGAAAAACTAGAACATCAAAATTAAGTTACTTTGCAAGTGGTCACTAGTTCAGGTAATATAGTTGCTAATTTTGATGAGGACCTGAATTTTAGGTAGCATGGTTAAAATGTCAGGATTAATGCACCTAATGTGTGTACTCTTATTCCATTATTGTGATATATAAATTGACTTGTTTTATGTGGTGTTTAGCAACCCTAAAAGGTAGTTGTATCAGTTTTTATACTATTTATTTATTTATTTATTTCTCTATTTCACTTAGGTTCTGAAACCCACATTTTTACAAGTGCTGACTAAGATACCTTGAAAGATGAATTAAGGCTGACAATCATTTCCAGAAATCAGGAATTTGGCTCCATTGGGTAATTTAAGGGCATTGACTTCCCCTAACACTCACCAAGCAGGGTTCACCTGCAAGACAAGTCTTACTACAGAGTATGTGACGTATTTCTAATATTTTAGTTGCTCTGGATTGGTCACCCTAATAAGGAGAAAAAGCAATCTACTTTTTTATTTTTCTGTTCTGTACTCACTTTTCCCATTACAGGGAACATTTTCTCCCACTGGGAGCAATGCATTTCATAATTCAATTCATTAAGATGCATTAACTAATTGTCTCCATTCTCTCGCAGTTAATTAAACTAAATTAAGTCAATTATACTTTTCTATCTCTGTCTTTTCTTTTGCCTAATCTAAATTGGAGAAAGTGAACCTTAGCTGGAAAACAAAAATGAGAAAGTATTCCTATAGCAGAAGTTGAAGCCCTAATATCATAGTGTGAAGTCAGTTTAAAGTCAAAGTGATATAAAAGTCTTCTAGCCTCATTTACCTATTGTAAAGACTGATTAACCGGTGTTTGTTGTGGAGTTGGTTTTGGGATTTTTTTTGTTGGTTGCTGGTTTTTTTTTTTCTTCTTTAGAACATGGTGCCGTCGTTCCAAGAAATGGACATTGATGTACGTTTCACTTAGGAATTTTGACATAAGACAGCCATGGTATAAAGCTGTCATGACACAGACTCATTTTAGTGGCTAAAATTTATTCCTGATATCAAACAATCACCAGATTCCCGTTGAAATGGGAAATAAACAAACAAACAAAAAATGTTTTACTTAAACTTTTCTTCTTAAAGAATAGTCTATATAAAATTTTCGGATTTGATTAGCTACTGGGAAATAATAAAATTAACCCTTTAAATTAATTATTTCTCGTGCATCTTTTTATTTTCTGTCTCTTTTTTTTTTTTTGGTAGAGTTATTTTTCTGCTACTACATTGATATCAGAAAAATGAATTTGGGAAGATATTCATGACAATAAAATGATAAAATGGAACATTTCCTGAAGTAGCATCCCCCAATTAAAAACACAAAAATGTTTGTGACCTGTAAGACCACTAAGGATCACAACAGAAGATCACCTTTTTCTTTTCTTCTCTCTGTGAACTGTGGTTATTCATGCAAATATTAAAAATGAGCAACACTAGGGTTACTTCAGAAGTGATGTTGGATTAGTGCAATTGATGACCACAGATGACCTGCAAATTCTCTCTGTGTTTATTCTCCCTTAGTGTCAATACACAGTAAGAGAAGACCAATGATCTAAGGGTATGAAGATAAGAAACACTTTCTGTGAATCACTTAACTAAAATGCTCTCATTTCCAGCCAAGAGCAATTTGTAACATCTAGCATTTAATCTGGTCATGACACATTTTGGAGATCTCACAGAGATTAAAAGTTTTCTGGTTTACTATGACTCTGCCACCTATTTTTTCCCTACAAAATGGAAACTCAGCCTCCTCTATCTTGAATTTGTACCTTTCGGGTGAGGCATAATAGCCACCAAATGAAGTATTTCTCATCCCTTTCACCCTCTGAGCTTAGAATCAAAAGTGATAATGTACTTATAAAAAGGGTTACTAACGGTGAAGGGGTGATATGGGGAAAGGGATCCAGGACACTGATTTAGACAGATCTCTCTGTCATGCTTTTATGTTGCATTCAGTTTCATTTTTCTCCTATCAGAGAACTTTGTTTATAAGGCTGATACTTGACTTCAGTTCTACAGGTGACTTGTCACAAGAGCTACTATTTTATCATATATCTATCTCAGCCTCAAAGGATCTATAGGTTCCTGTCATTCTTGGTTGACTACATCTTCTTTTCAAGAGATTTCTAGACCTAGGTTTCTAAAATTTCTTTTAATTAAGAACAACAGCCTTAGGAACTTTTCTATTAATTCCACTTTTTCAGAGCTGTTCTAATTTCCTAAGTTGACACCACGAAACCTGAGATGTGAGGAGCTTAATGACTAAATTAGTTCAGAAATCTGCATTTGTTCTAATAAAAGCTATAAGAATGTTTTCTTTACATCATTTCAGTTTTGATCCTTACCCTGTTTCTTTCCATGAAAACTTAACATTGTGCGTCAAAATCCGGAACACGTCAGGTAGCTAAGAAAGCATGAACTTGTCTTTACGGTAGAGCAAAGACTGTATTTCACTTTTCTATCAGACAGCTATTACTACATTAAACACTGCTCATAGCTTTCTACTTCTTAATTTAATTCTACTGTATCTGGTCAGAAAAGGTCTACCTACCAATATTATCCTTTTCTGCTTGTAAGGATATTGGCCATGAGTTAGAATATATCTCCAAGGGAAAATAAAGAAGGCCTTTTTGGTGTATTCCTATATCTTCCTTCTTCAAACATTCCATTTCTCTTCTGTATATGAGCTACCCTGCCCTGAAACACTTCGGTGTTTATCCTGCTTTTGCTAAAGCCAGGAATAACACTGATCAGTCTCATCATTGATTGTAACACAGGTCTCCCTGTGCTGGGCAGAGTGCACTAAAATCAAAGGATGGTGAGGCCAACTTGTGTTTATCAAAGTTCACAGCATCCTACAGTACCAGGGTTACTAGCGGGTGTGTGAAGATAAGGTTATGCACTGGAAAGGGATAGCCACTCTGATCTCAAAAGACTGGTTTGAATAGGATTCATAGCATTTCTCATTCAGTGATATTGTGCATTGAAACGCTCTCAAAGCCAGGAACAGTGTGTGGAAGAATAATAGCCCCAAGCAGTCTTTGCTTTTGCACCTGGGCTTTTTTCTGACTGTAATTTTAAGTTTATTTTATATCAGAGGGCTGGAACAACCCTGCATACAGGCAGAAGTTCCATCTGTAGGTGCACTCTGTGCTACAGTACTCCAAAAGATATGTTCTATTATAAAATACATCTTCTTTTAATCAGCACACAAGTTTACCAGGGATGTTGTTTTAGAAGGCAAGCAGCAAACAATTTATAGTCCCACAAGACATCTGATTCCTTCCAGATATTAGTATTTTTTCCTCCTCCTTAAACAAGTACGGATGCAACAGCTCGTAGTGTCTTTAAATAGGTCAAAGGTGCTTTTAAACCTAAAGTGTCTTATTTTCTCTAAGATTGTTCAACTTCATTTTCAGAGAAAAGAAATATGACTTAAGAGATGGAAAAATCTGAAAATGGATCCTGGTCTTAGCCATCAATAAATTATTATTTCATAGGTACAATGGTGTTTGAGGCAAACAACAATTGGAGACTATATAGATGAATGAACAGTAATTATTTGTTGACCTTGCTACACTAATAATATAGACTACCAGAAACTTCGGAAATAACAGTTTTAGCAATGGAGTGGATATGAAATTCTTATTAACGACTAAGAATGTCAAACACTGTTCAAAAGCAAAATAAAACTCTTAGTTTATGTGCTGTATCTTCTGAGTATTTTACATCTTGTTATCTGTATAATTCTGAATACAAACCAAGCAAATAACTTTCCTTGAATAATATTTCAGGTGGTAGGTAGCACCTTGCAAAAGTGTGTGTTTGAGATATGACTGCTCTATAGAAGCCATTCTTGAATTTTTCATTCCGTGGCTACACACGGTGTTCATTCCTCTCCCAGACCCTGTAATCCTTGTCCTAAAACTCAAATAATTAAAGCTATCTGTGTGTGGCTAACCTAAAAGAAGAAAGTGATGTGGCTATCCTACCCTTCATCCTACCCTTCTTCCTAACTTTCATGATCAAGGCAGTTTTATAGCTAGGTCAACTGAGAGATCGCTTGCAGAGTAAGGGCACATCTATGAATTTACTAATTGAAAGCAATGTGATTTTTCTTTTTCTTTTCCTTTTTATTTTGCTTCTTTTCCTCTTTTTTTTTTCTATTTTCTTTCCTTTTTCTTTCATTTAACGTTGTGCTGTTTGCTTTCTCCTAAAATGAACAAACACAAAGCATGAACCCAAAGTATTTTGAGGCACTAAAAGAAAAAAACCCCTGAGATGTAGTTCTCTGTAGTAAAAATATGACAAAGTAGAAAAATTAGAAAATATTCTTCCCCAAGGGTGCCACCCTGAGGAGCGTTCTCATCAGCATCTTTCAGAAGTTTCTGTTAGTTTAACCAAAGGAAGTTTTGTATAACAGATAGGAATATGTTAGTCAGTAGAAAAGCACTGATAGATTTTAATAAGAAAAACAACAGAAAACAAGTCCAGGCAACTTTTTTGTAATCATGTAAAGAAGGTGGTGATGGATTCATGTTTTAGTAGACTGCCTTCTTTAGTGTGAAATTTATTTCTCACATTAGATGACTTGATCTAAAATGAGAAGATGTCATCCCACAAATTCCACATTTTTAAGGTTCCCACCTAATCAGGACAATAGCACAGGGGAATAGTAGCCTAATATTTAGCTAAAATAAAAAATAAATAAATAAAAAAGGAATAAGAAGATAGTATTTTAAAAAAGAAAAAAAAAGTATGTGATAGACACCAAAGTATATTATATGCAGAGAAGTAACTAAACAATGACTGCAATGATATAAAAATATAGATAAAATCTGAAGTAACCCAGTTTCAGAAGGAATTCCATTTCCTATCTCTGGAGTTTTTCAGTTAATAACCCTAATGTTCTCCAGCATTTTTTTCTTGGTTTTTTTACTATCTTTTTTTTTCTGAGGGAGGGGAGAGTACACCAACAAGAAACAGGACACCAGGATTCACAGGAGGTACTCCAAGGAAAAAGAACAAAAAAATTGTGGCTGGAGTTCAAGCTGATAGAAAAATGAAACTATAAACATTAACGAAAAAGAGAGAGAGAGAGAGAAAATTATGCTTCACTTATTTTTTATTTCTGTATATCTACAAAAGATGAAACACTTTCAGGTCATTAGTCCAAAGTAAAAAATTACTGAAACATGCATTATTTCTTTAAGCACTATGTACCTAGAAAGAAAATTAGCAATGAAACCAGACAATGGGCTGTTTTATCTATAATTCTTCATATCACAGCTGAAAGGTCCTTGGAGAGGAGTGTACAACCTTTTGATCATTGCGATACTTTTGTATTGCTCTATGACCAATTCATATAATGAACTGTGTGCTGAAACACAGGCTCAGCTGTTTATTAATCTCCATCTCAAAACAGTGCAAGTAGACTTCTGCAATAGTATGTAGTGAAAGATCCTGGATGAAGATACTATCAGAGCAACCATGTATAGGAAGTTCATATAGTGCTGTGCTCTGGTTCCTGGTTTTGTTACTAAAAGAAGACTAGAACGGATCTTTCTGAATTTTCTTAACCTCTTCAAATCTGTATTGTTTGCTGAAGCCAATGGCTGTATCCACATATAGAACCTCATGGAAAGCCCAGTCCCAGACAGCTTCTTTCAAACATTAGATTCCTGAGCATTAAAATCTCCTGGATCAATTTAGTTTATATCTAATTCATGTGCCACATAATGGGTTTATTATCATAATGGTGGATGGCAAGAAGACTGCGAAAAAATACCACTACAATTAGTGCTTTCCATCTACATTAATTTAGCAAACTAATGACCTTGAAATAGTCCCAAATCAGAAACAAAGAGCACTCAGAGACGCTGGTAAATAAGGATTTTTTTGATAACAGTTAAAAAAAAAAAAAAAGATAAATTATGTATGTGTATGCAGAATATACAGAAAACAAACAGTGATGGAAAGTAATGAAGAAGTGTAGTTTAATCAGTAAACCTACAGGATTTTTAATCATATTTCTTATTAAGGACATTCAAAAAAGGAGACTGCTACTGTAAAAGTAGAAATATGAGCAATTACAGAAATTAATGTAACTGTACTTACCTGTCACTGCCTGGCACCTGAAACTGTTTCCACATTCCGGGTGACAGTTTTTGTTATCACAGTTTTGACCACTGCTTGAGTAAAGCCAGTTTTTATGCAAGTTACCAACTGTAATTTGCTAACTTTGAACTTGAATATTAGAGATAAACACTGATGTCCTTACTTGCAAATGCTGTTGGGTGAAATACTGTGGATCTGAAAAGTTTAGGTCTTTAGACCTCATGCTCATGTTGATGGGTAAGTAGTTTTTTATTTTTGAGAAACTTTATGCAAATTTAATTTATGTAATTACACTGTTGGTGCAAATTCCCTTCCAATTCAGTGAAAACTAATTTTCTGTGCCTGTATCCTCAAATGTCAGAAAGGGATGTCTACATTCTCAGAGGGCCAAAGGGAAGGCAACAGACAGAAACTTCACTCGGGTCTACAAGCTTAATTTGTTAAAGTTTCCAAACTGAAAATAACAAAGACCAGCAAATTATTCCCCAGGAAAGTAATCAATATCAGGAGATCTTAAACAAAGAATAAAGCCCAAACCCCAAAAACTTGCTTTGGCAGTGGGTGGCCTACACCTTTAATATTCAAATCTGTAAATAGAATCATAGGAGGTTTGTGCTGGAAGGGACCTCAAAGATCATCTAGTTCCAACCCCACCCCCCACCCCCAATGGGCAGGGGCACCTTCCACCAGACCAGGTTGCTCAAAGTCACATCTAGCCTGGTCTTGAACATTTCCAGGGATGGGGTGTGCACAGCTTCTCTGGGCAACCTGTTCCAGTGCTTCACCACCCTCGCAGTAAATAATTTCTTCCTAATAGCTAATCTAAATCTACTCTCTTTCTGTTTGAAGCCATTACCCCTGGTCCTATCACCACTATACTCCCTGATAAAAAGTCCCTCACCACATGTCCTGTAAGCTTCCTTTAAATACTGGAAGGTTGCTAGGTCTCCCCAGAGCCTTCTCTTTTATAGGCTAAACAACACCAACTCTCCCAGCCTGTCCTCATACAGGAGGTTCTCCAGCCCACTGATCAGCTTTGTGGCTCTCCTCTAGACCTGCTTGAGCAGGTCCATGTTCTTATGCTGGACCCGGAGCTGAATGCAGTACTCCAGGCGGGGTCTCAAGAGAGCAGAGTAGAGGGAGAGAATCACCTCCCTCAATCTGCCGGCCACACTTCTAACACAAATCTAATGCCAGAAGATAGAATCAATTTTGTATCATAGTATACTAAGTAATTTAGTCAAAATAATTTTGCATTTATCACAATGCATTCCAGCTAACCAAAATATATGTATGGTAACGGCCGGTAGTGTCAACTGAAATATTTCATTACTTTGCTTAACAGTTTATTCTAATAGCAAATACCTCAGTATTTAAAAAAAGAAAAAGCAAGCTGCCTTAAAATATTTCTCAATTCTCTTTTGAATTTGCAAATCAGTTTCCTGCCTGTGCTTCTTGTTTTGTCTTTCTCCATTTAAGTTTAAAAGACTTAATCCCTGGTGTACCAATTTACGATTACCTGCTGGGGCAAGCTGCAGCGTGCCTGAGGGCTGCAGTTTCCTAATCAACCAGATCAGAGGATCTCTTGGACCAC
Source organism: Ibycter americanus (assembly GCA_035590275.1). Taxonomy (NCBI): domain Eukaryota; kingdom Metazoa; phylum Chordata; class Aves; order Falconiformes; family Falconidae; genus Ibycter; species Ibycter americanus. The sequence goes on from JAVJGI010000062.1 coordinate 69,843,984, forward strand.
TTCACTGTTTCCCTTCAGCCTGTGTTGTCTGTGATTTCTTTGCGTAGAAGCCAAGTTGGGGGGGGGGGGGGGGGGGGCGGGGGCGGGGGG
>JAVJGI010000062.1:69844110-69854785 GCA_035590275.1 Ibycter americanus
CTAGGATGCATACCTATTTGGGAAGTGCTCCTGGGAGCAGAGACCTAGAAATGTTCATGGCCAAAATCTAAGAACTTTTGAAGCTTTTGTCCTGAGTAGGTGTTTTTTTCCTGGGGAGGAGAGGTTGGGTGGTTGTTTTTCTTTAGCTGGTGGGTTTTTTACTGATAAGTATGCAAACTTCAGAACTGGATTCTTAATTTATCATTTTTTACAGCACCATGTAAATAAAGTTATCAGTTCAGAAAAGATAACACAGCAATCAGTAATAAAAGCACAGACAATATTAATGTCATTATAAATCTTAACAACAGTGTTGATGAGTTTCCACTTATTCATAGTATCTCTGCTAGATCTGTCATTGTTGTATTACACTCATGTGAAGTTTATCAAAGTGAACTACCAAGGACATGATCTGGGGAATTTTCAGTATAAAACAAATGAAGCTAAGCTGTTGGCAGACATCCATAGAACAGGACAAGACAATCTGTAGACATAACTGCAGTTTAGGTTTTGTACCTTAAATTCATAGCCCAGATTTATTCCAGCCTACTCCTTTTATATGCAGCCTGTGGATGTCCAAAACAAATATCAAGCACTTGAATAGTGCTTTAAAGCATGATGTCTCCATTCTTACATACCTGCAAATTTATGAACAAGTAAATAGAATTTTTCTACATTTTAGCACGTAAATTTGCCTTTAGGCAATGAGCATAAGAAATGTGATCTCAGAGTTATATTTTCCACAATGTCACATGTTTAAACACAGGAATTTATTGTAGAAGTACCTTCTAAACAGATTTACCAGCATGATTCTACAAGAAACTGAAATTATTGAATTACATTTGAACTGCGATAGAGATATGGTGTTGTATAACATTTGAAATAGACCTGAGAATATTGAAGAAAGCCTTCTTCAAAAGGGAGATATCTTTAAAATTTAAATAATAATAATAAAATAATACATTTTTTCAAAATTCTGTAATGGAATTAAATCCCTAAAGTACCTCTAAAATTGAGCACTGGCACAGAATATCAGAAGAAAAGTTTGGAGTGGTGAAGCCAAAACAGAATTCCACAATTTCCACTTTCTATTTTCTGAGATTCTGTGACTATTACCCAGCCCGTTCTGTGGCTAGGTGAAAGGTAAATGGCATTACAGTATAAACATTGTGCATGCACTTCTGCATTGTGTACAATATCATGCACAATATCATGTAACTTGTACAAATATGTGTATGTGTGTTATAGTACCTAAAGCATAGATTTTCTCCTTCTCCAGCAGGTGCGTTCCTGAGTTTAGCTTTTTCACTGCTGTGTAAAGATACCCCTGTTCAGCCTTTGCTACGATCCCATTGTAACAGCCTGGAACTCAAGATGTGCTATTCCATCCTGCTTCCCAGTTCATTTGCTGAGATGACCAGCAGTTTTTAAAATTGCTCAGGCTTCTGTATCAGTGAATGGACGTGTAAATCCACCCTGAGATGCAGAATCTGGACCGTCCCTGTTTCTCAGTTAGCTTAGCACATATTAATTTGTATTAAAGGAGAACATATAGCTAAGGACACACTGTGCTACGCACTGTACAAGCATAACAAATGGAGAGCTTTTATCCAGGGAGCTTAAATTTAAGACTGAAATGAGAGACAGCAGGTGGATAAGACAGATGGAGAGGAAACACAAAAATAGCAGTAAGACAGCTGTAACCAGTGCAATAAGCAGTGGTCACACCAGCTGGCTAATCACTGACAAGTGGTTTCTATCATTGCCACAAAGACAAGATTGAAGGAAGGATTTAAAGTGGAAGTGAGGACTTTTAGAGTTGTTTCCACACAGAAGTGGGAACATGAGAAAATGACATTGTTTGTGTGAAAAATGAAACAAACAGGCGATCAGAAGCCAGGATTCCAGCCAGCACAGCAGTGGGAATCTGAATCCTCGATATACATATACAACAGCAGATGAGGTGGGCATTAACATTTTTACATTAGCTAGGTTTGAGGCAATGAACAACACAACAATTTGTACAAATCCACCTAGAAATATTTTAGATCGGTTTAAAGGAGATGAGTTTAATCATGATTAAGAAACAGAAGGCAAAAGTTCCTTCCTCAAAGGGATACACAGACATCTCAACAGCACCGGTTTCAGCAGTCAGGGTTGAGATACTGAGCGGGACCTAGGAATGGGTGTTTTCAAGGATTGGCATTTCATCTCAAAATTCAAAGTCAAAAGGCTTTTTTCTTGTTACAGCACCTGGACCTCTGTGGATTTATGATGTATACTGTACATAGGGTGTATGGAGACTCCTGATGTCTGATATGCTTTGCCCAGGCAGCACACAGAGACAGCTCTGTCACCAGGGAAACTTCCCGGTTTCTTTCTATCAGCATCCAAAAAGTGACTATCGTTAAAAACTTATTTGGAGGAGGTTTGCTATTTAAGAACAAAGCTTTTCAGTTTGGGTACTTTATGCTGGTCTCCGAAGCTTTTATCTCTAGCTCTCTGTATCTCTCTCCTCTTCACAGATGGTTTCAACAGCTTGAGCTTGCCTCTTTCCAGATGATGCCAGATGCTCCCTCCCTAACAGGTAGGTTTAGTTCTTTGTCACCCACATACACACAAACAGGTGATACCAGGTGCCCCCTCAACTCCAGGCCTCACCCAAGTGAGTGCAAATACACACATCCGAGCAATACAGTAGATCTGCATATACTAAACAAGTTAAGCCACATATATTTTAATAAGTTAGGACTTGCTGGAAGAATTTCATCTTTCAGTGGCTCCTCCAGTATCTAATGAATATTTACTATTCTTTTGTTTTGCACCTATTTCTTCCTCTTTCTAAATCAATTATAAATAGATTACAATTTGATACTTGAGACCTAAAGGGCTAATATAAGGTTGTTCAGTTTATATACAGGTCACAGATTTACAATAAGATATTTATAAGGTAAACATTTATCCCACTTATTTCTAGATCTGTTAATTGTATTTATTCAACAGTTATTGGAAAACCAATAAACCCACCTTTTGTTTTGTGAAACAAATCATGTATATACAGCATTTCCTGTGGGAAAATATATGTATTACCCCAAAAAGCCCTAAAAAAAAATTTATGTTCTACTGCAAGAATACTGCACAGCTGAAAATGTATTTCTAACTGACATTTAGTGCCCACTAAACAGTACCTACATTGTATGTATTATTGCTGTAAAAATGTATAACTGTAAGTGAAGGGTGTTAGGGAAAGAAGATTTTCCTCTGCTACCAATTTGTTTGCTTTATATCCTTTCAACACTTTGTAAACGTCAGTCAAACCTTTGATGCCAGTTGTTCTCAAACAGGTAGACAGACAAGTGATGCTTTGAAACATATTAAACAATAACACTGGTTATCTTGTCGTCTTGTTCCATCTTGTTCTGCAGGTGGTCCTACTCCTCCTCAGGTTCACCTATATAACAAAATCCAAACAGCTAGATCTGGTAACTAGAAGAAACCTATTAGGCTCTGCACAGCTGTAAGGGTCCAAGCACAAACCTCAGATTACAGGACTGAAGGATTTAGGTTCTGATATTACAAGCTTCAAAGGACCCAGGTATATCAGGACCGGTTTTGCTGCTTAAATGCTCAGTTGGTGCACCCAGAATACAGAGAATTCTACAGGGGTGTAGAGGAATATATTGAAAAATGTAAGAGTCTGTACTGTTTAAAAGGCAAACCCAGAAAATATCTTGGGAGGGTGTATAATGAGTAATTAACCCTGTATTACTATCCTAGAAAATATCAGTCAAATAAAAACAGGTGACAAGCTTCTACAGTCTCTAATTTTCACATTGTGGGATGTAGGTTTTCCTTTAAAATATTTTGCATTTTATCCTCTCTTTAAAAAATATTGTGTGGCCTATAAAGTGTTATTTCAAGGGAAAATTATTTACTTGAGAGCATTCAATGTTTTCTAATATACTACGAATAAATTAGCTAATGTTCTGTGAAACTTCTTGCAGATAATCCTATAATTCAATACAGAAAGATGTGAACAAGATATTTTATATTGTCTGGCTTTTTTGAGAAAATATCATTTTTAAATCTCTCCAGCATTCTGGACACACTTTAGCATTATTGAGAATTAGACTTTGAAGAGTGTTAGGCATTTCTGATAGTCACTCTGAGTGAGTTGATCAGCACCAGTGTGGTGGGTTGACCTTGGCTGGATGCCAGTTGCCCACCAAGCCACCCTGTCACTCCCCTTTTCAGCTGGACAGGGGAGAGAAAATATAGTAAAAGGCTCCTAGGTCAAGATAAGGACAGGGAGATCACTCACCAATTACTGTCACGGGCAAAACAGTCTCAATTTGGGGAAATTTAATTGAACATATTACCAATCAATTCAGAGTAGGATAATGAGAAATAAAGCCAAAGCTTAAAAACACTTTTGCTCCACCCCTCTCTTCCTCCCACTTTTCTCTACTTCCACCTCACTTTGAGCAGCACAGGTGGATGGGGAATGGAGATTGCAGTCAGTTCATCACATGTTGTCTCTGCTCCTCCTTCCTCCTCAGAGGGAGGCTCCTCACACTCTTCCCCTGCTCCAGCGTGGGGTCCCTCCCATGGGAGACAGTCCTTCGTGAACTTCTCCACCATGAGTCCTTGCCAAAGGCTGCAGTTCTTTATGAGCTGCTCCAGTGTGGGTCCCTTCCGCAGGGTGCAGTCCTCCAGGCACAGACTGTTCCAGTGCGGGTCCTTTCCACGAGGTCACAAGCCTTGCCAGCCAACCTGCTCCAGTGTGGGCTCCTCTCTCCACAGGTTCATGGGTCCTGCCAGGAGCCTGCTCCAGTGTGGGCTTCCCACAGGATCATAGCCTCCTTCAGGCACATCCACCTGCTCTGGCATGGGGTCCTCCACAGGCTGCAGGTGGGTATCTGCTCCACCGTCAACCTCCATGGGCTGAGGGGCACAGCCTGCCTCACCATGGGCTTCACCAGGGGCTGCAGGGAAATCTCTGCTCCCATGCCTGGAGCACCTCCTGCCCCTCCTTCTGCACTGACCTTGGTGTCTGCAGGGTTGTTTCTTTCACATAGTCTCACTCCTCTCTCTGGCTGCAGTTGATGTTGGGCAGTTGTTTGGTGTTTGTTGGTTTTTTTATATTCTTCTTAAATACATTATGACAGAGGTGCTACCACTGTCACTGATCGGCTCAGCCTGGAGTGGGTCCGTCTCAGAGCCGGCTGCCATTGGCTCTGTTGGACACAGGGGAAACTTCCAGCAGCTTCTTACAGAAGCCACCCCTGTAGCTGCCCTGCTACCAAAACTTTGCCACGCAAACCCGATACAACCAGTGAAAGTGTCTAGGAGAAAGCTCCTTCAGAATACAAAAGTAGTACTGAAGCAGGAGAATCAAAATGAGAGAGACAGAAAGAATATTACAGTTCCAAAGAACAGATATAATTTAGGGATAGTTCAAATAAAAATGTTAAATTCTTAATATGACTGCCCACATTCTTGGTGTTTTTTAAACAGTTTCCTTCTTGCTCTATCCTGATAGTGATTCCGATCTGTTTTTCTTTATTACAACTGTGCATATGGAGTGGAAGTTAGCTACCCAGTGCAGTGAAGTGGTACTCTCAGATACCTTTGCTTTGACTCAGTACATATGGGTATATTTTAGTCACGGTTTTGCCAGACCATGAAAAGAGCCTTCTGGAACACATCTAATTAGGAACCTCTTGAACCTAGATAAAGAGAAATCTAAAAGTTACATACTGTTTGAATGAGTTCTTCCTCTGCCAGACCAAAATATTGGTTTAGAAAGTGTCCTAGGGCTTTCTTAAAAGTATTGGAGGGTCTGAGTATACACCTGGCTAGGCATATCATAGAAGACTTTATGCTATATGTGTGTGCAATATACAGATGTTTTAAACAGATACAGAATGCCTAGCTCTAGGTTTGCTGCGCTTTTGCAGACCACCTGAAGATATGCAATAGGTCAAACATGTCTGGTGTCAGACCTTAAACACGCAGTTTATGAGATGTCTTTCAAAGCAGGGCTTTTTGATCTAGTTATTTTGGTTTATACAGTAAGGTTGTAGTGAGGTCAGAAACACTGTAAGTGATTGCCTTAACACTAGGATATTCTAAACAGATTATCTTTCTGGCAGAGATTATACGTTTAGCTCAGTCCTTTCAACTAAATAGCATTTTCAATGGGAAACACTTAACTCCTCTTTAAACCCTTCACATTAGATTCCAGGACCAAATGATTCAGGTTACAGTTTAAATATCTATTCTACACACATAAAATTCAAAAGTATTGTACACAATTGTACTTTTCTTGGATGAGTCAAACCTGTCAGTGTTGCTGTTCCCCTGAGATTTTGAAAATACCAGTTTCATTGTCCAGTAACATGGAAGTGTTGAGAAATGATCCAAAAGGTAAGCATCAACTTAATGGCAAAAATACAGTTCCTTGATCACTGGGGAGGTTTTAGAGCAGACTGGATAGTTGATTTCCTTTATTGTTCCAAAAAAGGTTAGATCTGAATTTAATAAATTCATCTCTCCTGTAAGTGAACCTACCTCTCAAAGTACTTGTTCTGGGACTCTGTAAATTTTGTGTTACTGTTGATGAAGCTTTTATTTGTAAATCACCAACCTAAGGGTATTCTAGTGCAAAATACAGATTGAAACTGCTTCTTTCTTTTTTTTTTTTAAATCCTCTGGCTTTTCAGTGACTGGAGTATGAGACATGGTAGCAATTCATCATAACTAGTCTTTATACTCACCAGATATGACACATTTTGGATTTAAAAAAAAAGTTATACAAGACATGAGCCTTCTTGGAAACGAGCGTATAAAACTTGCTCTTGGTTACTCATTATTCAAGATAAATATCTTTAACCAGCAGTCAATCAAAACAATCTTATTAGCACAGGCGTTGGTCATTGCATAAAAACTATAGGCAAACTTTGAAAGAAGACTCATAATCACTCTCCTGGAATTGCTATATAAAGCTTGTCAGTGACGATGTGTGGAAGAAAGAGGAGGGGGGAAGGAATGGTAATCTTCTATGAGAAAACAGCAAATGAAGAAAGGCTGCAAATGTGGACTGCTGTTCACAGAAAGGATATAGATAAAATCAAGTGAATAGCTAATGATGTGGGAAAGGGACATTACCAAAGGGAAAAAAAAGAAAAATAAGAAGGAAAAGAAAAGATGGAGGGGGAAAAAAAAAAAAAAAAAAAAAGAAACAAAAAAACAAAGACCTGTATCTGAATAACCTAAGGCTGAAGATTCAGAGTAAATTTTTGCAGTCATGTATGGTCTGAAACATTTGAACAGAGGTGGCTCTGCTGTCTTTACAGATGTGCAGTATATAGGAATACAGAGAAAGCTATGTTTCTCAACGACCATTAATTACACTGTTGGCACTCACGTGTTTTCTTTGTTAGAGACTCAGTCTGTTTTGGAGTGGTTTGCCTCAGGCTTTAGTCCTTTGCAGAGCTGTACCGAAGGGTCAGAGCCTGTCTAGAGAGGGAAATCAATGAAGTGCTTAGAACAACGAAACTGTCTAGCATCTGTTTCTAATGAGTATGACAGTGCAACTTCCTTTAGTTTATGCTCTTCTTGGTCAACATGTGGCTAAAAAGTTCCCAGTTACACTACCGGCTTCTCGAAAATGGAGAGAATGACTCTAAGATTCATGTCAAAAGGTAACACTGCAAAAGAAATCTCAGTCCCCTGTGCAACTTTTTCAAGCCTATTTTCTTAGGAACTCTAGCTGAAACCTTGATGAAATGTCAAGTCTTCACAGGTTTGCCCTTAATGAGGAAAACTTCAATTATACTTCAAGGCATTCTACTTCTTTGAGGCTTTTTATTTTTACTTGAAACTCTCAGTCTCTGGCCATTAAAGTCATGTTGCAGGGACCTGGGAGTTATCGATTTTTCTTTACCAAAAAAAGATCATTACCTTTAGGCAAGGTGTGAATACCAGATTGCTGCATTTTTTGCTTCCAACTTCTAATTCTTTTGTGTCTTAAATCTAGGTGACTTACTCTTTTAATAACGTGTGTTCAGTATAAATATTGAAAAATTATAGATCTTACCTTCCTTCCAATGTCACAGTTATGCATCACAAATAGTACTAACGAATCTGAAGGGCTTATCCAGGTTTATATTGATGCAAAGGACAAGAGGTCTTGTCTGTGGTCCAATTAATTGATTTTATAGAATTAAACATATGCTTTATATTTTTTTTCTCAAACTTGACATTTCCTTAAGGCAATAATTAGGTAAATACAAATTACTTTTTTATTAAAAATAATACAGTGTTATTTTTACCTCCTTGCTATGTCACATACATAACCTTTAACTCCAGAACTTCATACAACTTTTAAAAAGTTTTTTTCTTTCAATTTCAAATTTTTAAATACCTACATTATATTATATCATACACAGGATAATATCATGTAGATATTAAGTAAGTTTAAGAATTTAGAAACAATTGCAGCAACTGTTCTGTCCACATTGAGTGTATTTGTTCTTAATGGAGGAGCTTTAACTGACTTTTCAAATTATTTCAAATGATCACCCAGCATCTGAGGAATGCACAGAAACACTGATATCTGACCTTGTAGTGTCAGAGTGACTGCAAATTTCAAGTGTTAAAAAGGATCTGAATTCAAATCAAATCAGTTTTCAATGTTAGAAGTATAAGGATTGGAAGATATGATCTGGGAATTAGACACTGGGAAAAAATGAAACTGGTTACTATAAGAAATTTGAAAAGGAGAGAGATTAAAAAAAATATCTTCCAGTTTGTTTGTTTGTTTGTTTGTTTGTTTCCAGAGAAGACATTAGAGGAGTTCCTTATTTGATACTTAGTGTCCTGGTTTCAGCTGGGATAGAGTTAATTTTCTTCATAGTAGCTGGTACAGTGCTGTGTTTTGAATTTAGTATGAGAATAAGGTTGGTAACACACTGATGGTTTAGTTGTTGCTAACTAGTGCTTACTCAAAATCAAGGACTTTTGAGTTTCCCATGCTCTGCCAGTGAGGAGGTGCACAAGGGAGGGAGCCAGGAGGGAGCAGAGCCAGGAGAGCTGACCCAAACTAGCCAAAGGGATGTTCCATACCACAGAACATCATGTTGTACTCAACATGTAAACGGGGGGCAGCTGGCCAGGGCCTGCCGCTCGCTGCTCAGGGACTGTCTGGGCACCAGGCTGCGGGCGGTAAGCAGTTGTATTATGCATCACTTGTTTTATTTCTTGGGTTTTATTCTTCTCTCTTTGCCCTCTTCATTACAATTACTATTGTTATTGTCATTTATTGTTATTAATGTTATTAATTATTATTCTTGTTGTAGTTGTTGTTGTTACTTTATTTTAATTATTAAACTGTTCTTATCTCAACCCATGGGTTTTACTTTTTCTTGATTCTTTCCCACCCCACGGCAGGGAGGTGAGGAGCAGGGAAGGAGCAAGTGGCTGTGTGGTACTTAGTTGCCACTGGGGTTGAACCACAACACCTGTTAAAACATAGATGTGAGGAACATTAACTGTCAGAAGATTTGAGGGCTGTTTGTTTGTTTTTTCCCCCATTTTTTTCTAAATTGCTAACTGTTCACGCTTACAGAAGAGCCAAGAACCTGGTGAGAATTAAGGTAAATTTCCAAGATGATCCGTATATGATTTTAAGAAATTAGATAATACTTCATTTTTGTAATACAAAAGATGGTGTACACAACCTTACTTATAAAGTACTCATATTTTTAAATATAATTATTTTTTATTTTGTTCTATAGCCCAGATTATTATTCATTGGAGTATTATGAGAATCTGCCATGTGTAACGTGACAAAATGCAGAAGAAAAGAAGCACAATTGCTCAAGTTTTTTAGGTCTGAAATTTTGGGACTGAGTAAATAAAGTCCAGATATTCAAAGCTATTTACAAAACTAAATGGAAAACGTTAATCTCACCTAAATATGGCTATCTAAGGGATAAGCATCTAAATCTAATGGTTTAGGCTCTAAAGCATTTAGGCCTATTTTAGGCTCTGTTAAATTCACACAAGACTTCAGAAAATGACATGTGAGATCTGGGGACAGAGCTAAGTATTCCAAGGCCCTCGTATTGAGCCTTGGTTGCAAGGGTAGCCAGAGTTACGTAGTATGACTAATGAGGGACTCGCTGGTGCACAACAATATTCATTAGATGGTGCACTTAAACACGGGTGTGTTCTGTTTCTAATATATGAAAAATTTTCTGCCTTCTCACACCATAAGGACATTGGTAGAAAATTTGAATGTATGCACAAAATCGAAGGGAAGAAAAAAAAAGAACAAATTACCTCCCCTCTCCAAAACACCTCAAAACTTTTCTCTCACAAAAGCTAGGTCATGTTTAAGTGAAGAAATGCAAGAGAATTCACAAAACAGAACTAAATCTGCAAAAACTAGTTAAAATTTAGTTGCGTAACACAGGGTATTTAAATTCTACCAATGAAAGAGACTAAAGGATTCAAAACAGATGCAATCCCAAATATTTTTTTCCATTGGTGTTAACTGGTGTCATATTTCATTACTGGTGAAGTATCTTAATAACATTGTATTCACAGTATTAAATGTGCTTATAAACAGTTAGTCACTGGTATCTGTGATTATAATCTATATTGTTAA
>JAVJGI010000062.1:69862781-69891788 GCA_035590275.1 Ibycter americanus
GAGTTGTACAACTGGGTTTTGTGGGCTAAAACCAATTTTCCTGTGTATCAGTGTATCTATTGTAATCTTTTTTATTATTATTATTAAATTGTAGTTCTGACTTCTAAACTCTTTTGAGTTGGGCTCATTTCTCCTGCCGGTTGACTTTTAAACCAGCACAACAGGAGCTAGACCTTGGTCAAGGGTCAAAGGTCCTCAGCCCCTGCTTTTACCAGCCACAGTAGTGGATGAACTTCAGCATCTAGCTCTAAAACTTTGTTTCATTTGCAGGGCACTGCTACTTCAGGAGACAACAGAGGCTTTGGAGGAGATGATTTCTTCCTTTTGTGGTGTCAGAGCAGAGAGCAGTGAGTCTCATTTGCTATAAGCAGGTACTACCCCGTACTATGCAGGGGGAGTATGACATTTCTTACAACCCTCTGGCATGCTTATGAGCACTAGATTGTGCACCACGAGTTTGTCACAGTCTACATGCTCCTTAAGATGCTCATCTAGCTGGTCAAGCACTCAGTTTGAACATTAAACGTAGGCTGCTCAGCAGCCATTTCTACCTGCTTTTGCAATGAAGCAGAAAACAGAATACTCAAACTGTCCCTTATCATTTGCATAAACTCAGCGGAAAGCTTTGGGTTCAGGCATAAAGAGTAGCTCCAGTGAAAGAAATCACTTGTGTCTAGACAAGAGTAGACCCTAACTCCCTCCAAAACAGGACAGCAGGACAAGGAGTGGCCGTTCTGCCAGGATCATCTATGTACAAGTATTACATATTTTATTTCACTTTGGCAGAAAATTTTCACTAATTCAGCCCAAATTAAATAAAATTGAAAGGAACTTCATATTGGATTTTTGTTCAGTAAGTACCGTATTTACATTTTTGTCTTAAAATACTTCCAATTCGTACTAAAAACCTAATAAACCCAGAACTATACAGCTGAACTGTACTAGTAAGTGTGCCAAATATGAGTGTAGCTCATGCTTTCTTAGTTACTAGAATGCATTCTTTCTCTATACATGAAATAAATGCTGGTACAATGTTATTAGCAGAAGTGTATCTAATTCCAGTGGTTCTGCAGCAATGTATATGTACCTGGATAGACTGCAATATGCCAGTAGAAGTTTTGTGGAACTTCAGCCAAAGCCAGTAGAGGTGGTGCAAATCTTAGCCTAAAAGGATGTGAAATCTGTTTGGCACACAAGTTAAATGAACAATAAATTAAGCAAATTACTTACTTTTGTCTGATTTATTCATGGCTTCAGAATAACACAGGGAATTCAGATTTAACCACTATAAAGTAAGCCCTGATAAAACGGAAAGAAGGGATTACAAACTCAAGGAAAGCTGTTCACTTTAAGGGATAATGAATATGTGAATGGCCATGTATAAAGATTACAGAGAGCAGACAAGTCTGTAATATATTCTAATATTTTAAAAAAGACAATCTACGAAGTATTTTTGAGAAGTACTGCTATAAAACTGAACGTAAGGAAGTTTAACACAGCATGAGTATTTTTCTCAACTTAAGCCTGTTAAGGTTGCTTTGGCAAAGGGATGGATTGGATATGGTTTCTTCAGCTTTCTGTCTCAAATGTCTGATGTGTGTGCTAACCAGTTTTGCCTAAATAAGTGTCATGACAGTGCCCATAGGTATCATATATTGACCAATCCATTCAAGATACTTTGTTTTCTGATATTTCAGTGGGAAAATTAAATAACCATCAAAAGAATAGCATCACTTCCATCAATGCCTATCTGCTTCTTAGGAGCACTGGAATTGGGTTATTCCAATGTCATTTCAATTCTTTATTTGTAAGAGAACTATCCCAAACAATTTGCTTAGAAAGTAAAATCTTCTTACTGCATTAAATTGTCTTTTCACATTATGTTGCTGTCAAAAAATGATGAAATATATATGCCATCAAACATGGCAAATTTGTTTTCATTAGGAACCTTTTCAATTGTGTCTGTGTGTTGTTTCCTAATCTTCTTATCTGTAACCTCTAGGAACTGCAGGGAGATGAGACACGCACAGATTGCCTGCTTGCTTTTTATTTCTTCTCCTGAGATTTCACTACTGCTTCCAGCAAGTTTAACATAATCTTTGCACAAACAAATCTTTCCTTTTGTCTTACTAAGCCTTATCTATGAAGCCCATTTCAAGAGTGTGGATATGAACAATATAATGATACGCATTTTGAGATGTTATAAGCTATATGCAGAGCAAGAATACTAATGTGTCTTATAGTAGCATAGAGAAAAGCAATGCCATATTGATATTTCATATCCCAGTTACAAGACTGTTCACTGATTTTTTTAAACTCATGCATAGAACATTATAACCAAGAATGATCCCAAATATGAAGAAATTATTTTAAATTCAGTTTTAGAAAATGATATAAGAAGCAAGTAAGAGAGCAGAAAATTAAAATGACTTAATAGTAAGAAAATGCACATCAGTGATGTTTTAACATTTTGTGTTACTATTTTAAAACTATATTAATGCCTATTTGTGATCTTATAAATCTTTAATTTACACAGCAATCAGAATAATAGTTGTATTTTATGAATAAAATAGGGCCAAAACTTTTAAGAAAAAAATCTAAACTGATAAATATGAAAAATTATAAATATAGCTTTCCTTTTAAATATTTTCTGTGAAAAAATTTGGAGCAAAAATATTTATGATGTAAATATGCAGGTTCTTAATCTATCCAGTTTTGAAATCTCACTGAGTTTGAATTCATATCAAATCAGGTATTTTTCTTCCCTCATATGTATGTACTATTTTTAGATTATTTTTACTAGCAGAAAGTCTAGAAAACCATGCCCCTAGGGGTGGTAAAGCAAATTCACTCGTTACTTTACAGTGGAGATCCTCAAGGGGACTTCAAAGATTTTCAGAACCAGCACAATGTATTTCAGAAGTCTTAGAATATGGTTTATGTTCATATTTAAGTTTGTTTTTTGGTTTTTTTAGGTTTGGGTTTTGGTGGTTTTTTGGTTGTGGTTTTTGTGTGTTTTGGGGTTTTTTTTGTTTTTTTTGTTTTTTTCCAAAGGACCTTGCATATATTCGATCTACCATTTACTCAACTCTTGACAGCTCCCTGGTTTAAAAGTATACTACAAAGAAGCATATGTATATTCATAAAGAATAAACTGTATTTGGGCTAAGGGAAAAAAAAGTATTGCATTTGTATTTCTTTGTAAGTTTGGGGGATATTACTGTTCATGAACATGAGAGAGTTATAGTACAGGCTGGTTCAAGGCACCGTGCTGACAGGTGCTGTGCATTAACATCTCCATACATCTCGGCAAAAGGCACTCCACTCCTGACTTACAACAGCTGTGCTGCTCTAATACCAGTTGCCTACATTTTCCCTGTGCCAAGGCTGCCAGATTTGTGTTGAGTTGTGTGGTGGGTTTTGAACTAACCTTTTACTGAGGACTACAATAAGATCACAAAACTAAGTTCCATTTTCTCTAACCTTGTAAAAGTAATGCAAACCAAATATATTAGTCACCTCTTTGGCTACTTCAGTGTCCCTAGCACCTACACGCATTTTCAGAGCAAATATGAGACTACTGCAATTCCACTTTCCTGAGTGTCAGTCAAACCTCCTCTGAATGAAGCATCTGAAGTTGCAGTAAAAGGATGTGGGGCTTAGGAGCTTTTCTACTTTCTGTAATAAAATGGATGTGCACATGGGATATCTGGGATTCCATGGAGACCTCATTCTCCATTTGGTTATGCCAAAAAAAAGCTTTATTGTTTAACTACAGCAAGATATCCTTGCTTAAGTGTAATATAAGTGCTGTGAAAAATCTTTGAGTGTAAAGCTATCTGAAGTTGAAGGTATGGGGCAAGAGGAACTGAGAGAGGTTTGCACTTCCAGGCCCATGAAAGCCTTTAACACTGAAACTTACAGTCATTGTTTCTTAATATTTCCATGTGACAAAGTCCAATTTTATATCAGGTTAATATATAATTAGTTTCTATGTCCTGTTGTTCCACTTCAGTTTATGCAACACATTTATGGAAAATTTAACTCTTCTTTTGTAGTAATCCCTTGAGAATCCGATTTCTGATCCTACCTGATACCTGGACCACATAACCTAAAATTGCAGCCAATATTTGAATAGCCCAGATGACAGTTTCAGTTAATCAGAGCAGAACAACTTCTCCAGAATTTATAAACCATTCATACACATATTAGAAAATTCCTCTACTCAAAAGCTCCTACGATGGGGCTACTTAATTTCCCTGCTGTATACCCTAAATTTCAGTGATACACACTGAGAAGACACTTGCATAGGTGGAAAAACACATGTGAATATTCCAGATCTGCAACCTTTTGATTTCTAGAGGAAAAAAATGGAAAAAAGATAATGTAATAAACTAGCCCATAATGGAATTCCAGCTTTCCCTCCCAGTTTAAAATATGCAGGTTAAAACTTTGTGTATGAGTTGATGGTCTCACAAGACACTATTTAATAACTTGTTTTGAGAATGGAGTTACATTTCCTGACTCCTTTTATTTTAGAAGCACCTAAAGTAGCCAATTTGCAGAGCTCTGGCTCCTTCGCTCTGGCTCCTTCACTCTGGCTCAAGCTGTCTTCAAGTTATACAGTACAGTTTATTTCTAGCAATGACTATAAAGCTTTCTCTGACACCTTAAATTGCATCCAGTTTCATTCTCTCCAAACACCTTACATTTTCACTTGGTTCATCAGCAAGTAAATCAGTTTTATTAATTTTACCCTGCAGTCTCATAACTCGTTCCTCCTAAGATTCAGCTTTAGCAGAGAGGAAAGGAGAAATCCAGTTGATTTGCCACGAATGGTTCACTTGTTTGTAAAATGCATTGAAAGTGCATTTAACTAAGGTATGCATTTATGGAATAAAATTTTAGCAGAAGTACACATATCTGGCCTCTTAAGTTCCACATGCAAAACTGTTTAGATTTTATTGATTGCTTTCATTTTGGGCTTTAATTTTCATTTTTTTTCTGTGATCCATGGTATCACAGTTTAGCCCTTGCTGGCAATTAAGCACCACACAGTTGCTCATTCTTTTCCCCTCTGTAGAATGAGGGAGAGATTAGAAGAGTAAAAGTGAGAAAAATCATGGGTTGAGATATAGACAGTTTCATAGGGAAAGTAGAAGCCACACACACACACACAAAACAAAACACGGGATTCATTCACTGCTTCCCATCGGCAGGGAGGTGTTCAGCCATCTCCAGGGAGGCAGGACGCTATCATGCATTATGGTTACTTGGGAAGACAAACACCATCACTCTGAATTCCCTCAGCTTCCTGCTTCTCCCCCCAGCTTTATATGCTGAGCAAGGCATCATATGGTATGGAACATCCCTTTGGCCAGTTGGGTTCAGCTGTCCCGGCTGTGTCCCCTCCCAGCTCCGTGTGCCCCCCCAGCCCCCTCGCTGGTGGGGTGGGTGAGAGGCAGAAAAGGCCTTGGCTCTGTGTCAGCGCTCAGCAATAAGGAAAACATCCCTGAATTCTCAACGCTGTTTCCAGCACAAATCCAAAATACAGCCTCATACCAGCTACTATGAAGAAAATTAACTCTACCCCAGCCAAAACCAGCATGGGAATGAAGTACATTAGCCCATCATACTTGCTTCTTTTATGTTCAAATAAAGAGAGACACAGAGTTTTTTAATTAAGATACCAGATATTTTTTTCCATTAACTTTTAGAACATTTGCATACATCTTTTCTTATTTTATACACACAAATGTATATCTCTATCCTTATCCATACATTCACGGGTTTAGAAGTTAGAAAGTTTAACAGAAAATAATGACATCAGTGAATTTGTCATGTATGGATTTTCATTTTATTCTATATAAATATAAAGGCACTTCAGATAAGAGAACATTTAATTTACCCATATGGTCGGCATTCCTACGGCTAGGCTACATGGCAAACTCAGAATTTACAACTCATTCCAGATTATTGCAGGGAATATTTCTTCACTCACATTTGTTGGATAGCCAACAGATTAAGTTCATCTAGTTTAAAGTTAAAAAATTTTTCTCTTCAAGGCTTTGTTCAGACAGTTTCCTGCCATCAACTTGAGATGTGACATTTTGCTGGCACTCCAAGCTGCACACCAAGGCTGTCTCGGTGAGAGCTCCTGGCACTTCACTGTATGGATCAGTTCCTGTGCAATCTAACAGCATGGTGCAATCTTTTATGAGTCTTTCTGATAGAGAAAAGGATTGATTTACAGCAATAACTGCATTTTCCCACTTCTCCTCTCCTGCAGGGTCTGAATGTCAAAGGTACTAAAAAGAGTGTCACAGGTATTAAGACCAGCTTAATAGAGGTGAACTGGAGTCTCCTTAATGCCTTCTATTTTCATTTCTACAGTAATGACTGAGAAAATTTTTATGTAAATTAACTTTAGAAATCATACTATATGTCTTAGAAACATAATTTAAATAAAACTATATTTTAAAAATTAAATATATTACTGTTGATTGGTAAATAGTAAAAGCTGAAATATATAATTATAGAAGAAATTTAGATATGAAGCTTTATTGAAAAGCATTTGTTCTGTTGCATGAATTTCAAAAACACAGAGCATGGCCTCCTGCTTTTAAGAAAATGGGTGAACAAGACATTCTCAGATGTTGCTCTATTTGAGAGATACTGAGTTTAGTCAATTAAGCTCCAGAACACAGATTTCATTGACTTTTAGACAAGTCTTGACACTATCTAAACTATGAAAATCTTCACAGGATATCTTTTAACAAATTTTCACTTTTTAAAAATCCTGTTAAGTATTGAATTTATATACATATGTTGAAAGGTTGAAGGTTGAAAATAAGTTGGGATTTTTGTAGTATCATAATCTGTAATGTCAATACCTGAAGACCTGCAAGCCATTTGAAATTATCTACAGAGATAAATTGATTTGTTATGATAAAATAAAAAATTGTCTTCTAAAACTTTTCCCAGTATTAATATGAGAAACACAAAATTCAGTTTCACATATTATGCCTTTTTCTTAAATTGCTGCCAACCAGATGCAACTCATCTCATGTAGTTTCTACCATGAATGTATTTTCTCCTGCTTTTGGAACTGAGGCAAGCTTGTTCTACATATAAGAGGAACTGGCAAGTTTGCAAAATTTCCAATTACAGAAGACAGATGTCACACTAGGTTCAAGTGTTATAACTCAGAAAGAGATGGATTGCAAGAGAAGGAGCCATAGCATGACAGAGACTATGCTTTTGCCATTGCAACTTGAAAGGACAGATGCCTACTAGAACAGAAAAGTTAAGTTCTTGACACAAACTGGTAAATTAGTTATTCTGAAAATATTTAAATAGAATTGTCCTGCAAGGCTGTTTTTTATTAAACACTCTGACTGAATAGTTTTCAAATTCACTGGGGAAATAGAAAAAAATGCCAGCCCCCCCCGCCCCCCCCCCGTGATAAATATATGTATTGTTTCCCTACAGATTATAGGAATTAATTAATTTAAAAAAATTATTTTCCCTTTTTCTTTTGTAGAAAACCATTTTCTGTTTTACTATATATATACAGTAAATATATACAATTTTTACAATTATATATACAATTAATACAATTTAGTTTCTGTAATGTGCCTGAAGTAAGCATTATGTATACAATCATACTAGCATTAATTTACCCATCCAAAATTCAGATACTACTTGTCTTAACCTCTTCCCAATGCACTGTCTAGGACAGACAACATATTTTAATGGTCCAAGCCGCAAGCTAATTGAATATCTAATCTGAAACACAGTGGCTATATATGTAAGATCATATTAAACAGTTCTTTTTCACTGGTATATGATCATTGACACGGTTAAACTGTTAAAACAGAATTTAATTTATTAGCATGAACATAATCAGACTGTTCAAGCAAACCAAGATGCTGTACAAATTTATTATTGCATCATTCTGTTTCTAAAATGCTTTGTCATTGAGAAAAGCCCTGACTGTTAAACCCTGTGAGCCTTTCATTTTACAGGGATCTGTACTGGATATCCCGTGGTCCTCAGAGGTGGCTGGAGTCTGCAAGCATTTATATGATGATGCCTTCTTAGAGACTTCTGGCAAGATTCAGCTGCAGATTCAGGTAACCAATTAGTTATCTGTAACATAAGGGTCTACAAGTGAGTTGGGTGTCTAAGCTATTATACTCAATAAAGAATTGGTGGATGTCATTGCTGGAGTCTACAATACAATTTTGCTCTCCTTAAATAACTGTTAGAAAATATCAGTTTCCTATACACAGGAATCTAGTGCCATTTGAATTACCCTAAGATGCCCGCTGGCTCATATGACAAAAGATAACAGGAGCTCATTGCTTTATGGACTGACAGCCAAAGGCCAAACCCAGATGCACCCTGTGCACAGGCCACTGAACCCCTCTAGGGAGAGATTCAGATGCCTGAAAATAGGCATTTAGTCCTATTTGTATTTTTGTATTTGCCTCCATCTCCTACTGGAGAAAGTTTCAGATGTCTCTTATATCTGATATCTGTAATCCCTGTATGTATGACTTGCGTTTCTTAGGGAGTCACAGAGGGGACTAGATGTCTATGTGTAGGCAAGGAACTGAACTAGCTGAACCAGTCTCCAGATTCTATTAAATGCGTAGTTAAAGTCCACTGCCTATAAAGGGAGTGTAGCTATTTAGCGAATATTCAGGCACGTTGATATAAAAGTGTAGGTATCTATCTCAGATCAAACCCTAAACCCTACACTGTAAACACCTTGATGTGATAATCTTAAACAAATCCCAACAAGTCTGCATCTGGAGCTGAGTACTGTGTTCTTCCTGCCTTTCACACAAACACCCTTCTGTGGGTGGCCCTGGAAAGAGACATTTATCTGACAATGTTTCAATGACTGCACTAAGCCATGTAGGCTGTAGAGCACACATCTGCTGCATGGAAGTCTTTTTGCCTAGGAAAAAAAAGAAGATTCATTCATAAGTTTTTAAGAATGCAAAAGAAAATACATGTCTTCAATTGATCCATGGTCTTGATTCATAGTAATCTAAGAATTTTTGAAGGTTCACAAACAACTAAGAATTCAAGGCTAAATCTTGTGGGGATAGAATTTGACCTCTGGATGAGACATAAATTCTTACACTTAAAAAACCCATTATACTTTCTGTGTAACTGCTTCCTGTGATTCATGCTACAGCTCTGGCAACTTTTCTTGTAAAATATGAAATAAATAAGAAATAAAAATAATCCAACACAGCAACATTTAATAGAAAAAAAAAAATCTTCACTTTAGAGTTCTTTTTCTTGAGGAAGTTATCTCATTTAAAAATGTAGCTGGAATATTATCTTAATTGTTTATAGTTCCTATAGTAACAATAATTAACTATTGTTAAAGTTATAGACCTAAAGACGAAATGCTTTTGGTGGTTTAGAAATGTATTACCAAGAATTTACATTGCTGAACCCGTAATCTTTTCACCAACACTCTGTGAAAATCAACTAAATGAGCAAAAATGAAACAAACCAAAACAAAACAGAAGAGAAATCCCTGTCACCTTTATCAGTTGTTTCTTGTCTAATAGTAGTTATTACATTACAGGAATGTGATTATCAAATGAAACAACATTCAACAGTGATATAAACAAGAGCATTCACAAGATGTAAGAACTTGCCATCTTACACAGAACATTTTTTTATTCTACTGTGAAGACTTCATATACAGTCCTAATTTGTAGCTGATGGGAATTATGAATATTTCATGCAGGTGGAAAACAAGGTAACAAATATTCAGACAAGAATTGATTTTCACCTTATATTATTTTTTATTTGCTTTCTTTTTTTCCTCAATATCAGCTGCAGTATAGTATCATGCCTTTGTTATGCTTCCCATTCTCCTTTTATAGTTTCTGTCTTGGCCCATTTGTGGTTTTGAAAGCGTTTTTTTTTGGCAGGGGAAGGTCTGAAATGCTGCCCTAAATTCACCAATTATGAGAATTACACTGAAATTATTTTAAAAAATAAATGTTTCAAAATAAAAAAATAATAATCCATAAAAGATATTAACTTCATAGCTCTCCAGAATGCCTAGACTTTCAGCTTCAAAGTGACCTTTGTCTTTCTTTTCACGTACTGAGTCATGTAGTAATTTCCACCTGAATCTCAGGCTGTTGCAGACACACCACAGGTACCTCTAGCTTCACGCAGAGGTTCTAAACTCATTTGTCTATAAAAGATGAGACAGGCAAGATCGTCTCTATGTTCACATGAGAATAGGATTACCCAAAAGGGGTTTCTAAGGTGACTGACAGATGCTCTGTCTTCATGAAATAAAGACGTTTCAATCATGTTTGCTTACTGGAATAGTTTCTTATGACTTCAAAATCTTCAGTGTTCATTACGAAGCAAGTTCACATGTTGGAAGAAAATTTACCTGGAATAATGAGAAAAGGCAGTTGAAAAATGGGCCATTTCTTCTACTCCTGGCAGGGCTGTAATGTTGAAAAACATATTTAATTTCCAATGTATTGTAAAGAACTTTCTCATTCCATAAATAAACAAAGATGCATAGGGATTTGTTTCTGCTTCTTGTGAAGTGATTCTGGAAAGTTTATTGCATAGACTTAAAAAATGGCACCAAATGGGAACCTCAACAGTGAATAAAGCAAACAGAAAATCAGCTGTGCAGGAGACTACCAGACAGGCATAATTCCTTTAACTTATGCAGAATACAAAATGTATTTTTAAGACTTCTGTCAATTTCACTAACTGCTGTGAATTTCTTGCTTCTTTAAACCACTTATTTTCTATTTCCCATAGCTGTGATACAAATTACCATATGTTGTAGCCTACTGGTTTTGGTCCACCGCTTTCTGAATCTCTTTTTTTGGAGACTAACATAAGTGATTTTATTTTATTGATTCTGTCTTTCAGAGAAGGGAGAATTAATGTTTTGTGTTGTGTGTTTTGGTTTTGGGTTTTTTTCCAGAGATTTCAGCAATGTTTTAACTATAATCTGGAATGCAAAGTACTAATATGTGGCAAAATTTCATTGTGGTCTTAATTAAAATGTTCTAAATGATGGATAAACCTCCCACACTCCTGGAGCCTCTTATTTGTGTTAATCAGCTCCTAATGCATAGCTGTCTTTGTTTCCAGTCAAAGATCAGATGTGTAAACACTTTTTAAAGTTTTATTTAAAGCTCTGCAAGGTCATTTTAGATACGTTTCAGACTGGTTTTTAACTGAGCCACAAGTCAGTGTGTAAGCTTTTTGTGACACAAGAAAATGTAGCTACAGGTTGCAGAGCCTTAAACATAGGATAGTTAATTGGACTGAGTTTCTCAAATTATTTCTCCTTTTAATGTTTCCAATTAGCATCTGCTTTTTTTTTATTTTTTTTGTCCCCTTTGCACTACAAATGGAGTAGAGGGAGCAGGAGTAATCTAATTTGAGATTGTCTCAGATAGTCAGGCCAGATAGTGAGCTGCTACCAACAACCAACCTTGCAGTGAGCTCTTCTGCCTTTCCAGTTTTCATCCTTATTGTGCTTTTGTAAACTCATATTCATGTTTCTGCACAGTGCAGCGTACTGAAGCTTTATTTTTATAATTATTTCTAAGTATCACAGACATGCCTGGGAAGACATATCCTTATATGCACAAGCACAAAGGGAAATCTTGTAGCACTGAGAAGAAAAGACCTTTTATTTTACCCATCTTAAAAAGAAGATATATGAAAAGTTTCTATTTATAATTTAATATTATCTAATGTATCGTGTTGCAGAAAACTTCTACTTGTTATTCCTTGATCATTGGAGGAAAACAGGTTTCAGGAAAAAGTCATACTATACTGAATAATTGCTATGCACTTTTAAATTTTATGGAAATATCTTAGAATCAGACAAATCAGAAAATCAAGGATATACACTGCTTTAATCAATTTAAAGGGTATGTTTTGGTGGCAGAAATAGAAATAAATATTTCATTAAGCAAATGACCTTGTACTTGGTCAATAATGGATACTGTAGTTAATTAAACTGTATGTTGAGGTAATATATTTTATTGTATATGGAAGCATTTAGATGAAAACATAGGTAATGGATTTTGCTAGTGCAGTTTTTGAAAGCACAGTACTGAAAATAGCTAATGCAGACAGATGAGGTTATTGTGCAGTTTTGCACAATTGCATTTACATAGCAGTGTAAATCCTCAGGTGTGGTTTGTGGTTTGTTTGTTTTTTTCAGTGACTTGAAAGGAATTACTCAAATAAGCATGTAGGTATATATTTACAGAAAAACTTCCAAGAAAACTTTTTGACTCTTATGCAATTTAAAAAAAATATTATTAAGTCTATAATTAAAGAAAAAATGAACAATTAATTAATAATCTATATTAAATCAACTCTTCTTTCCACTTCCTTCTTTCAGTCTCCATTTTCTCTCTGAATACATTACAATCTCACCTACTGTTTTAGTTTGTTTTCCCACTTTTATAATTTTCTTTTCAATTAGTATTTAATTTCAGAATTTTTAGGAAAGATGTTTCACATTTATTTTACATTACAAGAAAAATTCTAAAAATTAAAGAGGGGTACAGAAAAAGTGAGAAAAAAAGAATCCTAAATATTATACCTTTTGTTGCTTAGGGTGACCGATGTATTGATGCAGAAAAAGAAAACAAAAGAACTCAACAGAAAAAGTAATAGAAAGGTAAAAGGAAAAGAAGAAGAAAGTAAAATAAGCATGTACTTCATTTACCATGCATCAAATGCATCATGAGCTGTAAATGCATGAAATATTCATATGATATCATTTCAGAATTATATCTGCTCATTTTCTTAAGATCTTTCCACAATTAAAATATAGAATGAAATGTGTTTATGATCTCTGAATGTTATACTTTATCTGTTTAGATAAATTAATAACTAAACATGCATTTGTATAAAAGTAACCTTCATTCTTAAGTATAGCTTGCCTAACCAGAGGTTATGATAAACTATTGATCTTGAACCTGGTCCAAGACACCTAACGTAATTAATATGTATAGTCTTGTAACGTATGTTATTGTATGAGGAAGAATGTTAGGAGCTAGAACTATAATTCAAATAACAAAAAATGGCAAACAAACTTCACCCCAGTTACTGAATGGAGATAATTATCAAGGAAGTCTGAAGACATCAAGGAAAATGCAATGTTGGGAGAGGTAAAATAATAGACGCTTTCAAATTATGTTAGAAACACAAGAACTCTTAGAAATAACATAATCTTGTAAGAAAAGAGATGGGGTAACATTCTTCACAATGATTAGGAAAGTGCTGATAGAACAGGTAAAAATTTTCTATAAATAATTTATGTATTTGGAAAGAAACATGAATATGTCACATAAAAAATGATAAAGCACGTTATTTTCCATTAGTGAAGGAATGTAATATTCCAACGAGGATTTGTAGGGGATAAAAAATTTTAAATCATCAGGTTGTGTTAACTTGCATGCAGGACTTATAAAAAAGCTGAATAAGAAGATATGTGGCTTGCTGAAATCTATTTTTAATGAATGTTGATATACTACAGAAATTTCATTAAACAGACATAGAGCTAATGCTGTACAAAATATTCAGGAAGGGCAAACAGGATGAACCAGGTAGTGATAGCAATTCTATGTTTCTATTAACTGTGGAGAAATATTAATATCTGATTTCTTACAAAATAACTAAAGAATGGTATACAATAGATTAATGTCAATGTAATTTTAAAAGAATGGTGTAGAATAAATTACTATCAGTTATGTATCAGAAACCCTGATATGAGTCTTCACTAAGAATAGACAGCAAATATCTAAAAATTTCTTGGGGAAAAACAAAAGGCTGGCAGTGTGAAATCTTCACTGAATTATAGGAAATTTGAGAGTGCTGTATGCTTTAGAGAGACTGGTGCCATTCATAGTTTCATGAGAAAGTTAATGTAACTTCACTGTTTATGATTTCTGGATAACACTAAGAAGGCAAAGGAAGGACTCAGCAGTCATATAGGAGAAATGGAGTCAACCTAAGCAAACAGCATTTTAATGAAGGTTAAAAAAAAATATTTAATCACCTAGGAAAAAGAAATAAGGATCATACAATGGAATGGAAATTATGTCTTTCAGAGGGAAAAAGAGAAGAGGATGACTAATAACATTGTCACCAGTGCAATATTATTGTAAAAAAGAGCTAATATTGTCATTGGCCAAATATAAACAACAAAGTAGTAAGTAGGCTGAGAAAGTAACATTACTCATGCTAACAAGTTATCATGGAAAGTGTTATCAGTTCCTGAAATGTCAGTAATATACCTTGCAATCCTGAGGGAAAATAACATCTTAAATTACAACAGAACTTAATACCTTTGTGGTTTTGAGGAGTTAACGTTTTTATGTACAATCTGTTTTACAGAGAACCAAAGGAATATTATCAGTAGACGATCAGTAATTTTTTTTTTAAAAAAGTAGAAGCATCTTCTTAAAATATTATGCATACGATAAGATGAAATATCCTAATGCCATTTAGCAGATACATGAAAAATACTAGTGTTAAGTACTATTCTTTACACAAGAAGAAATTAAATGGTATACAACTACAAATATATATATTGCTGAAAAGAAAAGGGAATTCTTAAGGGATTAGTGACATGGGTATTGACTGTTCTTTAGTTGTACTGACAATATGAGTTGACTTACATCAAGATAAAAATAATACCAACATGAAAAAGAGATTAATTTCAAGGTACTGGTCCGTATCATCTTGCTTTTGTTCAATGACATCTGAAGGCAGCTTTTAAGATGAAGTTAAATGGCAATGCATGGCAAGACAAGCAGCTAAATGTTCTCACACTTCTGGTCCCCTGCTAGTCATCAGCCATTGAAGATATTGATAACAAAGGAGAATGATGCATATTGCTAGCAAACCTGACAGCTGCATTCTCACGCATCATTCAGTATTGAATAGCATAGAGCTACTTGTCAAAGCAGAAAATGTCTCATCTAAGATTCTGTCCACAAGGTCTTGCCAATTATTACCCATTTCATGAATTTTAATGCTATAAAGAATAGTGAATATTTTAAAGTTTTGTCAGAAATACTGTTGTGGAAAACAAATCATGTTTAAGGATAGATTGATGTAGAAGAAAAGTGTTTTGCAGGTGATGTGTGACATTGCCCTAGTGTTTAATTATTTTTTTTTTTTTCACTATCTTCTTCACGTGTTCAGTGTAAAAAGACATCCTTTCTTTCTGAAATATGACAAATGTCTCTGACCACAGCAGCTTTCAAACAATGTTAAGGACTGATTAAAGACAAAATTCAGTTTTCTTCATTGTGGCATGTGAAATTGTCTTTTGTTAATCATCATAAAAAATGACTTAGAAATGGCCTTATTTAATGTCCAGTGGGTGTTTAATCCGATTAGTGTTAGTCCTTGTTCTTTTCATAATGAAATGTGTTTTATTAAAACCAATAGCTTATTTCTTTGGAAGGTTTTTTTAATATTAGTTTCTTAATTGCCATTTACTCTTGCGTTTACTATATTATCAGGAGATTTGAATAAAACAAACTGATCTTAACGTTGTTTCACCATCAGGTGAAAAAGAAAGTAAGTCACAGAATGCTGCACTCAGAGCACTGTAAGACTATTGACTCTGCTTATTATCTTAGCATTATTTCAGATACCATTAGATCAGGGTAAGGTTAGCAGGTTAAAAATGTATTGCCATTACTTAAATTTTCAGTGGACAGAAAAAACACTTTCCAACATCTAATGGATCTCTTTCTTTTCTATTTCCAAAACATATGAAATCCATGATCACTTTGACCATTGAACTATTTACTGAAAAGTAAAAATGAAAATAACATTAACATCCTGATGTTTTTTTCTGAAACCTTCTCTTTTTAAGGGAGAGGAGGTAAAAGAACATTATTTCTATTGTGTGATAACCTGTATACTTTAAAAAAAAATAAAATTTACTCTTGTGTTGAACACATTCTCATTAAACCCCTTAAGCAGGTAAGTTTTCAATGCCTACTGCTTCACAAAACAGAAGTGAGGGGAGAAAAAGATGAAAATGTCTTCTCCCAGGAGGAAAAAAAAAAAAAAAGGAAAAAATAGTTAATTGTATGAGAAGTAGACAATGTGTGTGCATTACTACAATGCAGTGTCCAGAAATGAATTAATGGTGTAAAGGAAAATAACACCAAATAAAACCAACAACAACACCAAAAAAAAAAAAAAGTTTTAGGAATCTAGCAAAATTTTAAGTAATGGAAATATTAAATACAGTAACACAGTAATTAAGCAATGTACTTACCTCAAGTAAATAGCTTGTTTCATTAGACAAGAATAGATAATGACAACTTCATAAAGTAATAGCTGGTCATCAATCCATTAATTAATCACTTCAGTGCCATGAAAATTATTTCTTTTTGTCCCCTTTCACTCAACATGCAACTACAGTCCTAGGGCAAAGCAGGTGAAACACGACAACAACAAAAATAATCAGGTATGTGGGTGGTTTATTCCTAATAATATGGACATTTAATTTTCTGGGACAATGAAGAACCCACTACCTACTTGAACAATATTTTTTTTTTTTTCAAGAGAGTCACACAAGATAAGAACGTGGGAGAAATGAATTAGGAAATATAAGTTCAAAATAAATTGTAACAGTGTTATAGCAAACCTGGGTTTGCTTTCCTATTTGTAGAAATTTGTGAGAAAGATCAATGGTGGTGTCTTTTCAGAATAAAAGATTCACTGAAAAGGCAGTGTTATACCTAATGATAATCTATTCCTGTTCCCAAATACTTGTACAGAATTGACTGTAACCTCTGAAAGAGATAAGTCGGAAAAAGCTAATGAAAGACATGAAGCAGACCTATCTTACATTAATGATGCCGTTTGTTCTTTTAATAGTGAAATTGGTATCATTTCTTTACTAGACTTATTGTATTTGTCTGATCTGAACATTGGGTACAAACAAAATAAACACTCTTGGTGCAGTTTATTTAGCCTCAGAAAAGAGAAGTCAAAAGCTAAAATTAACTTCTCTTTAATATCAATGTGTGTTGTTTCCCTGAAGATAACAGAGCTATTAGCATTATTTAAAGTTCAAAAAGAGTCTTTATTAGTTACAAAAGGAACAATGTGCTTCTGAAACATTAAGAATAAAAAATACATGATTTACATCACAAGAGCTTTACTCAATATTGTTATAAACAGTAAGAAAGGTGATAAGAGCAGAGTAGGCATGGATAGAGTCCCCATATGCTGTGTTTTCATCTTCTGATGTAGCATTATCATAAGAATAATAATAGCATAAATTGTCTGCCGAGATGAATTAGTATGTAGAGAGCCATTTTAATAAAAGCTCCCAGTGGTTCAAGAATTAAATTGTAGAAAGGAATTTGTTCTACTTAAAAGTAAATGTACGAATAACACCTATTAACTGCAATACTACACATTATTACCTTTAATGGTGTGGGTGGGAATACCTACCCATTGCAAAGAAAAAAAAAAGTCTATTTGAAGCAGTAATATTTGTTACATATTTGAAATTTTGGTGGAAAAATAGTTAGGTACTATAGATTTGCTCTTGCAGTAGCCATAACAGTGGTACAAGCCAGTGTAATAAGTTTTTGGGAAGGTTACTGTGTTATTATATGTCTGGTTGACTTTCTGATTATTAAAGACTACAAATGGTAGGTCAATAAAAGCAGTGCCTGTATAATCTGCTGTCTTCTAAGAAGACTTAGTGATGATCCCAGAAATTTTCATTTTATCTTGAAATTATTTAAGTTGTTTACAGCACCGGTGTGTATTTATTCATCATCATTATTAGTGTTCTTGTTTATATTTGTGTTATGTTTTGCTGTTATTAATTTATAACAAAATAGGTGTAATCAGAGGATGCAGAGCAAATACAGAGCAAAGGAAGATTAAATCATTTAAATCAAATAAAATCAGTAATTGAAAAGCTCTGAAGAACACTGCATCTGTGTGAGCTGCTTTCTTTTTGGCTGTGCAGATCTATCTCGCATGCTATGCAGGGCTGCAGTTAAATGTCACAATATAATAATGTCTTAAAGTCTTAAAGATCTTAATACAGACCAAATAAATCAATAAAATCATGCAGTACATGACTAAACTTTTATTAAATGTTTGTTTGCTATGTTTCTGGGAGCCATATCAATGGATGGAATTGCCTTTTAAGCAAATTAGTGTTTTCATCACAAGTATTTTTGGAGGCTTGCTTAGGTTTTCATCAGCAAGACCTTTCAGCCGGGGATCTCCTTCAGCCAGGTATGGAAGCAGACAAAACCTGACATAGGGAGTATCCACAGCAGCTGTTTCTGTGCTCGGGAAGTATAAGCCTACCGATACTTTTCTCCCCTGAAGACATGACCACATTGGCCTATCTATGGATAACCACCGAACTTCTCCAGCGATACAGCAAGGAGAACACACTGCATGTATTTGGTTTGTGTGGCAAAGGTTTGGTAGCAGGATGGGGGACTACAGGGGTGGCTTCTGTGAGAAGCTGCTAGAAGCTTCCCCCATGTCCGACAGAGCCAATGCCAGCCGGCTCTGAGGTGGACCTGCTGCTGGCCAAGGCTGAGCCCATCAGTGACAGTGATAGCGCCTCTGGGATAAAACATTTCAGAAGGAAAAAAGCAACAACTGCACAACAGCAACTGCAGCTGGAGAGTGGAGTGGGAATATGTGAGAGCAACAACCCTGCAGACACCAAGGTCAGTGCAGAAGGAGGGGCAGCAGGTGCCCCGGGTGCCAGAGCAGAGATTCCCCTGCAGCCCATGGTGAAGCCCAAGGTGAGGCAGGCTGTCCCGCTGCAGCCCACGGAGGTTAACGGTGGAGCAGATATCCGCCTGCAGCCTGTGGAGGACCCCATGCCAGAGCAGGTAGATGCCCAAAGGAAGCTGTGACCCTGTGGGAAGTCCACATTGGAGCAGGCTCCTGGCAGGATCTGGACCCTGTGGAGAGAGAGGAGCCCAGACTGGAGCAGGTTTGCTGGCAGGACTTGTGACCCTGTGGGCGACCCATGCTGGGGCAGTCTGTTCCTGAAAGACTGCACCCCATGGAAGGGACCCACACTGGAGCATTTCATGAAGAACTGTAGCTCATGGGAAGGACTCACACTGGAGCAGTTCATGAAGGACTGTCTCCTGTGGGAAGAACGCCACGCTGGAGCAGGGGAAGAGTGTGAGGAGCCTCCCCCTGAGGAGGAAGGAGCAGCAGAGACGTGAACTGACCACAACCCCCAGTCCCCATCCCCCTGTGCTGCTCAAGGTGGGGAGGAGGTAGATAAAATTGGGAGTATTTTATATAAAAGCCTGGGAAGAAGGGAGGGGTAGGGTGAAGGTGTTTTAATACTTAGTTTTTATTTTCTCATTATCCTACTCGGGCTTGATTAGTAATATGTTTAATTAATTTTCCCCAAATTGAGTCCGTTTTACCCGTGGCAGTAATTGCTGAGTGATCTCTCCCTGTCCTTACCTCAACCCACGAGCCTTTCATTGTATTTTCTCTCCCCTGTCCAGCTGAGGAGGGGAGTGATAGGAGCGGCTTGGCAGGCATCTGGCATCCAGCCAGGGTCAACGCACCACACTACAATACATACATAGATCTAAACCACTGTGTACAACTCTGTCTATTGATAAATTACAGGAGATGCTTTTCCCCTGTTCTCATCATCCTCCAAACAGTGCAGTGAAACCAAGTTTTCTTTGCAATACACCCAGGTAAACCCTTCCAGTGTTTGACCTAATTAAGTTCTCTGTGTTTTCTTTTACCTTTATTCCTCTGAGGAATAATAAAGCATTGTATCATTGTTTTTCAATAACTACATTTTTATTACACCATGGACATTATGTGTTTCCTCATCACATTTAGTTACTATTCATATAATAGTTTTACAGGCTTGGATATTTTTATTTTTTATCAAGAGTAAACACTGACTCCCAAATAAGGCTGTAGAATTTATCTGCCATAAAATTAATGACATTTGAAATGTACAAATTTTCAAGTTCATTGAGCTGATATGATCAGGTTATGTTTCATGGAAAATACTTTCATACCACTGAAAAAACAAAGGTCAGTATTGATTTTTAAAAGATTTTGTGCTGCCTTCTTGGTCATAAAAGTGTAAGATTGCACTCTTTGTGAACAAATTAATATAAATGTAGATGTCTTTGGTACTCTTCAGGGATATAACATCACTGGTTTACTAGATAATCAGATATAAGCTTCTAGATTATATAATTGTGTTTAAATCTTGTGAAACAAGTGAAGTGGAAGATGGTTGCTTTTCAGAGAACCCTTTGGTGGAAAGCAGAGATAAAAGTCAAGTCTCCTTTTACATTGTATTAACAGTGGCAAACACTGGACTTTTTATTTTAAAGAGTTAAATCACAGGGAGTTATTAATATTTTATTGGAAATGTTATTTTTGTGATATTATCCTGTGCAGGCAAGGTACGATGCTTTCAGGATTACTGGATTTATCAGTACCAGATCTAAGTACTGGTTCTTGAAGTTCAATGCTGTGTTAGACATGAAGGATCAAGTGTGTTTTGCTAGGTCTTATACTTTGCTAGATAAGGGTATCTAAGTTTAAGTATGTATTTATTTCAGAGTCAGGCTATGGAAGGATGTGGAATGTATTACACATCAAATGATGGCTCAGTTTCACTGCCATCATCTCCAACAATGAGAACAGTAACAGAAAATGCACTGGCATTTATCCACCTTTAACAGTTCTCTTACTTTCATGGATTTGCCTTTCAGGAGAATTTTTCCAGCTAAAAAGGATATAATTGCAAAGTTATTAATTCTTCAGATATTTACTTTTTTCTTCTCCCACGAAGATTTTTTTTCCTCACACATAAAACATTCTTCTACTCAGTCCATTAGTTTGTCTGTTTTCCTGCAGAAAAACCACATAATTTTCAACTGTTGTGGAATCTGTGAAAGGTCTAATGCCAGAGAGGATCTCAACATGTAGGTGCAGTATAATTCCTCTTCCAGTGTGTTGCGGTGCTGGGCTAGGTACTAGCGTGGGCTTAGTTTAGCATGGTAGGGAAATAAGACTCAGTAATATTTTATGAGGATTTTGAGCTTCTGGTGGGGATAGACTACACTGTCCTGAAGGACTGTGCAAAATGAAAGTGTAATATTACCTGAAACTGGCTGACAGATTGTGATATTCAAGACTTACCAGCTTCATAAGATTTGATTTGGAGAAAAGTTGCTTACACATGATCACATGTAGGTTTTATTTTTGACTTGGAATGAAGAAACATTACTGGAATTCTATGTAGCATTGCTGTGACAGGCATGTTTTGGTGCAATGCATGTGTCCCCAACCCCAATGGGCATGTAGAAAGTTCAAGTAATCATAGAATCATAGAATGCTTTGGGTTGGAAGGGACCTTAAAGATCTTCTAGTTCAACCCCCCCACATCACGGGCAGGGACACCTTCCACTAGACCAGGTTGCTCAAAGCCCCATCCAACCTGGCCTGGAACACCTCCAGGGATGGGGCATCCACAACTTCTCTGGGCAGCCTGTTCCATTGTCTTGCCACCCTCTCAGTAAAGAAAAACATGTGAAGTAATAAAGAAAATGCTTTGTTAAATTACATAGGCCTACTAATGTCATGTCAATCAGGAAGGCCAAGAAAGCTATGCTTTATAAAACCTTACAAACCAGGAAAACATTTTGCTGTCTTCTCATTTTTAAGCTTAATTATGCACAACCCTACTCTAACTCTCTAAAGAGAAACTGAAGCTCTAACATACTTACCTGATTACAGAGGCAAGAGTTTTTAATGAAAGCATGTAACATCTCGGGACTGGGTAAAATTTTGATAGAATCTGACAAGTGGGGAAACTAGCATAAACAGAAAATGAAAAAAATGTAACATTAGAGCAATATTATATTTATGATGCAGAAAGCTAGTATGCTTTGAACTTTTGTAACTCAATATTTAGCTATTCCACTGGAAATTTACATTATTATTCTATGTTTCAGTTAGTACAGCATAGTAAACATTAACTGAATTAGTGGAGGAAGAATTATGTTCAAGGACATTCCACAATGTCAATAGATTGTAGTTTCTTTGGAAAAAGAGCTCAAAAGCATGGAGCTTGGATAGACTTTTGAGGGATGAAATATGCCCCTCTGAATAATTTTACCATTTTTAGACAAACAATAGTAGTCAAAAAGTGCTTTTTCAAGAACTGTGTTTAGGGCAAATAAGACTCAGCAAAAATAAATTGTGTTCATTTCTTTCTTGTGGTTCTCAGGGTAGATATTTAACATCTTGTAATGAGGTTTGTAAACAGTTTAGGTATTAGAACAAGTGGACCTTTTGAGACCTAAGCAAGAAAAAGAGGTCCCAGTTAGCACACCGTTAATCTTAACAGGAATTTCAGTTGGCAGAGGTAAGAGAAAACTGCAGTTCAGAAAGAGACAAATTCTCTTCAGAAGTGACATAACTGAACATCACAGCCAACACTTGAATGAAACTCCTTTAGGCAGAAAGATGAAGCTATGGAAGAAGCATTAATGCTTCTCAATTACACTTCTGCAAATGCTATCCAGCAGGAACAGATTGCAGAATAGTACAGAGTGCACCTGCTACCTGGAAACATTTCAGCTTCCTTTGTATGGGACAGTGCCAGTGTTTAGAACTAAGGTTAACTAGTTACAGGTAATGTTTCTTATTTTTGCACAATAAATTTGTTCCTTTGGATGTTTAATCCTTGCAGTGAAGGGGAATTCTTGGCTCAAATTGTGCACCTATTTGTATTCAATAATTAAAATCCTTTTAAAAACACCAACCTAAATGCTTTACCATCAGACTTAGAAAATAAGTCATTTATACAATTTAACTGAGACTGAAGATAGAGTCACCTTCCTCCCAAAGGTGTCTTTTTCAAATTACAAACACATGAAACAAGAATAAGGACATGACAGGGAGTGCTTGGCTGATTATGTTTACCTGTACAAATTCAGTGATTAATAATAGATTGGAATGCTTTGACTTTATTTCTTTTGCTTTCTCAAATGAAATTAAACCCACAGCATAGAGAAAGAAGCAATATCTTTTAACTTCACCATACATTGCATGCAGACATTTTTCACAAAATAATCAGACACAGGATAAAACCAAATATAGACAAAGAACATATGCATTAATAAAGCTCTGGAATTCTGCTAAATTTTGCTGAAACATCTGCACAAGACTAAGAAAAATATATCCCTCCTGTTCCTGTGAAGACTACTTGGCACAGCACAAAGCCCTCTGGGCTCCACAGCCCTGCACTTCAGTCCCTAATGAGTGGCAGTGTGATCCCTCTGCAAAAGCCAGAGTAGTATGAATTTTGAACTAGCTGAGCCAGTGTCTGAGCTTATTTAAGCTCTGAGACTGCTGTGAGAACAACCAGCAAAGCCTGCAGATACCATGGCTACCAGCAGACAGTCAGCAGGTATAATTGGCTGCTCTGAAGTGTAGAGGCTTATATGTTAGCTCATGTCAGTACATTATAGAATAAGCTCCAGGACTCTAGCTGTATTAATTACAGGGGGAAGGGAAATGCTGGTTGCTTCTAGATACATATGGCAGACTCTTCTCCCCCTTGCAAGCGAGGCAGTACATACTAAAGTATTAGACCTTTTTCATACAAATGATATTTAAATAAGAAAGGCTATTTTTAATGTGAGCTGACAAAGCAAGGCCTAAAACAAAACCACCAGCAAGCTGGGAAATATTATCCCTGTCCTCTCAGTCCTGTTTTAAAATAGGAAATACCGAAAAATATCCTCTTTTCAGTTCTTTCACACACATTTCAATTTCAAACCTACTGCCCAACCGTTCCTTCCAACCCCTCCAAAAAATCAAGCTGATTCACATTTTGAGTTTACTGACCAGGTCAGATCTCCCAGGGAGAGAAAAGAGATACATCTAACCATCTAACCCTGAAACTCCATCTTTTCTCATACATAGAAAAATGGTAGACAAAAAACACATGAAAACCCCACAACAGGTGGCTTCCATGTATGATATCTTCTGAAAGTAATAACTTATTTTTGAATGTTAGCTTCCTTCTATATTCAGTGACTGTATTAGAACTGAAATTAGTAGCCTTTCTTCCATTCCATGGTTTATCAGTACACAGAACAATTTCTAAAGGATTATCATAAAATTTTATCAAAAGATGAGTATAAAATGTCTCTATGGACCAGCTGGTAATTATATAAATATTTTCTTCAGCCATTAGAATTCTTACATCATGTAATTATTTTGCATTAAAAACATATTTTTTCATAACTGATGCTCCTAAACTACCTCTGTTAAGATTCTGATGCTCCAGCTTGCCAGGTTCCTATGGAAATGGTGAATCTTCACTCCCTGTAAATGTAACCTTTCCCAGAGAGGTTGGGAAAACAGATCTGAAATTGTCTTCAATAACTTTTGAATACAACTAATTACTTTAAGTTACAAAATGCATGTATTTTTCAAACTGTGTCTATCTGTTGGTTTTGGTTTTGGTTTTGGATTTAGTTTTGGTTTTGTTTGTTTAGGTTTTAGGTCAGGGTGATGTTTTGGTTTTTTTAAGGAAACAGAAAAAACCCTTTCCTTCAACTGGTACTTTACTTTTGCCTGGCTTTTTGTGTCCTTTCTCTTCATCCCTGTAACTTGATTTTCTTATTTTGACAGTGTTTCTTTGAAGCTGTTCCTCGTATTTTTCAGTGTGAATAATTTCCTTCAGTTTAAAGAGCAAATATAAAAAATAACATATTGTCTTAGTATTTAATATACTCTAGCTACAATGAAACATGAAGTTAGTAGTAATAGTTGTAGTAGTAGTAGTACTAGTATTCAGGCGTGGAAGTGTGTACTGATTTGAAGCCTTACTTTGCATTTAAGAACAGATGAAAATTTTCTAGACTGCACGTAAAAAATACATTTATAATTGTAAGTCAAATCCTAAACATTGATTTTGGTTATATTACAGTTCTTGATAACCTCAACAAAAGTCTGAATTTTCGTATGAAACCACCTATTTTTGAATTGGAACTTAAAGAAATAAAATTAATATGTTGTTTGCCATTAATTGTTTAGCTTTTCTTAACTCAGAATTGTTACAAGGACCAATAAGACGAATATGTTTCCATTTGCTCTCATACATCAAACTGATGGAAATATTCTTGCCTGAGTAGTTGAAAACTCTATCCCCCAAAGTGCCAGTAAGTATATTCTGTGAAGCTCTAACATAGCTAAGCAGTGCAACTATGAAAGTAGTTGTCTGCAGTCCAGGTGAGATTCTTATCTCACCTCCTAGAGGCTTTGTTTTGATTAGTCATTACTGCCCTAAGGAAATTATTCAAAAGGCAAGCAGTGTAAATAAACAGATACATATTTTTTTGTGCCAAAATTTTGTAGCTAGATGTTGGGAATTATAATTGAAAGATCAATGTAAATGTCAAAGACATTCTCTTCTGGGGCATGTCTGCTTTTACCCAAACTTTCTGAAAACCACATTCAAGTTGTATGTTTACTGTGATTTTCTGATAAATACCAAAAAAAAAAAAGAGAGTGGGGAAAAAAAATCAACCAAACCCAAACCCAAATCAATCGACAATAACTGTTACAACATCTAGTTTTTAGGATCCTGTGGAAATCAAGATATCTCAGTACAAGTGTGGATGGGAAATGATGAAGGTGAAAACAGAAATGGAATAAAGAGAAAAACCCAACACACTGCATTCTCGTTGCAGTTTTGCCACATAGGAAGGCAAAGCACAGGGACATTCCTGAAATTTTGCTCAACCAGAAATTTATATGCTAGTCTATTACAAAAGTATGATGCTGTCCTGAAGTGACTAGAATCTGGAAGGGTGAATAGTCCAGGCTTTGTAGATCTATAAATGTGAGTTGCCTGTCTCTCAAGCAGAGATCAATAAACCTGCCTGATTTGTTCTCTAGATTAAAAGACTAATGGCTATATTACATAAAGAGGTAACACCAGGAACATCTCTATCTGTGGCAACTTTTTTTTTTTTTTTTTTTTTTTTTTTAAAGAAAGGGGTTGGCACAGCTTATTTGGAGTTTTGAAGGGTATGTAGGGATC
Organism: Ibycter americanus; assembly: GCA_035590275.1. Classification (NCBI taxonomy): domain Eukaryota; kingdom Metazoa; phylum Chordata; class Aves; order Falconiformes; family Falconidae; genus Ibycter; species Ibycter americanus. The sequence goes on from JAVJGI010000062.1 coordinate 69,888,973, forward strand.
ACTATAGTGACTTCAGTATAATGTAATGTTATAACGTAAGTAAATTCCTTATAGATAGTTCCGATTGTGTTCCAGTTTAGATAGAAAATAGACCATGCAGCTAAAGACACTTTTGGAGATGCGTAGAAGCAAAGAATTATGGATAACCTGAGCATCCAGGGGTGTCCAAGAAAACAGGCATGATACTTTCCCTTGCCTCCAACTGCTTGTACTGAAGGAACTTCCTCAGCCATTATAGAACAGCATTTTCCCCCCTAGCCAAAGTATTCTGTTTGCCAGAGTTCAATTAGACTCAAAAAACCCCAACCAACCAACCAACCAAACCCCCTCCAAAACCCACCACAACCAACCACCTCCAACAACCTCCAAAGCTGAATGAATTTGGAATTTCTGATACAACACCCCATACCTTTTCCCTTTGCCCTCCAATCGAAAATGGCCTTGGACAAAAGACTGGATAAGCTCTTCAGAAACTACTTGCCTCCTCACACTTTTGTTGAGTACAAAGAGATAAACCAAGCCACACACTTCACTTAAGCCTTTCTCATTATTTACAAGGCTGCAAATTAGATTTCAACCAAAATAGCTCTACTGACTTGGGCATATTTCAGTCCTCAAGGTGAGGAAAATTTCTGACGTTACCTGGGTAAGGTTCCACAACACAGCTGTGATTTGTGGATCATATATCTTGTATCATGATTTAAGGAAAGCAACAAATCTTTCTCCAGGACAACAACTATTCATCTAATAGATAATGTTTCAAAAGACAAACTAATTTAGATTTATATCTTACAATATTTTTCACTGTTAGGTCATTAATACATTGTTGTAATGTTTTCAGGCATACTACCGACAGGTAATTTGTTAAATATAATTTGACTCAGTATTACTGGTTGTTATGCTACAGTTACTAGTGGTGATTGAAGAAAAATTTACCTAAGATCTTCATTTCACTGTTTCTTCTCAGTTCTGTATTACTGATCCTACCTATTTTCTTCCTCTGCTCCACCACTCTTAAGCTTCAGTTTTGATTTTTTTCAGGTTATTTGATGGTATAATTTACCTGGTATTACAGGTGGTCTAAGGTGATTCAGATAGATGTGACTGAATACTGTGCTTACTGCATACAAATAACATAAAGAAGGGATTATGGCTTTGGCTGCATTTCCTCCTACAGTTCCTCTACTACATCAGCATACAAATTACAGTTTACCTGCAAGTAACTGATTTGGCACTGTTTCATGGCATATGATTACCTATAAACATGTGCAGTGTATACCAAACAGTACAGTAAAGTGCCCTGCCAAGCCCTATCAATTTGCAGTGGATAATGCTGCCCTGTTCCCATTGTGGCTCTCCCACAGGCTTTGTGCCGAGGGATGTCAGCATGGCACAGGAGCCGCGCTGGTGGTGTGGCTGCTGTGGAAGACTCCCATCCTGCTCTCCAACATTATGTTCTTGTGGAAACACTTATCTGTAGAGACTGGACTGAAATAATGGCTTCCAGTGAAAATTTCCTCTTAGGTATTGGAACTACCTCTTTTCCTTCTTTTTCTTATATCTCAAAATTAATTTCCTTTTTTTACTCTAGTATTTTTCTGTCTCTAGTTTTATTCTATTCTTATTGTTACTTTTCTTACTGGGCACTTCTCTAGCCTGCTTTTGTACTAACATGGCTGTTCCCTGAAAATAACAGTCCCTTTGACCTCTGCATTAGTGTCACAGGGATTAAATAAAATCATTGAACTGTTTAACTTTGTAAATTTTTGTTTAAATGCTCTGCAGTGTGACCATTTTATTAACTAAAGCCCTGAGCAAATTATTATATTTACTTCTTTCACACACTGTTACTCACTACTGACGAAAGAGTAGCTTTGTATACATTTAATATAAAATAAAAGCCCATAGCCTTGAGGAATTTTTTCTTTAAGTTCAACAGACAGTATGGGAAAATGCAAGAGATTTCTCTGGTCTTAGTCAGTGATTTCAATGCAGTTAACATTTCACCATGGAATCTAAACTTACCTACAAGATATCTTCTGCCCATATTACCTGTTTCAAATTTCTGATAGTTCTATTGTTTCATCCATTCTTTAGAAGTGTGAATATTAATGACAGCAGAAGGACAGAGGGTGGCTTGAAATATTAAGCAAAACAGAACTAGTATTTTAAAATTATTCATATGTTAAAGGGAAAGTGGAAATAGGACGTACGCTGCAGTACAGTTACAGATGGGTAGAGAAGGATACCATTACAATATATAAATGTCTAGTGTCATATGAAAGACATCTCTTTTTTGTTATGCTTGTAGAATCTTTGCTAATGCTTAATATCCTTTCTGCAGTGTTTGTTCATTCAGCTGGATGTAACACTCCAACCAAGTTATGATTGCTTCAGGTTACAGATAGGTATATCGTCTTTGATTTTATAGAAAAAGAAGTCCAGAAAGCCTCAGCATTTGAATCCCCATCTCCTCAGTCTATTGAACTGATTAATGAACTTTCATCCTTGACCAATGCTTTTGGGGTTTTGAAGCCCAAGCTTTAGAGACTCCATTTGAACACAATCGGCTGATGACTAGTCAGTCCAATTTTTTTTCCTGTGATTAGCTCTTCCATAAAGTCTACAACCACCTGTAAGAGACTGCGCCAGTGAGATCCACCATCGCCACAGCAGATGTGTTGCCTCAACATTGCTATGGCAGGAATCTCATGCCATGGCCACAGCAAATGATGAGATTTAAGGCAGGAAGATAACACCACTGCCACAGACGAGATTTAAGGCAGGAAGATAACACCACTGGCACCGCAGAGATT
>JAVJGI010000062.1:69891888-69920173 GCA_035590275.1 Ibycter americanus
TTATCTCTCGCTCTCTCTCTCCCTTTGCATTCGCAGATTTATTGTTGGGCAAATAAAGTTCCTTGGCTCTTGACTCCGTTTTGATTCTCTTCCCGAGAATACAAACAGAACCACGCTCCGGTCTCGGACCGGCATGCGACACCACCTCATCTAAAATTGTCAGTACTTCCTAAAATAAGTTAAAAACGCCTTTTCGTTATTTCCGTGACAGTTGTGGCTATCTCATTCAGTAACATCTGGAATATAGTTATTACTATCTTTTGATTTCTAATTGATAGCGAAGAATGCCAAGCCTTTCATTACAACATAGTTTCAGTAATATTTACCTCTCTAACACTTTTTGTTGTGGTTGTTTTTAACAGATACAAATCTGACCATGCGTAAACTATCTCTTCGACTTTGTGGTAAAAGCTCCAGCATTATACCAGTTTATATTATCTTATTTTCCTAAACTGGTTTTGACCCAAATGAATTTTACTCTTGCTCTTTTTTTATATCAAAAATAGTGTTAATACCACCAGCACAAATGGCTAATCGCTGCCTGTTATTCCATTACTATTTTTTTAAAACAGCTCACAATGTTGCTGTGCTATCATGATTCTGCTGTTTCAAAAAATTCTCCATTTTCTTGCCTTGGCTGCTTGCTTTTGTGTGCGCCATCATAGTTATTCCTAAATGATCTCACTCATTTTGTCATTAAACTAGACAAAGTTTGTTAATTAAATTCATCATGTATCTAACTTTATTCACAAATCAGGGTTGGGGGTTTTTTCTTTCTATCATCACCATCTAGCTGCTCTGTACAATTTTCTGTCTTTTTTTTTTTAAATAAGAAAAAAAAATTCTTCCTCTCTCCAAACTTTTTACACCAAGACACAAAGCTTTTGTTCTGTGAATAACTTACAGTTTCCACAAGGCACAAAAAGAAAGAAAAATATAGACCTGAAGTACTAAAAATTACATCATTCAAAAAACATGGGAGCACAAAAACAGATTCTCTTACTCCAAAGGAGTTAAAAGAATTCGCACATAGACTGTTCTGCTAACATCTTTCTGGTCTCTAGGTGTCTGCTTTCTGGTGCCTTTTACTTAATTATGCGCTTGAGTAAGCCACAGAATGCTTTAAATAAAACTAACTGTCCCGTTATTATTAAAATAAAATAATTTACATGAAGAAAGTACTGAAAGTCAGGCTTCTTTAACCTTCTTATTTGAAGTATTGGACTTGCTTAAATACTTCTAAAATCACTATTCAAAATGGCTGAATATATATAAGCTGAAGGGGACTATGCTCTGAATGTAAAACAGAAGCCATCTGAGATCATTACACAATCATGTACTTTCCTGTAACATTTCAAAAGGAATTTAGTTATAGTACAGGAACTTTCTGTATTCAAAATTTCTCTTGGATCCTTAAGTTTTGTTGGTGTTTTTTAAGTTGCTTTCAATTCACACATTCTTCTTTTTATTTCATTCATATTGCCACCAAAACAATTCCTGTCTGTCTGTTAAAAATGTGAAATATTTTGACTCATATTTGCAGCAAAGTCTGATAGTAATTAAAATACAGCACTTGCAAAACTTATTTCTTGTTGCACAGATTTGTAGTATTCTATTAAGAGATTCTATACATAATAAAGGGACTGTTTTCATAGCAAAATTTTATTTTAGCTGTTTTTATTTTGATAAAATACAATAACTTTGGGTGAAATGCTCCAAAACAAGTATCTCATTTCAACTTTCACTTCACTCATAGTGTTTGTTGCCCCTTTGGTGATTTTTTCTTCTTAATGTCAGCTTCAGTGAATTAGTTGCTTCCAAGAATAAGAAATCAGGGCCATATATTACTTGGTTCTTATTGAAAATAACCAGTTATTTGTTTCTCTGTGAAATCTTATCTTACCTCACTGCTTTGGATTAGAGCCCTAGCTTATTCAGTGAGTTACCCTGTGACTGACATTTCCTGTTTCAATGAAAATCTGCAAGAACCTGGCTAAGTTATACCCCTTTGCAAGATCTGAACTTGTAGATGTTGAGCAGAGACTGGCCTGGTCCCTAAAGTACCTGACAACTCATTTGCCAAAAAAAATAATTATCTGTCCTCCAGCTTAGATTATTTCCTCTTCAATTTTTGTGTCCACTGTTCTTCTGGATACAGAATATGACAGAAGGAATGAGAAATTAGCTCAGTCCTATTACTGCTGCTGTTTGGTCTAAGAAATACAGAGCAAACATCAAAAGAAGAGAAGAATTTGGAATACATAATTTGGAAGGAAAAAACAAATCAGGAGACTAGTAGGAGGACATAGGACTGGCCTTAAAAGGAGCACTGAAATTCAGTCATTCAGGCCAGGACTGCCAAGCAAATATGGAATTCATTGTAAAGCAACTGTCTGAAAGTGCTGAAGACCTTATGCTAGGATAAAGCCCGAAACTGTAGCAGAATTAGGCTAGGGATAATGGGGTTCGGGCCATGGGTGGAACAGCAAGTGCAGTATTGTTTTGGAGACTGCTCAGTACATAATCCTACAGAACCTGGAATACACTGGTGAGTCTGAAGTGCTAATTTCCCCCCCGCCCCCCCACTTTCATGAATACCCATGAAAGTAATTGATAAACCTGTTTCAAATATGATATAGCAGAATATAGCTGTTTAGTATCATACTAATTATTTGGCATAGGAAAAGTTCCAGCAGCTTCTCATTCCAGGATTCCAGAGTCAGGGACACAGAGTTTTGAAGTATATAATTAAAAGACAGCAGAAACTGCACTGACTCTGGGATAGAAAAATGAGAAACTTCAGGCCTTGAGCTCGAGGTACTCTGCGTAAAATTTCTGCTAGAAGGAGCAGTATCAAGTGCTTTCTTCTCAGTGTGGAGATGAAATACTTTTAAAATAATACCAATATAGTGTGCAATATTCTGATTTCCACACTGATTTAAGGTTCATAGCAGTGGTGTATTATTGCCAGAAATCAATGGAACAGAAGAAATGTCATCATTTCTTTATATTAGTGACTTTTCTTCATCTTTTGCTGCACCATCTAATATTTGTCAGGTATCTTCATTGAATGAATAGAATAATTAATATTTTCAGAGCCAGGGGTTAATTCAGCAGCTCCGTTATAAGACATCAAAGAAAGCATTAAAAAATACAATTTCAAGCTAATACATTATTTCAGAGGTTAGTACTGAAGGCATACTTTTAACCTTTTTTAATTTTTTTAGGTAAAGCTGTATTTTAACTCTGTGTAAATCATGTAAATCTATGTAAAATTGTATTTCAATTTAGTAATCTTGCAACAACAGATTTTGGTTTAAAGTATTAGAGTATGTGTGTATCAGTGATTTCTCCGACACTTGATTTGCAAAAGATTTTCTGGCAGTTCACAAAGAGGTAGCTCCTCACACTGTCCTTTCCACCTAATAGAAGGAGGCGTGAAAAGAAATTTAGTGAAGAATGAATAGGAACATCAAGCTGATTTCAGAAGAGACTTATTGCACTAAATTGACTAAGATAAATCCCATCCCATGAAACACACCTCTTTCACAGGCAAAGAATGGCCACCTTTCACATAACAAAAGGAACCAAACACCAGGGACAAAGATGAGAAAAGGGACTCTAGGCTGCTGGCAGCTCCTCATCAAGTGTATAGGAAGGACAAGGGGACCAGAGCAGTAGTTACACAATTCATCAGAGGCCTGTAGCTTGAAACCTGCAGCATCGTTCCTGCACAAATCACAGAGAAGAAAAGTGGGGAACAGCAACTTGTAACATTCTGTGAAGTGGTTCCAATGTCTATCCCCTATTCTTTAGATGACCTAGTCCAGAAAGACTGGTTACTCTCATGGAATGCTCTGAACTGCAACACCTATGATTTCTCAAACTCTAGAAGAGCCCCCTTCCATATCTCAAGTCTGACAACTCCTGTGGGACAAAGTATCCCACAAGCCCATTTGTCTTGCTATAACCATTCCGAAGACTTACCGTGAGGAGGCAGATGGCTCCTCTGTAAATGGCAAGAAACTGTTATTCTCACTTTCAGAGACAATAGTGACTTCACCAATCAAAACAAGGGGAAGAAAAAACCAAAAACTTGTGAAAATCCATTTCTGCTACCATCCTGACAAATTACTATAAGAGTTTTCATTAAAACAAATATTCACTCCACTCAAAATGAGGTTTTCACTTTCTGAAACCATTACCATTCTCTGTCTTCTGAAGAACCAAAAGTGATACGTCATTTTCTTCAATAACTTCCCTATTGTGAGATATATACTGTACTGAGAAGTGGGCAACGGGAAGGCATCTCATTAGTGCATTTTGATGGACTAGGAGAAAGCGGGAAGAGGTACACAGCATGCTGCTTGAATGGCAGAAGTGCTGCATGCAACCTGTCCATGTTGCCAGTTAACTGGACGGCAAATCTAATCAAGATTATAACAAAAAAGGATGAACACTCACAGATCTCATAGGTCTCACAAGGCCTTATTATTTCTTCAGTATACATCCCATGCAAATTCTGCTTTTTAACACAGAACAAATGGAAAAGTATCTTACTGCTTTCGTTGGTATCATGAGGAGAAAATATAAGTACGCAAAACCTTCCTGCATGATACATTTAACTTTTTATTCCCATGTGATCTCAGAAGTTAATTTTGGGATAATAATGTTATTCTGAACCAGAGAGCCATGACTCCAGGGGACTCTTGAAGTAGACATGGTACCAGGCTAATGAATTACTCAAAGTAAGAATTCTGCAATTTGTTTACAAGAGAGTAAGCCATGACATTGGCCTTTCCAGTGTTAGCATGAGTGGCATTCAGATAAATTAACTGACCCATGTGAAAATCTTTCTTATTTCACACTGACATACTAAATTAATCAACAGTGTAATTCAGACAGGAATATGGACTCTGACTGTACAGCATGAATAAATCACTTGTGTCTGAGTGTCAGAGAGCAGCCGAACTGCCCTGGGAGGGGAGCAAGCCAGGAGCCGAGGGGGACCCCAATGCAGACCATGCCCTCAGGGGCAGATGCAGCCCCACAGGAACTGAAGACAGCAGGCAGAACTAAGGGCCGGCAAAGACATACATCAACAGCTCCAGACAAGGTAAAGGAACAAACCAAGTCAGTCCAAAGTCCGTTTTGTACAATCAGGAAGGCGTAAGCAGAAGTAAAAGGAGACAGGAGTTCTGTGCAGATTGACTCCAGGTCTATTCAGAAACAAGGACTGAAGACCAGCACAAATAAAACATAACTCAAACCAGAACTAAAGTCCCCCCAGCTGTCTTAAATGGAGCCCCTGGGCCCATGAAAGGAAGGGGAAAACCCCAGGTGAGGCTGGTCAGGGCCATTAAGGTACTCGGGATCCTGACACTCAGACCCTTTGGTTTACAATCAGCTCAAAATTGAAAGGTCCAGGGTACATAGTTACCACTGTTATTTGTTGGGAATTATATCTCAATGTTTAAGTCCTTTTGAGATGCTATGAGAAATATTTCAGCTTCCCAATACTTTCAAAATTCTGTGTCTTTCATGAAAGGTTGCTCATGAAATACAGGAACCAAAAATTTTCTTGAGTAAACAAAACCAGGTTTGTGAAACATATCTAGTCAATTAATACCCACATCAAGATTATGATATGGTTTACCTACTAATGCTGTATTATTATAAAAAAACTTAGAGATACTATGTATGAAAAAAAAAGTAAGATAAGGAAAGTGTATATCTATGTATAGAATCCAAGAGATCAAAGTTCAGATATTTTCAATCAACCATGAGATTTTTCTATTCATGTTTCAATTTGCCTGCTGAAGTGTGTTATTACTTTCTTGAGTGGGAGAAAAACAATTCTCTATATATAGCACCTTCTTTGTAGCAGCAGTTGGGGTAAAATACCTGTAAGTGCAATGGTAAAATGAACCTATTAGACTCATTAGAGCAGTCAAATCCTTCTACTTCAAGCTGGCAACACACTGCATTTTGGGGATTTGTTAGCAATATCTACACGCAATTGTAGGAAAAATCTAAGTGTTGTTACCATAGGCAAAATGTTGATCAAATGACCTACTGAGACTTCTTTTTAGGGAATCATTTGTATGCTCCATGTTACTTTTCTCTTAGTCCTTGTTCAAGGAAATTTCATGAACCAATGATGCCTTCTCAAAATTGTCTGTAAAGAGCTAAATCATGATGATGCAAGGTGATTTGCAGCTGGCTCATGGTACTGTGTTACCAGATGCAAGTAAGTGACTTGACAAACCTGGATAGCCTGGGAATTCTGCTGGAGATACCAAAAAGGCAATATCAGGGCAAGTAGGTAAGAGGAATAGGGAGAGAACAGACCCTCTCTCTGCAATTTTTGCATTTTTCTGGCAAGTTAAGGACATTCCTGTTATTGGAACAATCTGATGCTTCTGTGGTAGCATACGCTCCAATTAAATTAAAGAAATTATTAAAGCCCAGGCAGTCTGGGTGAGGGAATTACCTGTTATTAGCTTGCCTGAAAAGGTAAACTAGAGCGTGTGGAAGGACTGTAATTGCAAGTCACCTCTCTTGAATTTCTAGTGAGACCAGATTCATGAAATTTCTGAGGCTAGTTCAAATACAAGACAGAGACAACGATGCAGAAATTTGATCTTTTGGACCATATACAAAGTTTTCTTCAAGGGTAGTATATTTACTGTGAAAACAATGTTTACATTCCTGTTGGAAGTGAGTAATTATAATGTGGGTGTTTCCTCAGCTGTAGAGAACCCCTGGTGTGATTAACAAACCCTAACATGCCTTTATTTCTTAATTTGATATGCTGTATGCATGCATTTGGATGCACAAAGACTTGGAAACATTGGTAAGAGAAGAACCAGAGGTGGTACTTCGTGTGAGAATGTAGTTTCTGAGCTTCTACACTGCTGAGTTACATCACAGCATTGAGAAAGATTTCAGAGACAGGGTGCGAACTGTAAAGACTTTTTTGTTGAAGAAAATTTGGGTGTCATGCAGATTTAGCACTATAGCTGATTGACAGAAATGGAATGGTAGTTTTGAAAAATGTTTTTGGTACAAAAATTGTGAATGTAGGTGCTTGAAAAGACAGGTTACATCAGTACCTACATACACCTGGCATGTAGTGAGTACAGAATTTACTGGGGAAAATCCCCAAAGCGATTTACTCTGAAGATTCAAGGCTGCTCTGAACAACTTATTTAAACTTCAAGGAAACCCCATTTTGTCAGCTCCTATGATCAGAACTTGCTTTTACATGTTAGCCTAGAGAAGGGTCATTAGTAGGATGAATGACTGCATTTGTTTTGTTCAGGCAACTAGACATGGTGTTCATACCATGCTGGGAAGAAAAAGGCAGGATGAATTAACAATGTATTCTTCAGCTAAGTAAAATTTCTTTGTGATTTCAAATAATCTCACTCAGTTTCTATTCATTCTTTCTAACGCTCTTGATTGTTTTTTAAATGTTTCTTAGTTCTGATAATTATTATATATATAAACTTTAATTCCTTTTTGGAAACCAGACAAATTCTATTCTTCAGTTATACACTGTACAAATGAGTTGTACAAGCTAACTAGTCATAATACGAAACAATATTTTCTTTGTTATTCCAGAATATGGAAGGACATTTTTTCTTGTGCACTGAAAGAGAGTAAGTGAATGTTTCTGCTCCACTCTTATAGTACTTTTATGTTTGTGTTTGAATTACTCTTGCGTTTGAATTACTTTCTCTGCAAAATAACAATTATGAAGATAATTATCTCATTTGTAAGCAGTATGAGATCTGCAAGTAAAGAGCAATATACAAATGCAAGGTGTTACTTTCAGCATCAATGGCAATTAGATTTGATCTCAAGAAATGTAAATTAGGAATAGCTCTACTGATTTTAATGGAATTATACTAGTTTGTAGAAATCTGCTGTTTAGCAAAGACTAATAAGCACTGGTGATTGAATTGCACAAAGAAATAGGATCACTATTAAATAAAAACAGACAAATGTTTCACAGATTACCTGGAACACTCATGCTAGAGTGTCTTTTAATACCACCTCTGTAAGTCTTTCTCCCTGTGAATTGGGCAGAAGCACAGGGGGGAAACGCAGAAATAATGTGACCTGGTATGTATATGTTATTTTAGTTTCTAGTAAGATTAAGAGAACATAATAATTAAATTCTCTATGGAAAGAAACAGGAACCAAAATGACCATGAAAGCTTAAATGTTTTTCTAGATCTTCCTTTAGCTCAGTTGTGAGCTTCATTGATTTGCATACTATTTAAAGTAAACTCTTATATTTACCAAAATATTACTATGCTGTATTATGCTCTTTTTTAAAAAAAATATGACTGAAAAATTAAAACCTTATAAAATTGAAATGCTATCAGCATTATTCTAAAAATAGTGGTGCAAATTTACCTTCCAGAATGTCAAATTATTGCGTGACTTTCTTTTTTAGAGGATACATTAAAATTAGTTCAGTTAGAAAAGTTTACTTACAGTTGACTGACTTATATCAATGAGCCTTTTCCACCAAAGAAAAAAGATACCACTGCTGTTCGTCTAAAGTCTTTCCTTCGTTCTGAGGTCATCATAGATCAATGCTCAGGAAGCTGTCTAGTATATGGCTTGCTTACAAGAGCAATTTTTACATTTAGGGCTACAAATTTTTGGTGTTGTTTGTGGGTTTTCTAGCAGACTTTGAGTCACTTGGGCAAAAACAGGTCTCAGATTAAAGCCATGGCTCAGCTGAGATTAGGTCTATAGTTTTTAACAAGGGAGCATTTAACATGACATCAAGGAGAAAACAGTACTTTCATAACATTCTGTGGTTAATCTTCTAAAGAATTCTTGCGTGGTGATGCTGGTGTTCACAAGTGATCTTGTGATGTCATGTCTTTAAAGAGATTACTCGCAAGTTTCCAAGTATAAAAAGTACAAAAGTCCTAAAGTCAGCCACACAGCTGAACAATTTTGAATCATTTAGGAGAAGTGACAGTACTAACCTCAATTCAGTGGTTAATTCAAATCATGAACACAGCACACATACATCCACAGAACTATGACCCTATAGATAAAAAATATTTTTACAAGAGCTCCATGAAAAATCAGGATCATGCTTATAATTTCCATTAAAAATACTTTAATTACAAACAATTTAGGGCACAATTTTTCATTACTGCAACCAATAGCCATTGTGCTATTGAGTTTTGTAAATAGGTATTGAGATCTATCTAATTAAAATGGATTGTGATCTATGACATACAATCTGCCACAGGCTTCACGACAAGACTTTTAGGCTGAGGTTTCGTAGAATAACTGAAACAATACTTCTCGCTTTGGTATTTATATATTTCTCTTGAGATGAGCATGAAGTCTATTGAGACCTACAATGTTTATTTCTTTTCCATTGAGTAGGGGAAAATATGTTTCCCTTTTCTAAAGTTTTGGGGTTTTTTTAAACAAAACAAAGCAAGCCAAAATAGTTCTAGCAGCTAATAGTCTAACTATGTAGGGCTTAAGTGAGCCAGTGTAATTATAGCTTTACTGATGATTAAGTCAAACTGCTTTGAAGAAGATCTCTGTGTGCAGCTTTTCTCTTCGGTGATAAAACAAAAACTAACCCTTCAAATTCTATTTAGATAAATAGTAGCAATGGCACAATACCAAATACTAACACAGAGTTCTAATAATTTTCAGTAAAAACTACACACATTCACTAAGAGACTATTTCCCCCACACCTTTTCATATTTGTGCTTCACCAGACAATAACACACACACTCCCTCCAAAATTTTGCAAAACTTTTTAATGTATGGCCTAACAGTCCACACAGCTTTATGAGCGGAGGCTACAACTCTCATAAACATGCTAAGGAGGGTTACGTTAAAGACATCCCCTAAGCTGTAATTGCCCAGGGTGATTACAGAGCCATCTCAGGTCAGACTGCTGTGGTTTCCAGGGTTATTAGCGCTCTCATAGTGGCTGGCATACAGCCTCGATTCACATTAGAGCAACTTTCTGTTCCTATTCTGAAACATTTAAACCTGTTGCAGATTCAGTCACTAAAAAGAGTTCATTCAGACAAAAAAAGTGCAGGTGTGTTGCAGTCTTTATTTATTCTGTATTGGTTTTTTTACACCAGTATATACCAGTGCTGGATGTTTCAGAGGAAGACATGCAGAACCCCAGCAACAGCAACATCTTAAACTTCCACAATACTTGTTGCTTTGTTATTTCACAGAGTTTTTATGCCTGATTCCCAGCTTCATGGATTCAGATGCTTTTTCATTCCTTGGGAACCGATGACAGACTGATCTCATTAAACTTCAAGCTTTCAGTCTTAGGCTCCTTGCCTAAGCTAGTATTCTTTTCTTCTGTGAAAAAAAAAACCAAACCAAAACAAAGCAGTAGTAAAACAGTTTAATATCTAGCATGCGGATGCAAAACCTGCTGTGAACCTTTAAAAACCCAGATTTTGATAATGCTGCAGTCACAACAGTCAAAAATATCACTTGTATAGGGATTTGCAGACTATGCCAAAGAGCACAGTACCAAGGGAAGGAAATGGATGGGAAGAGGAGGAAAAATGTTTTTAAGAGGAAAGGCTGTGGGTAGTAAGGTTAAATGAATGATTGTGTTCAAGCTTTTAAGAGGTTGTTATTGGTAAGGTAACTTTCTAAAGGACAGTATTTTAGAGCACGAAAGAATGCCTGAAAAATGTCAGTTTAAAAAATACATATACAATATCAAGGTTATTCTAACAAGCTGTTTAAAGAGGACATTCTAAAATCCTCAGCATTCTAATAATTTATTCTGAATTTCAACCAAAAAGTAAAAAGGCAACTTAGAGACTTTTGAAGCCCCATTTTTTATTAGCTCAGCTCAGACAATGGCTAAAAACCTAGGCATAATAAACAGGATTGATATATATACATTTCATAGACCATGTGCTGCTCAGACAAGAATAATTACCCGTATGAAGACAAATCCCTCGTGACAAACTGGGAAGTCAGGCTAGCCAGGGAAGGTGAGTCCCAGCAGGAGAGGCCAGGTGTGGTGCACCTAAAGCACAGCTCAGGCAAGGACTAGAGGACTGAGCTGAAACAGCAGCTCTCCAGTTAGGGAGGGAAGCTCCTGATAAGGCTCCCCTGCAGCTCTTTCTCACAACTTCCTTCTTGCCACGACTTCCTTGTTGGTCCATGGTTACAAAACTGCAATACAGCAGAGGGGACTTTGAACATATGGAGCTAAAATGCTGAGAAGGGGGACGTGGTTGCAGAGCTATTGGTGCACTCGGGACCCCAAAAGTATTTTCAGTAGCAAGACTTGTATAGCAGATTCCTACCAACCTTGAAAATCAGTGGTAATGTTCACACTGTATCCCATTCTGATGATTTTTATTCTATAATTTAAAAATGATTTCACTGCATGTAATCATGACTGACAGATGATTAGAATACAAAACAAGTTTAAATGAGAGAAAATCATGGTATCACAGGAAAAATCAAGTTTTTAGTGCCATTCTTGAGCCATGCAAAAGGGCATATGCAAGTTGTCTGCTCTGGGATTAATGTCATCATTCCTGGGGTACGTTTATTCATGAAAAGCATCTATCATTGAGCAAACATAGGTTTTTGGTGCTGCCATTTAGACAGGAAACTTCATGCTTTGAATAGCAAGACCTTTTCTCTGTTTCTTTGTTTGGGAAAATGAAATAGATCCAGAAAATTAGTTTATCCTTAGGGAATGTTTGAAAGGTAGTCATGGAGCCTATAAAAGAACAGTGTGTTTGCTTCCCTTAAAGACAGGGGGTTTTTTCTTCTTTTTTTTTCAGATTATATGCAAACCTGACAAAATGGATCCATTGGTATGTGTCAGATTTCAGGTACATATTCCCGAAAAACTGTCGAACAATTTTAAAGTCATCTGGGGATGTAGGAATATATTATATCAATTTCTGTAAAGGCGAAATAGACGAATGAAATAGTAAAGTATTCATCACAATGTAAACTTTTTTTTTTCTCTTAATAGAACAAAATCATTATTTGATCAATGGATTTAAACTCCACATCTCTGCCTGCAGTTTTAAAGAGGTTCTTCTAAAATAACTTTAGGCTTCTTCTTTCATAATGCTAAGGTCCAGTGATTTTCATAATTTCTATTCATTTCTTCGAATATCTAAAGTGGAATATTTGCCCTCATCTACTGTGTTTCCAAAATAAGATTTATCAGAGTTTCACTATGAAAAGGTCCTTCTCGCATACAAAAGAAATATCAGGTATAGTAATTCAAGTTGTGGTCAATTCAAACAAATTGTACATTCCAAATAGACTTCTGCAAGTGCTGAATTGAAACAGTGTGACAAGTTTTCCATTTCTTAATTTACATTTCTTGTTTCACGCAATACATTGCTGTAAAAAGAATTCTGAATCTGTAGAATTCTGAAGGTATGTAGCACAATAAAATAGCACAATCCTTGGGATAAATTTTAAAGTACTTTTGACCCTTTTATTGAATTATTGTTTACTTTAAAAATAATTAAAGAAATAAATTCCTGCTTCTGACTGTAATTCAGAATACCAGAGACATTGCATCTCCCCA
The DNA here is from genome assembly GCA_035590275.1 of Ibycter americanus. Classification (NCBI taxonomy): domain Eukaryota; kingdom Metazoa; phylum Chordata; class Aves; order Falconiformes; family Falconidae; genus Ibycter; species Ibycter americanus. The sequence continues at coordinate 69,904,500 of JAVJGI010000062.1, forward strand.
TAACTGCTGCCCAAATAGCTCAAGGAACTGGAGTAGGCAGAAAGAGAATAACAGAATAGCTGAGGGACCTCTGGTGGTTATCCAGTCCAACTCCCTATGCTCAAATCAGGGTTCACCTACGTTTGGCTGCTTAATGCCACATCATGTTGGGTTTTGAATATTTCCAAGAGTAGAGACTTCAGAGCGTCCCTGGGTAACCTTTTCCAGTCTTTGACCACCCTCACAGCAAGAATTGTTTTCTTATGTTTAAATCTAATTTCTGGTGTTTCAGTTTGTGCCCTTTGTCTCTTGTCCTCTCACTGGTCACCACTGAGAGCAGTTTGCTCCTTCTGCTTTACTCCCCACCATCAGGTATTTATACACATTGATCAGATTCCCCTGAGCCTTCTCTTCTCCAGGCTGAACAACCCCAGCTCTCTCGACCATTCCTTGTATGCCACATGCTCCAGTCCATCATCTTTGTGGCTTTTTGCTGGACTTGCTCCAGTAAGTGTCTGTCTGCCTCATACTGAGGAGGATAGAATGGGACCCAGCACTCCAAACGTGTCTCACCAGGGCTGAGCAGAGGGGAAGAATCACCTCCTTGACTTACCGACAATCTTTTGCCTAATGCAGCCACAGGTACTGTTGGCTTGCTTTGTCACAAGGGCGTGTTGCTGCCTGACGTTCAACTTCTTGTCCACGAGAACAATGAAGTAAATCTGTTTCAGTGGGTCCCCAGGATGTACTGATGCATGGGATTATTAATCTCCATGGGCAAGACTTCACATTTGGTGCTGTAAAACTTGATGAGATTCCTGTTGGTCCATTTCTGCAGCTTATGGAAGCCCTTCTGAATGGCAGCTCAACTACACAGTCTGTCAGCCAATCCTTTTGGTTTTATATTGTCTGCAGACTTTTAAGGGTACACCTCTGTCACATCGTCCGGGTCATTCCTGATTGCCTTAAGCCGTGCTGGACCCAATATCAGCCTCTTGGTGCACCACTGTTGACTGACTTCCAGCTGGACTTCATGCCATTGATCACAGCATTTTAGCCAGTTTTCAGTCCGCTTTGTCTCCTACTTTTGTAATCTGTATTTAATCAGTTTGTCTATAAAGATGTTACAAGAGATGGTGCTGATAGCCTTACTAAAGTCAAGATAAACAGCATCCAGTGCTCTTCGCTTATCCTTGAGCCAGTCATTTTTTTACAGAAGGCCATCAGATTGGTCAGACTTGAGTTTCCCTTCACAAATCCATGTTTACTATTCCCTGTTACCTTCTTGTCCTTAATAGGTTTCCAGGTTTAAATGGTTTCCAGGTTTCTTTACGTGATCACTTTCCTAGAGACTGAACAACGGCTGACCAGACTGTAGTTCCCTGGATCCTCCTTCTTGCCCTTCTTGAAGATAAGAGTGATTTTTGCTTTCTTCCAGTTTTCAGGAGCCTCTTCTGATTGCCTTTTATTGACTGTAGCCTTGCAATGACATGGACTACCTCCCTCAGCACTTCTGGGCAAGGACCACGCACAGCAGATGCACTGGCTCTGAGCAGAGAGACATCTTTTCTGATTTTGCTACACATTTTAAAATGCTAAATTCCAAGATCCCAGTTAAGTTTGATCTAAACAGTATTTAGGCCATACTGCATTCTTTTTAACAAGGCCTGACATGATTCTAAGAAATGATTGAACACTTCAGTCAGTGCTGTGTCTTTTAACGGGAACAAAAATTTTACTTCATTTGCCAATGCTGTCATTTTTACTGTCTTAAATTCACTTATAAAATATTTTCTTTAGTCAACTTGTCAAACTTCTTTTAGGCCTCTTATTACATATCCAAAAAAAGCCATAGTTGCCTCAGTTTTGTGGTTGTTTTTTTTTCCAGTTAGGCATCAAATTTTGCTCAATTTTCCATCACAGAACTAAGAAAACCCTACAATTTCTAATCTGTGTGTTATTCAAGACTTCCACCTCTCTATGCCATTTGATTAACTGTAGGAAAGCTCACTCACCATCACCAGAAATATTTTTGCTTGTCATTCAGTGTTGAGAAGACTTTTTTTTTTTGTAGTCCAGGTACCTGGTGGTAAAGCCCATGAGCACATTTTTATTTTGTGAATAGACAGAATCATGTAATTTAAGACCATCTGGAGAATTCTGGTTCTTTTAACCCTTTTAACCCATGGCAGAAAGGAACTTCAGTGAAATGTGACAAGGCTGGCTCAATACGATAGAAAAGTAAATAGCATCTCTAACAAATAGAGAGTGGACTAACTAAAATGGTGAGTATGGGATTTTGTTAAAGAAGAAACAGAGCTTAAAATAACTTTGTTAAATTTTCTTGGTTTTAACTTAATCAGAAGCTCCAATTGTTTAAAAAATAAATACACACTTTATTTGTTTTCCAACTTTCATATATTTCCTTTCTTGTTCTGTCTCTTTGCAGTCCTGGCATTTTATAGATTTTATTCCAACAGAATTAAAAATGCAAGGGCTTTTTGCCTGATAAAAATAACACATATCTACATTGTGAGGTATTTTGTATCACATCACAGATCAGTGCCTTCCTATAATGATTGTAAAGAGTCTGAAATAACTTGCTATGGAGTGAAATAGTCCAAGTAACAGCTACCAATCCCCCCACACCTTAAGCAAGTAATGAAAATCAAGTTCTTTGGGGTTGTCCAGAAGTGTAACTCCATATCTACGGTGATGAATTGGACTGGAAGATGCTCAGGAAATTAAATAGTACAACAACTTTAACAACATTAAACTATGCTCTTTAAAACTGAATGCTATTTACATTTAATTATTTGTCATTTAAACTTTAATCATTTGCATGGTTGGAATGTGTTCAATATTAAGTATGACTTGCAGTTCTGTTGAGCTAAATCTTGTGTAATTTAATACTGAAATACTCATTTCAATGATACAAATCAATGAAGTGCTGGTATCTAGTTTGTAAAAAGTAGGTAGTTATATAAGCTATCAATAAATATTTGGGTTTCAGTACAATAATAACAATACTGGTTTTGTAACTGGTTTATGTTTAAAGCTGGATTTGTCATAGTAACAGAAATTTGCAAAGCTTTTCTAGGTATTTAGTGAAAGACTTGGTCTTCAGAAAACTTGAATTTCATTTGCTTGTATACTTGTCATTTAAAAAAGATAATGCAATTCAACATCAAATATTTATTTTCTTTTATTTTAGTAGAATGGAATGGCTGGAATGTGTAACACAAGTTTCTTACTACTCTTGAAAATTCCTTTGTATAGTTCTAGGAAGTGTTGCTTAACATGAAGAATATCAGAATCTGTATTTTGCAAGAAAAATAAAGTTCTTTTTGTTTGACAGTGTTTTCTTACATGGCATTGAAATTATCAGGAACAGAAAAAGAAAAGAAAATAAAAGAAAAAACAGATAAACAAAAAAACCCCCTCCAGAAGACAACTTCTGCCCACACTCAGGAAACCTAATATTCTTGAACTCCAGATTCCCACAATTTTTAATTGCATTTTAGATCAAGCAATATGAATTTTTTTCAATGTTAAGTGAACCTTTTTATAAGTCATAAACTGCACAACTACTTTGACATAATTGACTCTACCTGAATATAGGGTACCCTAGAATCATGCAGTTTTTCATCTTGATGGCAAGTAGAAGAAAAACAAAAAATTTATTTGTAGCAATAACAACACTATTCTTAAAGATGTTTTATTGTTAGGAAGTTCAACAGCTGCCTTTCATATCTACTTACTATCATTATTTATGTTCTCCATCACTTTCAGATAAGTCAGCACAGACCTGCTATGTTCAGGATATCACTATCTGCTGAGGAAGAACAAGACAAACACTGTTCTTACTGTTATGCCTTTAGAGTACTTGTTTTTGGTTACAATCAGTCACAAATGTTCAATTTAATGAGGATATCACTTCCACAAAGTTTTTTGCCCATCCTAGATCTTTGTGAAGTGTAAACCAAAAGACGTACTTGCAAACCTTGAAATCAATGTGATTAAAAAGTGAAACTTTATAACCAACTTGTTTTCCTTTTGGTTAAGAATCATTAAGATGTCAACTTGATATAAAAGCTGTAAAATATATACTGTGAAAACAGAATAAAGATTTTGGATAACCACATGGCAGGATTATCAGACTTCTTCAATGCATTAGATAGGTGTGCAATGCATGACATATGCATGCATATCTTTTAGAAGAAAAGAAAGGAAGAAAGGAAAGAAAGAAAAGCCGTACTTAACAGTAAGCTGTGCTGGAAAGTCAAGTTTGATTTTACTGTGTGGGTAGAGCTGGTAGGATTCACAACAAATTATGTTTTCTTGCAAAGTGAAAAAATGAGTACTATGAATTATAATCAATAAATGTTGTCTAAATCCTAGCTGCATTTGTTGGGAGATATTCAAGTGTTTGGTACAGTGGTAGTGTTGAGTAAATTACCTGAAAGGCAGAAAATAGTACATTTTTGTGGCTGTAATCAGGATTCAGCTCTTAAATTTGAATGTGGGAGCCAGGAAACCTGACCACTCTAGCTGGCATGCATACAATTCTTTCTAGGGCCAGAAGCCAAAGTTAGATAACCTGTGTGCACTGCTACTGCTGCTTCATGAAACTGTCTTACTAGTTTCACTAGTCACCTTAGCTATGATCAAACTAGAAAAACATTTGAAACGTAGGAAAGCAATTGCAGAGGCTGAAGTGTAGGTGAAGGTAAATTTGGGAAAGCTTCAAAAAATGACGATGATCACATTTGGATGAACCCAAAACCTAATGAACCCAAATCCTACTCTTCAATCACCTGGATTTTGTAGTGGTGTGCAGGTTCTTTGAATGTCTTTGGCAGGGCATAGCAACAGCTTTGAGTAAATGAGGGATTTATAATTTGCTAGAGCAAGAATTTCCTACCAGATACCGTAAGAAACCCCTAAAAGATCCCCAAAAGATCTCCAGCGTTCCCTAAATCACAGTTACATTTCCCCATGTTCTGGATTCGTCTGATCACAAAAGGATTTATGGCAGCACAGAAGCACAAGGGCTATAGGCTGTCCCAACTGCTATTGAAAGAATGGCCCTTTACAATTTATTTTTGATTGAGGCCAAGTGACACCTGATCTCAGCACAAGTAAGTCACTATGTCAACACTGACATAGAAAATTACCAGACAGAATAAACTGTTTCTATACATAGTGATAAAATGTTGAAACAGAAGCAGATATATTTAGAAAACATTGTGTGCTTTTGTTGTTTCAATCCATTCTAGTCCGTTCAGGATGACACCACATAGTTTCCTGTTATCAACTGCAACCTTATTCAAGCACATTGCAAACATTGTAGCTCTCTATTATGTGTACAAGAAACAATGCTTTCATCAGTAATTGATATGTAATATAGTATAATATAATGTTATGTAATATAGTCCCTACTCATTGCAGGAGGGTTGGGCTAGATGGCCTTTAAATGTCCTTTGCAACACAAACCATTCTGTGATTCTATGGTAACAGTTATATCAGAATATAATGTTCCCTCATACCTAAGATACCTAAGGTATCTTTCTATGTACCTGGTTGATGTGTAGAAAGACAATCACAGCCCAGTGGAAAACGTTGAAGACTTGTAATGTAATGTAATCTGTTCTCTGCAGACAGTTTTTGATGTTGTAAGATGAGTTGCATTTCAACAGATCGTGAGTTCTTGAAGTTTTAGTCTACAATCTCTAAATCAGATCTTGATCCAGTCTAAAAGGAAATGAAAGTGTAGTACACACACTGGTGATACTCATATGTCACAGATCTATGTCCTTGCTGTATTAAATTATTTCTTAAAATATTTGATTTAGATATTCCACACATCTGAAAGGTTGTCTTCTGTGGACTATGTCTGGATAATAAATTAATGGATTGAAAATTAAATTGCAAAAATAAGGACTATCACTTTTATTTTCTTATTTTCACCTACAGTTTCATAGATTTGTATAGCTAATTTTGATGTTTATGCTGTATGTTTCCTACCATGAAGGAAAATGACTTGATTTATTGGTAATCAGCAGCATAAGAAATGTAGAATCTGAGGCATGGATGAAGTGTCAAAAATAAACAAATAATAGGAAAGTATTTTTTAAAATAGTAAGCTTATTGAATTTCAGGTATTTCTGCAGTTTTAAAACATTTTCCTTTAATCTATTATTATTTACACACATGCTGAGTTTTTAAATCCATTCAAGTAATAATATGCAGCTGGAAATGTTCACTGGCTTCCTACTTCACTATATAGTACAGTATATAGTAACTATATATACAGTATATAGTAACTGTAGCCTTGTAAATAAGTTATGAAGGAGGATGTCCCCAGGTTAAAATTTTGCTCGTGTTTTTTTGTTTATATATATATATAAAATTTGGTAATTAGTTGTGGAATTTTTTTTCTTCTGTTTTTCATAATTATGACGGCTTTTAAAGAAAAATAGATTTTACATCAAGGTGAAATTCTACCTCTTGTGAAGGTTCTAACAAGGCTCTGTAACATTTGTTCAAATATGGTGTATGGAAACCGTATTGTATATCATGCAGAAATCTGAATAGTTTTAAAGCTTTCAGCACACGTATGAGATCTGACTGATCATAAAGGCTTACAGTTAAATATATTTGAATATTAATACTTAGGCAAGTCAGGAATAGACTGGAGTAGGAGTAGTCTTAGTAGTCTCAACATATGTCTGAGAAATTTCTTGCCCTTTCAGACTAACAGCTAGACTACAGACTAGAAGGCAAGACTGAAACTTTAATGATCTTTCATGGTATGAGAGAAAAATATACATCCAAATTAATTTTCTTGTTTCAGTGGAATATGGTGAATTTTACCTTAAGAAGTTAAGACAGAAAGAACATTTCAATATGATGCCAAAGAAACTAAAAATGTCTTTACTTCTCCCTTAAAGCAATTGTCTGTCTTTTCAAATTCCGATTAGTTCTTAAGCAACTGCATTTTTTTTTCTTTCCCTTTATTCTGTTGTTCTCTTATCTCCTTTAACATGGATGAGAGAAACAGTGCCAGTGCTATTTTGCCAGTTGACATGTCAACCTCCAGTGAAATTATCCATAATATTAAAATATGTTAAATGTTGATATGCTTGATAAGAAACGAATAAGTGCACAGAATCAGACTTCCTAGGCTGAGATCTCATTTCTAGCAGCCGACAGTAAGATACCTTCAGGGACAGGATACAAGGAAGCCTGTAATGGTGCCTCCCCAGAACGCCTTCTGAGGTCCTGAACTGTGAAACTAATGGACATCCTGAATAACAGTTTTATGCCTTTCTATTCCATAGTTATTGTTGAAAATTTCTTCTATCAATTTGTTTGACTGAAGTAATTTAAGCTACACCTTAATCTCCCTAAAAAGAGAATCATGTCATAAAAAAGAGACTGGGAAACACAGAAGGTCCTCCTTTCCACACAAGACTAAATATACATTTCCATTGGTGATGTTTCTTTATTAATATACTATGTTAAAACAACATATTTATTTTCAGATTCTCAGCTGGCATGAGGCACTGTAATTCTAGTGATTTCAATGGTTTACAGCTTCACCTTTTAATAAGAAATGTATGTACTATAGGTCTTGCTGTTTATTCTTTTACACATATAGGATTTTTTATCGGTGTGGTTCTTCCTGTTCTGAAAGACCTACTTTAAATGCCTGCCCATTTGCTTAAAACATATTCATCTATTCTAAGTGTCTTGTATTCTTGAATTAATAGTATCAGAGACAATTGTAATGATCAGCATTTCACATTTCTAGAACCCTCTGTCACTTCATTCTTAAGTGGGTCTTTTGACTCAAACCCAGAAACAGTCAGTCTGAAACTGTAAAGGAAGTGAGGATATTTACAATAACCTAATTTTTTTGAAGCTTAAGATGTTCTAGATCTACCAAAGAAAACTCATTTGGATAGCTTTCTTTGATTATCACTCTGCTCTAACATTTTGAATGCTCAGTTATAGCAGTGTTGAAGCACCATCAAAAACTTAAACTACCAAAAAATTTTGACTGACTAGGTAATATTTAGAACAACATAAATTGTGTTAGTGAAGTTCAGTATAGTTTTTTCTGACACTGTGGAGTGCAGAGTAACTGTGAGTAAGGTATGTATAGCAGAGGAAACCATCCTGTACGCAATGGCAATACTCAGGCAATATCAGGACCCTCCTAGAATTAAAAGACAAAAATATGCTTTCTTATCAAGGCCTGTCTTAGAAAATGACTTAATAATTGTACTTTGTTGTTAGCTGATGCATTTGTATTTGACTCTGGTGCTCCTTGCTTTTTTCTCTACCTACCACCCATATACGTGTGGGGAAGGCTTGCTTTAACATTTTCCCTTAATAGCCCCTTTGGGTGACGTTGTTCCATCATGACTTGACAAAAAATAATTCTTTTACCCAGTTGATTTGACTTGTTGTCAAAAGTAGTTTTTACAGTAGCATTTTGATTCAAGAATAATAAATACAGTTATCTAAGAAACAATTGAATGTGCAACAATATACAAACAAAACCTTTGACAGTCTTGAGTTCTGATGAAGTTTGTTTTCTAGAAGTTTACTGTGCCTCTGGCCTTCTATCTTTTCTTATTAATTTTCTACCCTATTTTAGCCAGCAGTTTCTTACCCATTGCTTTAGTGAAGAGGCTTCATGAACATTTTATAGAGGAAATTATCTACAAAATAAATTTACACACATACATGAAAAAGATTATTTTTAAATGAACCTGTAAATGTTCCTTTCCAACCTTATATTTAAAAATTCATTTTTAATCTATGCTAAAATCAACACAGGTTTCAGTGACTGAATAAATAAGCATTCACCACACTAATTTTTTGTTCTCACATGACAGCATTTTTTGTTTGTTCATATGCTTTTAGTGAAATACTTCGTAAAGTAAAAGCTTTAAAAATGTGTAATTTGCAAGGAAAATCTTCAGAGACATCTCATGTTAACTAAGTTTACTCTTATTTGTTAGATGATATCACAGAAGACCTCATTAAATTTATTTTTCTTTAAATAGCAAGACAAAGATTTGACTGAAGCTATTCAAACTTGAACTAGATGATGGTTTGGGCTTATGTTGTTAGAGTGCTATGTAGATTGAGGATGCAGAATCTCATGCATCCTCATAATCTCACAGTCCAAGAGAGAGTTTTGCTGGAAAAATTCTGCACATAAAACACATTCATTTTTCTGAAAAAAAACCCAAAACCAAACATATGATCTGTATGCATAAATCATGAATGTGGATTAATTTAATGGTTTGTATGAGGAAGTACAGGAAATAACTGTGATCTGTTGTGTGGGGGATTTTTAAAGATATTTTTCTTTTTCCAGGACTTTCTGTGTGTTTTCTTATTGAAATGGCTCTGTTATATGAGGTTTGTTTATGAAGATATGCTTTAAGGATCTTGTTGGAATTTGCAAAGCTTATTATGGGATGTTTAGAGGAAGAGCGGAAAGGCAAGGAAATAAAGGAATCATGGTGAATCAGAGAGAAACCACAGAGATAAAATGGAGAGGGGAAGGGATGCTTGTTAGAGCATTCTTATGCCCAAACTCCAGGTCTGATCGCCATCTCTCTTCTACCTTCTTGTTAAACTTATTCCTGGGTATTTTTATATGTGTCCTCTAGTGCATGAATGCATGTGCAAGAGCGCATCTGTGTATAAGTGCAATAGCTAGAGAACTTCCAGTGGAACAACAGGTGAGTAAGGATGAGAAGTCATGAGACCATCAGCTTGAGGAACTGGCATCTTGGGTCCACCCCTGGATAGACCAAGTGTCCAGGAAAGCTACTGGAGTGGTCCATGTGCATGAACTTCTACAAGAGGAACAGGGAAATCTGTGCTGTTCATTTCTCTTTGAGCGTTGTTTGCATTCACATGTGTTTTGATGATCAGCATTTGCAGTGGACGAGTGAAGAAAACTCTGCTGAGTCCCCAGGCTAGCTTATGGGGGCACAGCCATGAAAGGCAAGCCGCCTTTCCTAATGATCACTTCTACCCTTTGTAAAGAAACTTGTGAAAAGGCTTACAGAAACTAATACCAGTACAAGCTGCTAGATCACCAGATGACTTTTAGGGCAAGTTGGTAGACCTAAGTCCTACAGGCCCTATTCAACCAGTAGGACTTAGGTCTACCACCTTGTTCTAAGAGCCTTTCCCTTAAGTGTAGCCCTTATTTCTCAAGCTACCTGTACCTTAAACACTCTGGGGAAACAGTGTTAGTATGATTTGTTTAGTCTTCTACCATAGCTCACTTCTTAAAAGAACACAATAGATGTAAGAGGCAAGCTTGGCATAGTTTTCAAACACATTGATGTTTTTCCAATTAAAGAACAAACCCCAGGAATTTACAGCCCATTAAAAACATATTTCTCAATTCAATATGCCTTTCTCCAACTTCTCTTTTGTGTAACAGTATCTTTGTAGAAGGATGAATTGTATTCAGAATAAGAGGGTTTTAATCTACTTCGTCAGAGTCCTGAACTCTCCTTTCTCTCCATTAGCTTGAGCTACAACTCTTTATAGCATCCCACTGTTTCTGCCTCATAAACTCTGTTCATGTCATGAGATCATAGACCTCTGCCTGGTGATTTTATTGCCAAAGTCATCTCTTTCTCATGCCTCCTACAACCCTGATGGTTTTGGGTTGGGGTTTTTTTCTTCTTTTCTTTCCCTTCTCTTTTTTTATAGGAGTGGGTTTGTAGACTGAGATGTTGAATACAGGATGCTCTCTGCTGAATAACCCTCAATGATTAGGGCTCTGTTAGATTTGTGGTTCCAACTGAAACTGAAAAGACACCTGGGAAGCTAAGGTTTTTTACATATACCTACAGACAGTCTCCCCAAAACAACGCAGAAAACTTTCACATAAAAATCAACCTTTCTTCATGGAATCTGAGTTTCATTTCCTTAATTAAAAGGCTGATACAAAGATTTATAGTGCTTGATCCTCACTTACAAGGCTTCCTATACGTTTTACTGACAATGTATATGATGCTTAAACCTTTTCAAAACCCAGGCTAAAGAGCGGAACAAAATGCAGGTATTTAAATAAGAATCATATTTGGCATATTTTAACCTTTGCAGACTCTAAAAAAAATTCCCTCTTCCCCCAACTCCACACCCCACCCCGCACCCCCCAAATCGTATTATTTGACTCTGTTTCTATTACTGCAATTTAACTTCGAGGTGGGGTTTATGTCTTTTTCCAGGTGTCGTCCTCTACAAATAAGGTGCCCAGTAAGTAAAACTAGAAAGATTTTGCATGAAAACACTAAAAATATAAAAGTGGTTTGGCTTAGTGGAATGGCGAATGATACAGGTTCAAATGGCGATTAACTTTTTAGAGCCGTGCCTTAGTTTTATATTTTTAATAGTGACAGCAAGTTCATTTCATTGAATGATGACATCCTTTTGAAAAAATGATAAGAAGAGTCATGGAACATTTGAGTAAGCACTGCTGATTTGTGGTTGCAGCTCTCGATGCCTGCAGTGTAACTGCCAAGCAGAATTACTGTATCTGCTGTTTATTACACTTCAAATGATTGACCTATGTGAATCCTCCCTACCTTGTGCCCAACAAACTGCTGACTTAGTTCTAACTTCAAGTAAGTAAAACAGTGACTTTGGAGCCAGCTCAACACTGTTAGTCAAACTTGCATCACATACATTCCCCACTTCCATTAGGACTGTCACTTGAAAGTAACTGACTGGAACGTAAAATAATTGTCTTTTCTTGCTTTCTCCGCAGATTGTCCAATCACTTTTTTTCCCACAATAGAACGATGACGGGGTAAATTTGCACACAATGACTCCAAAGCTATTTCAGAGCATTGAACAAAATAAATTTCTGTCTGAGGAATATTAATAAATAACATTTGAGATTCCACTGTTCATTTAAAATGGATTTTGAAATGACTGATGACTAATTAGAGCATATTATAGCTTTTTTCAACTGCAAAGGCATCAATGTTTTCACTCCATGTAACTAGTAAAAAATTCTAATAGGGAGGAAAGAGCTGGAGAGAAGGAAAAAAAGAAAAAGCCAGGGGGGAAGAAGTGAAGGAAAGAAAGCTTTTTTAAAATATCTGAATTTCTTTTTATGACTGAGATCCATGCTGGGACTTTCATAGTATCTTCTAAACTTGGCTGGAGCTGTTGTAATTTTCATACTCATAACGAATTTAGAATACAGGATATTGCAGTAGGAAAAGCTATAGTTATCCAGGAAAAGCCATCAAATTGTAAGCAATATAAGAAAAGATTTGGAAACTGCAATTTTTTTATTGGAAATCTGCTCTAATCTACCCTGTATTATCAGTAAAAAAAGAAGTTAGAAATTGTTTCCTAAGAACTAACACACTTGGAATATTTGCAAGGCCATTGATGGATGTAAACTAGATGGACATATGGCTGCTGTCCTTGTTTTAGAAAGGTGAAGCAGGAGGTTAATGAGGTGATCTCCCACAGTCCTGTCCCCCAGAATAATTTTGCGATTCTGTGGCTGATGGGATCTCAGTAAAGAGACAGGGAGACATGAGTCTGACATTTTGAAAGGTTTTATTGAAAAACATGAAAAAGAAATTGGAAGGAAACACTAAGAAATTCAAACACCAAAAGTGAAAGAAGAGAAATAGTAAAAGACAATCATAACATTTTAATGTTCATAACATTTCAGTGAGCATGTTTTATTTTTTGTGATGCATTGCTATTAATGACAAAGTTAATATGATCTCAGAAACTTCTTTTAGCATTAAAATGGTTATCTATATATTACACATATTACACAAAATTCTTAGCATAAAGCAGATGTTACCTAGAGCTTCATATATTTGTCTAAGTTATCAAATGATATTATCCTGGACAGGCAAGCTTCTTGCCCCTTACACAAGGAGACTAATATAGTCATGACTATCAAATCACCTTGGAAAGGACAGGCTCAAATATAATGGATTGCAAACCCATTGCAAATAGATTGTATATCCACAGAGTTAAATGCACCGTCTGTCTATTTAGTAAAACACGGCCACAAAGTCACACAACAGTCTTTATAGCCCAGCATTCTGCTTAGTAAGTAGCAGAAGGCGGCAGGTCTTCTTTTGCTGCTTTTGGTTGCCTGAGTAGGATAGTGATTGACAGTCCTTACGCCTTTCCTAACAGATGAGAGAACACCATTAGCCCAGCATGGTTTGTCTATTTTTAAAATATTTTCTCCATCATTACTATGAATGACAGGTTAGATGACAAATTCCAGTGCAGTATTAGAGTCACCTTCATCATCTTCCCCTAGGATGTTACAAAGGGGTCCCAAAACTTCATGAACATCTACATGGAGAAAAAACATTTCACTGTCTGACTAAGAAAACATGCAGTCATTGACCTTTTTTCTCCTACTGCATAAGTGAAGATGCTGGGTAGTCAAATACAAGGGTAACGTTTTCGTGTTTTCCTTTTTAGCTTCGCCAACTTTTCCTTATTTTAATCCCAGTTCACAATGCCTTGATTTACCTCCTTTTTCCTTATAACAATCCAATATGTAGGTACAGGATATTTTCTCAAATGCTATATTTCCCTTCAGCCTCTATATATATCATGTCTTGCTTTGTCATTGTCTCTTGCAATCCCCAGTGATATTTCATTCCTTTTACCTTTCTTGAACATTTGCTTCCTTTTCTCACTTGTATGACTCTATTCCCTCCATTTTTATACTGAATACTTTCCTCTATTAACTACTGCTACTTGAATGGGCAAGAAAACAAACAAACAAACAAACAAAAAATAATCACACCCAAAAAAACCATCACGTAGTTTTGCTGTCTCCTTGAATTGCTGGAGCACTAACTCCTTTTCCAAGACCAACGAGGTTACGAAGAGTGTGCCAAGTCACCTACAGCCTCTCCCAGTCTATGGAGATCACCTGCTGAACATTAGTACAGAGGATGCCTAGAGTGGCTGTACTTCCACAGTAGCTTTATTGCCCTGACAGCTGTGCTCTTCAGGAATGGCTGATCATAGATTGGATCACACTGAGAGGGAAACTGTTGACCATGACTGCCTGGTGAGTATTTAGTAAGACTTCCACTTTGATGAGCCACTCTTTACTGTGACTGTCTGGAAATGAACAGCTGGAACCACTCTCAGGTTTATATTTTAATACCTTCTGGAACTGCTTCAAGCATAAGTTTGACGTCTTTCAGGGGCAATAGTTGTGCCTTGATACCCTGATGGAGATTGGGTGGTTTTCTTTAAGTGTGTTTCATGCTATGCAGGTACACTTGCTGCTCATTTGAGCATCTATTCTGACACCAATGATCTATCTTGGTCACTGGTTTAAACGTGGTTGTAGACTTGTATGAGATGTAGTGAATTTACTTTGTCTATAATATCATGTATTGTTTATTAAGTCAAAATACAGGAAATGTATTCTGAACATTTAGTAAAATATGGAATTTGCCACTGAAATACAAACACATAGACACCTACACAAAAGCTATATTACATCAGATTTGAAGGAAACCAAAAAGCCACATCATTTATTTATTCAGGGATTTAATATTTTCTTATAGATTCCTTTCCTCTGATTCCAGGACTACTTTCGTTTTGCTGGCAAAAGTCTTTGTGTGATTTTGCTTCCTCTTGATACCTCCGTTAATTTGCCTGAAAGCTGTCAGATTTGCTCACTTCTTTGAGGTTACACTGTATACACACACATTCATGTCAACACTTTCTTTCTCATAGCTTACTGTTGTGAGATATTCCATCATGTCTTTCACTTTGTTTCAATCCTAACTCTAACAGCTCCAAAATATGGGACTTCCTATAGTCTATGATATTAAACTCAGAACTTGCTTTTGGTATAATCAATGTTTCAGCATTTCATCATTCTTTGTTTTAGTCTTTGCAGAGAACTCAGTTTCTTCCTCAGTCCTCTACAGTTTCCTAGTGTGCCCAGCATTTTCCCTGTGAAACAATACTTAGAATAGACCAAGTTTCTTCCAAAATTACTGATAAATGTTATATTTTTTTTCCCCAGACATAAACAGCTTTCAATGGTAATAAACAAATGTTCGTGGAATTAAACATTTCTTTCATGGAAGCTGGGCTGTAAATCTCTCTGCAGTCTCTGTCAGAAAAAACCTCAACATAATTTGTCTCTTCATAAATGTGATTTTGTATTTCATTGCTCTGATCTTCAAAAGAATGATAGGCAGGGAAACACAGCCAAGCACAAAAAGAACCATAAAAATTTATGCATAATGATACCAAAACAGTCACCTACAGAAGTTGCTTCTAGTCTGTCTTGAATTTTACAGCTAGGAAAATAATGTTCCCTATCTGGATTTGCCTCACACCTCTAAACTTTTTAACAACCTATTCAATGAAAAGATAAAACATACTGCTGACGATCCTTTAGCTTCCCAAACTTTAATTTTCTCTGTGGTTCAGCTTTTCCTCTGAAACACTTTTCACCCCTAATAATGTCACATGACTTTACCGGTTTGCATAGTTAGCAGAAGAACCATGTGATATGATACTGAAATACCACTCCAGGTCTCTAGGTGATTTCCCTTCCCCTTCCCCTACCCCGTCGCAACCTCTGCCAGAAGCTGGGCGGGAAAAAGCAGACT
>JAVJGI010000062.1:69920202-69949555 GCA_035590275.1 Ibycter americanus
CCCCCACCCCCCACCCCCACCCCCGTTGTTTTTGTATACATACTCATAAATAAACTAATAGTCTTTCATGATTGTATAACACATAATTCATGATCGTTTGTTCTGCTAAAACCAGAAAAAAGGTGTTAGTTTGGAGTTTATAAAGTGCAACTGGAAATTTAGCATTTTTTTTCCAGCTTACAGATATAAAAACCACATGCACACAGAGAAACATCCCACCTCAGCCTACTTAATAAGGTGACTTGGCAAAGAAAAATCTGTCCAGCAGTATTTTTTCACACATTCATTCTTGCCTCTGACTCATTCAATCACATTGTGATACTTCCTGATGATACTATGTTTTGAACCAAAGAAAAAAAAAGTGCTAATATTTTTCTACTTTTTAATTCTATGGGTAAAATCAAAGTACACAGTAAAGTACTGGTGAGGAGCAGATTCTTTTGGAAATGTAAAATGTTATAATAATGTTTTGTTGGATTTTTTTCTTATTGCACTATTACTCAACAAGCTAGATGGATGGTAGGTCAGTTCAAAACATATCATGAAGCAAGCTGTTTTTACTGGCAGTTTAAAAGCTGATCACTGTAAATATATTGCTTTTGTGGTTGTAACAGTAAGACAAATCATAGAATCATAGGATCACTTAAGTTAGAAAAGACCTTTAAAATCATGAAGTCCAACCGTTAACCCAGTACTAGCAAGTCCACCACTAAACCATGCCTCTAAGCACCACATCTATTAATTTTTTAAACACTTCCAGTGATGGTATTTCCACCACCTCCTTGGGCAGCCTGTTCTAATGCTTCACCACCCTTTCAGTGAAGAAATTTTTTCTGAATACCCAATCTAAACCTCCCTTGGCACAGCTTGAAGCCATTTCCTCTTGCCGTTATTATCTAGGAGAAGAGACCTACCCCACCTATCTACAGCCTCCTTTCAGGTAGTTGTAGAGACCCATAAGGTCCTCCCTGAACCTCCTCATCTCCAGCCTAAAACAATGAAATACATACTCAGATTAAGATGGGAAAAGAAAGAAAAAAAAAGTAGAGAAATCATTCTACTAACCTACAGAACTAAATGCTTCTGAATTCCTTACCAATGAAGAGTAAAACGCTATTACTGTGAACAAACGAGCCATGAGACATCATCATTAACAGAAAGATAAAATAAAGCATTCAGGTTTTGATGAAAACAGGGGAGAGAATTTCCTTTTATAATGTGTACTTGAATTAGAAATATGCCAGAGATAAGGAAAGTGAGCAGTTAGATTCTCCCTTGAAGTATTAAAACATACCTCCTGCTCATTACAATGGGAATGAAAGCAGTTTTCATATAATCAAAGCATGATGTTTCCAACCTCCATGTGTGACATTTTTAAAACATTCTCAAAAGACAAAAGGAATAATACAAGAAAAAACTTGGAGAGTAAAAGAAATAAATGGGGTTTTCTTTATTATTATATGTTAGCTAGGGTATATGATCAGTATAGATTATGATATATGATCTTAATATATATGACCAAAATCCACTTTTCCAGAAACAAAGATTTTTCATAATCGTGGTCATAACCAATCACATTGGATTTCTGGACTTCTCTGCTTTTTCTGTTGTGTTATCACAGTGATTTATCTATTAAGTTGGACTCCCAGGATGAAAGCAAGCTGTGTTTGTTATATGCTCCAACCAGCCATCGGAGAGAAGTGATATCTTAACTGCTGTAGGTCTTAATGGTTCCTGGTTGCCCAGTACTATTTATCCTCCATCCATCAACTTCACAAATGCTTTCACGGCTAAACAGGTAGAATCTTAGCATACATCGTGCAACTGCAAGCCTGAAAAAGCTGTGCGTTAGGGAATGGTAAGAAATTGTCAGCAAATCAATGTGTAATGCACAGTTTATTATTATTCTAAACTTAATTTGTCACCTTCCAATACCAGATCAGGAACAAAGCAATAGCAACAGCTTAATCTGAAAGAGGCAAATGGACTGGAGGATATTTGGAGTTATGAGTGATTTATCACAAAAAATCCTCAGCAACAGAGATAGGAGGGATAGAAGTGAAGGAGGAAGAAAGAAGGGAAGGAAAGAGGTAAGAGAAGAAGGAAAGAGGCGAGGGGGAAAGGAAGGGAGGGAGGAAAGGAAAGATAAACCGAGGGAGGAAGGAGAGTTGAGGAAAACTCTAATTGGGGGCTATTGTTCCAAATGCTTAAAACTGGAGCTCCTTTCTCAAAGAACAAAACATGAAAATATATGCTGTTTTCAATTAAATGGGATGAAACTTTAAATATTCTGACATGTTTGAAGGAAATGTCATTAACAAATGTCATGCTTGGCCTGTTCATGTCAATCATCCAGCTGGCACCTAACCAAAAATCTGTTATTACGGAGCTGAACTGAACTATATCTTTTTGTCAAGGTGCAAGCAGATAAAAGCTGCTCTTGCATAATTTCCCCCCCCCCCTAAAATCGATACTTTATTGCTTCCCCAGACTCACTGTATAGCACTATAGGATTTTATCTTACTGTGAATTGTGCCAATATTCCAAAAGATATAGATTGTATTCACACAGTAAGCTATGCCTTCATTAGTATTCAGATGAGTTTTGTAATTAAAGTCAATATCCTTCTGTGAATGTCCAAATTATAAGTGCAATTATAAAGATTACATTAATTTTATGAACATCTGTGCAAAATTCATAAAATCATGCCAATCCTGATGTTTTGCCAGCTTCTTGCTTTTGAGAGTTATTAAAGGCTCAAAATATGAAAAGACTTTCTTCTTTTGGTAAATATGTAAGTCTTTTAAAATACACCAAAGGCATAGGCAGTGTAACTGTTTGGAAATGTGTAAGCTGATCCAGATCTGCAAGTACTGAAATCAATCCCTTGAAGTGTACTTTGTGCTATGGAGTGCTACCATAATAATTCATTGCTCTGTACAAGACAGACAAACATGGTAGACTGCACAAGTTAATTTACAGTCTTTGAATGAATCCTGTTGTCTTTATAGAGGTACTGAACTCACTTTTGAGACTATGAGAAGGAAAAAATGCCATACTGTAGTCTGGGAGTAGGGAAAAAGCTGCAAAGCGTTCAGTCCACAGCGTCAGTTACCTGGACTTGCAAATTTGGCCTGATAAACTGGATGATTATCAATTTATACAGCAACTCTTTAACTTCTAGCCCTACTTATGAAGAATTGGTCTTGCTGCTGTCATTAGGAACGTTTCCTTTTGTACGAACAATAGCTGCTTGCTGCTGTTTTGTAGCTTCTAGACCATGAAGGGCCTCATGGTCCTGAAAGATATAACATGGGACATGGAAGAGGAGCCCATCCTGCTGTGGCAGGCAGGTGGGATCCTTGAGGGAATCTCCTATGAAATTAATCACCTATTTTTACACCATTGGATTCTCTGATTTGTTACATGGAGTCAGAATTTGGTCCTTTAACTTCAGCATAGCAGCTTATATTGTTGGAAACAGATTAACATGGATCTGCCTTACCTTACAAAAAGACAAGATTGTAGGTCTTATATTTTATCTGCATAAGTTGCCCTGTAGATATCAATAAGAGTTTAATATGAATGCTTTAAGTGAGGGGGTTGGTACCAAGTGTGCCTTTACTTATTCTGCTGTCTGCTTAAATAAAACCACACCAAACACAAAAATAAAATCAAAATGTATGTTTCCTGACAGCATGATTCTGTCACTAATAGGATTCAGAAACAGCTCAGGAGACACTGATATGGAAAAAGGTACGAAAGACCTTCCTTAGAAATATTCTCCAAAAGGGTGCTTTTGGAGAAGTCACTTTTCTGCTTTCCGAGAGTGTGCTTCAGCAATGCTATCCATCAAGCTAATTTACAAAAGCAATTATTTCAATTGCAATTAAAAAAAGGACTGAATCTAAACTATTGTTTTGCTTTGTTTCTTTGTTCAAATGACAGTCACTGTCTTGTGTTACATAATATTATACCAAATGTATTGTTCTATTTGAAACAACTTTTTTACATGTTAATACCTTTTCCCTACTTCACATCTTTTGTTTAATTTCTCTCTCCATGAAGTAATAACATTGGCAGAATAGAGTGTGTAATAGCTCTGTCTATCATGAAACCTGTTAGTGCATAGATTGTAAACTAGGAGACAGTAATGGATCCTCTGAAGCTTTATAGTGTCAGAAGGATTGCTGCACGTGCACATTAAATTCATGTGTTGAAAGGCGTTGTGATTTTATGTTGAATAATATCCCCATTCATATGCAGTAGCTGCTTTTTTTAACAAGATAACATTTGTACTTTTCCTACTAAAGACTCATGTTTTAAATGCCATCTTTGAGTTACAGGAGTATAGAAGATAATTTGAAACTGGTAATTTCTAATTTTGTTTCTGTTTAAACAGCTTTCCAACTAGCAACTGCATTGGCTTTAAATTCCTGAAAGATCATAGTTGTTCTACATTTAAAAAATTATTCAAGCTATGCCCAAATTTAACAGATCTAAATGCAACAGTAACAAAAACATATGAGCTATGCACTTTACAGTGGTTTTTCAGATGTACCCTACCTCATTCTTGCTGTAGTGCAGATGTTTAATGTTTGAACAACAGATAGGTACAAAAAGATCCCCTGTACTCCTGACTGCAATACATCCAACCATCTGGTGGAATACATCAAACATTTAAGCATGCATAGCAATATCACATAATGTGACAGGGGAAAAAAAAAAAAAGGATAAGAATTCCATTCCTTTGAAAATAGCTTTCTATATGGGATAATTCAACTGTCATTGAAGTAAATGATGAAGCTAGTATTGAATTTGATAGGACCTAGGTTTCCTATATAGCATATTTTATTGACAATGTCACTTCAGAAATATGGAAATTAAATTTCAGGAGAAAATATTTCTGTTATTTACAAGCTTGCAATTGTGGAAATGACTGTAAATACAGAGGACACCTTATTAAAATACAGCTCTATGTAACTAAAAAACTTTTTTTTTTTTTTTAATTGAAAGATATATAATTTCTCAGGACACTAACTTATTATGTTCCCAACATACGCCTGTTCTTTTACACACACAAGGACACCCCTTGAGAGTATTTCCAGCATCACTCTACCCACTAATGACATGGGTGATCTTAGATATCAGTCCTAACACATTAACATCACTTCCTGTGATATTCTGTGCCATTAAGAAATTAGAGGAGTATTCACAAAAGTCACTTTTCATTCAGGACAACCAATCTCCCTAAGCTTATTTTATAATCCGTAGAGAGAAATTTACAAATAGTTATTGTATTTATATACATACAACTGGGAGTGTTAGCAGATTATTATAATTTTTTTTGAATTAGAAGATACCACCTTCAGTCTTGTGACAGTCAATTTCTTTATTGCCCTGAAAACTGCTAATTTCTGGTGTTATCCCCAAACCTGTTCCTGAACACAGAATCATCAGATAGAAATTGGGCTTTAATCTTCCCTTTTCTTACTAAATCTCTGTAAAAAGATACATTATCGTATCAATTTAGAAACCAGAGAGGAATATCATGCCACTAGAATTCTACTTAGATGAATCTCTCAGTTGTTGGCTATGCTAGCTTTAAGTCATGAATGGATCAACAGAGATGTAAAACATAAGAGATTAGAACATCATATTATGGATAAAAATTAGGCAGATGAAATAAACTGCAAAACCTGGTATTGGAAGGGAATGCAGCTCTGGTGTTCACAGATGGTAAGAGTGGTGTAGCTACATGGCCTCAACCCCACTGAGTGATGTAAGAATGTACAAACTTGCTGAAGTTAATGCGAAGCAGGACAGACCTTTCATAACCCTCCTGAGTACGTACATGTTTGACTATACTTACTAGGGACAAGTGTAAGAATAAAATCTTGACACTGGTGAAGCTCATATCGATTAGGTCATGAAAACTGAAAAAACCCTGTAGCCTAAAGCTACATGTGCTTCTTGCTTAAACAGAAGGCGTAATGATCTCTCTAAAAAATGTTATCACATCTTCAGGGAGCAGTAGCAGAGTTTTGGGGAAGTATCAGCACAAACTAAAACACAGTTTCAGATTCACAATAAACTTTCATACCCTTATGTATAGTGACAGTCATAGGACGTTAAAGAAGCTACATGTATGCCTTAGACTTTTTCTACGCTGCACTATTTACATCTGAAATTCTTCATAAAATACAAGTAAAGATTGCTGAGCCGAAAGAACAGAGTTCAAATGGGGCCTTTAATGCCTGCTGTTCTGTCTTGATTTCCTGTTTCTTGAGGATAACATGAACAACATAAGACTTCTTAAGTAAATCTGTAGAAAAAAACCCACTGTCTGTGCAAATGAAATATGGTTGATAAAAACCAGTTAGAAAATATAACTAGAACCTATATCATACCATGCTGTGTTGAAAGACAATGAGATGTGAATACAAGCAAAAAGAACAGTACTCCCGTTTCTATGCCCTTAAATTAATGTTTGTACTTAAAAAAAACCAAAAAAAACCCCACAACAAAAAAACCCCAAACAAACCCTGTGAAATTCCTATCAGAATAAAATGTTCTAGTTGACATTTGCTTGAAGCAGATCTGAATATGAAATAAAAGGGATTAAATTTTATATTTGCTTGTTTCAGTTTATGGCTTGCAAGTTAGAAGTGTCTTTTGAAAAACAGATTTATACTCTCAATCTGAAAATACATCACATTTGTAGGTATAGGCACACATGAACCTATTCCCTTCGTTGGGACTGATCATATAAAAAATTAAAAAAGTGAGGGAGAGGTCTGTCTTTGCATTTTAATAATCAGAATTCGTTACCTACAATAGCTGATTCTTTCTTTTTCTTTAAGAGAGAACTGAAGCATTACATTATTACTGGGCTTTCCTGAGACATTTGAGAATGCTTTTAGGATTGTTTGGAAAAGCTTACTGCATACACATAGCCCTTATATTGTGCCAAAGGTTTTTAGGAAATAGACTATTATTAGTTCATAATTATTACAAGTTTAATCATTGACATATAATTATAAGTGTTTAAAGTAAGCTTTGATAAGCGGACCATAAAAATTCCAGTCATCGTTATAATCTATTCTCTTTCAGTTGCTGTTTTTATTAATTCCTGCATTACGAACCCACCTATTATACTTAATAATATATTAAAGAGTTAATTATGCACTAAAGTAGTAATTAATAATATCCTTCTATATCAGTAAGCATAAAGTAATGTCTTGGTTAAACACTGACAACTCATTCACAGCCAGTACTCACAATTCTTGCTTTTCCTAACCCAAAAGATGTCTTTTTAATATTCTGAAGGGAAAAACACAAGCATTTTATTTTTTTATTTCTGTATATTATAAAATATGTTGCCATTGATTTCACTATAAGTGATCTGCTTGCACAAACGTGTGTCATCCTTCAGAAAGTGCAAGTTACTTCAGCCAAAAGTAAAGTGGAAGCTTGAAGTCACGATATTTGCCAAAAGTAAAAGTCAGATTCTATGCTTGTAATATTTTCACTTCTAAAATGAATGCTTTGAAATTTCATTTTATCAAAGGAGAGAAAAAATTTTACCAGTGCTTGGTCATCTTTATATAATCTGGAAAGATAAGTAAAATATGATCATAGCTTCTATAAGCATGACACTTTCAGCCCGGCAACAAATTGTTCACATACTATCCATAAAGAAAAACATCACTCCAAACTTTGAAAATAACTTTTGAAGCCAAATCTGCCAAGGTATATTTTATCAGCATAAAAAGATATTATCTGATTTCTAATTTTAAAATTACCAGAGTTTCCTTTTATGAATGTTCTCTCTTATTTGTGGCAAGAGCTATGAGACTTAAGTTATTAGTGAGTTACTAGTACAAAAATCAAGTCTGTTCTTTGGTTGCAATTGCACTGTAACCTGTACACAGACCCAGTGCTTTTACATCATTAATTCCTTGGATAGCCCTCTGAATTTCCAGCCAGTGATTTGCATAGAAAAGCTAATGGCTGGCTTGAGACAACAGACCAGAATTAAACTGGGTGACTGAGCGGACCTTCACAATGAAGTGTAAGGATGACTATTACGTGTGAGAATCTGGAATGGTTCTAGAAGTTTCTTCAAAGTTAAGTCTTGATATATCTAGTCCAGTTGACATTTCTTAATGTGTTGATTGACACCTTGGGTAGCCTGTCCCAAAGTGTCCTTGCTGCACAGTTATCGATTTAAACATAGATAAAACATTTGTAAATGGTCGGTTGAAGCTGTTCCTGCAGCAAAGGTCTCTTAAAAGTCTTTTGCATGTAGTTAAGATATTTAAGAGATGTTTCACATGTAGTTATGCTGCACCAATATCAATGAATTATGCTTGTGTGGTGGTGGGCATATAGGACCATGGCTAGCTGGATTACAAAAACAAAACAAAAATAATGATTCAAGCAAAACAGTGACTCAGATAATCTCTGTTGATTCAACTAAAGATGTCACTGGAAGGACCCTTGCAACAGAGATTCCCATCACCGCCAAATGGTTACTGGCTACCCTTTCAGTGAGATTTAATTCCCTGTGCAAGTGTTAGCCTATACTAAGATACCAATATTTCCCCCTGTTTTCAACAAACACTTTCTCTGAGTGTTTTCAGAGAAATTTGTGATCTCAGAAGTGCTAATTCCCATCTTTAAGCCTGTAATATGACCAGTTGCCTAACATACTTTGGTGCTGCACCCACACTGTATAGTGGTGTTTGGTTGCGGTGCTTTGAAGGAACTGTATGTGTTCTCAGAACTTTTGATTCTTTTCCAGAGGTTGCAAGGGATATGCAGAGGTCCTACAACCTTCTTTGATCATTACTAGTTTTCTTACATTCCGAATAGTAAAGTGTAAAGGAGGAAAAACTAATATCACATTTGCTATGTAGCTTCACAACCTTCTCTTTTGTATGGCTCTGATGAACAATGAAGATAAGGAAGGCAGAGAGTTCATATGTACTTCTGACAGCCAGTGAGATAGATTTATTATGGAAAGCTCCTGAGAGACCAATTAATACCACCAGGGTTGTCAAAATATGTGTACCATGAAAAATACAGGCAGCCCATCAACACACTGTGAAGGTAAGGTCACTGAACACAGGAACACTAAGGGACAAATTTAGTCAGAATGGAGTAAAACTGAGCACTAATTAACTGAATTGTAAAACACTCACAATGGCAAAACATTGCCTAGTCTAGAACTCCATTTTCTAGGAAGATGCATTATTTTTGTTGAAGAAGTACCATAGATAAATAATGAAAAGAAAAAGCAGGATTAAATATTTTCCTAACAAAGCTTGATGCTTCCTATCTGTGAGAGCGGTCATGGTTCAGAAATGAAGATGGTAATTTTTAACTTAGGTGATTCAAGTAATGCTTCATTGTATTATATTACAAAAGGAGATATTGTCAAATGTAGACATCTGCACCATTTAATTGTGATCCCTGGGGTTCACTGCTGTTGTGCAATGTTGTTCAACTATTCATTGTATTCATCAGTGTCCTAGGAGTATAAACTAGGTAAGTGAGATTTGAGGTTGGGGGATGATAGAAAATTACTAGATATAACCAACTCTATGGAGGGAAACAAATTCTTGCAGGAAGAATTATATAATCTAGAAGACTGCGGTGACAGAAGTACTAATACAAAATGCAAAATCATATGAGGTTTATGATTTTGCCTTTGCCATTGCCTAAGTTATTGCCAAAGCAAAGGCATTGAAGCAGTGTCTACACTTTGTTTAAAATCTTGGAACAGTAGACGGTAAAGTCAACTGTGTTCTCAGACTAAACTTCACAAACTCATGATAACATCTGTAGGATATCTATAACTTGCGCAGCATGCGGTATGAGGACAGATGAACTTAAGCTGCATACAGACTCCATCTGACCATGCTCCAGGGTAAGATGCTTCTACCTCCTTGAATTTCACACCTCAGATACTGTGGTCAGTTTTGGGCCCCTCACTTCAAAAGGGATGTAGACATGATGGAGCGTGTCCAGAGAAGGACCAGGAAGCTGGTGAAGGGTCTGGAGCACAAGTTTTATGAGGAGCAGCTGAGGGAACTGGGGTTGTTTAGCCTGGAGATGAGGAGGTTCAGGGGGGATCTTATGGCTCTCTAAAACTACCTGAAGGGAGGTTGTAGATAGGTGGGCTAGGTCTCTTCTCCCAGATAGCAAGCAACAGGACAAGAAGAAATTGCCTCAGGGCAATTTGTGCCAGGGGAGGTTTAGATTGGATATTTGGAAAAAATTCTTTACTGAAAGGGTGATTAAGCATTGGAACAGGCTGCCCAAGGAGGCGGTGGAAATACCGTCACTGGAAACGTTTAAAAAATGCATAGATGTGGTGCTTAGAGGCATGGTTTAGCAGTGGACCTGGCAGGTTAATGGGTGGACTTGGTGAAAGGTTTTTTTGCAACCTTTTTTGCAACTCTCAAAGGTTTTTTTGCAACCTAAATGATTCTATGATTCTGCAATTCTACCAGGACTCCAAGACCAAGTGATCTACTTGGAAATGGCACACACATATTTGATTTGATCGTGTATTACAAGGATGACCATAACCTCATACTTATTTTTCCATATATTTCCAACCGCACTTGGGAAAAAAACAATGGTATAAAAGGGCAAATACATGTGCACATGCAAAGTGTCTCTGATGGAAAATACAAATCCAACACTAAAGCTGACCAAGGTAGCTGACAACTGGCCATGAAGCAACTTTTGCAAGCTTTTTGTATGGTTAAGGACTTTGATGTAAGTTTCTACTGACTATGCTGTAGCTGTCATTCTTCTGTCTCTGAATTTATAATAGAAATTTTTATTACATTGGAATGTTGTGAGAACAAATGCATTAATGATTGATTTTTTTTTTTTTGTAGCGCTGTTTATATAAATGCTTAAGCAAATATAAGTCATCATGAGCGAATATGGTTTTTTTTTTTGCTTGTTATCACTGTAAGGATATTAGATTTCACACATCAACACTTAAAATCAAATTTGTGCATCACATCAGCATGGTCTTCAGATATACATTTGTGTGCAAGACACAGTTTGCCACACCCTATGCCTCTTCGAGAAGCAAAGCTCATTGAAGCAAAGTCAAGACAGGGGTTTGAGAGTGGAATATGCGGAGAAAAAGGCTGTCATGAAAGTAAGCATTGTCTCCTCAAATAATGAGTAACTGATATGACTATACTGGCACTTAAAAGTTGTCAGAGATGTTCATTAACCTTTACAATGAAGAGTGAGCACTCCCCAAAATATGTATGTATCCTTGCATAGACAAATAAGTTACATCTTATCTCTGTCTGGACATAACAGATCAACTTGTTTTCAGGTTTTATCTCTAGATCAACCTTAATAATACTGTTTTAAGGGCTTTTTTGAGAACATGCAGTGATATATCTGGTGAAAATGGCTGTATTTCTGCAAAACTAAGATAACTGTATCACTGACTTACGGTTTGGTATCATTTATTTGTGCTACAATAAAAAGAAAAAAAAAATTGCTAGATGGCTGTATAAATCAAATATAGTTGGGGAAAGGAACATGGCTTTTATAAAGGGAAGCCCTTCCACACAAGTCTTGAGCTTTCTGGAACGGAACACCAAGTATATGAATAAGGATAATCTGGTTAATATGGTCTTCCTTGGTCTGCAGGCAGATTTTGGCAGTGTTGGTCACCAAAGGTTTTTAAGAAAATATAAGAATAATGGTAACTAGTTGCTTAAATAGGTGGTTTAAAAAAGCATGATTTCAGTTAATGTTCAGGTTTTGCAGTGGGAAGAGATTGCCAGTCAAGTTCTGCAAAGTGGGCTGTAATCTGTATCATTCAACATGTAAATAACTAGAAACATGTATCTAAGACATTGCTGATTATGAGTACAGAGGTGAGCTGATTTTGAAAAAATGCAGAAGGGCTAAGGACTGAGTGTTTGGGGGATAGAATTATATCTAGACAAATATAAACTGACATTTTCAAATAATAATCTTAACTTAAAAAATAATATTCAGAGAAATGTAATTATAATGGTCAAAGGTCTGAAATCTCTTCCATTTAAGAAACAATTGTGTAGCATTCTTACAATAAGGTCGCCTTCAGTCTGGAAAAAAGACAACAGAACGAGAAGTTAGGTCAATATAATGATAATCTCAATATCAGTGCATTCAAATACTCCAGTCTGATTTATTGTTTTCAAGAAAAATGAGAGTCGAACAATGACTCTTTTCAATCAAAGTGGGGAAAAATTTAAAAACCACTTTCACATCTTGGTTTTAATATAAAGATCAATACTTCTTTAGTTATTGCCCAGTACACATTACAATCTACATCTTTTTCTGTCTTTATAGTGATGTGTCTGAATAGTACAAATAAAATAAGCTAAAATGGAAAAAACTCTCATCTATCATTGTCAGGTGATATATTAGATATTTTCATTTTTATAATGTTAAGTCAAACTTTAGTGGTCACAAATTTATAGTATTGTTAAGAATCTTTATAAGATTATAATCTTCTGAAAGCTCATTGAAATCCGTAGAAGATTTTCTATTTGCTTCAGTGAAATTTAGAATAGGGTTTTGGTGTTGACAAAAATATAAGTTCTTTTTGTAAATGAAAATGTTTTAACAAGATTGGTGGGTTCATTTGTTTGTTTGTTGGGGTTTTTTTACTTTGGTCTGCAAGTCTTTTATTTTTTTGAGAATATGATCTTTCTATTCATCTGAAAATGAGAGTGCTTTGATTACCAAAGTTTTAGACATTAACTACTCTTTGATACACAGGTCCAATCAGAATGTGATATTTGACCTGTTAATAAACTGAAATAGCTGGCCTGCTTTCATAGATCAACCATTTTCACTATTGTCCATTATAATTTTGTTTCTTAGTGGAAATCTATTCCTGTTCATCTGTTCTTTAATTTTTACTCTACAAAATATGAAAAGCAGTGGCCACAAATTAGTGAAGGAGAAATTACAAGATACAATGTCAGTATCTATTCAAACTTCCCTTCCCCTGAAAATGAAGCACAAACTTAAAAGGGATCGCTCACGTTTTGTTTTCTGGTTTAAGACAAAAAATAAATAGTTAAAGCCAAGAAAAGTTTTGCGTTGAAAGAATATTCTGGCGTTTTTATTTCTTGTAACTGCTAGAAACAGTGGCTAGAGACTAGTATGTGGGGAAAGTAAATCTGGATTTGAAGTTAGGCTGAGATAAACCCCACTCAGCAGACTACAGAAAATATAGGTTTGTCTCAGCTCACAAAGGGGAACAGAGGCCTGACTGATCCTGGTTACCAGCAGAAATATGAAGTCTAAGGAGGGTGCCATACAAGCAGAATCTCTTTCAGATTGTATTTTGTCCAAATAAGTGAAAGAATCAATAAATATTGCTTAGTTTTAATGAACTTGCTCTTGAATTATTTCAGCCTTGTTTCTTAAAAGGAAACTCTCACAGTACAGTACCTAGTGGGCTACGATTGAAACCCTCCCCTAAGAAGAGTAAACAGGAGACTGCTTCCTTTGGGAACTGAGTCCATAAGGCCTCAATAGCCAGCAATGATACCGCTGTCTGAATAGCCATCAGAGCTGTTCCATCTCCATTTACATTTCATTGTCTTTTCATTTATTTTTAATTATTTTGTTCAATTTTTTGGTAAACTCTTTTCACTCATGATTCTCTTTTTTTTTTTCTTTGCTGTTTTATGTACCTGTCATGACCATTTCTAGAAGCAGTACATTGAAAAAAGAAAAACATGGTAATGCTGATGCATCTTAGCAGGTGAAAGTCCTGTTAACTTTTTAGATTCAGTAACATTTAAGCACTGATATAAATTTCTCCAGTAATACTCTGTTTTGTCCTTAATTCAAGCCACCATCTATTTTTCTGAAAATTGGATGTGTGCAGTCACCCTGTCTACAAAGAATTTGTGTATCTAACTGAATGCCTTTGAAATTCTATGAAAAATGATGCTCTCTATTCCTCAAAATGCAATCAAGTAAGATATTTTACGTTAGGTTATGTGACAAGAGCTCATCCACAAAAGAACACAGAGAGACAAAGACGGATGAGGGAGCCATGGCTACTTGCAGGCCCATCACAGGGGCTATCAGCCCATTTAAAGCCCCACTCCACAAACTCAGAAAAGCACAGGAGCAAAAAGGAAGGTGGAAAGCCCAAAGTGAGGACTCATAGGAAGGGACACCCTGTCCAGACCCCTCCCAGAGATGTCTGAGGAGAGCTTCAGCCCCACTGTTTGGATGTAAACCAGATCAAGATGAAATAATGCTGTAGCACCTTTTGGCTTGAGGGGGATTGCTACCTAGGGATATGTGACACATTGTGAGGTACAGAGTCAGTTCTTCACCCTGCACACTGTAAAGCTGCTCATCCCACAGCTGGACAAACTGTCCAGAATGAAAAGCCTTAGTTATCTCCTGGTTAGTTTCTAGTCAGGCCAAAGTTTATAAATCCCTCCCTTCTCCCTAGGCACATGAGAAGACAGTGTTCAGAAACTCAGACCTGAGGAAAGGATTATGCAAAGATGAGTGAATGGCTAATTTTGTGTTGTCATTACATTTATACTGAGTTATATAACACACAAACTTTATTTCACAACACTATCTATTTCCATGAAGCTTCAAATAACTTTCCCTAGTCATTTTAAATGTGATTCATGTGACAAAAGATCAAGACACAGTTTCTTATTTCAAATCTCTTAAATAATCTGGTCTTCACCATTTTAAAATAAGATGGTAATGGTATCTCCCAGATTTGTATCCCTCAGCCTTACAGGTGTGGAAGGCATAGGAAACAGCAGTAGTATTGATTGAATTGAAGAATTAATATTATTACTTGAATAAAGCATTCAGTTATTCCAGTCATAATCTGGAGTAAAAGAAAATATGGGCTGTGTGTTTCTTCATTAAATTTTATTTATATCTCATAAAAAAAAATAAAATTGTTTGACCATATACGTCTCAGTTCAGCTTATTAGACCGTAAGTCAATACATTACAAAATTCAGTGTTTTACACCTGTTGCATGAAGATTCAAGAACAGCTTTACATAAAACAGAGTAAAACTTGCAGAGCAAAATCTTCACGGAAAAATTCTTCTAAGCCAAGAAAGCCTGCAAATGACACAACCTAAATCTTAAAAAAAATCGGGTTTCTGACTCACAACAGAAGGTGAAATATAAGCTTCTTTTCAAGACTTGTTGCACTTTTGTCCATTTTAAAAAGGAGTTGAACTATTTTCTCATTTAATGAATGAAAACTGTTATTGGCTAGTTCCTTGAAAATCACACCTTAGTTGAAAGATAAACCTATAGAATTTATGGAGCTGTGAATATTTCTAAAATGAACAAAGTTCTCTTTTGCTCTCTGCAATTAAGAAGCTCCACCAAAAAGAATCATTAAAAATTCTAACCTTGTTACAAAACATGGGAGACAAATGATCATTCTAGGGTCTGATTAGGTTCACCACTTCACGTACATCTTGCAAAACTCTTCATTTTCACAGGCTTATCACCTAATTTAGCTGATAGAAAAGGATCAAATATCCTTTGCTATACTTCTGCATTTCTAGTTATTTATCTCATTAATCAGAAGACTATCATATTCAAATGATTATTTAAAAAAATGTTAAGCTTTCTCTTCTACTTAATTTTCATTTTATGGTGTAGTTTCAGTTGTATTCTTATTCTACATTTCTTTAACTCTTTTATCACTGAAAGGAAAGGATGGGGTTATGGATGTGTATGTGCTCGTAAATAACGTTATGTACTGTCGCTATCCTGCTGTTGCATATGAATGAATTGAAGCAGGCCACTGTTTCATGAAAATAGTGTCATGTTGGACTGGAACTTAATGGAAGAATGGCTAATATCATTTATTGCTCATATAAAGACACTTTCAGGCCTCTGAAGCCCTTCTGTACAAAACCAAGTTTTTGTTTCCATCTAAAATACTACTGACTACAATGCTGAGAAAACACATGCTAAGAATGAAGTGAACGGTTTTGATACTTGAAGCGGAACATTAAATCTGTTATGGATCAGTAACAGAATTTCAATTTGTTATACCCTGGTTGAACATTAATGTCTAAGTAACTATTCCATTTCTTCTGTCTTCAGCATGAAAAATATGGAGGACATGTAGGTAGTATGTCACTCCAGCAACCAGAAATTAATGATGAAGGACACGTACACTTCCCCTCCGTTCCAGACAAAGGAAGTATATTGTACTAACAAACCCAGTATATGCAGTAATTGAAAACTTACAAAGATATGTTCTTTGTCATACCAATATTCCCCATGATACTAATGTAATTGTTTAGGTTCTGGAGGAAGGATGGGTACTAATGTGCATTGGATAAGTCAATTCAATCTACTCCTAAGATCTGCCTACAGCAAAATGGCCAACCTACCACCAGTACAGTTCTGTAACCAGCTGTCTTTTCCACTCAATGGAAATGGTCAACCACCCTTTGTCATTGGGTCACCCAATACCTACCTTCAGCAAGTATTTCTTAATTTAAGAGACTTTCATTCACATCTTACTTACTTTGCTGCATACCTCATTCACATGTATTGATGTGTTCTCATGAAGTGTTGACACTCAGTGAAGCACAGCGAACCCAAAATCAGCCAAACCTACAATGCTATTGAGATCATTATAATAAAGGACATTGCTCACATGCCGAAACCAGGACAATCTTCCACTAACTGGTAGCTGGTTCAGATTAATTGTACTTGTTGGAGACATTATTTTATATTGATAATGATGAGATTTTCTCAGCTTTTTGTACATTTAATTGCTTAATGTAGAGAGAGAGCTGGACCAGGATGCCCTCTGGGACAGGACAAGTAATTTTTTTTTTCAATAAAACCTTTCTAAACTATCACAAATGACAAATTTAAATAAGATTAGGAAAACCAAAATGAAGTAATTAAAGAGGAAGGGTTTCCTCATTAATAGCTGGCCTAAGTACTTTATGAATCTTTATGTCATCCCAAAATCTACAGAAGTTCTTGTAGTATAAAAGCAATAAAATAATTTATGGAATTAAAGTACTTAAATCTCAGAAAGGTACAATATACATTTTCAATAAGAAGAAACATTAACTTTTCATCAGCTATTGACTGTAAGAGACAATAATCCAATTTGTACTACTGTAGTTCCAAAAGACTTCTGTATCATCTCACAAAATTTCAAATCATTTAAGTCCAAAGAGATTTGTTTTATTTTATATGCTAGTAATTTAGAATCACTTACAACTTTTTTCTACTTCTGTCACGGAAAATAAATACATTTTTAAAACGGTCAGTACAGAGATTTTTAGACCTTTCTGGTTCAGTGCTGAACCTCTGGCACAGGAGGGAATTTTATAATGGTTAGGATGAACTTCTGGTTTCAGCTACAGTAATTCCCTAGGTCTAAAGAAATTGTCAGAATAGTGTGAACAACAATACAGAGCCCTGTCTTAAACTGATTTCAGCCAATTTTCCAGACAAAAGCAGAAGCTAGAGCAAAATAAGGGTTAATTATGACAATTTTAAAATGGTAAGTATACCTGATACTTTTGGTGGTTTCCGTTATTCCCCTGCCTTTTTTTTTTTTTTTTTTTTGAGATTTTAATGACTTCTGAAAATATTCTGATTCCTTAATCCCTTCAAATAAATATTTGCTTGAATCAATATTTCCTTTCTAAAATTATTTTCCCCACCAGTTATACACATGGGAATAAATTTATGTCCTAGCTGTCACAATTGAATATATTACACTATTATTATTATTTAAATTAAATTTAAACTCTTCTGTCTTGGTCATTAAAGATATATTCTTAAATCCACAGATAACTACCAAAATAACTGATAAGGCTTCTAAGAAAAAACTTAAATTATACAGAAACATATGAGCACTCAAAAATTTACACTGGAATGAAATTCAGGCTGACTTTGGGCATTCACTTAAAAATCTTTCAATTTTTAAGCTTATCCTCCACCTCCATCCCCTTCCACTCCTCCTCCCCATGATCAGTCACTATCTAACTGTTGAGGAAATTAAATTAACAACTGTTCAGACTGCATGGTGAGTGCTGCAAGACTTAAAATTTATAATGAAATTCAGGTCAAAATAAGCCATCTAGTAAGTTTTGATGGCTCCAAAGGGGAAAAAAGGTAGAGAAAGGAGAAGTATAAACTTGATGTTGGACTTTTGATGTCTACTTAAATTTTGCATTGGTTATTTCATCTTTCTTTGAAAATGACCCTTCATAAGTATTTGCAATTTTTCAGATTATGGCTTTTCAACCTAAGAATTGTTTTCAAGGATGTTCAGGTTTCATTCATTTAGTTTTTCTCCATATTATGCAAAATTTTCTTTCTCTTCAGCTATAAATCATTACAACTGTACAGCTCTCTAAAAGGATGATTCAACAGTGAATCTAGAAGTGCTGTTTTAAATGTATCAGTAGCACCATTTTAGTCAATACATAAAATGCAGTCTGTTCTTAAATATTCTCCTCTAGACATTAAATTTTTGCTTACACCTCTCTAAAAAAGCTCAAATGATGTAATAATTACACCAGTGATAGAAATGATGGATGGTAATTGTAAAGAAAAATAAATTCTGAAAATATATATAAACATGACTAAAAATCACAATGACATATTATTTAACAGATAGGGAATAAAGAAGTAAAAATTCTGTAATATGTCTAAATAATTATGACAATGAATACATTGACATAAATAGGGTTGTAGTGTTTGTGTCAGATGATAATTTAATGTTTAAAAGTATGCAGCCAACGTTGCAGTTTTAAGTTGTCACCCAGTAGCCTTGACTTGTTTAACTGAAGTCATGTAAGACATTAATTTGGAAGAGAATCTCATATTTACTCACAGCCATCTTTCAAATGTGCCACTCTTCTGAATACATAAAAAAAAAATCTTTGTCTTTTTGTATGTAATTTTCAAAGCTTTTGTTTACTCCCAACAGGATCTGCAGGTGACAGTTTATTTTTCAAATGCAAATATTCCATGTCCTTAACCACTGTGTCTGCATTTGCCAAGCAGCACATTTGTGATCCAACAGCTAGACATCCCAAATGCAGGCCAGAAATTAAAGCTGCTTGCACATGTATCAAACTGGCCTGATAATCATGGGTGGGATCATGTAGATTAGGACTCCATTGAAAATTAATATAATATTCTATTTTACATTTCCATCCCTTCTGTTTCTTTCTCTTTTCTTCTATTAGCAAAAAGAAGTCATCTTATAGTCTCAGCCAGCGTCCTCTCTTCTCTAGGTGATGTAAACCATAGTGTATAGAGATGTGCACTTTTGTTTCCACTATTAATAAAATTGGATACAAGATTTCCCACACTCATGAAAAAGAAGATTTCCTTTACTAGCAAAATTTTAGTTGGCAGTAGAGTAAATGTTACCTTTTTACTATAATACTTTAAATAATATTGAATATTATCTGCTAAGAACATTTCTGAAATACATTAGAGTAGTAGACTTAATCTTAGATTTCCATGACTTAATTTTCAATACCCTAGTAAAGTTTTTCTATTCACTTTTGCTTTTCTTTGACAGATAACCTATCTAACGATCTTCAGAAAAAAGCAGCTAGCTAATTTATAGCATTGTCGCAGTCTAATTATTGGCATCTGCCACTGAAAAGAGTTTCAAGGGTTGTTTGGGAGGCTAGTAGGAAGCTTATTGAGAAACTGTATGATGTGATAAATATTTAAAAGTTTTTCCCTTGCATGTGAGCTGCCAAAAGAATATGGGTGTAATGAACTGAAATGTAATTCAAAAAAAGCCCCAGGAAGTACATATCCCCTCATCTTCCATTCAGAAAAAAATCTGGCTAGCTTCATCTTTATCTAAATCATAATCATTCAAATACAAAGACCCTTCATTTTTTCATAACATACCTCATTTATATTACTGCATATTTTCTAATCAGTGTAACATTTGGACTTACATATGTGTTTTTAGTACTGGTCACTGAACAACAAACTCTGGCTGGACATTTTATTTCTTGTAGCAGTTCACTTGCTGAAGTACTAGTATTAGTCCAGTGTAGGAGCAAGGTTACTTTCATTCATGTCCATTTAGAATTTCAACCCTGAGGTTATACCATGATGTTTACATTAATTTCCATTTCATTTATTGTTTGCCTTCAAAAATTAATTAGAATATGACATAGATTAGTGTATAGTAAAGATACATCCTGTCCATGAATGCCTGCTTACTGTTTTAAATGATGAACAAGGGGCATAGAGCTGTAAAATTACTTCAAGGGTTATAAGAAAGTTCTGTGCAGCCTTTTAATGTTAATGGAATGATCAAATTTCTTACACAGTTTTTAGCAATAAGAGTATATTTATTAGAACTATAAGACAAAGCAGGAATACTCATCAACACAGTTGTCAAGAGCAGACTATGCTATTTTTTCCTGCCAGACTGGATACCATGGCAACACCTGGTTAGGAGAAGGTGAAGAAATATTTGAAGGTTTGCAATTGTTAAAGCCATTGGACTGTAACAGACATGTATTAATTGCAAGTGAATATGACAGCACATACCAGATCTCTGAAAGGGAAGGAAACCTCAACATCATTCCAGACTAAGGAACTGAACATGAGATGAATCAAATACTGTGATGTCTGACTTCAAACCTGGTGTCATGCTTGTGTACTCATAATTTACAGAGTCTGGGGAAAAGGTGGAATTGTATTACTGTAGAAATATGTCCCAGAAGAACTCTGGAGAGATGGAAAAAACTCATTGCCTGACAGCCTAAAAGGGCAAAAATTATACATTAAAAAGTATCTCTGAAAACATTTGAGAGTTGCAATCAAGTGTAATCACAGTGGCTTCATATGAAAAAAATTGTGGCAGCATGAAAGTTTCCTTGGATACTGCTGGCAAATTAGCTTCCAGAAAGGAGCAGTATTTAAACCTAGTATATACTTTCAGGGGAGTTATGACAGAAAGCTATTTTTGTTTTGTTTATGCATATACAATCAGAAAATATGTTAAATATACTCAAATGGACAGCAAACATTTTAATATAGATTTTAAATCCTGTAACTATTGTATATGCAGGCAGCAAACTATAATCTTCTTCAGACGTGTAAGAATGTTTGCAGCTGCATTTATTTCAGTACTTCAGTGTGGATGTTTTCATGCATTATTGAAGTGACAGTACATAGGAAACAGGTACCATTGACAACAGTTTGACTGCTTTTTGAAGTCAAAGAAAAATGTTTTCAGTTCTTGGAGCAAGCTGTCTATACTATCCTACGCCTTCTGTAATATGACAAATGTCATTTTTACTTCTGATTGCATAATAAACAAAATATGAACTAGCTTACCTAAAGCTGAGAACCGTACAAAGAACCTCTGAATTACCTTTATGCTTCTTAGTCCCATGTTAAGAGGGAATATGCCTGCTTGAATCAGGCATTGTGCAATAGGAGAGAAGGCGAATGTTACAGAGAATCTAAGGCCTGAATTTAAGAAACTGATATAAGTTCTGTCCTCTGCCATAGACTTCTGGGAAACTGATAAATTCTCTAATGGTAAATCTACCAGTGCCAAATCCAAAGATTAGGCTCCTGGCAGTCCAAACAGAATTCACAGCCCTGGGCTGCTCAGATGTAGACAGAGTGAGGATCTGCCGAATTTCTTCCAAGATATCTGATCAGTTGTTCGGAGGACCTGAAGTGCTTGAGAATAACCACAGACTACAGATCCGGTTTTAACTGAATTTTAAAGTACTGATGGAAAACACACTTTTTTTTTGGTATTTTTTTAATACAAACCAGTCCAGAAGGAGTCTTTCTGAGGTATTATTTGAGATATTGCTCTTACACATGTAACATTTTAAAAGGTAGTTACAGTTTTGAAGTAAAACTGATTTTTGAGGGTTAGAGATGCCACATACAGGCCTCATATTTGAATAGCCCCTGCAATGGAATTGCGTGGCCAGAATATGTCCACATATGAAGCATAAACCTCAAATTTTCTGCTCCTTCAAAATACACGTTTAATACAAGATATTTTAGGCCAAGAATGTTATTGCATTTTTTTATTTAAAACAGAAAGTAAAGTACTTGATTGCAAACTTAAAGAGAAAAATAAGGCAATAAGAACAGTTCCGGATTATATTCAGTACTTGAAACATTGTTAGGTAGGTATTAAGTAAGTCCGTGCCCTTAACTTGCTTTTCTATCATTTATTATAATGATATGTGGATCTTTTCTCCTTGTCCTTTGGAATGAAGTCCTCCTTTTAATATCAATTCATTTGACCAGTCGGATAAATTTAGGTGCTCAGGGATTATGTAACAGCAGCCAGGTGCTGTTCCTGATCCTCTTCTGCATCTGCTTCTTCAGAAATCTTTAACTGAGCATACAAAAACTCTGCAAGCAGTATACATACAACCTCAAAGTACAAAACAATTGTTTCTTGGCTTGGGCAGACAAAAAGCAGCTGTCAGGCTAGGAGCATGCACACTCACCAGCCCTGAAGCAGCACTCAGAGGGTCATGGACAGGCAGACAGAATGGGCTGACAGGGTTAGTATCAGCCTCTGCTCCCTGGGAGCAGATCTGCCA
Organism: Ibycter americanus; assembly: GCA_035590275.1. NCBI lineage: Eukaryota > Metazoa > Chordata > Aves > Falconiformes > Falconidae > Ibycter > Ibycter americanus. Next base: position 69,942,877 of record JAVJGI010000062.1, read on the forward strand.
CCTTACAAATCTGCATTTGCTGCCAGCTCCATGGACACCTATGGCTGTGTCTTGGTTTAATCCCAGCTGAAACCAGGACAAGCTGATACAATAACATTGCATCACAGGGTTGGTTAGAGTTGTACACATGTTGGATTGGTTCATTTACAAGGATCTGGGTCATTTAAGTTGCAATTACATCACCTGAAACTGAGGTGGATAGAATTCACATACTTATCCTTGGGCAGAACTAATTCATTGATCTCAAAAGTCTGAGATATGTGAAACTATCTGTTAAATGAGTAGGCTTTACTTGTTTACATAAGTAAGTGAGTGTAGCAAAGAGCATTCCAATTATTTTATTTGCTGATGTTCCTAGAATAAACTCATTGTTGCCTTCTACTAATGGCAGATATAGTTGAGGATAAGATTTCACAGTTTCAGAGAGGCTCACAGAATCACAGAATGGTCAGGGTTGGAAGGGGCCTCTGGAGGTCATCTAGTCCAACCACCTGCTAAAGCAGGTTCTCCTAGAACAGGTTGCACAGGATCATATCCAGGTGGGTTAGGAGAAGATTAGATATCTCCAGGTTAGGTCTTAGAAGGTTAGATATCTCCACAAAGGGAGGCTCCACAACCTCTCTGGGCAGCCTGTTCCACTGCTGTGTCAGCCTCAAAGTAAAATTTTTCCTCCTATTCAGACGGAATTTCCTGTGTTGCATTTTGTGCCTGTTGTCCCTTGTCCTGTCACTGGGCACCACTGAAAAGAGCCTGGCCCTGTCCTCTTGACACCCACCCTTGAGATATTTGTATGCATTGATAAGATCCCTCTCAGTCTTCTCTTCTCCAGGCTAAACAGCCCCAGCTCTGTCAGCCTTTCTTCATAAGAGAGATGCTCCAGTCCCCTCATCATCTTTGTAGCCCTCCACAGGACCCTCTCCAGTAGTTTCCTGTGTTTCTTGAACAGCTGCTGGCCACACTTCTCCTAATGTACCCCAGGATACCACTGGCCTTCTTGGCCACACGTGCACACTGCTGGCTCATGGGCAGCTTGCTGCCCACCAGGATTCCCAGGTCCATCTCTGCAGGACTGTTTTCCAGCAGGTCAGCCCCCAGCCTGTACTGGCGCAAGGGGTTATTCCTCCCCAGGTGCAGGACCCTACACTTGTCTTTGTTGAACGTCATTAGGTTCCTCTCCATCCAACTCTCCAGCCTGGCCAGGTCTCACTGAATGGCAGTGCAGCCTTCCGGTGTATTAGTAGTATAATCGGAATAGCTGTACAATGGGAATAACTTTATCACTCACAAATGTAAAAATTTTAAATTTGTTTGAGGATGTAGTCCAATTTATCTGTAATTTCTTGTTATTCATACCTTTTTCATGAGACAAAGTTTGTATTCCAGCGCTGCCAACTTTCTGTATGCATGAAATCTAGTAGGAATAATGTTTCAAGTTGATATAATTTTCAAAAAAATAAAACAAGAACAGATATTTTAGAATGTACTTAAATTCCATAAGATACTTTTATTTCACATATGTAATCTTTGAAACAAACCATTAAATTTATAAAAATGCAGTATGTCTGGTGCACAGAATGGTTTTTTATGATCTAAAATTTTGGGACTCTTTCTGGGTCACTTTTACAGGAAAAAGTAAAACCTTCTGATCGGCTCATATAATCAGACAAACTTTTAAATAAACAAACCTGGGGCTTTTCTGTTATTTCCAGCTCTATAGGTTGGCCTAATAAGAAATTAGGAATATTAACTTGCTATGCCAACTTAACTTTACTTATTATATGAATAGCAACTCCTGGCAGTTTATTCATGCCTGTAATAAGCAGCACTAAAAGATGTGTGGCAAATGTTGAAGCTACTTTTAAATAGGGCAAGAAAGAATTTAGAGGACTACAGTCCAGTCTGCTTCAGTCCCTGGGAAACACATGGTGCAAGTCCTTTTGCTAACCTGGGCCTGTGAAAAAGAAGAAAAAATTTATTGGGAGCAGCCAGCTTGGATTTACCAAGGGTAAAAGCAGCAGATGTCTACAGCAGAATATTTATCACAGTCACCCATAGCATCCTTGTACCTGAATTTTGACATTACAGTCAAGGTGACACTATATGGGAAAGGAGTAGATGGATAGCTAAATGGAATGAAACTGGCTGGATTATCAGGCTCAAAGAATAGTGTTTAGTTTTTCATATTCCACATGAAGTTTGGTTACAAATACAGTTCCTCTATTTTGCAGAGTAGCAAGGGTCCATCCTGTAACCTATCCTGTTTATCAGTGATCTGGAGCAGGAGACAGAACATGCTCTCATCAGCTTTGCAGATGGTGTCAGACTGGGCCAGGAGAAGGGTGTACTTGACATGCTGGAGAGTACAGAGCCTTTCAGACGATCCTAAACTTGGTGTAGAAATGTCCAACAGGAAACTTGTAAGTCAACACATGCAAAGTACTACATGAAGAGCAGACTCACTGCTCTGCATCAACATGGTCTAAGGACTGACTGGAGCATAGGCAACAGATTAAGTAAAGTGATTACTTCCTTCTATTCTATCATTAGATGATATCTGGAACATTGTGACCAGCTCTGGGCTGCTCAGTACCAAAAAGATGCTGATAAATTGGAGTGAATTCAGTGAAGGGCCACAAAGATGGTCAGAGGTTGGAGCACACAACCTGTGCAAGGAGAGACTGAGGGAACTGGGATTATTAGTATAGAAATGAGAAAGCTTTGTGGGAGAGACTTAATAGCTAACTTCCAGTACCTAGGAGGAAGTTGCCACAAGAAGGCACAGCCAGACATTTTACTGAAGTTGTACAGCATGAAGCACAAGACACATCATTGACACATCATAAATTGAAATGGGAGTTTCCAACTGGATATAAGCAGAAAAAAAAGAAGAAGAAAAAAAAAAAAGAAGAAGAAAAAAAAAAAAGAAAAGAAAAAGTTTCACTGATGGGATAATTAAGCACTGAAACAAGATACCCAACTGGGTTGTAGAGTCTTCCTCCTGGGAGGTTTTCAACACCCAGATAGACAAAAGCCTGAGAGACCTGATTTGAATTCAATTTAAACAGTGCTTTAAGAATTTGACTAAAGATGTCCTGGGGTCCCTTCCAACCTGAATAATCCTACAGTTCTGTGGAGATATTGCAATTCAATGAACAACAATAAACTGGAAACTTAGCACATAAAGGAAATACATATTCTATCTTTATAGCTCATTTAAGTTTATTATCTATTCTGAAATGTGAAGTCTGTTTTATTCCTATAGACACCAAAGCCTCTTAGCAAAATTGTTAACATTTCTACCTTTATTATATTATATTCCTCTCTGTTTTCCTAACATCTTCATTGCTTCCACTCAATCTATTTAAAACACAGCAGCTAGATTCATTTTTACCATTTTTCAAACTGTCAAGCATGTATCTCTGAATTCTGCCACTGTTCCTCTTTCTTTTTATTATGTTCATGTTTTTGTCAGACACTTTCAAAATGAAATACAGCTTTTAACTACAACTGCAAAAAGGTCAGACAGAAACAAAATTACAACCTATGCCGCCTTATAGCATTGTGAACCACCCCCACCCCCCACTATATATACCTGGTAAGAATAATCTTCCAATCTCAATATCTTGCAAAAGGCAAGAGGGAGAGAGAAAGGGGGTGTGGGGAGGGGTGTGGGGGGGTGGCTTTACCCTTACATAAGAATTACCCAACAGCTTTGTAAATGAGATAACTCAGAGTAAAAGCTGGAAGGTCTTTGTGGCCCTATAAAGCTATGAACAGCATTCACCAGATGGCTTTACAACACATTTTAATAAAAATGTATATAAATGACTCTGGCAGTTCCTAACCAGCATAGAAAAAGTCTCTGTACAATATGCTTCCTTTTCATTAGACTTTAATCTGCCCCAAATTTAACTAATCAGTGCTGCAGAAACTAAATCCACAAAAATGTTCCTTAAAAAGGTGAAAAGTTATGCTTAATGATTACCTTAATAAGTAGTGAAAACAAGTTAATAAATTAATTTCTGATAAGTTGGCTATCCTTTTAAAAATATATTTCTATTTGTTTTGGACTGGAGGATTGAAGAAGGTCTTAAGTCCCAAAAACATCAAAATCTCATCCCAAACGTTTCTTGAGGTTCCAGCCAGATATTTTTTGATGAGTAGAATTTTGTTTGTTTCTTTATTTCTTTGTTTTGTTTTGTTATACTGTCTGTCACTAAATGCCAATAAATTTCTGCCACCTGGAACTACAATCTGTATGAAACAGGTATCAGAAAAGAAGCTACATACTACCCCCAAGAATTATGGATATTTATATTGATCTATTTTTTTGCCCAACAATATTCCTTGTCTATGCTGAATGAAGTGACCACATTCATGATCAAAGGAAAGAGGCATTTTAGAATTAAAATCATAAATCTGTTCTGGAGTACCCAGTTGTGGTGGTGCATCTCACCCCCTTCCCTGGGCCACTTCACGATCTCAGAAATCCCCATTAGGCCTTAGCCTCTGTGTCATGATTTGGGCAGTTAAAAGTCTGCAGTTAAGAGTTCCTTGACTGTACTAGCAACTCTTGGACTGCTGAGATGGGAAACTGCACTGACTGTACCAGAATAACACCTGCTAGGCTTGGAGGATTCCTCATCTGGAACATGACAGCACTAACCAGCCTGAGAACACTCTTTATTATGTCTCCAAGTGGTATGATACCACCACAATGGAATTTTGAGAAAAATTCCACTAATTAACGACTCAGATTGCAGCCAGGGCAGAAAAATTACTGATGACTAAAATCAATCATCTCTGAATCTATAAACAGCAGTCCTAAGTGAGGCCCTCTGAGCTCTCCTGGACCGCAGCAGGCTGTGAACAGCATCTCCCTCTGAGTGGGACGCCTCTCAGAGCTCGCAAACTCCCAAGTCTGCAATACAAGGGGGACTGCTGCCGAAAGCTGACAACAGGGCCTGGGCTGGTTTTCCTGCTTCTTAAGGCTCAACCCTTCACCCACTGAGAAATGCAAAGGCATTCGATGTGAGTTTTTCACTGAACTCGAGGGGAACTTTGAACAGGTGTGGCTTTGTACATATATATCTATACTTACTCTTTTGTGTGTCTGTGTATGCGTGTGTGAATTGATTTAGTAACTTCATAATAAGTATTACCATTTTTTAATCCATAGTTAAGCCATCTCTATAATTTAAATAAATCCTATATAATTCACTTTGTAAATGATTAATTAGTCAATGATTTAAGTGCTGCTAAAATCCTATGATAAACTTTAAACTGAGTATTCCTTATATCCTTTAGACATAAACCATTGACTAAGTCCGAGTCGAGGACTGGATCTAGCCACACTTAAGCTCTACTAAGAGTTTAGAAAGCAAGGGGATCCACTCTGAATCTTGCAACTTGCCAGGAGGATCTCCCTTACTTTTTTGTGAGGTGTTAGTAAAGTGTTAGTTGGGTCCCTGGTACTTGGTGCGGTAACCTTCCCAAACAGAATACTTCAAAATACTGCTTTGTAGACTATTTATTATACTAAACATTATCTTTCACATCAAGTTTGTTTCTGGAAACTGCAAGTATAGTCAGACTCTCACTGAAGGCAATCTTTCATTGTCTTTAAGTGCATTAGCTCCCAGATAGTTAACTGAATAGTTTTTCTTAGGTTTTTGTAGATTCTGTCATGTAGCATTGAATCTGTTGCATGGACTAGAAATATCCTCAAATGTTCCAAAGGCTTATTTGGAAATAAAACCTGTTTTTGTGAGACTTTAATCCAGAAGAAACTGATTAAAGTGGTATTAAATTATACTTTTCGGTAGTTATGAAAGTAGTGCAGCCATCTTGCTGTCTGGGAGTGACCTTCCATATAATTTTGCTCCCACTGTCAGGAGTTATCTTTTCAGTAAAGTTTGTTTAAAACAGTTATCAAGCCATTATGTTTATTTTTAATATTATTATTATTCGCGCAACACTTTTATTATACAGTCCAGTCCAGCTATAAACTCTTCAGAAAGTTCTCTTTCCTGTTTCCTTTTCCTTTCCTTTCCTTTCCTTTCCTTTCCTTTCCTTTCCTTTCCTTTCCTTTCCTTTCCTTGCCTTTCCTTGCCTTTCCTTGCCTTGCCTTTCCCTCTCCTGTCCTCTCCTCTCTTCTCCTCTCCTCTCCTCTCCTTCCCCTGCCCCACCCCCCAACAAAAAAAAAAAAAATATTACTCAACCAATTGTTAATGCCAAAAGCCATTTTTAGTTGTGCTTTCATGCTCCCATTCTCAGCTTCTCTGGTATGTTTTGTAATCACAACAAATGCCAAAATTTTTAAGCTTGCAGTTTTCTCGTTTGCAATGAGAAGCAAAACAAACAAAAAGATATCTGCTGCATGACATGTACACTGCTGTATATGGAACTGTGGTTGTAATTTGAAAAGCCCTAAATTACTTGAACATTCTAAAAGACTTTACTAAGCTGTCATGGTTTCAGCTGGGATGGAGTTAATTTTCTTCTTATTAGTTGGTGCTGTGCTGTGTTTTGGCTGTGATGGGAGAGCAATGTTGATAACGTCCTGATGTTTTCGGTTGTTGCTGGGTGATGTTTATACTAAGTCAAGGACTTTTTAGTTCCTTGGGCCCTGCCAGCCAGAAGGCTGAGGGGGGCATAGGAAATTGGGAGGGGACACAGC
>JAVJGI010000062.1:69949655-69969641 GCA_035590275.1 Ibycter americanus
CCCCATCTTTCTGGGTGAGGGGAGTGAGCGAGTGGCTGCGTGGTGCTTGGTTGCCGGCCGGGGTTAAACCAGCACATAAGCTCAGCCAGCAGTCTGTATTAATTAATTTCCTCGTGTTAAGGATCTTGATGATATGTGTTACATAAGTAAGCATCACAAAACGAATGAGCCTGGTTTAAAAATCAAACACACATATCTACATCATCATGTGGATACCTCCATTAAGACATCATAAAAAACTTCACCTTACACTGATTTTTTCTGTGCTTCCCAATCAGTCTTCTAAATGTATAGCTTATACAAAAACTTTACAGTCTGTTGTTCTGCCCTTTTGCATCTTCTTGGTAATTACACATATAAATAACCACTTAAAACCCACAATATATTTCTGATGTTACTCATAGGATGAGCAAATTCTATTTTGAGGGTAGTAACGCAGAACTTATAACTCAGACAGATACACACATTCCAAGAACCCAAAAATGATTAAGTACTCTGAGCACCAAGGGAATGTGATAAAATACAACATTTGTTATGATGATATGTATTAAGTTGTGGGATAGTTTGGAACCTTAATACAGAATGTATCACTGAAGTTTTGTGTTTGGGACTTTATTTTTTAAAGAAAGCTGAAACCCAAAGTAACGTGAAATTAGATTAGGGAGAAAGAGTTTATGTAGATGAGAAGTGTGACAAAAAAACATGTGACACATAGAAGTACCAGACTAATTTGGGGACTTCTAAGTCTATGGCACCCTCAGTCAGATACTAAATACAGGCTAAGGACAGATACAAGATAGGTCAGAGATTAGATGTAGTTTGGCCAGGAAAAACAAACGAACAAACAAAGACAAGCAAGCAAACAATCAATATAGAGAATTACAAGTCTCTCCAGCATTAATATCTCTCTCTCCACCCACTCACCTTATGATATCTCTGTCTCATGATCTCTGTCAGAATCGTTGAGTCAGAGACGCATTTTTCTTCTGTGTGGCAGTCAGTTTCTCTTCAACATCAGCCATTTTCATTGGTTGATGGTAGAACAAATTACTGAGTGGACAGATTTGTGCAGCTACATGTAGATGTGTCCATAACTGGTCCTGAGGCAGCTGGAGCAAAATTAGTGAGAAAAATGGTGTAAGACATCAAAAAAGGGATCAGGTGCACACGAGGTTGAGCAGATCTGTCTTGAACCATAGGAGAATAAAAAGAAGGATGGAAATTAAGTGAAAAGATCAGCAGACAAACATAACATAAATACTTGGAGCTGTGGAACAGGCAGGAGGAAGGGAAATGGCAAGAAGACATGTTTAAAAGGAATTGTTTACAATGAATGTGCCTAAATGGGTGGCTGGTAACAAGTAAAGCCTAATTAACAGAATTCATTTATGGCAATTCCAATATGTTATGTACTTTCAAACACAGTGGAATATATCTTTTAAAAAAAAAAATCCCACATCAAAGACACAGGAAGGTGTCTTCTAGACAAAGACATGCTGTTTTATGACTACTTTTTCTTTCAGGTTTGGATAATATGTGTATAGTTCTCAGGGAAGTTATGAGTTTTCCATTTTAAGTATGAAATTGTTTCTGGAAGAAGAGTGTAAAATAACAAGACTAAATAATATCACTGGTAGTTACTTAGAATACATTCATTCAAATTCTGTCTTAAAAAATTTTCAAAAGCAACTGAAACTTCAATGTATATTTTAGTACATTTTCCAGGAGGGAACGGCAATTATCCCATACTAGAGATATCAGTTTACCAAACCCTTTAAATGTATACTTAGTCACTTTCTAGTCAGTGAGAATACTTAAACAGCAAATATCATTCAAGTTAGTGAGACTTAAAATGAAGCATGTGTTTAAATGCACTGGTTAATTGAGGCTATAGGGCTAAATTAATTCAGTGGGAACCCCTGTTCAGGGAATTGATATGGTAAAATATTAGTAATTACTTTGAACTTCCATAACCTGATGCCCTCATGAGGTACATTGTAATCCTCATTAGATAGATGAGAAAATGTCTTTTACCTGAGTAAACATCAACTGCTTGACTGACCAAAATCATAGATTTGGAACTGTAACCTCATAAAAACCCATCATGCCTACTCCAGATGTTAAACTTTGTATCTATTTCTTATGTGTTCTCATATGGAAATATTAGGAGTTTCTTGTGGGTTTTGAGTATTTAGATGAGAACGCTACATTCATCACAAAGTGATATACGGTAAAATACAATTTATTTACTTTGACATTTATTTTTGTTGAACATAAGTTGTATGTATGAAGTTGATTTGAAAATTTTGCCTGAGCAAAGGCTGTGTGCACAAGTAAAGCAAAAAGAATTCATGCATTACCTCCCATCAGCAGAGCGGATGTTTAGCTATTTCCAGGAAAGCAGGGCTTCAGTACATCTAACAATTGCTTGGGAAGACAAACAGCATAACTGCAAACATTTCCCTTTCCTCCTTTCCCTGAACTTCTATTGCTGTGCATGATGTTATATGGTATGTCTTTGTATGACTTGGCTCAGTTTGGGTCAGCTGTCTCAGGTATGCCACCTCCCAACCTCTTGCCAAATCCCTACTGGCTTGCAGTTGAAGAGATTGAGATTGACCCTGGACAAACACTGTCCAGCAACAGCAAAAACTGGTGTATTATCAACACTTTTCTAGCTACAAATGCAAAGCACAGCACCATATGGGCTGCTCTGAAGAAAGTTACCACCATCCCAGCCATCCCCATTACAGACACAATGACCCTAATTGATATATCTCACATGTTTATAAATGTAGCAATAAATGTATAGATGCCCCCCATATGATTTGAAAACATGCACTTACATGCACAGTACATAAATACACATAGGGATTATTAACCTTTTGAAAATTACTTAAAAACATACAGCCTGAAGGCTCAGCCATAGTTACTAAAAATTGGTATATCAGAGCTGTATAAATTAATATTTTCAGATCTGAAAATCTTGCTGGATGTTTAGTATAGACAAGGACTAATATAAAAAAAAAAAAAAAAGTAAAGCAAGCATTTAAATGCTCACATGTATTTTCATTGATCCAGATACATACAAAGTCTTACTTGTTCAGATGTGTCACAATATTAATTTTCTGTACCTCATGATCAAGGTATACAAAGGTACTCAAGGACTATTAGGTAGAGTCAGAGAATATAGCGGTGTAGATACAGGATTTTTTTCCCAAGGAAAATACAGTTGGTTTTCAATAGAATTTTTTCCTGCATTCTTATAAATTTGAAACATACTTTTACCAATTGTTCATAGTGTAATTTTTTTCCTTTTTATAAATACCTTTTTAATTTCAGTTTTATAATTTATATAATAGTACTTAAAAGTTTCAAAAATAAAAATTGAAGGAAATATTTAATCTTCAAATTATTCTTTTGTAAAATTATTTTTACCTGGAATTGTTTACTTTATTACATTGTCTACCTTGAAAAGTGGAAATATTCAATTCACAGTACATGTTACTAAAAGAAGATTCACTAATTATTAGATTTAATAAAAAAGATGGAGTTACATTACCAAAGAGTCTTTGGTATAATAGGCAAAATCTTGCAAAATGCAAATTATTGACTGGAGATATGGTCAGGTATGATTCTGTCTAGTGTGCCTATTTATTTAAATAGAATTTATTGTTCCACTCATAACATGTATTCTGTTAGAATAGAATATTTCTTTTTATTTCTTCATTAACAAAAAAGGATGATACACGAACAGCTGCATTTCTCTGGAAACCAGGGTGTCATATCTTTAGAAATGTTCACAGAGCTCTCTTTCAACATTCTGATAATATACCTATCTTACAAATGTTTTGTATTTTACATAGTTACTTGTATCCCACTTCAAGAAAAACTTAATACTCTCCAGTTGTTATGAAAAATGAATATTCATAAACATTATTTAATTTGCAGTAATCACCTTTAAAAGGAATCCCTAGGAATTTTTTGTAGACTGCCCACAAATACTCACTTTTTAAGTGTCAAGATTTACTCTTATAAATGCTGTCAAATAAGGTAATGTCTAAGGTAATTGCATGGAGTTGGTTAAACATTATTCAGCTTCTGTTTTGAAAGGCAGCACTTAAGGGACAGAATCCTAGAGTCACTTCGGTTGGAAAAGACCTTTAAGGTCATCAAATCCAACAGTTAACCTAGGACTGCCAAGTCCATCATTAAACCATGTCCCTAAGCACCGCATCTACACATTTTTTAAATACCTCCAGGGGTGGTGATTGCATCACCTCCCTGTGCAGCCTGTTCCAATCCTTGACCACCCTTTCAGCGAAGAAATTTTTCCTAATATCCAATCTAAACCTCCCCTGACACAACTTGATGCTGTTTTCTTTTGTCCTGTCGCTTGTTATCTGGGAGAAGAGACCTACCCTCACCTGCCTGTGTTTGAACATGTTGAAAATCTGCATGTCTAATGTTTATTCTGACTCAGTGTAAAATGAGTGCAGGTCCCCAGACTAAGGATTTATACAGAGTGTAGAGTGAGAGACCGAGTAACGAGCCTGGGAGAAAAGGGAAGATTTCACTAGACCTTAACCTGGACCCTTCTCAAAGATCAGGAGGCAGAGGTAATAAATGGAGGATGACAAGTCTTGTTATGTTGTGTAGGCCTAGATCTTTCTGTTTATTTGGCTGCAACAGACCTTTATCAAATGAACTGAGTGGAACGTTCCGCTTGGTTTGCCACAGTGGAATAGCTGATTTTTATTTTCAGTTTCCCATCTTTTCTAGCACATCCTTGAAGCTTGAGAACACCATTCATTTCCCAGTTTTCTCCCGTTTCACTCCATTTTATTGCTGCTATCTTTATAGTGGGTTTTTTTCCTCCACAAAACAGTTTATCTGTCCACTGTTGCAGTTCACAGCAATAAGTATATATATTTGATTAGGCAAGTGTTTTCCAGGTGATCTCAAAGGTTTCTGTTTGCAGATTCTTACTTGAAAAAAGAGATTTTATTTCTGGTGTTTCTTTGTGTTTGGGTTTTTTTGGTGGTTTTTTGTTTGGTTTGGTTTGGTTTTTTTGTTTCTTAATGCGAGTTGTGCCAGTTAATTGCAGTTTTAGGAAACAAAACAAATGTCCACAACAAAATAGTTGCATCGAAAACTGTAATTTAAAATTTTTATTTTTTTCAAATGCTTTTTTTTTTTTTTTAAGAAACACAGAGAAAGGGAAAGATTTTTATGAAGTACTTCTGAAGTTCTGTTCTGAATGATTATAGGACTTGACAACTAAAAAACTCCATTTGTTGCATTTCAAAATTTTGCAAATTCTTAAACATATATAGTTAGCAATGGTAGTGAGTCTTTCCACTTCTCTGTGGGCTACTTAAAATAATCTGTTTTAAAATCTTTGTCTAATAAGTATTTTCACTCAAAAATATTCATCACAGATATAATTATGAGCTTTTGTTTTGATTTTTTTCAAGTAAATTAAGTAAAAAATGCCACTTTATTGTAATAAACCTTATTTTCTTTGATAAATTTGATAAAATTTATTTAGTTGTTTGGGTTGTTTTAATTTGATTTGATATAGTTTATACTTTTTTGAGGCTCGATGCTGGGGCAGAGTAAAGGCAAGCAAAAATAAACAAAGAGGCTATTGATCCAAAAAATATTCATGTAATGTATGTGAGTTGAGTCTTGATGTTTTGAATGAAATAGGTTATAAGTGCTGCATTTTATTTCTGAAGTATTTGAAAAGGAAAAAAACCAAACACCACCACCAATGCTTGGTCTGAATCTAGAAGAAAAACACTGAAACTACTGCCATGTTTTCTTTTTTCCAGCCAACTCAAGTAATTGATTAAAGGATTTCAGATAAAACTAGTAAATATAGCAACCAATGCATCATAATTTTCAACAAAAAAACATCAAAAGAATGGGCTACAATTATTTTCAAAGAATCGCAACAGATCTCATATCTGGAGTGATTCAGCTAGTGAGTGTCATGGTTCGTTCATTCTGCTGTTGGTCACCTAGCTGAGCTGGTGAGATGAGAGGAGACATAACATAGCTGTTTATTTTTGTGTCTGTGGATATCCTGTGATTATGATCTGCCCTACTGTTCGATATCAGTGAATGGGTTAATCTCATTGTGTTTGTTCAAAGCCTAATACACGCATTAGTTGTGCACACGACTCAGGAACATTTGTGCTTGAGATCAGAAAGGCCAAACAAGCCATTTTTGAAATAAGTATGAGAAACTTTCTTTCCAGATAGAGTTATAAATACTGTGATGACCAGCAAGGGAGCAGTTGTTGAGACCTGAAACAAATGTGATAAAAAATATTTCATTATTGTAATTAAAGCAAAGTTTCTTTGTATGAAATAAGCAGAAAAGTGAATTTTTCTGCCTGATGAAAATAGAGATTTGGAAAGTAATATACTGACACTGTGCAATATAAGACACACTAAACAGTATTGAGATGAGATCTGGAAATCACAGTCACAAATTTTTTTAAAAAAAAGTTCCTTGAGTTGCAATGGTAAGATGAGGTAGATTCTATAAAGTTTAATGTGACACATTCCCACCAAGACAAGAAAGACAAATCACCATTCCAGGTAAAGTCATGCTAAAAAGAATCAAAACAATGTTCAGCAAAGGACAGTGGGACGGATGTAAGTAGGGACCACAAAATGGAATAAGTTTATAAAGTTCCAATTACTGGAAACAGTGATCACAATGAATATGTTACAGGTGATGATATGATGTACAGTAATGCTACCAATATTTTAAAATCACATAATAGTGAAAAGGTCTGAAATTAGCAGCACTTCTGCCCCCTTATCAAAGGGGGGGGGGGAGGGCGGGCGGGTAGCGGGGGAAGGGAAGGAAACAAAATTGCCATAGTAAGAGCAAAATGGAAAATGGCACATAAGGAAACATTTTAAATGTTTAATACCAGTTCTATAGGTGTGGTTCATGAACAGTAGAATTGGAGTTGTTCACCATCAGCATAATTTTCACCTATTTTAAATGCTTACACCAAATTAAGAAATACAATTTGTGAATGTCCCATTTTAATATAAACCTTGGTGTGACCTTTATGATTAAGAGCATAACCAGTCTATTTGGACACAGCCTTCCTAAGAAGAGGTGAAAATGTATCTGGCAATTTTTTAAAGATCCATCAGACAGGGTAAATATATTTCAGCCACCACCATAGTAATAAGAATAGTTTATTGTCAACATACTGACGAAACTGGAGTAATTTATAAAATTCCTTATTTTGGGCATAAGGGCAAAAGCAGAAAATGCAGGAGTTATTTCTTTCAGAGAATAAAAATTAAGAACAGATTAAGACCAGAAGAAAGGTTGCTGGACTAAGGATGGCCACCAGTATCATGAGCAGTGAGCTCAGAAAGAGCTTACCTCTTACGGGATTGCACATATGTGGTTTTTTTCAGTGATCTCAAACTTTCTTACCTTAGAATGCTTTTGTGATTTAAATCTCTCCTGAATATAGGTTGAATCCGTATTCCTTGGCCTTCCCAACTCTCTATGCTGAAAGATTATTTGAGGAAAAGTAAAATCATATATTGACGTGAGCTTAAGAGGAAAAGACTCCAAGCAATTTAAGTAGAAGAAAAAAAATTTTTTTTTCTTTCTCTCTACAAGGCAAGAGCTACTGCTATTGAAGAGTGTAGTGGATCTAGAAGCTGTTCTGGCAGTGTTCCTGACACAATCATTACCAGGAATTGTTGCAAGTGCCTCAGATTTAAAAGAATGAGGTGTCCATAATGTCCAGACATTCAATCCATTCACGTTGGTGCCCACTTACAGAAGGCATTGACTTAGAAGGAAATACACTCATAGCAACAATGGGTTTCTTTTACTATGGAAAGCTAAAATGTTTAATAGAATGCTGCTGTAATAAGATAAATTACAATTCTTGGAGTAACACCATGACTGAGATTTGAATTTTGGTTTCATGCAGACAAAAAAGTCCATTAAATTTTGTCTCCAAGAATGTTCAACAGAAGCCTTCACTGCAAGAAGACGACCAGAATAATATCTAAATATGTGGGGGTTCTTGGTCTTGTGGGCATCCTAGTAGATGGGAGTCGTGATGTGTCCTCAGAATACAGATGTATTGAAAAGAATTTCAAGAGTACTTGTAGAAGGGAGCATACAGGCTAATCCATGATACTGTTTATTGTTAGAACCTGATTGAAAGGTGTGCAACATAAACCTGTATTAAATCATTTGTTATAATCTAGCTCGGGAAGTAGTCAGTAGTCAAAGGGAAAAACATCAATAGCTCTTGTCAAAAATGATAGTACTTATTTCATAGTTTCTGATATACACCTATTAATAATTTTGCTGTTGATCAATCCTTTGCAGCAGCTATGATACTGCAGATAGAAATGAAGAATATTCCTGGGCCTTAATTATAAACGTTTATGTTCATATGTCCTGGTTTCAGCTGAGGTAGAGTTAATTTTGTTCTTAGCAGCTAGTGCAGTGACGTGTTTTAGATTTGGTGTGAGAACAATGTTGACAGCACACTGATGGGTTTGGTTGTTGCTGGGTAATGGTTATACTAAGTCAAGGGCTTTTCAGTTTCTTGGGCCCTGACAACAAGAAGGTTGGAATGGCACGGGAAATTGGGAGGAGACACAGCCAGGACAGCTGACCCGAACTAGCCAAAAGGATATTCCATACCATATGACGTCATGCTGAGTATGTAATCTGGGGAAAGAAGAAGGAAGATGGGGATATTCAGCGTTATGACATTTGTCTTCCCAAATAATCATTATGTGTGATGGAGCCCTGCTTTCCTGATGTCTGAACACCTGCCTGCTGATGGGAAGTAGTGAATGGATTCCTTGTTTTGCTTTGCTTATGTGTGTGGCTTTTGCTTTGCCTATTAAATTGTTCTTTATCTCAAACCACACGTTTTCTCACTTTTACTCTTCTGATCCTCTCTCCCACTCCCCTGTGGGGAAAGTGAGCAAACAGCTGCATGGTGCTTAGTCACTGGCCAGGATTAAACTACGACAGCGTAACAAAGATACTGCTAGAGTTTAAAAGCTGAAAGCATTTTCTTCTTTTATTGTCTAATGAAGAAAAATGAAGCCTTAAAATAACTGGTTTATGGGATACACATTTATTTAAGTTAAGGAATTTATATCAGTTTGTGCGGAGGTTAGTGTAAGTTCTTCTGACATGAAGGATTTTGATCCAATAGTTTTATAATTACTATGAATTTAAGGTGATTAAGATAGATATTATTGAAAGTGAAATTAATTGATGATTCCAATGAAATAACAACTACGCTGATGGATGTTTTATCATATAAGTTTTTAAAACAAAACTTTTAAATTTCTTCTGGAAAAAAAGGTGGGATGTCTGAGAAATCTGTGTTTAGAAGTTTTCCCAACATAATTCTTTGAACATGTAACCAGTTTTTAGTTTGTCAGAATACAGATTGGGATTATAATTCAGAAAAAAATGTTAGCAAGAAAAGAGACTCTTTCTTTCCAGTCATAAGGGCTATTAATGTTGCTTAATGATTTTGCTTTAGTAATTCAGTAAGTTTTAGTAACTTAAGTACGATTTTCTGGGGGAAAACTCCACAATATGACAATATTAAGAAATGTAATCTAATTTCACTCTAATCTGAAAATCAACAATGTTCTAACAAATCATAAAATTGTATAAACACAGTCTCTGTTATACACATCAAAACAAGTGAATAATAAAATAGTCTTAAACAAATTATTTTGTTTATGTTAGTGAATCATGTTTTGTCACCTTCTTCTGAAAATAAGTAGGAATGTTGTTAAAATATAAATGTGTTGGATTGTAGTATTACTTGTAAAGTTTACATTAAACCTTCAGATATTGTTGGGAAAAGCCCCAAAATCTCACATGCTGATAGAATGTTATGTAGTAGGCAAAAACTAGATTCTACTTATGTTAACTATATTGCAATATACAGAGAGAAGGTTACAAGATAATTGCTAAAACTTCTTGAAAACCAAAGGAGAAACTATTTCCCTCTGGATTAAAAATGACCAAAATAATTTAAGCCAGATAGCAATAGCTATAAACTAATTGAAGAACCCATGCTAAATATGACCTTACTATTGTAACAAATTTCTCAAACTGTAGGGAACAAAAAACAAAATAGAAATTGATGAACAATGACAGAAGAAATCATGGGTTATTCATGGTCAAACTATTCAAATTATAAATCTAAATCAATAATAATTCAGAGTTATTTTCTTACTCTTGACATTCCTGAACTCTGGGGTAATGTTGTGAACTTTTCAGTTTATTCTGTGATAAATTTGAGCAGACCTAATTAACATGTCAGTTTAAACAGTTTAAATAATTTTAAACAGTAAGGAAGAAAATTTAGAGCTTGAAATAATGCAAGAAAGAGTAAGTGAGACTATGGTTCCTACCTATTGACTGATCAGAATCCTAGTGATCTAAAACCAGAAAAAGAAATCTCTATGGATTAGAAAGGGATTAGAGGAAGCAGATTCCATAAAATATCATTCATAAGGTATGAAAGTATAAAGTGGGCTCAGTTCCATGATCATGTCTCAGCTATGGTTTTCCAGGTATTGGTCACTGCAAATTCAGGAATTAATCTGAATATCATTGCATATGTCAGCAGAGATGACCATAAATATTCTGTGAAGTACTTTCCCTAAGGGATTTGTCTAATTACAGTAACAATCTTACCTCAGAGAGTGCTCAGAAGTTAAAAACAAAATATTCGAAGCATGCAACATATTAGAATTTTGTTATGCCAACATATCAGGAGGACTATGTGGCTCATATAAACTGCTTCAGACAGTATTGACAGAGCTCTTTGAACAGGGCATCTGTGCTATTCAAGACCTAAACTTTTAGCAAGGCACAAGACATGATGACAATGGAAAATAAATTATGATGAGAGAATCTTGACTGGAAAAGGGCTATATTAGAAAAGAACTTAAAACCACTGTTGCACTGTCAATGAGGAGAGTGGTGAGGAAATAGGGTAAGTTTTGCCTGGTTTAGCTACATACGTGTCCATCTGAGGCCACCCTCAGAGGCCGTAGAAAAAAAAGGACACTTTACAGGCATGAGTCATACAACCTATTTTAAATGTTTGGTTTAGGATGACACTAATCAACTTCTAAATGCACATTAATAATGAAGACTTGCTCAAATAAAACTTTCACAGAGTGTCTGTGAAAAGTATAGGAACATTCCCTTAAGAATCCATGAGTAAGGTACTTCTAAATATTAATAATAATTCTGCTGTAGCAGGTGTCTCAGGAAAGTGTTGGCATCATTAAAATTATCCTAAAAAATTAAGAGGCCTATATGAGCTTCTGAAAAGGGGCTGCTTGCCCAATATGTGAGATCTGTTGGGGAGTAGGAAAATGAAACATTCTATAGGTACAGGAAAGAGAACTGAGAAATGCTGTATCTAAAGGAATACCTCAGGGAAGAAACACATACCTGACTAAAATAGACACAAAAGTGGAAGAAATATTTTCATAAGGTTGCGGTTGTGAAGATATTATTCCCTGAACACAAACCCAAAACAAATATAAGAAAATGCTTGTCCACAATATTCTAAAACAACAGCATTGCAGTTCAGACAAGTTGCATTGTTTTGGTGGGTTTTTTTATTTGTTTGTTTGTTTGTTGTTTTTTTTCTAAACAGTCTAAATTTAGAGAAGTTACAAATTTTGTAAAAATTAATACACAAATAAGTACTTAAACTTCTAAGAATCAGATAAAATTGAATTTTATAACAATGAGTATAAATCAGAAACTGGGAACTCTCCACAATAAAATAGCAACTGCAAAAATATCCTAGCACTGATATTTATTGATTAATAAAAGAAAACCATATAACCATGCCAATAATAATGCAGGAGAAGCAGAAATATACTCATGATCTCTCTTTGTATTTAGAAAAAGTCAAGATGGTATAGTCATATCAGTTGATGATGATGAAATACCTCCCACTCCCACAGTAACTCTGGAGGTTGTTAAGCAGCAACTACTAAAACTAGATATTTTTAAATCAGTCTTGCATTCAATAATTTTAAAAGAGCTGGCTGGAGAGCTCTCCAGACAATTGACATTGATTTTTCAATAAGTCTTGGAACACTAGGGAAGCTCCAGAGGACTGGAAGAAAGCTAATGGGTCAATACTTTGAAAAGGCAAGCAGGATGAGCCGTATAATTATACGTCCATAACCTAGCTTTGATCCTAGGGATACACTGAATCATTTCATACAGGGTTTAGAGACTAAAGGATTCAAAACAGATAACATGAAAATGTAGATCAATACTGATTAATTGAGAACAGAAGTTATCAAATTTCTACAGTTTTTCATCAGATTACATCACTGATACATGTCATAGCTTTGATGCAATTCTTAGATGTACATTAAGTATTCTAATTCATATGACATTTTAGAAACAAAGGACTGCAAGGGACTTCCTGTTCTGCTGAAATCATTCATCAACTCATTTTTCATACAGGACCTCCAGAAACACAGAAAGTGCTATCCTAAAAGTAAGTAAAGTTTATGCCTTCTTCTCCCAGAAGTTTAACCTGCAGTAACACCAAATCTATTTAACTTCTTCCCAGAAAGTAGTATGTTTTTATAATTATTTATACCTTTGTTTTTATTTTGCTATGAAATTTATTCTACGGATTTAATAGTCTTTCACTTTGGATTTTTCATGTTTTGGTTTAGAATTAATATTTGGTAGGGCATACAAAACTGATATCTTTCCAAAGGTGTCACCTCATTCACCAAGTTTCTCATTCACTTTTCATACAGTGGGCTCCCATTTTCACAGACAGGTTTAGTGGCCTCTTTCTAATCACCCTCTGTCCATAATTCATCTTCATACCATACATGAATGGCTAGATCTACACAAAAGTGGTGGTATGCATAATGTGTATGGTAGGCATATAAGAGCTACAAATTACCCTTGCACATATACCTTTTAATGTCAATCTCTCACTCAACCTTTCAAGATCATACAAATCTTTCCATATGCTATTTTAATATTCTGCATTAATAGCATTTCATATCACCTTATAATTAGAATATTTCATTAGCGAACTTACTTTTTTTGAGCAGCCACTAATATCAGTCAATTTAAAATGGTCAAAGACAAAATCTTAAGGAACTCCATAATCAAATTCCACCAAGTCTTATAGCTCTTTTTCAGAACAATTTTGTTGCCATGTCTCCTTTAGCCAGTTATACAATTTACAGTTCTACATCTCATTGTCTACAGCTACACTAATAATATTGCATGTGGTGCTACACTAAAATGCTTTACTAAAATCTGTGTAGATTAGATACATGACAATTCTCTTGACTAAAGAAAGCTATCAGATTACTCTGGTAGAAACAATCTTTGGAAAAACTTAAATTTATTTCTCATGTCCCTACATATTCAGATTTCTTTAAAAATTGTGTTGTATGATATCTAGGTCAAGTTAATAGTTTTTACTCCGTTTCTTCACATAACTACAATATTTGCTGCTTTTCCAGTGGAATAGTATCTGCCATGAACTAATATTTTTAAATAGAATCCTTTGTCACTGGGTTGATGACATCATACACAAATTGCTTTAATGTTCTGAGAGGGAGATGTTACAGAAATCCTAAATGCTGTGCATTAAATCATTAGGTTTCAGTTATAATTCTCCTCAGTATTTTTTTTTCCTTGAAATTTATTCTCATTATCTGCTTTGCTTTTGCTCCATTCTTACTGAGAACTGCAGCAAAATATTAATTTTATTCTGGGTCATATCCTAGCTACAATCTCTATCCTTATGTCTGCCTTTTTTTTCTTTTTTATCAAAGAACTTTTGATATTTTGTCTATTTAATTTTACTTTGTAAAGTTTAACTTCATTTATGATCGTTACTCACTAATCGCTAAGAATATTTTCTTTGATGATCAGCAATTTTTCCACTGTCTGTGGGATTTCTGAGTAGCCACAATTTAGTGTTTGGTTTTTTATCCTGTGAGATTTACAGATCTTTTCTACAAGCTACTTCAGTACAGGTACTTATGTACTCCCTTAGGAAACAACATGAAAATTTTGACAACTGTGAGTGATATGAATTTTGAACCCTCTCTGCTTTCCAGTTCTTCTGACTAAATTGCTTCAATAAATAGTTTTGTTATCTTTTCAGAGTATTTCTCTTTGATAGAAGCAACAAACAATAACTAGGATCTTGTTTTTAATTTAACTTTCCAGGAAAGAAAGTCAGAAGTATCAGGTCTTTGTGATTATTTGTGAAATATAATGGTGCAGTCAAGTTCCCATATTGGCATTACTTCCAGCAGTACTCTCTCTATAACTACTTAAAAGTTACTTTGTTCAGAAAACTCCACAGAGCACCTGCTTCACATACCATTAGAGAAAGTCATAAGGTGCTTCCTGACTCTCAGCAGCAAGGTCTGTATTAAAAAAAATGTGTTCAAAGTTACAATGTCAAGCTGAGAGGACAGAAGCATCCCCGATATCCTAGATTGCTACATTTGAAAGCTATTTCTGAGTGAAATTCCTGGAAAACACACTGTGCCATAAAGAAAATATGAAAAACAAACAAACAAAAACGTTCTTTGCCAATAAGATTAAGTGACTGTTACTCCCTAAGTCCCAAATTCAATAGACAATTTATTCCATGAGTAAGATGCACTGGTTATGTCCACTTTCCTCACGTATCTCTATCCATGACTATTGACAATTATTTCAGTGGAAAATAGACGCACTTCTGTCCTTCTTATCACTACCAGGAGCAGTAAAGTTACATACCAAAGGAGGGCAATATTTGTTATGATCTTGCTGGTGATGAACAAATGCCATGAAACAGGGACTTAATGTCAATATACTGCAAAGAAATAGTGGCAATACATATCAGCCATCTTACCATTATCATTACTAAGTTCTATCTTCAAATCAAACACTTTGCTGAATGTAGTGGGTAGACTGGCTGGACACGAGGTGCCCACCAAAGCTCTTCTATCACTCCCCTCCTCAGCTGGACAGAGAAGAGAAAATAGCACAAAAAGCTCTTAGATCAAGATAAGGACAGGGAGGTCACTCAGCAATTATTGTCACAGGCAAAACAGACTCAACTTAGGGAAATCAGTTAATTTTTTTTACTATTCAAATCAGAGTAGGATAATGAGAAATATACCCAAAACTTAAAAACACCTTCCCCCAACCCCTCACTGCTTCCTAGGCTTAACTTTACTCCCAAATTCTCTACCTTCTCCCCATGAGTGGTGCAGGGGGTCAGGGAATGGGGATTGTGGTCAGTTCGCCACATGTTGCCTCTGCTCCTCCTTCCTCCTCAGGGGGAGGACTCCTCACACACTTACCCTGCTCCAGCGTGGGGTCCCTCCCATGGGAGACAGTCCTCCACAAACTTCTCCAACGTGATTCCTTCCTACAGGCAGCAATTCTTCACATGCTGCTCCAGTGTGGGTCCCTTTCATTGAGTGCAGTCCTTTAGGAACAGACTGTTCCACAGCATGGGTCCTCCATGGGGTCACAAGCCCTGCCAGCAAACTTGCTCCAGCGTGGGCTCCTTTCTCCACGAGTCCACAATTCCTGCCAGGAGCCTGCTCCAGTGCAGGCTTCCCACAGGGTCACAGCCTCTGAGCATCCACTTGCTCCAGTGTGGGGTCCTCCATGAACTGGGTGGGTATCTGTTCCACTGTTAACCTCCATGGGCTGAGGGGCACAGCCTGCCTCACCATGGGCTTCACCACAGGCTGCAGGGGAATCTCTGCTCCGGTGCCTGGAGCACCTCCTGCCCCTCCTTCTGCACTGACCTTGGTGTCTGCAGAGTTGTTTCTCTCACATATTCTCACTCTCTTCAACTGCAATTGTTGCACAGGGTTTTCCCCTCACTTCTTATATATGTTATCTCAGAGGTGCTACCACAGTCACTGATGGGCTCAGCCTTGGCCAACAGCAGGCCCATCTTAGAGCCAGCTGGCATTGGCTCCATCAGACATGGGGGAAGCTTCTAGCAGCTACTCACAGAAGCCACCTCTGTACCTCCCCTGACCCCTGCTACCAAAACCTTGCCATGCAAATCCACTACACTGAAGAATTTAAAACAATACTAAATCAAACTGCTTATTATATTATTAATGGAGAACTATCATCAAGCAGTTCTGTTTTCAGAAACTTTCACTGATAAAATCCACTTTTTATTCCTGAACTATTTTGGCAATGACCTGGGACAAAAGTACTTTTACCTGAAGTCATGGAACTCTGGGAAAACTGAGTTCTATCAAGGAGCTTGTCTTTTCATAAAGGCAAATCTACGGTTATATCCTGAAAAGAAAGACATACTTAAAAGTATAGGGCACTCATCCTTCACTTACTGCTTTGCTTGGAAAAACTTGGTGACCACGGTGATTAATTTGCTAAAGACCTGACACCCTGCTTCAATGTTATGGTCAAAAAAGCTAAGCAAAGCTTAAATGAACAAAACAAAACAAAACAAAAAAATACAGACTTTGTATCACCTCTTTAGCGGATACTGTTAACACTGCTTAATTTCCAGCAATTCACACTTAGCCACATTTCACTATTCACCCTACTGTAATGCAGTATCCATTTTCAGTGTTCACTGAAAAAAAGAGTACCTGAAATACTTAAATTACTGGAAATCATTCAACATAGAATCATGAGAATGATTAAGGGAAAAGAATTTCATTGTTGTGATGGACATTCAATGTATTTAGTTTATTAAGAAAAGATTCAGAAGTGATTTAAACACTGTATAAGCTGCCTATGTGGTGAGTAGAACTGTTAGATTTTCAGGTTAACAATGGAAATTGTTATGAATACAAGCTAGATAATGTAGGCTGTAGGTATGAAACATACTAAGTATTCCATGTGTAACTGATTTATGTATACTTTGACAATGAAGTAAATGTAGAGTTTAGAGCATTTCATTAAATATAAAAAGCCTGGATCCTGACACCTGGAAATTAATATCAACATAATTTAATTTAATAAGGTAACTGATTATTGAAAAAAAAATTGCAGCTTAATAGAATTTTCCTCTCTCTAACAGATTAAAAAAAAAAAAAAATCAAGTTAGGATTTCTGGTGGTTATGTTTAGGAATGACACTCCTAATGTCCTCTTTCAGAGTTACATTTTCCTCAGTGACCAACTTTGATCAATAAGGGTTGCAATGGGCAAAATAACCCTTCAATACAGAATTATGCCAAGCACAGCTGACTGTTTACTTGTGCTTGGTCCAAGCTATATAATGTTGCTAGCATTCAGGAAAACTTGTAGATTAATTACTGAGGATGAAACTCAAATAATTCTAGCATTGATCTGTTTGCAATCTTGACGGGGATTGGCAATCCTTTTATCTTGGATTATTGAAGGTATTTGAATCTAATTACCAATTCATATTTACAGTAGGTCAATGGCTCTTTTTTATTCATAAGCATACAGGAGCTGGGTTTTTTTGGTTGGTTGGTTTTGTTTTGGGGTTTTGGATTTTTTGGTTGTTTTTTTTTTTTTTTTTGTATGTAGGTGAAAGTACTGTTGAGAGAGACTAACTGTGGAAGAAAAAGTGTAGTACTTCCATTTGGCTTGTAAAACAACGATCCATTGATGTATTTTACATCTGGCACAGCATCCTCTTCTCAGTTTAGGTTGCAGCCTCATTCTGGATAGAAAACTCTTAAGACCCAGTCTACCTGACAACGATAGAAT
The DNA here is from genome assembly GCA_035590275.1 of Ibycter americanus. NCBI lineage: Eukaryota > Metazoa > Chordata > Aves > Falconiformes > Falconidae > Ibycter > Ibycter americanus. The sequence continues at coordinate 69,967,461 of JAVJGI010000062.1, forward strand.
GTATCCTGTCATCAACACACAACAGACAAGCTAAATTTTGTTTACACAGTTGGCTTCACTCTTATGGTATCTTACTGGAGATCCTTGATATCTGTTAAATGCCACGACTGCACTGTCCTCTACTTTTTCTATGTACAGATAGAGGAATTCCTGTGTTGCCAATTCTTTTCATTTTCTTAAAATGAATACACAGGGTCCCATTCATTCAGGTCCTGAGGGTCCTTATCCTTTTTAATTAGAATTCAATACTACTGAAAGGAGCCTTTACATGGGAATAAAATACCACAATGCATTATCTTAATATACAGAGAACTATACAAGTCAGGTGAAGTGGATCAGTTCAATGTCCATATTCTGATTTTGACTGTATCTTTCTCTTTACTAATGTACAGGTATTCCTCACAAATCACTGATTTCCAAACAGATTGGGTGACATTACATACACTGGGAAAAAATGATGACATTTCCGTTGGAGGTAGATTATATTCTACAAGGATGTAGCTGGCTCAAATATTGATGAGAAAATTTTCTTGTTAAAGGTGGTAAAAAATTACTTAGAGCTTTTTAGTAATAAATATTTTTATTACTATTGCTAATGCCATTATTTTAAGGGGAGATTTTATTATTCTTTTCATGCTGACTTCTTGGGTGGACAATGTTCTGTTTTTATGACCACTAAGTAAACCAATTTGACAATCAACTACCTTGTATATGAGAGCTTCTTTAAATATATTTGGCCAGACTAAACTAATCCTAGGATGGTCATTATCATGATCACAGAGTCTCTTTTATATTGACTAAAGTAGAGTACAGAAATAGAGAAACCGGTCAATCGTCTTGCTTAGTCCAGGTGATATGGAGTTCCAAAGAGATGATTGCAACAAAAAGACTAAATGTAATGCCATCTTGAAAAGCAATACTGAAGACCAAAGGGACAGAAACACAGCATTTTCATTCTACTGATAGACAAGGGTAAGATTCAGTCAACATTTTAGGACCTCCATTTACATGCTTGTGGGGACAGAACATGTCTAAAATCCCTGGCAAAGATGTCAGTGGAGATTAAGGAAAATTTGGAATGTCATAAAACAGAGAGAAAGGGTTAAGTCGCTTACTCACAAGTACTTAATCCCATTTAAAACATCTTATTTTACTTGTATGCATAACTGCATAGGGACAGCAGATACAGCACAGGATTTACAGGGTATTTGCAACCTCTGCAGCCTCTTGGAGTGGCAGCTGAAGGCCAGGTGGGATTTAACACAATACCTCAACTGTATTAGAAATCTTTTGTCAGGTGGATGCCCCAGTAGAGCTCAGGTATGCAAATAGTTCTCCATGGCCCTGTGACTAGAATGACAGCCTTAAATCATTTGTCCCCAGATAGGCATCTTGTGCCGTCTGAGCTCTTCTAGGATATCTAAAACACAAACATAGATATGACACCTGGACAGTTTAGCTAATTCATTAAAAACATTGTTGAATTTGGTTATGAAATACAATAAAATGATACAAAATAAAACTGATTTGCTGAATAAACAACCACAGGAGCAGAAACATCACAGAAATAATTTATCTGAATTAATGTAGAAAACAATATAGTTTGAGAATTTTTTCCTAGGGGAAACAGACTGAGAATAGAATACCCCCTCCCCCAAATAATTTTATAGCCAGAAGTTTTTGCACATGCCCACATCTTTTAGGAACAGCAGCTGACTTTGTAAGGTTTGTAACTAGATACATTAGTGTCTTGTCTTCCAAAGGAACTCTGTGGAGTGAGGATAGCAGCATCTACCTGTCAACAATTAGCTGCTGTTGTTAAGGAGTACTTTTAATCAGCTGGCAAAATTACGACATCTGCAAGACCTAGAACTCCTGGATGGTTCTTAGGCTGTACTGGTACTGTCACTTTCAATTTGCATATTCATAGTAAAACAGCACTTACTGTTTTGTTCAAACTACTCATTACGAAAAAAAGGCTTATAAATAGCTGTGAGCATGTTTGGAAAAGCAGCCAGATAAGGGGGGGAGGGAAAATCTTTATTGATGCTGTTAAAACATGGCAATAAATTATATACCTGTGTGGAGACCTGGTTGGCTGAGTGAGGACATGGGTTGGTACCTCTGAGCAATCCAGGCTTGTGACGTAGGGGGAGGCCTATGGTGGGCGTGGTATGCGGA
>JAVJGI010000062.1:69982976-70025903 GCA_035590275.1 Ibycter americanus
CTTCCCTTCCCTTCCCTTCCCTTCCCTTCCCTTCCCTTCTCTTCTCTTCTCTTCTCTTCTCTTTTCTCTTCTTCAACCCTCTTTATCTCAACCCATGAGGATTTTTTCTTGATTTTGCCCTTCCAATTCTTTCCCTCATTCCATGTAGGGTGGAGGGAGGGAGGGAGGGACCAGGCAGTGTCTTACCTGCCAGTCAGTATCAACTCACCACAAAATGCTAGACAGTGAGCTAGAAACAATAGTAGGCTCAGCTGGCTGGGAAAAAGACATAGGACCTGAAAGAATTAGTGTGGAAAAGGTTAGAAGAATTAAAAAGGAGCTATATGAATTAGAATCCCAGAGAGAAGAATTATTGCTGCGTGAACAAAGTAAGCTGAGGCAAGAATTAAAAGCCTGGAGAGAGGAAATGCATAAGATAGGGAACAAAAGGTTGAAGGAATCTCCCATTTGAAGGACATCGATCTGGGACAGGTATAGTTCAGAAGAGGAAAAAAATCAAAACTGGAGATAAGGGCAAGGAGGAATGGGAAACAAGCAAGTTTGTTTATCAGCAGTAAAACCTGCCAGTCTAGTAAGAAAGATGGCCGAAATTTATTCTTCAGCTCTCAGAAGAAAGTTGTGAGAAATTGGCAAGATTTTGATAGTTAGCCTTCCCTCTCCAGCTTCCCTCCCTTGAGTTGATAGCTACTTCTATTTTTATGACTTCCTCTACTAGCTCAGGTAGTACAGACTTATGCAATGCATCTGATCATCTTGATGATCCATGAATGTGACGATGGAAAGTCCATAGTTTTGGTTGCCATTTTAAATGTGAAACCTTTGTAACAAGGGAATTCTGAAGGTTTTAAAGTCAAGCACTTAAAGGTCTCTAAAGCATTAATTCAACACCCTTGTACACAAGCACTATCAACATGCAATCATTATTTTTTGCCATATAGCCTGCACATTATTCAGTCTATGGAATAGAGCTGCATCAGGTATGAGTGACAATTAGGTAGGTTATTCCTTATAAAATTATTCCTACAAGCTTAAAATGTCTTCATCTTCAAAAAGTATGTGCATGGACCCTTCAAAACTACTACCATTTACTTCACACAATTTTGTTCATGTTTAGAAACCAGTATTAAGGCTGTCTAATCATTTAATACTGCACTGGTCTAGCTGTTTTGTAACTCCTTAGGTAGAGTTTCTCTGCTGTACACTCTGCTTACAAGCTGAAACATAGAATGTGCCTCTTCTTCCCTCTTGATTTCTGAAAATAAAATTATACCAATTTTATATAAATACATAAATAAGGGTTCCTTATAAGAGAGTGGGTTAGAACTATTTTCTTAACTTCCATAGAATCATGAAATTAATTTGAGATGTTATTTCATTAATTAATTCAGTATTGTTTCTAATGACTAATTAGATTCAGTAATGGTTTCCCTACACAAATAATAATTGCCAGTTTATATCAGCTCTAATAGAATTAGGTGTTCAAGTACTGTATATCAAGTCTTAAAACGATCTTGTGATAAAAAGCATGCAGCCTGAGCTCAGCTGTGGTGTAAATGGATATATTTGTATATTTAGTGGCATAGAGTTCTCTCATTTGCTTACAATAAAGTATATATCCCTGAGAAAAGCATACAATCCAGACTTGTTTCTCTTTCCAGTTTTGTTAATCCCATCCTTGGTTTTTTTTTATTGTTGTTTTAATTAGATGATAAGAGGTGATTAAGGATCAGTGTCATGTGAGTTGATGTGGTAGGTTGGTTGGCATTTTCATGATCCGTAATCTGTCCACCTGAGAACTTTATTACACATATTATTGTCTACAGAAACATATTCACTCTAAGTTTTACAACACATATTTGCCAAATATTTAATTAGTAAATCTTGGCTAAATTTGAGTTACAGAAGTGTGAGATTTTTCTAGCATTTGACTTCTTCTATTCTGGTAGGATTCCAGTGGTTTCATCATTTTAAAAAACTGAATTTGGAATGTTACTAACTTTGAATGGGTGCTAAGCTCTTCCTTCTTTTGCCATTTAGCCTACAAGTTAAAGCAATATTTTATAATACATATTTCCAGAATGTTCCACAAAACTCTGGAAAAAATAGGAAGTGATAATTTTTCCTATCTAATTCTTTCTGTTAATCGCAAATGGTACAATAGAAATTAAAAACTTCTTTATACATGTTTTTGTAGATATGTACAAATTCTGTATATACTTTTTGCACAGACATGCATTTTGTAGACATGTATGCACATACATCTAATTGTAAATACAAGTACAAATAGAATTATATAGAAATAATTTGTATGCAGAGCAACAGCATACATACTCATGTTCTTTCATACAGTATACATACATTTGTTCTTTCATACACATGTGTGCATGGAATTTGATATATAGTTTCTTTATATAGTTACAGGTTTCTTAATAGGAATAGGATTAGAATACCTGTAGGGAATTTCCCAAAGAGAAATTAATCTCAATCCAAATACCTGAAAGTTACCAAAATTATATTTTTCCTACAAATACTGGCCTTTCTTTCAAAAGACTACTGCTTGGAATGAGTAAATGTAGGGTAACTTTTTAAATTAAGTTTTTCAGAGACCATGGTAACCAAAGTTATAATCTAGTGAAGGTGTCTTAATTCTGGAATTTTATGTTTGCCCCTGTATGCAAAGTTAGTACCAGTCAGAAATGCTCATACTTTATTGCCTATGGCAATCTAACCTGTTTGAAGCCCATAGGAAGTGTAGAGGTGTTTGCATTTAGTCACAATTTCTAACCACCAAATAATTGCTCTGGACAGGCGAATACTTTGCTTGTATAATGATGGAGCTATAGGTAACTTTCATCATGTTCAGCCATTCCTTAACATCAACAAATCTGACAGAGATCTGCCTCATTCATTGTTCAGTTCATGCTGATCAATATCAAATACAAGTCTTTCATAACAATTTGTTCCAACTTAAAGTGAATACTCTGTGAAAATACATGTTCTTTCTTTCACACTGACAGTAGAAATTATATTGGCTGTTAGAAGGCATTTAATTGAAAAAAAGGAAAATGCATAGTTAAAATTCTTATCCAAATATATAAGTTTATTTGTATAAGGTATTGCCTTCTGTAGTGTATATTAGAGCAGCTGTTCAGTGGTTGGTTGGTTTGTTGGTTTTTTTCTCCATAGGGCTGGTGAGATCAAGAAAATCAAGACATTGTCTTCCTAACCTTTCTCTTCTTTACCCTTGGACAGAATGGGAACCATACATATGAGGTTTTTTTTCTTCTTTTCTTTACAATAAGTCTGGTAATATTTTTCATTCTATAAATACAAAAATTCTGAGCATAAAATTTGTATTTTGTTATGCTTATATATATGGGTTTTTTTCATTATTTATGCCTAACTATGCTTGTATTAAACATTTTCTATAACCAATAGCTGGCAAAAGATGCTCCATTCTAACACAAGTTAATCCATAACTTGCAATCACTCTAACTGCGCTCAAGTCTTACGCTTTATAGATCAAAATGCGTATTTGGATGTTGACTGTCATAATCTGCACCCTAACTTGCCACTAGATTCTCTACTATTGTTAACATTAATAAAAAAGACTATAATCTATATGATGCAATGTACTTGTATCAAGTCTTTGAAATGGAAAAGAGCTTTGTTCCTGTAAAACAGTTCTTACATTTCTCAGCTGAAACTTTTGCACTGAACTATGTAAATCATCATTTGCTTAAAACTAAATCAAAGTGTTTATTGCTTTGATAACCTTACTCACAAGCCAAACAGTTTTGTCACATAGAATGTTAAATGCCTGTATCTGTAGGTGGAAAGGGATAGTGTATGGCACTAGTTATCCTCACAAACTTGTTTCAAAACTTTTTCTGTGTGCACAGGTGGTATAGCTTATAAGTTCTTCTTTCTTCTCTTATAATAGTTTCCTTGACTGTGATTTTAAGAAATCCATTCTATTAAACTCTTCAGTTGACGCAGCTTGACATGACATGTCACAGAGGAATGTATCAGCCTAAAGTACACGAAATGCATTTTGAAAGCTGTTGCTTGAAATCCTGGATTGTATGCCTGTTGTGTCTGTCTTTCGCTTCAAGTCTGCTAGTTGAAGACAATTGTCCAATGCTTTTAAACTCAGATTTTGCACCCTATGGTACGCTCTACCAGCAGTGAATGCATTTTCCTGTTGTACTGATTAAAAGTACTTTTATTCCTAAAATGCGTAAACCTTTTCACAATATGCTCACTAGCAATCTGACCTGGCAGGAAACTCTTTCATTTAAGTGCTTAATGCTCAATAGTTCTATTTTTGCTGCTATGTTGCCAGCTTCCTTTTTTGTTTGGTGTTGGTTTTTATTTTTGAATAATTGAGAAATATTGTACATGTATAGTGTGCTTTTTACATCAATGTCTATCAATATAGGCTTATATCAGAAATTACCTAAGTAATTCTTCTTTAATTTATATAGAAAATCAGACATATAGTCTGTCTACATTTTGGACTAAGCATGGGAAAAAAAATCTCCTTGTCTTTGCACTCTGTATTGTTGATGGAATGATTCAACAAAAAATTATCACTCTGAATATATTTTGAAAAGAAATTTGCTACTTTATCCAGTATTTTTCTCCCTAAAAAGTCTGAATCAGAATTCAATTAAAGACAGTTTTTAAGTGAATCAGCCTGTGATAACAAAAACATTTCATAGTGTATTAAATACTTTGCAAAAATCAGCATTATAATAAAAACACACATACTTGGTTGCAAAGACTTTTCTTAACAAAATAATTGGACACATTCCTATGTTAATATCACAGTGGGTTCTCATAGATATAAACAGGAGTGTAAGATGCTTCATAGCATGTAAGATACTTTAGAGGATGTTCTCAATATCTTATAAGTCTGTCTTGTTAAAATAAGAAATCAGCTGGAATCATTCAAGTCAAGAGTCTCATTGGATGATTTTCTAGAGAGACCTGTAAAAATAGGCATTAAAAGAATATGACCAAACTGAAGAAAGGATATAAGGAAAAAAAAAAAGAAAGGTACCTTTTGGCTCTTGAAACATAGGCAGGAACATGAAATGACCCTATTTTTCCTCGGTTGGAAAATTGAATTTTTCAATTAAAATATACACTGTCATCATATATGTTAGTACAGTCACTACTGAATGCTTTTCTGACTGCTGAACAAGTTACATTCATGATCTTTGTCCCTCTCTTTGTACAGACATCTTCCAAGCGTCATGGTTTTTCCTTCCATTAAGTACTCTGGATTTAAATACTCTTCTCAAGTGCTCTGTACCAGTCTGACTTCAGTAGCTTAAATTACTCCTTAATATCAGTGATACAGAGAGCCTTATCTTTGACTGGTCTTTCTGTGCCAGGATTGTACAAGAAGGTGTATTGTAAACATTTCTTTGATGCGTCCCAGATTTAAGCTTTATGAGGGTTTCATGTCTGCAATGAAACCATTTCAGCTATTTTCAAAAAAGACATTTTCAGATCAAATGATAAACATCCTAAGGGACTCAAATACTTAGATCAGACCATTTCAGAATGGTGCACAATTATCTCTGGAAAACTGAAGAAAATAGTTTTCAAGACAATAGAAAAAACAAACAAACAAACAGTCATTAACTACAAAGAAGAACAAAAGAGAAGACCGGTAATGGTAAGATAGTAAACTTACCCTCACTTCCTGGAAAATTATTGGAACAAATATTTAAAGTACTAGCAAGCATCCAAATGAAAACAAAAGGAAATGAGAAAAACATACAATTAATTCTGTTGACTTTACACCTTGTGGTATTTTTGAAATCAAGGAAATGGTTACGGCATAGAATTAAAAGCTGGTGGTACAAATCTGCATGTAAAACAGAATCCAGAGAATAGTTACCAGTGCTCCACTTTTGGTTTTGAACTTCTTCATTGGGTGCCTTAAATGTCTGTCTGACTCAAACAGAATTTAATAATGTGTGTTTGCAGCTCAGAAAGCCAACCGTATCCTGGGCTGCATCAAAAGAAGCATGGCCAGCAGGTCGAGGGAGGTGATTCCTCCCCTCTACTCCACTCTCGTGAGACCCCACCTGGAGTACTGTGTTATGCTCTGGGCAACTCCCAACATAAGAAGAACATGGACCTGTTGGAACAAGTCCAGAGAAGGAACACAAATATAGCCAGAGGGCTTGAGCACCTCTCCTATGAGGACTGGCTGAGACAGTGGGGTGGTTCAGCCCGGAGAAAGGAAGGCTCCAGGAAGAATTTGTACCAGTTTTCCAGTACCTAAAGGGGGCCTACAAGAAAGCTGGAGGGTAACTTTTTACAAGGGCATGCAGTGGTAGGACAAAGGGGAATGGCTTTAAACTGGAAAAGGGTAGATTTAAGTTAGATACAAGGAAAAATATTCTTTACTATGAGGGTGGTGAGGTACCAATAGGTTGTCCAGAGAAGTTGTGGATGCCCCATCCCTGGAAGTGTTCAAGGCCAGGCTGTATGTGGCTTTAAGCAACCTAGTCTGGTGCAAGGTGTGTGACTGTGATTTTCACTAATGATTTTTAAGTGCAGTAGTTGTATTTTTTTTGATATTGGTAGGATGGGAGGGGAGATAGAATATTGTGAAGAATCCTGTTTTGGAGAATTTAAGAAGTCAAGTATGGAAAATACTTTGAAAGGAGTAATAAATTGTACCTCTGCAAGTTAGAGATGTAGTGTTGCTAGCTGCTAACATTTTAGAACAGGATCTTGATGTTATATTTCTGAAGATATGTGAATGGTTGCAGAAATAGTAAATATGCTAACACATTGCAACATTGTCTAAACGTCAACAGTCAAGTTCAAATTACTTATTCTTAAATGTGTACAACAACAGCATCTACTTCTGCAGAAGTAATCCTAGACTCCTTTAGTCATTGTAGGCTTCTTCAGAGGATGTCCAAGACAGATGACATGAACCAGTCTCTGAAGATACTTGCTTCTGTTTATTTTCTACAAAGGATGCATAAGGAAATCAGCTTCGATTCAGATGACTGTATTTTAGATACCATGTTTTTCTTTCTGCCTGTCTTCAGGTGTGAAACAATTCCTTTACTCTGGTGTTTGTATGACCTTTGTTTGGTATTAAGTTCAAGAAGAAAGTACAAAAGACAGAAATAAGCATTATGAGACGTCCAGAAAACATGACCTACAAGTAAAGATTGAAATGATCAGAACTGTTTGCTCTATAGAAAAGGAAAAAAATATAATAGCATTTACAAACATAATAGGCTACTTGAAGAGAAGGAGAATAAACTATTTTCAACATGGAGATGTGGATCGGACAAGAAGTATTGGATTTAAATTAAATAACAATATACAAGAAGGAAAACTTGCAGTCATAAGAATAATACAAAACTGGAAAAGACAAGTGAGGGAAATGGTAGACTCTGCAGAATAAGCAATTAATGAAAAAACAGGTGAGATAATGTCTGCCAAAAATAACATGGACTGTATTAAGGAATGCAGGTAGACTAGGTGTCTTTTTTAGATCCCATGCAGTCTTTTCAAGATTTCTGTTACTACCAAGTGCTGGTATGGATAATGAAGTGTTGATAGTGATACCTGTCTTCTGCCTCTATTTTTGGAGGGGCAACTCCCAAATAGCCTGTTAAATTAACTTTCATTACCAGACTAGCATATGATAGCGTATATGGAGTCAGAAATACTAGTAGGGGAGTCATCTAATTGCTTAAAGTATTTTTGACTGATATGGCAAATTATCAAGGACTGAGCTAAATAATTGAACATGTAAGCATGATTTCTTGTTGAAAATGTATTTTGTATTGCTGTAGATTGGTCTAAGCAGTATAAGGAGACAATACATGAAGTTTTATCTGCAGAAGATAATTCTCTACATAGCAAGACTACTTATTTGTGATTTTCTGTACTGAAGGAAAATCACCACTAGTGAAAATGAAATAAGAAAGCTACAAAAAGAGTTTTGAAAATATTTCTTACACAGTAAGTTGAACAAGCAACAATGAGGTCAAAAGGGCCAAATAATTGAAAATGAGACTACTGCTGTAAGATAAACAAGGTTGAAGTTGGAAAGCACATAGGATACCATTATTATAATATCATTAAGTTTGAAATGCTGATGGGGTTCTGTAGAGAGGTCAGCAAACACAAAGATATTGCACTGTAAGAAAAGCTGACTTGAGGGAAATGTGAAACAAGTTGAATAAAAATGGCCAAAATTCAATAATTCATGAAAAATCAAGAGTGGAAAAGGGACAATCTATTCTTGGTAGGTCACACTAGGGAAAAAAAAAATAGAAAGAAAGAAAAAAGCCATGTAAGCATAAATAAATGCATAAAGTTAAAAGAGCAGCAAAAACAATGTGGTCAAACCAGGAGGCTTTAGTTCCTGTGTGACCAAGAACTGCATTGATATTTCCATTAGCAAGAGAGGAAAGGTTATGGGTCATGTCCTTTATCAGTACGGTTGATCCCTGCTGTCCTCTCAGGTGTGTAGGTAGCATTAATGTTTATTTAGATGAACCAGCCCCTATTTGCTATTCCAGATGGTATCAGCTTGCCTGATGACTTTGGCTGTAATAAAAATGTAAGAGCCACTGAAGAGACTACAGGTATGCCCCTGGACATTTGGAAATGTCATCCCATCCAGAAGACACCCTGATTGTATGTGTATGTATGTATATAAATGTAGGCTAGCACTGCTTACCTTTTTGTGTGATTATTTCTTTCTATAGCATTTTTTGATATCAACTCTAACTGATTCAAAGAGTGTGCATTTGAATATATTGATAATGGAGATCTCCATCACAAAGGTAGTTTTCTCATGGGTTAATTTAACTTCTTTCTAAAGACCAGCAAAATGTCTTCTTACTGATAGAGACTATGCAATTAACACTTTTGGACATAAATTGTTAACCAAAGTTTGGCAGCCAGCCTTTCTTAGGAAGAAAAGTTATTTAAAAAGAATGTCCAAACTGTTGTTTTGCAAAGATACAAATAACTGAACCAAAGAATATTTCCTTTTTACTAGACATTTTATTCAGCAGCCAGCCCAGAAAGACTGCTGGGCAGTGCCCGAGCCACCAACATGTAGCACTGCCTTGTATTTGCAGCTGCTCTTGTTTTTGTGCTTGGCCTCTCACAGTGACACAAACCTCCCCCAAAACTACAGAAAGACACATCATCCACTTTGGCGCCTTGTGGTGTAATGGAGACAACAAGGAGGCCCAGGCCTTGCAGAGCAATGGGGTTGACAAGGAGGCCTTGTGGTTACCTTGCTGTGCAAACCAATGAATTCACCTGCCACGGGTGTGTTAAGCAGCCTGGTGCTGTGCAGGGTGTCCATGCCCAGGCGTCGGCAGCAGGGGCTGCAGGGCGGCCTCTGTGAGGAGAGGCCAGGGCTGCCCCAGGCCGAGCACGGCCCGATGCACTCACTGCAGGGCACGGCTGGGCCCCACAGCCAAGGTGGCGGTGCCTCTGGGAAAGCATATTTAAGAAGGGAGAGAAAGCACCATCAGAGGGGCATGGAAGAAGGACCTGTCTTGAGGAGACCGTGGCTGAAACACGAACCAAACTCCCAACAACAGTAATTTCTTTTCCTAAAGGAAACTGGAAGTGGAAGTCAATGGGTCCTTGTCAGCAATAAACTCTCGGAAAAAGGAGAATCAGGGAGGGGGACATTAGTGGTTATGGCATCTGTCTTCCCAAGCAACAGTTCTGCATGCTGAGGCCCAGCTTCCCAGGACACCTGCCTGCTAATAGGAACGAGTGAAGGAATTTCTCCTTTTGCTGAGTGTGGCAACATGTAAGATGGCATCCTCCTTTGGTAAGGTCAGGCCAGCTGTCCCAGCTGTGTCGCCTCCCAGCTTCTTGCCCACCCCCAGCCTACTCACTGTCTGGGGGAAGAATGAGAAACAGAAAAGAACTTGGTGCTGTGCAAGCACTGTTCAGCCACAGCCAAAACACTGGTGTGCTGTCAGTGCTATTTTGATAAATCCAAAACACAGCATCACACAGACTGCTATAAAGAAAGTTAACCCCTTCCCAGCCAGGCCAAATACAGGTGTTGGTTCCTTTCTCCATTGGTCAAAGAGACTAAGCAGATCACTCTCAACGTAATTGTTTCCCCTGTGTTACAAGCAGCATTCAGACTGTTGTGTCTTTTTCTGAGATTTAGTATACAAGGCAGCTTCCCTTCCTAACAGAAGATACTTTCAATTCAAGGCTGAAGTTTTTGTGTACTGATCCTCGAGGTTCCTCTTTATTCTCAGAGGGAAAAAACCAACCAAACCAAACATAACCTGTGTAATAAAGCTGTCCTTTAGTGTGGGAAGGTGGGGAAGGTGTGAGCATTTTATTTTTTTAATTTTTCTTCTCTTCAGTCTGCTTCAGGTAAAATGACTCCACTTTGCATTTCACTTTTAGTTATCAACATTTTTTCAAACTATTTAAAGAAATAAGGTTAATATGTAAAGTAAGAAATTACTATAGTATATCAAGGCTGAGCATTTTGGTGCCTTAACAATATTACTAACATCACAAACTCAGTTATTACTAAAATATTTATGACAGGAAAATGCAAATTTCTAGTTCCCTAAGATCTGAACAATTTTTAGACTTCTTTTTTTCTTATTTTTCTTAGTCATCTGAACATTAAGAATAGTCTCATTCTCAAACATGACTATAGTGGGCTTCATACAGAGAGAGATATGGAAAGGCAAAGCTATCAACTCTTTCTAAACGAGAAACTAATAAACTGGATTCATACGGAAACCACACAAAGCTGCAGAGGTCACAACATGTTTCTATTTCTCTGGGCTGCACTGCTGCATGTTCAAGTTGTTTTTCATAGTATCAGTCTGACACACTGTTCTTCGTGTTTGAACAAGACAGTCCTGTGCTGTTACCAGCAGGTATACAAGCATACGCATTTGTAACGTTTTCAGCATTGTCACTTAACATAGTCAGTATGATGTAATTTCTCTTTTCCCATAAAACAAAGACAGCAGCAAATAACGAAGTGGTCAGGATACAAAGAAACATAAAGCCTTGGATTGTCATTTCATTTTACCTGGAGGATCCTTGATTTGCTCCTACTGTATCTGTCAGCTAAGTGGCAAAAATCTGGACAACAACTTGCTCACCGATTCCCTAATATACAGCAAGTTCCAGACTTCAGCTTAGCCACTCCAATAGTTAGGGTTCACTATACTCAGAGATCACAGCTATAAATACGAACAACTGAAAGTTCTTTGTATGTTGATTGTATCAGTCAAGGAAATTAAATGAGTAGTTGCATCAGGGATCTACCTATTTTACCAATCTATAGTGCTACTAATACAGTGGCATAATACAGAACAGTGATATCTGACATTAGCATTTAAGCCTTTTAAATGAATTGTCAACCAACAAGTGCACCTGTTGAAGAAATGCTTATCACAGCATTATGCAGTCTGTCATTTCTTTGAATTTGACATTCTTAAATCACTAGAGAGTACTCAGAGACCAGAACCACAAGAGCTAAAGATTGGTTAAGCAATAAATCCCAGTAAAGTAATATTTTCAGTACTATGTTTACACTCAGTATAATTTAAGAACTCGAAGTCAGTTAAAAGTAGAAGCAGTTTAGGCTAACCACCTCACTGCTGTCTTAGAATCACAACTTTCTATCTTATGTATGTTTTGTTTTCTTTAAATTTTGCTTATTTTATTATTGTTCTTTCTAACTACAATTGCTTTCATTTACTTTGGGTGTTAACTGCTTTGTTCTTACCTAGCAAGTTCCCTAAGAAAATACAAAGCCAATGAATTTATAAGATCAGACATCTGCAAATTACACAAATAGCTACCTCAGATTCATAAAGGGAATATCAGATTATAGTAAAAGAAGTTCAGGTTTAAAAATTTAAATAATTATGAATAAAATTATTTTTAATCTTATTCTTCTTTAGGATAATTATTTTCTTCCTTTCTTTGTCTTCACTTGCTTGTTGATTTCTCTTCTCCACCTTACTTTTTGCCCTGAGTTTATTTTCTTCTTTTGCCATCAGTTTGTTGTTGTTGCTTCTTTATAAAGTGTTTTATTACCCAGGAAACTCAAGCATTATAATGCCTTGGCCAGCTATAGTACAAGTTTCTGCATGTTTTGCGTCGATTGCTCTCTACTTACAGAACACCATTTAACAGACAACTCTATGTAGCTTATCTCATTTTTTTAAGGGTAGCCATACTATGACCCTCAGAAAGAAAATTATGATTATAAGCATATGGTGAAACAATTTAATATCTTACTTATTCAAAGTCTTCCTTATTACAGCTATTATTAGGTCCTGCTGGATGATCAAGCAATAAATCATTTGGCCATGTAGAATTCATACTCTTGTAATTGATCTTTTCACGTGTTTTCAGAAAAAACTGAAATACTTTTAAACTGAAAATAAATTAGTAGATAAATTACTAATGTCCTTGAGGGAGCATAGTTGGAGAAAATTGCATTCAGGTAGTATAACTTCCTGTCTTTTCCCATCTTTCTATTTTTTCTTTTCATTGCCTGTAAGGGTAAAAGAAATAGAAACACACTTTTTGGAATGAAAATTTTAAGGAACTACTGTGGGTTATACTATTTTCTATTATCCATCCATTTGACATCAGGAAAAAAAGTCCTATTATTTTATATTCATATTTTAGAAAGATACCAATACAGCGCATGGAACAAGTATAGCTCAGAGAACAATAAGAACTGAATTTAGTTTTTGCTTGTTTTATTGATTCACCTAGATGAGTATTGTCAGCAAAGCATTGCCCCATGGACTTCGGTGTCCATCACAATAAATTGATAGCACTTTTTGACCTGTGTGCACATTTAGATATTTATATATGCAGTGTTATATGAATACTAAATGCTGCAACAAATTTTTGGTTTGGTGCAATATCATGGAGGATGGTTATTTTATTCTATCTGAAACAAATAATATATTTGTAACCCGAGACCTGGAAGAATGATTCTTCAAAATATTATCAGTGGAGGTGCTAGTGTAGTCTGTAAGGTATTTCATTTCTTTACCCATCCAAGTTGTAAATGAACTGTAGAAACAACAGAACTATGGAAGAAGCTGAAAAAAGTCCCCACTCAAGTAAATGTACATAAAGGCACACAGCTTGGGAAACAGACAGAATAGACAACAATCATCTAATCCAACTGCCTGATGATTTCAGGGCTCTTCAGGAAAGATGGGCAGGAAAGATGAGTAGAGGATGTTCCCTCTGTGTGAAGGAGCAGTTTAAACATAGTGAGCTGTGGGGTGTATGAGAGGCTGAGTGAGAGCTTGTGAGTCAGGGTCAGACAAGATGTCACTCAAGGAACTCAGGAAAGCTGGCATGTGTTTCAGGACGGCATCATTCAAGTGTACAGACAATTCATCCCTGTACTCAGAAAGATGAGAAAACATGTCAGGAGACTGACCTAGCAAAGCTGGAACAGGACATGTTTATGTAGATACACTTGAGGTGGGCTTCCTTTCAACTTCTTTTATCAGTTTATTGTTGGTTTGGGTTGTTTTATTATAGGCTTGGCAAGGCTAACCTAGATTCGTTATGGCATAGCTTCCTTTTCTACACATTGACACCAGCAATGTTGAAACCAAGGTGGTTCCTCACCCCGCTCGTTAACCAGAACAAAAGAGACGCTCAGAGCTTAGTTACTAAAGCAAGAAACAGTAAATTTTTATAGATTTCTTAACTTAAGAAAACAGTAGGGAGAGGGAAATAAATAAAGAGCTCTAATTAATATGATTAAATACAATATCTTTATGAATAAGATTCCTCTGATTTTATCCTGTTAGACAAATCTTTTGCAAGGAAAACACTCATTTCTTGACAGTCTAATTTCTATAGTCATATCATTTTGTGTTACACTGCACATGCACTAATATCTCATGTTATTAATTGCTTAACCTTTCTATACCGGGAACCCACTTTATTTCGAGAATCAAAAGATATTTAGAGATCTAAACTGTTTGTGGTTGCTTGTGATCAAATGCTGACCATCAAAAGAAAGAAAGCAAAAGTTTCCACGTTAAACAACATGGTTTAGGCACCTAATGCAGAAAATCCGTCATGTTAAAAGTAATTCAAATCTTCCCTGCACATATGCAATATTTCTGCTATGTAGTGGCTCCAGAGCCTTCAATTAGTACTACAGCAATTAAGTCCATCTGAACTTACTACAACTTGAAGAATTTTTATTAAAATGCGTATTAGTTATAAATAAAGAGATTATAAAAGACACAGATTGGATGAATATATTATTTGTGCTACCTTATTGACATGCATGGATGCATGATTTTGCTTTCATTCTCATAGGGACTGGTCAGAAACATCAAGGTTCCTGCCTGATTCTCTACATGACATCATTAGTTGACACTTTGGAGTATCTTTTGATAATCTGAATATGAACTTCACAGTACACCTTGAGATGTGCTACTTTGCTCATTTTTTTTATATTTAGTAGTATATCAAGAAACTAAAAAGGACAAGTTAACAGAACAGAATTACAGGAAGAACTGTCCACTGTAGAATTATTACAAAATCCAGGTTACAGAATTATTCTAAAAGTGCATTTTAGTGACTAACTGTTAAATAGAAAAGCCATAGCTGTGACTGTAAGCTGCATCTTCTGGCTATTGTTAAGCAACTTCAAACTTGATATGTATGAATCTGAGTTTACAGACAGGAA
The DNA here is from genome assembly GCA_035590275.1 of Ibycter americanus. NCBI lineage: Eukaryota > Metazoa > Chordata > Aves > Falconiformes > Falconidae > Ibycter > Ibycter americanus. The sequence goes on from JAVJGI010000062.1 coordinate 69,997,741, forward strand.
CAGAAGTTTTACTCTTTATCCTCTATCTACCAAACACATAAAACTCTTAGCTATATCAAGTCAAGCCAGCACTGAATTAGAATGATTTCTGGGTTTTTTACCTACCCAAACAGTTCCCAAATTAGGTCCCAGTTTCCTGAGGATAAGCATGAGCCCATTGCCTTAGAGACTTTAGCCATGACCTCCACAGCAGCAGTTGCTGGTGGGACAAGTGAGAACCTATCAACCTTCTTGCTTGATTTTTCTGTTTTGTTTCCAGAATAAAAAAATTATACTCAGTTGAAGTCCTCCCTGGAGTTAAGCAGAAGAGCTTTATGTGCTACTCTGGATACATGTATTTTTCCCACCATTTCCTTCTTCTTCTGAGGCCAAACATTATACTCATTACATGACCACCCTCCTGCAGACAGTTCAGGGTTAACATTGTCCAATTCTGACTTTGAAAAAATGTTTTACCTGAGAAAGAAACAGCAATAGACCCAGAATTCACTCTTGTTTATCCCACTGCTTCCCAGCTTCCCAAAAAATTAATCTTTTTTTTCCCCCCAGAAGATGAAAAAATTCAGAGAAGTTATAATAAAACTAATTTAGTATGAGGAATATAGGATCATATAAATTCCGTTCCTATTACAATTCACTGATAGAAAAGTCATCTATTCAACATGTAACTTTATAAAACATTTTCTGAAGCAGCACAACAGCTGATGTAAATCAAGCTCTATTCATTTAAGCTGAAGTTCTGGATATACGTTTGTAAAGGTAACTATTCTAGCTAAGTCTCTATGAATACTTGAAAATATAGAGTATGCTGTGATTTTATATAATAGAAAGCATATGCAAGACAAATATATTTTCAGTAGCAGTCTGAACATTCCAGAGTACAAAGACACAGAAGAGAAAATGTGAAGACAATTTAAATGCTTAGAGATGCTTTATTGATGTTATTAGTTAACAAATAGTATTATGGTGTATTTGCTTTTACTTTTAATTTCACATTTAAATCGCAGGGATTTTACCACAAGCTTATCTTTGCTAATACAGTATTGCACACCATTTCATGTGAGATGATCTCATTTTCGAAACACTTCATGGACTCGATGATCTCAAAGGTCTTTTCCAACCTAAACAATACTATGATCCTATGATTGAGAATTTAAATCTATAGATATGTATTAAAATCAGAGTGGTATGCTAAATTAAAAATATTATGAGTTGTGTGCTACAGAGCTTAGAATTCAAAATGCCAGTTTACACTCAGCATTTTTTTTATTTGAAATTCAGTTGTTTTGTTACTTTGTTCAGGAAAGTCAAGGGCTGCACCGTTTTATATCTTTATATCTAATCTTCAAATGTTGTTATCTTTCACCTCTCCAAGGTCATAAATTCATCTGATGTATTGCTCATTCATTAAATATCTGCCATTACTTCAATCAGTAATCAAATAACCACTTAAAGGATTTTTTTTTCTCTTATAAGAATATGCTGAATCATTAAATTTATTGATAAATACCTTGAAAACATGCTGAAATATGCCAAAAATATTTGGAGAATTTTACTGAAAATATGTTTCACTGCATGTCTCTGGTTCTTTTCACAAAAGCTGCTAAAATATGTTTGTGAGACATCTTGCAAACTGAAACTTAGGCAGGTGTTTGCAAAGCTGTATCAGGATCAGACAAATCCTGTGTACTGAATATCTGTTTTCAGCACAGTATATCCTTTTGTCTCGTTCAGAGACAGGTGACATTTATCTATTCATTTAGGTAAATAAAGTCTGAAAAACTGTTGCAAAACACAAAATTATGTAAAATAATTCCACTGAACTTGCTATCATTATGTATTGATATATCATTTCATAATTCATAGTGATTGTCATTAGCTAGGTTTGGGCATAGGGGTGTGTCAAACATGTCTAGCATAGAACAAACATTTGTAGTACATGTTGTACAGTATTCTGACGTTTTTGAAAGGTTTTGCTAAGTTTTATACATTTGAGGACCACAGAAGGAAGAAAGAGCAATTGCATGCTTTTTCTCATTTATTTAATGGAATGGTTTGAAGAATATAGAAAATCTAGAGATGAGATAATGAGAGTGGTTTCCAGAAGGGAGTATGTGGAAATGCTGTAATTTAAGGATTCACCAGTCATTATTAAAAGAGGAAAGAAAAACAAATAGCATTTCCGTTACAACAGAAATTTTATTGTTGCAGCTGTGAATAGTAAATGTTATTGATTTGTTATTGGACCGAGTCCACACTGAGGAAAATATTTCCTTTTGGGTATTCTCAGAGTTTAGTTTTAATTTAAGATTATTGAGTGTCTATGACATTTTACGTCTGATTCCAGAAATGTTTATTGTTCCGGCCTTGATTTCATGATCGGTAGTTTCCGAACTATTCAGATATACTTTGTTTTATGCTAAAGACTTACCTTCACTGAAGACCTGAGTTATGTTTAACCTCTTCAGTAGATGCCTTCTGAATGTGAAAAACCTGTTTATTACATGGATATCAATCACAGGAAACAACCTTAAAACAACCCATAGGATTATCTTCTACTGAATATGGCTCCTGCTTTAATTCTTACATGAGCAAATGTCACTGTCAAATAGCAATAGTTGAGATAAATCAATTCTGTATGTGCTATCCCACAGTGACCTAAAAAAAAATGTTTCTTAGCTATGTCCATATAAATTCTTTGAAGACTCAGAAACCACCCATGGGTTCATGAGACTCAGCACATACAAACCCAGTTTCAGCTGACATCAATAATTCTTGGCTATAGATTTCTGGGAGCATTTTGCCCATATTACGTGACCATAATCCTATCTAAACATAGTCTTTTCACATTAAGTCTAAATAGCAGCATGTCAAGGAAAATACAGGTATTTCACTTCAGGTGAGAGAAATACTGTCTTGAATTAAGCATGCAATATCCACTAACTCTGTTTGAAAGCCATATACAAACATATTCGCTTGTTTTAGTTTCTGCTGAAGTAACTAGTTATATATGCAACTCTTGTCTTGGTATTGTCCATGTGTCTGAATTATTGCAATGTATATAGCATCTGAAGACTTCTTGAAAAATTCATGGAGTGATCATATGCTTCTTGCTTGTTTAGGGAGAACAATGACTTATGACACACCATTATTTGCAGTTATTTGCCTTTTCATTCCAACATTAAGTGTTAACCTTAATATGGAAAATCATTAAAAGTTCTGGATGTCTGCTGTAATTTCAAAACAGCTGCAATCATCTGAAAGTCACAAAAATCATCAACATCCTTCAGCTGTTTCCTGTATTTCTGCTGCTAGTTCCAAGTCATGATTTGGTTGCAGTTAAATCAATTGTCCATGTTTGGAGTTTTTGCAAGGAAAAATATCACTTAAGTGCTTTCAGGTTTCTTTGTGCTCTATCATAAAAAAATATGAAATTCAGATATGATTATGTTTAGCAAAGATATGGTGTTAAGACAGAACTCATAAACAAATTAGAACATACATAATTTACAGTGTACAAATCCGGGTATCTAAATATCAGTCATTCTTCACAGTCTTTCAACAACATACTATTATGATCAACAGGAAATGAAAATAACCAGAGTAACTCTACTGACATGTCTTAAGCAATGAAATAGGGATGAATGGAAAACAAAAGATTGGAACAAGAAAGTAAACACAGGAGAAGGAAATAAGAAAAGCTAGCATGGCTACGTAATGTTAACATTATGTGAGTCAGAACTTTTATTAGTCACCAGAATATCTCTGTATAAGATGAAATACAAATTTTTATCAAAATCATATTGAAACTATGGATCTGAGAGTGCCATTTAGATCACTCAGTTTTACTAGCTCCATGGAAAATGTGGAAGAGAGCAATGTTTTCTGCTAATTGTTTTTTCACTTAAATGCAGATAGACTTTTTCATAGATAATTTTGACTTTTCATTGAAAATGTGAAAGTAATTTGCTTTTTGAGCTCATGTGTGTATTCCAAAAGTGTAGTGAGTTCTTCCAGAAAGTGTCATATTCAGCAAAATGTTTTTTGGTGGTTTGTGGTTTTTTTTTAAATCAGTATTTTTGGGGACCCCGCCTCCCCCAAAAAACCCCAAAGAAGCAGTGTATTAAACTGAATGTGTGTTTTCAAAATGCCCTATATGGGCATATGATACTGATAAACTCACTCTAACAGAAATACAAGTTAATTTTAGTTACTTCAAAAAAAAAATTATTTTGCTTGCCAAAATGTATTTCATTTACCAAAAACAGTGATTCAGGTTATGGCTACAAATACTATTAAATTTTACTGTATTTATCTATGACGTGTATTAAATCATTTAGTCATCTCACATTAACAGCATATACTTTCAAACAGCTAAGAAAGAAATAGATATTATATACAGCCATAATAAAAACTGTGTGCTACAATAATGATTTATATTGAAGTGCCAAAAGGGGCAGAAAAGTATGGAAATAAAAGAAACAAACCCAAAAGCTATATTTTTTTCTTTAATTTTCCAGCTTTCAAAAGTCTAGGATTTTGATCCTAAGGTTTGTTGTTTTGTTTGGGTTTTTTAATTGCTATGATTTATTTGTAAACTATGTGTGAGTTTTATAATTTTAATGATATTTTTCTTTTCCACATTCAGACTATATTAATATGCTTCACTGTCCTCTTCTTAAATGGTAGATTTTATTATCTTTGAGGTTTCAGTGCAGGTTTAAGATTCCCAGCAACAGGGCTTTAATTCAGCTTTGACTTTTACCTTACAAAGTCATGATTAGCAAGACAATCAGGATATTAATATGTTGCATATTCCTTTCAGAGCTGCCAATGTGTATGCAAAGTTCACTACAATGAAAAGAAAAATGAAGAAGTAGATTATGTGTCACCCTTGTGAAGTGGCATTATATTAGGTAAAACAAAAACTATTGAGTCCTTCCAGGCTCATCCTGGAAAGTGGCCAGAGAAAATCTTTCCATCAGAAGTTAACTGCTCAACTCCTTTGTATCTAAATCAGGGATGCCCTTGCAGTGCTTTTCCCTTGCTAGAATACAGTATGTATAAGAAGTTGTTATTCTAAGGACCAACACTTTCATTGGTTTTAGCCACCCTTTTTTTTTTTCCACTCATTCATTCCATTTCTTGCAGCTAAGTAGAATGTGTCATAGGGTACATACATTGTCTTAGTCTTCAATTTGTGGAAACACCTTGTCTGATGTCTTATATATATTCCTATGTATTCTTGATCTCTTTCTGGCTCCCTGATTCACCCAAGAAGCAACAATGGGAAAATAAGGCATAAGAAGTGGCCAATAAATTCCTGAGTAAGGGGAGGTAATTTTAGTTGTGACACAAGAGTGTGAAATAAAAAATATTTGATTTATATTTATTTTCAATATCAATATCAATATTCAAATAAATATCAAATATATTTATTTGATTATATTCATTGAATAAGCATAGCACAACAATAAATGAGAACACGAACAGTTGCAGACCACCACAAACTTTATTTTTACTCAGAAATCTCACTGGGAACTGGACAAGTAGGAACCTATTTCTACATCTACATGAAAGCTTTAGGAGTGGATCCAAAAGCAGGAGTTCAGAAAGAGCTATTTCATTGCACACAGTGGAAAAGAGGACTCTAGGCATGTATTGCACATAACTGAGGATGCTCCTACTTTTATGGTTTTTTTCAGTACACTTCTTAAACTGAACACTCAAAGTGGGAAGGTGAATGGATAGACATCCAGAAGAAAAAAAAGAACCTATTCTGACATTACTGTGAGGTCCTAGAAGTGTGTCTCAGAGTCCTCAAGTTGCTATGGTCTAACGCTTCATTAGATCTCACAAGAATCCTTTGCATACTCATGTTCTGAGCTACTGTTCATTAAAAGAGGATCATAACCAAAGAAAACACACTTCACAGGTTAACTATTTGGTCCTATATGCAAAAAGAAGCGGCTTTTTATCAAGGACGTACAGAGACAGCACCTCTTTGGGATGTCTGGAGCTCTCAGTTTTTTAAAACCCTTTTTATTGCAATGACAAAAAGGGCAAAATTGGAAAGTCAGAATAGCTAAGGAGTCAAATGAACTATACATCCTCAATATATAGAAATCTGTCTTCAAAATCATGTCAGCTAGTGAAGAATTAAAAAAAGAAAATTAACAGTAAAACATTTTTAAATACTATTGGCTTCCACAGAACAATTCATGCATATGATAAATACACAATAGTTAACAGTGTCAACTCAGACAGAACATTAGTACACTGAAAAAAGTAATAAAATGGTAAAGAAATCATATGGGGCACCTACCTTTATCACAAGGCATCATGCTAATTGACTTAAAGGGTGAAGTTCTTTAGTATTAAAACTATAGAACTAAAAAAGCCCTGGAAACCCTTCACCGAATCAAAGAATTGCTGAGATTAGAAAGGATCTCTGAATACTGTGTAGTCCAGCCCCCATCTCAAAGCAGGGTTAGCTAAAGCAGGTAGTTCAGGGCTGTGGCCAGTCCTGTTTTGAATATCTCCAAAGATGGAAACTCCACAGACTCTCTGGGCAACCTGTTTCAGAGTGATCACTCTCACTGAAAGATTTTTCTTATGTTCAAGTGGAATTTCATATATTTGTTTGTGTCCATTACATCTTGTTGTTGGCTACCTGTAAGAAGTGTCTGACTCCGTCTCCTTTACTCCTTCCTACCATGTTTTTATATACATTGATAAAATCCTCCCTGAGCCTTTCTTCTCAAGGTTGAACAGTCCCATCTTTCAGCCTATTCTCATATGCAGATACTTCACTTTCATACCCATCTTTACTGCTCTTCTCTGCACTCACTCAAGTACGTCCCTATCTCTCTGGGAAGCCCAGACCCGACCCAGCATTCCAGATGTGTCCTACCACTGCTGAGCAGAGAAGAAGTATCACCTCCCTTGACCTGTTGGCAACACTCTGCTTAATGCCCCCAAGGGTGCTGTTGGCCTTTGGTGCAAGGGCACATCACTGGTTCATGCTCAAATTAATGTCCACTGGGACTGCCAGGTCTTTTCCTGTAAAGCTGCTTTCCAGCCAGAAGATGGATGTTTTGTTCACTCTAAACCAAGGTGGTACCCTATTATCTAGTCCCCTCTGACAGCAACTACTTAAAATCATAACACACCAATAACCATCAGAACATGATGGGACACTTTAAAAAGGAAGACATAATGACTATTTAAATTCCTTCCCATTGAACAATCTTCCAATCAAGGAGATCGTCTAGGACCTTGTCTCCTACAGATACAGTCTTGGGTTCAAATATGTGAACTCTGAAATGAGAAAAATAGCAAATAAAGCTAAAACCAAATTTAAAAATAACTATAGGCTATTATGTTTGTCACAAAAGCAAAAGAAAAACAAAGGAAAAAAAGAATCTGCTCATGGGAAAATGTTAGATGACAAAGGATACAGGGTAGTACTCAGAATCTTGCAAAACTTTCTGCTAGGTTTTAACATAATAATCCAATTACAGGAATGTGATGATAGTATACATATTATTAATAAAGAAATGCATATTTTACAGACCTGTTGCAGCAAACTATTGAACACAAAATCAATCACTGATGAAAAAGTAATAATGCATTTGATCTTTACACATAGTAACACATTAAACTTACAGAAAGAAGATGAGGAGGGAAGTTCTTTGTGTCATGCTTTTGCACAAAATTATTTGAGAAGGTTGGCTGTGAGGATGTTGCAGAGGAGGGAAGCAAACCCCAGACTGAAGTCTTTTTAGGTTGTGAAAAACCTTATCCATAAAAACAGGCTTTGCTGCCAGGCAATACAAAACAGTAAATGTCTAAGTGTCCATATGGGTCATGTTCATTCAGTCAGAAGGGTAAAACCAGGAAACTGTTATTATAGTGTAATAACTGCCAGGTGTTCTTTAGTGTCGGAACAGAGTCTTGTAAGGGCTGTAAGGATTGTAAGGTCTGTTGCAGTTTCATGAGTTTCCTGAAACACCTTATTGTAAGTGAGCTACAGCTATTTTAAGGAGGAGGGGAGGGAGGTAGGGTGGTTGTGGTTTCACTCCAGATATTCTAGTATTTATTATTTCAGAACAGCAAATACTTTTCCCTATTTTTTTTTTAATTATTTATTCTGGCAGGCAACCCAGCACATTCTTCCAGTCCAAAATGAGAGAAGTGGCACTCCTATTCATAAAATAACTATATGTTTTTGAAAGAAGAAAAATTGAGTAGTTTCATGAGATCCTGGAAACGGAAACTCTCTGAACAATTTAATGCAATGACTAGGTAACTGAAAGAACCATTCCGAAAATAAAATCAATTTTCTACAGAATGGCTATATAAAGTGGAGATATCGGACTAGTTCTCTGGGATCAGAGTAACATATCTCTGGCATTCATAGAGCACGGCCTTGCATTGTCTGTAGGCAGGATATGAAGAACTGCCTATCTATCTTTATGCAAATGCTGTTACAACCCACATACTTCAGACTAAGGTAATCACAAGACTATTAAAAAAATACTATTACTGGCTGGGGAAGATGCTATCTTGGTTTTTTCCATAAGATCCAGAAGGCAGAGAAAAATGCAAAGCTCAAAATCCCTGAGAGGCAAAGCCAGAACTAATAAAATATACTGGGACACAGAAAGAAGAAACTGCATGGAATATAGCACACCTAGGCATATCAGCATTAGAGCTGCTGGCAACCTGATAACATGCTTTGGAGGGAACATTGGAAGAATATTTTAATGATGTTGCAATGAACTAATATTAGAAATAGAAAAATTAAAAATTGCTTGCTTGCTTTCTTGTTATATATCCTTCTTGTGGGAGAGATTATTGTAGGACTAATGGTTTAGTGAGATCTGTTTGCAGCAACCATTGCTGTACGGTAGCTAATATATGTACAAAGTCTCCATGAAACAACTCAATGTTAGGAAGAGGTACAGAAAACATCTTTGAATGAAACAGTGCAGCCAGTAGCTCTATCAACCCAATGAGCAGGCTGTTCCGAGAATATATGCAATGTACGTTTTTGTGGATAGACAGTTAACTCAGATAGGAATTCAATTAACATCAATTCAGCACCTTTTTTTATTAAAAAAAAATCATCTTTTGAATGGTCTTATAGGTTTAAAGCAATTACCTGAAAATTCCATTATGGATTAGTTTCATGAGAATCAACTAAAAGGTAAAGAAAAGGGAAAGAAATACATTGGTAAATTTTATTGGATTGTGTCACATGTACTATGATGATCCAACAAAATTTTTGCATTGAAGAGGTTATAACCGCTAAGCAGCAATACATGAGATAATAACTTCACATAGGTTATCACATCATCAGCCACTTTTGAAATAAGGGCATTTATTTATTTTTTGCCAGTCAACATATTTTTACAAATGCAAAGATGAACGTGTATTACTAGAATTCTGACAAATTTTATCATTCATCGTATTTAAATATTTGTTTTCTCTTTTTTAAATGAATAAGGAAAGTGTTGAATAACCTTCCACTGTAATATGCTGCATGTAAAATCAGCTCTTACATTTTTGAGCTGTTCTCATGTAATCAGTATTTTCAAAAATGTTTTTTTCACTATTCAAGAATTTGGTCACATGAAAAGAGCACATAATAGGCTAAACTCAGCTAGGAAATTAACCATCAGTATATATGTCCTGGTTTCAGCCAAGATAATTTTCTTAGTAGATGGTGCAATTATGAATTTTGGATTTGGTGTGAGAACAATGTCAATAGGACACTAATATTTTTGGTAGTTGCTAGGTAATATTTACACTAAATCAAGGACTTTTCAGTTTCTTGGGCCCTGCCAGCGAGAGGGCTGGAGGAGCACAGGGAATTGGGAGGGGACACAGCCAAGACAGCTGACCTGAACCAGCCAAAGGGATATTCCATACCATATGGCATCATGCTGAGTGTATAAACTGGGAAGAAGAAGGAAGGGGAGGGACATTTGGCATTATAGCATTTGTCTTCCCCAGTAACAGTTACATGTGATGGAGCCCTGCTGTCCTGGACACGCCCATGGGAAGTAGTGAATTAATTCCTTGTTTTGCTTTGCTTGCATGTGCGTCTTTTGCTTTACATGCTAAATTGTTATCTCCACCCTCGAGTTTTACATTCCTTTCCATTTCTCCTCTCCATCCCTCTGGGTGAGGGGGGAGTAAGTGAGTGGCTGTGTGGTGCTTGGTTGCCAGCTAGGGTTAAACCACAACAATCTAGAAAATAAATGCAATTTTTCCTAACATTTGAAAAAATAGATTATCCAGCCAATCCAGTTATGCCTCAGCTGTGCAACATTCGAAGGTATGCTGAAATGTGAAAAGGCAAAGCTGTCATTTAAATAAATGGTTTAGATAACATGACCAAGAACTGTGTACTTTAGCTCTACAGATGACTTGTTTGTTCATTTTCAGTTCCTTATCCTTTACTTTTTAAAGACTTTCTTGATAAAGACTTTTTCTGTGTAATTTCCAGTATTTAACTACAGCATATGGGGACAGATCTTCATAGTAGGCATTGGCTAAGTTCAATTGCTGTGTGACAGTATTGTAACAGCACATTTAATTTGAGCTGTTAGACCTAAAGCAGTATTGAGGGAGAAGCTATATTTTTTAATTGTCCTTTTTTAGATCAATACTTTATATATTTAAAATTAATACTAATTATGATATGGATATGGATATGCATATGAGCAGAAAGTATACAAAAGAGTAATTCTCAGTCTTTTTCTTACTTTGGTGAGGTTGTAAATGGGTATTAAGAGGAACTGTTACTGCTCAAATGCAATTCCAATACAACACACTAATCAAACTGTTGAGAAGTCATGAATATCTGTTGACACTTCTTGTTACATGTTTAGCAGCACACAATTCCCATGTATCATATGGACAAGAATATAGTCAGCAACTCTTCATTTGCTTTAGTCCTGTGCACAGTAATTCTCAATTATTCCAAGCTGAAACAAACTGGAACGCCATTGCTTGAAAATCTGTACGTGTCATGGAATCTAAAGATACGGACACCCAGAAAAGAAAACTGGATTTATACCCACACGCTTTACTCAGAAGAATGTAAACCATTACTCAACATAAAGAAGTCAATGTTAAAAGTAAGAAAGGCAAAAAGGAAAATATTTAATTTGGTCTTACAGGTAAGTCAACACTGGTGAAAAAAAAGTTAAGGTATCCATATGGTACTACTAAATAATATTTCAAACTATACATTACTCTTTTTTTAGTGTTTGAAATCCTGATTTTAGCTCCTATATTTTTCTTGTCCTTCCATTGGTGATGAGGGTAGATAATAATTGACAGGGGTTTCTCCCAAGTGTCTGGAGTTTTTCACTAGGAAGCCACCATCAAATGGCACAATTGCATATGGCATAGATGTATTAATGTGATGTAAAGGAACAGAAAAGTATCTGTAGATTTTTTCCCATTCAGATGAATTTGGGACAAATAATACGTAATCACTGATTTTAAACAAAGCTCTTTGGAAAACTAGTAAGACCTTTGAATCATAATGTATTTTCATACAGTGATAATAGTTGTCGGAGATATATGCTCTTCATTGTTAACTGTTAGACTCAGCTTTTCAAGGTGAGACAGGTAAAATGGTAAACATTCATTAATTTCCTCCAAGTATAAACATGACATTTTCACAGCCACAATATTTTAAAAATAAAAAAGTTGTCCTCCCAGTAAAACTGTCTCTAGTGATTGCCAAAATTGTATTTCAGGAATAACACAGAACTAACAAGAAAATATTTCTTTCCTCTTGATAACAACCGTCTAATTCAAGAGTGTGTCTCTTCTGCTAATTAAACCAAGATATGTAAGTTACTTCTTGCCGGCAGTGATAAACAGAATATGCTTCGTAACCGTGGGGTAAAAAAGTGTAAGCAAAGTACAAGCCTCAGTGAGTAGTCTACAATGAAGGCAGGCTCTACATTAGGAGTGCAACACAGAAAACAGTGTTTGGCCAGTAACTCGTGTAGGAACCCACCTGCAGTTGAAGGTTGCCTCTTATTTGCTCAGAGTTCTGCAACATCAAGGCTGAGCAGAAAGGCACCCTGATTGATTGATACGATTTTGAAGCTCAAGAGTAGAATAAGGTTAAGCAACTCTCACAGACTTTGAAAGAAATGAAAAATGAAACCTTAAAATTTTGCTTGAGATACCTGAATTGAATTTTGGATATAATACACAAAAGGATTTTTTCCTCTAAATCAGACATACTTCGTTACCATTATTTGTCAATTAGAAAGATGAATTAAAGCGTTTTTTTCCAAAGTTAGGTCATTCCTATAGCAAGTTTTTTTCATTAGTAATCACATATAAGGGTAAGCTGTAATAATAATATAATAACATAATTACCTATCCTAAAACTTATCTATGTATACTACAATTTATCTATCTTATAGAAAATTACATGTGCTAATGAAATTTTTACATTAATTGTAAAGATAGGAAATTGCAATAAGCAATAAAAATCCCTTCCAAACTTGTTAACCAAATGATTCAGAAAACAGATAGGAAAATAATATGGACAAAATAAATTGTTTCTGTGAGACTAACTTTTGTGATTCTTCCCTGAACAGTTATGTATTATAATTTGGATTCTGTTTTCCTCCAGCCATATTAAAGAAACCATGAGGTGAACAATGAGTAGTTTCTGAAAGCAAATCACTTTGATTCTAAAAGTAAAAAAATATTAACTTTATGTCTTGATTTGTCCCGGAGTAATATTATTGTTTTAATTGTTTTTATGTGATTATTCTGAACCAGTTCAAGTAAAAGTCACGTATCAGTTGGCTCAACCTAATTCAAGCTTAATCTAACAATCAGCTTTTAATAAGACTCAGATTTCTACTGATCGTAACTGTACTGGGCTTGCTGGAATATACTTAGTTTCCTTCTTAGTGGCTAGTGCAGTGATGTTTTGGATTTGGTGTAAGAATAATGTTGATAACATACTTTTGGGTTTAGTTGTTGTTAAGTAATGTTTATACTAAGTCAAGGACTCTTCAGTTTCTTAGGCCCTGCCAGAGAGAAGGCTGGAAGGGCACAAGAAATTGTGAGGGGTCACAGCCAGGACAGCTGACCCAAACTAACCAAAGGGATATTCCATATCATAGATCATCATGCCAAATACATAAACTGGGAGAAGAAGAAAGAAGGAGGGGATGTTCAGAGTGATGGTGCTTGTCTTCACAAGTAACTGTTACACATGATGGAGCCCTGCTGTCTTGGACGTGGCTGAACACCTGCCTGCCCATGGAAAGTAGTGAATGGATTCCTTGTTTTGCTTTGCTTGCATGTGTGGTTTTTGCTTTAGCTATAAATTCCCTTTATCTCAACCCATGATTTTTCTTAATTTTACCCTTCTGATTCTCTCCTCTATCCCACTGGGGAGTAAGCAAGCAGGAGTTGCCAGCTGGGGTTAAACCATGACAATAATTATGAAAATATTCTCTATATCTGTTTTAATACTTTTTGGGAAAGTGCAGTAAAAATGGATTGATATTTTCTAGAACAGAGGAAGAAGAAATTACATAATCTCCACCATTTGGGAAAAAAATGGGGACATTGTTTCCATGTAAAGCTCTAGTTTTGGGCTGTCTCTTACTTAACTTCTGTGCAGCTTCCTTTCAATAGTATCACTATTGCTGTCCTGAAAATGTACACAGATTAGGCAAAGAAGTAATCCTTCGGAAAATTGGAGTGAATATATCTGTTCAGGAGAGACTTCCTAGATATCAGAAATTATTATCTCTGAGACTTACCTCTGTGAATTTTTCAAGGGTTGTATTTCAGACCAAAGTGTGCAAATATCTTCCCCAAAGAATAACTGAGCTAGGTTCTTCTGGAAAGCAATAATAGCTAATTGCATAATTAAAATATGCATCTAGTGGATATATGCACACTGGAAATTAATTTCCTGATTTTTAAGGTGTTTATTCACAACCTTAATATATTCCCTTTAATATAATTTTTCAATGTATATTTCCAGAGCAACTCAATAGAAAACCTGTGTCTGGCTGCTAACCAGCCTTCTCACTTTATTTTGACTCAAAATACAGTCAAGCCATTTTTTTCAACTTACCTAAACAAATTGTTAGACTGTTAGGCTTTTAGGTTTTTCTCCCTTCAGATGATGCAAACTGCTGATGATTACAATTCACACTCTGTTCAACCATTGAGGGTGTATGATGTTGAACTTTGGTAAATTCACTACAACTTTCACCTCTGGTTGCATACATTTTATTAAATCCAGCTCAGTTCTTACTTTAGAATTTTCTTTAAAATTAAAAAAGACAAAGATTGAAATTTTACCTTCCCATATCTCAATCAATTTACATTCTGCAAGAAAGTGATTCCTTATCACATTAAAATTTACTCTGAAAAATATTCGTGTAAATTGCATAACACTTCAACATCTGGTGAACATTGTAACAGCTCCTCTGAGTTTGAAGAGGTAGAAAATAAATAGAAATTTAAGCAAGCACTACTCCTTGACATTTGTTGCTAGCTGTTTCAGGAGTCCAACTGCTTATAAGCTTTTGTTCCATATGCAGTAACCCAAACCATTCAACTCTGCAGTGTGAATTGTGATCTGGCTTTAACTGTAAAAAACAGAGACAGATGAAAGAGGGAAGAAGGAAGGGAGGGAGGGAAAGAAGGAAGGATGAAAGGAATGAAGGGAAGGAAGGAAGAAAGGAACAGGGAAAAGAAAAAAGGAAAGGGGGAAGGAAAAAGGAAAAGGAAAAAAGAAAGAGGAAAAAGAAGGAAGAAATAGAAAGAAAGATGGAGAAGAAGAGAGAGAAAGAAAGAAAGAAGGAAAAATGCTATGGTCTCTCTATCAAAGGCTTTATGATGCTTTTGTCACTTACACTAACTGCACCTGAACAATAACAACAATGACAAAAAATCAATGGCTTTATGATCTTCCATCTTCGCCTGATAACCAAAACACTATCATTATGACTCAGGTCAGTCAGGGACTTCTTGTGGCAGGGTATTAGGTTTCAGACAACGCACACATGAAACATTTCAAGCATGTAGTCATCAAGCATTGCAAAATAGCAGTTAAGAGCAATGCTGAGGGAAAATCCTGTACAGAATTCTCATATTGGTAGCTACTTCTAAAATTATCAGGGCAGGGAAACAGGAAAACCCGTTACTAAACACTTGACAAACCCACTCCCGTTTCAGTTACAGCTGAACATTCTCCCTTAACTATCACAATAAGGGAGATTTTTTCTTTAATATTTAAAATTAAAAAGTTGAAATATTTTAGTGATCTTTGCTTCAAATTTCTAATGCAGACTTTCTCAGTGGGCCACAGTCCTACATGCAGACTGTAAAAGACTGTACAATAGATTTGGGAGGGATTGGGATTTTTTTTTTTTATTTTTTGGGTTTTTTGCTTAGCTTAAGCTTGTGCTTACACAAGCTTATGAATCAATGGTAAAGCATTTATTTATAGAACTGGGGCTTTGGGTTTCAGGTAAGGATTCTTTTACATTTTTTTGTTTGTTGTAAAAAAGAGAGCACAGAGTAGATGATAAATAACTACTAACAGATATTGAAAAGCATTTTTTAAGAAGAGAACTTTAAAGGAATATATGTCAGAAATCAAAACCAATGACTGCCTTTTCATTAATCCACTTCTCAAGAGTGTGTCTAGGGTGCCTAGCACAGAAGATAAAGATAAATTACTTAAGGGCTTTTGATTAAGGAGTTTTGATGAGGACATTAGAAAGCTGTAAATCCCCTAAGCTGATCTTATTTGCTTGCATAGCTGAGGAACTCTGGTGCATGTTTTATAAATATGTGTCTCTGAATTACACCAGGGATCCCTTACTTACATTCCAGATATTTAATCTGTCTGAATTTCCATTTCAGCCCTGGAGCTCTTCCAAATCTAATGCTAAACTCTGTATTATCTTACTGTTTTCATTTTCTTAAAAAAAAACAAAACAAAAAAAACCAAAAAAAACCCAAGAAAAAAAGAAAAAAGAAAAAAAGACATACCATATTCTTTCATCAATTTTCCTGACTTAGAAAAAGATACAAATGACTATTTATTTTCAGCTTTTGTATGGAAAGTTAAAAAAGGCAAAATAGTTCTCTGTATCTGCAAGGAAAACTTTAAATCCTCTTAAAATAAACAATCTACTTTCTTACAAGAATAACTTTGCCTTATTAGACCATTTGGCTTCCAAAGATGTCCTACCTATAACATTACTTCCGCATGGAATTATCACTGAGTACTATGTTGCTGTACAGGCAAAGTTAGGTACACAATTAATGTCTGTGTGAGATGGGGCAAGTATTTCCTAAAAAGTACATTTTCAAAAATATAGCTTAAAGGTTTTACATTTTGGGAGGCAGAAAACCAAACATTAGAAAAAAACACTTAGTTTCAGGGCCAGGGAACTTTATTACCCTTTGCTTTTCATTGTTCACTGTAGCCTATCGATTGGGGTTAGTCAGGGGTTAAAACAGTTTGTGATTTCAGTTCAGGCTGCCTATAACCTCATGCAGGCAACATTAATCAGATACATGAGCCTGACAAAAATGGAGATTTTTATAGTAACAAGTAATAAAGAGTATCTTAAATATTTGATTCTACACACTCTCGATGTGTTATACAGCATATATGAAGTGGTATAGATTTGGTTCACAGGACAAGATCTTAACTGTTCTTTAAAATTAGATAGCTTTCAGAGAGACTATGTTTTGCCCTTATTGTCCATGTTTAAACGTACATCTCTAACATATTTTTTTTGTCTTGGTAGTCTAATTAATGCTTAAAGTAATCCTTGTGATTTTTTTTTTTTTTTTATTAAATCAATGAAAAGGGTTTAACATCTGCAAAGTTCCTGATTAGAAAACTAGTTAGTAAAAGTCACATATACTGTCCATAGTAACTAACTAGATTCAAATTTAAAAACCTGTAATTACTAAAGCTGACAATTAGATTAACAGAAAAAAAAATAGAAAACATCACTGCTGTGTTTACCTTCACAGGTTTGATCAATGAGACTGCTTTCTTAAAATCTCAGAAAAAAAGTCTGGGTCTTAATTAATTATGGAGAGCATAGTTATACATCCCAAAGTCAATAAAATCTTTTAAATATATATTTACATAATTTTTCAACATATATCTTTGGAACTTAGGTAAATTTGCCCCAATATTTGAAACAGTCTTTTTTTTTTTTTTGTCCTTTTTTTTTTTTCTTTTTGGAACTTAATTTATTGGCACTGTGTGTCGATTTGTTCATGCTCATGCCCTAACCTTAACCCTAACTCTAAGAATGGCTTATGATGTAAGGGTTTGTTTATTGGAGTTTTGACACTTACTACTGTCAACAGCTGATAAAAGGTTGATCCTAATATGTGGTTCTGTCACCAAGCCCCTCACTGGTACAAGCCAAAGACTTCACTGTGATTTGAAGGCGTTACTTAAAAAAAACCCCATAATACTCCTTAGAGTTAACTAAGTTTGAACATAGGTGAATTTGTGGGTGAATCCTAACTCATCTTAATGTTGAGCCTCTAGGTTTGTTTAGATGTGACAGAGGCTTAGATAGTTTGATTTAGGACTGAGAGCTGTGATTTTATTTCATTTTAATTTTCATTCCTCAGCCATCATTAAGTGTATTTATATTTGACCTACAATAACAAGAACTGGATGACTGACTGAGAGACAGACAAGCTATGGAATTAAGAACAAAAGAATATTAATCATGGAAGAAAAAGTTGGTAAACTTAGCTAATAAGATTAAAAATGGTTCTTCTATGAGGGCAACATTACAAAGTATAATTTGCTGTATACCAAAACTCACCTACTGAACTGACAGTACAGTATGAGGAATCCCTCACATGCATCATTCAGGGATTGTTGCTATTGCTATATCTAATTGTTTAACTTGATACAGGAGATGACAAAGGCAATGTCTATCTATTCCAAATTTAACTTTAGATTATAGAAACTAAAATAATATTTATAAGACTAGAAGAATATTTTGCTTTTTTCTTCTATAAAGCTCATGATAATTCTTATTAAATCTCCTGACACTTACATTTCCCCCTATGTTTCACATTCTAGTCACATGGAATGTAAAACTGAAGATCTGGGTTTTTACTGAATTTAGTTATGGGAAGAACCTGAGCCTTCTTATCGGAATTTTATTGTTTTTATTTACTTGAATTCATTTCGAGGCATGTGTGGTTTTCTGTGTTAAGATGGCATCAACAGAAGGCATTGTAATTATGTTGCTCAAACATGGAGCATTTGGTTATCAGTCAACATTTAAATGTATGATGTTTTTGTGTGTACACAAAAATACCTTGAATACTTCCTTACAGCTAGTCAAAGGGTTAGATGCATAATCCTTTTCCCCCATTCCATGCTTCTCATATCTCAAGTTTGTAATAAAGATAACAACTATGTGGTAACTTAAAAGGATAGATAATGCAACATAAACTGGTTGTCCAGTGAATAAATTTGAGATATGATTCCCAAAATCTAATATTCATGGAGAAGCTGACAGTAAACTTTCTCATCATTGGCTCTTCTTTTTTTGTAGTTTTGTTCACCCTTTCTCAAAGATCCGTGTGAGTCCAACCACAGGTTCATAAACTAACAGATTTTTAGCTAGAGGGCATTCTCAGTCTTGTAGGCAGACCTCTATATAACAGGCCTTGGCATTTCAAGTCACTGGCTTTTCTGTAGAAGTTATTGACTGAGAAATTAAACAGTCTGTGTTATACAGATGATCATATTATCCTTTTTTGTCTTAAAAGTTTTTTTAAAAGTCAAAGGATATTCTGTTCTTAATAACAGAACAGGAGTAGGATTTCAGTATTATTATCATTATCATTATGTTTATTACATATGTTGTGGGGCAAATAGGACAACTACTTACGGTCTGTAATAGTAGGATCAATAGAAGAATGTGACAAAAAGACTGCTTCTGACCTAAGGACATAATAGCCAAAATTGTTCTTCTCTTTCTTTTTCACTTTTTGATAAATTTGTGGTGCCTGAAAGTAACAATGTCCATGAAATTTATATCAATTCTACAACAACAGGTAGGGATAATATTCAGGATAACTCCATGAAGTAAACCCACTTTTCTTTATTAGCATAAACTGTACACTAGAACTAGAAAACTAGCAGCTGTTCGGTGGTGTTGCTCTGGGACTAAGGAAAGGTTAATGAGCTATTTGCTGTTTTAACATTAATGAAGGCCATGTTGTAAGTCACATCAACTCCAGCTGAAGTTGCACTTACAATTTGCTGTATCTGGACCTTAATTTTATCAGTGTCATAATTATTGTCAGTACCATTTTTCAGTCTTTAATTTGTTTCACACTTCTTTTATTTGGATCAAATATGTATTAAAATTGCTTCTTAAAACTTGATTCAAGGAATATCAGCTAGGAAAGGTCAAGAACACATGAATTCTATTTACAAAAAAATGTCACAGACGTTGCTTAACGTATAGAAAACAATTGTTTTGTTCTTTGTTTTCTGATGTACTTCAATATTGCTAGAAAATTTATCTTAAGCTCAAAAAAAAAAAAAGCTTATTGGTATTTTTCCTTCTGTTCAGTAAAAATGTTCTATTTAGCTCAGGGGTAATATGTACCTTTTTTATTGGCATATCAATAGAAAGACAAGCAAGGTATACAATATGCAAAGCACTGTGCCTGAGCCTACTCACTATAAACTTCTCAGAGTTACACTTAAGGATATCTGTATATCATTATATTAGAAACATGCATAAATATTTGCTTGAGAAATGGTTCATTCCACTGTGGAAGCTGAATTCTCTGTAGATTCAGATCCAGCCTTGAAAATGTAATCTACCTCTACTTAGGAGCGTATTTCAGAGATACAATACAATCAAGAGACAACTCCTTATTATTGACATTTTACCAGTGCCATTGATCAGGACCATGACTAAGAAAATATCTAAATTTAATCTGAAAGTGTCTTGAAATTAAAATTCAGTCAATTTAAAAATTTAAGTGTATTTAAAGTTCCTCTTTTCCCTTCCCCAATACCATCTGCACAGCATATACAAAGCTATCATAGAATTGCACTGATTAGTGTATTCTTTGAACCTTGTTCTGTAAAACAATACTGAAAAAGAACTCCATTCTCATGTTCTTATTACCTTGTCCATTAAATGTTTTTCTTTTCTACAACAGGTAAGTATTTTCTTACAAAATGTATTTTCTTGTCACTTCTGCTGCTCTCAGAATCTGCTTAGTAAATCCTTTTTGTCTTTAGAATATTATACATTTTATTATGTGTCTACAATAGTTGGGTCAAAGATACAGAGAAGGGACAGACAGGTTAAAATGATTCAGTAACAAGCACAAGAACAAGCACATCCACACCTTGTGTCTAATTAACTGAACGTTATTTAATATAACATGCTTCTATAGGAAAATGTTAGCTAGCCAAAAATTTTTTTTGCGTAGTCTTATCACTTTATTTATATTCCATCTTGGTTTTGAGTGGAGTTTTGTTTGTTTGTTTGTATATTTTCAAAATCCATGGTTATTTCAATGAAACTGAATATTTTAATGCAAACACTTTGAGATGCAAAAATATGATTTTGGGTTTAAAATCTAACTGTTCTTTTTGAAATATAAATCCTACAAATTGACAAAAAAAGAAAAACTGAAGAGTTTGAAATACTGGAACATTTAATAACTAACAACATAGAAAGCTTAAAGTAACAATTAAAGATATAGGTAAAGATATGAATATGGTTTTTAAAACCAAAATGAAATATTTCAATTAGCCAAAAACATTTTTCCCTAAAGCATTTCTGACAAATTCGGAAACAGTCTTAGGAAGAAGAGATGAGTTGGATTGTTTGATTTTGGGTTTGATTTCTGAATTAATTAAACCTGATCTCAAGAACAAAATAAGTTTTCATTTAGCATTATGCTTGCACTGTTTTTCTGAAAGAATTCAGAAAAGAAACAGACATTTGGATACGATTCAAACATTCACATAATCTATTAAGTAATATACCAACCAAGGGCATGAGACATGGCATCCACCACGTCAGAGCTGCTGTTTGATTGTTGTATTAATAAGAAAGTAGCAGAGCAATGTTTGTATAATTTTTCAGTGGAAATTTTTTTTTTTTTCTCTGAGTGGGGACGAAAAGATAGCAAATATTAAGACTAAGTTAGATGGTGGTTTCAAGAGATTTTAAAGGCCTTTTTCTTCTTTTGTTTAATATGGAAAAAAACATAATTGATTCTTTTTGCTCTAATAGCAGTATTAAGAATATATTTATTTTTAGATCAAAAGCAGCAAAAAGATCTATAAGCCAATTTTTTTCTTAAAATCAAAATAGTAACTCAATTTAACAGAGCTGGTCATGCATGAAACATGAAACATTTTGGAACATAAGGAGTGTTGTAAAAGAAATTGGGTTTCACACTGACAGTATTATTAAAGGTCCCTCTAGTAGTATAATTTAATTTTACAATATTTTCATTTGCATGCATTTACATATTTTTAACAGAACAACACTTCTTCTCTGGAACAATATAAAGGAAAAAAAAAAAGAAAAATTGTTTTGATCTTTGTTACCTCAAATAGTAGTCCTTTCTGACACAAATAATTGCTTAAATAATGTTAACATTTCAGCCAGACCTGTCTGGCATCAAAGATTGTCCCTAAAACCTTGAGCTAGCTAATTCAAATAAATTATAAGTGAATGAACACTAGGGATGAAAACCCAATGCTTTGTACTAGTTTTAAAAAATTAGTGTCTTGAATAATTTTAAATCTATGCAACCATGTTTAATATATCGACTTTTTCTGTTTATTTGTCATATATTTAGAAGTATATTGATTTTGGTCCTTTTTATAAAGGAGTCTGTAAGTAAAAGTAAAGGCGCATTCCTGTTTGCTGAGGTTCAGTCTATGTATTTTGTAATATGCATTTCCTAACAAATTCTTCCTAATATTGGTATACTAGTTATATTATTAATTGCACTAAAGTTGCTTTTATAAAAGTAACCAGTCATACTTTACATGCGTCGACAATAATATGCATGGTCCATATTTAATGATTACTTTTTTAAAAAATAAATTGCCAAATGTCTTATCAAAGATATTCTGTTAAGAAGCAAGTTATGCTACAATGGCATGACATAAGGGTTTTAATTTAATTACTTTGCTTCTGAAAAGACTTAATTTAATTTAGTGATACTGAGTAATTTAGGGGATTAGTATTAGCTGTACCTTCTAAATTTCTGAATTTAAATGTGTCTCATATCACAGACAGCTGAAAACTAATTCTTGAATTAAATTTGATGGCCTATCTGAAATACAAATTGTAATCTCTGGTAAAGATACTGATAGAGGTCCCTGTGGCAATTAAATGTTTCAGAATTTTTAAATTAATTTATTCTTACAACACATATTACTTAAGAACTCATATACATTATGGGCAGAGAATTGAGACAAACATATCTAAAAGGAGCATTTGAAACGTAGGCATGAAACTTGCACGCAGAGATCAAGAGGTAAATTTGTTTAGCCTATTTACAGCAAGAGACTCAAGAAGAGCCCGTCTACAGCATCTTATCTCAGTGTTTCTGCCATTCTTTGTTGGCTCCATAGAAACTCTCTTTTCTTCTAACATTGGTGATGTTGAAGTTTTATATGTAGAGCAAGGCTATCCATTTTATCGATTGCATATTGATACAAGGGCAAATTAGGAACAAAATAATAGTTTCTTGTCTTCTTTGTTATCTGTGCTTAGTCACCTAAATGATTAGTCTAGATCCCACAGGAGGTCTGCAGGAGAAAATGTATTTAAATGTGGGCTCTTGAATTTCTAGGCCTAATAACCTCATAATACAGGAGACTGTGTTCCATGGTTCAGAAATGATGTGATGTTACCATATAGTGAAGCAGCAATAATTAATACCTTTTGGAAATAGATAAGACCATGACCAAAATGTTAGCAATAAGACCTTATATGTTATACAGTAATATGCTTACAAAACCCATGTATGCCTTGTGAGACAGCTAAGATTTGGAACTTTTAATGGTAACCTCAGGTGCGCAGTACTTTAAAAATAGCAACCTATTTATGTGCATAAGTATCAACTTTGACACAGAAATTTTGAAATGGAAAAAAACCCCAAACCAAAACCAAACCACAACAATACCTGAGCCTAATTCATAAATTTTAACAATATAAGATCTTAAAAAGAAATAAGTCTTTATACTGGAAATACTTATCTCAAGTTCAGAAGCTTTTTGAAGATGAACAACCAAAACTCTCTCCATTTAAAGACTATTAATATGTCAGTTGTGAAATCTATTCACTACTGAAAACGTCAATGCATCATTTCACTACTCAGAAGTAAAAGCTCTCTGTAAGACTTGCCTATTACAGTGAGTATTATTCATTCCAAATAACAAGGGAAGTAGGCATTATATTGTATTATCCAGTTCAAAGTAATTGTTACTGAGGGAATAAAAAGCCATAGGAACACAGGAACTGCAATAATGGATCAGACCAGTAGTTTATCTAGCCAAATAACTTTGACAGAGAATAGGATAGTAAAAGATACACCTTAGCAGATGATTATTGAACAATGCTGCCCATGGGAGAAAGCATCCTCAGAAAGTAAGAATTGGTAGCTTAACTGCCGTTGACAATTCTAACTGTAAGAACAGGAAAATAATCTGAAAGAATAAAAATCGGTATGAAAGAACAGAAAAAAAAATAATCTATTAGTGAAAACCAGAAATTAACAGCATCTATTGGCTTCTCAGAGTGGTGGTGTCCTACACTGTCTTATGTCTTATTTTTTATCCAAAATGGAGCATTTCTCTGAGAACTTCCCATGCTACATATATTTCCTAATTCCAGTTGTGTTCTTGGGACAGTAATAAAACCCAGCACAGCAGACAGCAGCGTAAAAAGGATTAACATTGTTTAAAATACTGTTTTTAACAACATATAAAATGTACATTACAATTTGCATTCACTTGAAGTTTGATTCAGAATAGATTTTATGCAGAACTTGAACACATCTGATCTGTCTTAGTTTTGTAGTTATGTCAATGCTCAGAAAATTAAACCATGTGAGACACTGCCTCAGTGACAGAATCATATTTGAAAAAGAAACAGACACAACCTGAAACTGGTCTTTGTGATTTTAATTCTATTTCACATTAGAATTGATGTGCTCATGCTGATGCATAGATTTAGAGACTTCAGAAAAAGCTTTACTTTCCTCTGTCCATAAACAAATCTTCCTGTCAGCAGAACTTCAGGATGCAGATAAATTCAGACTAATGTTTTTTGTGTGTGTATGTTGGTTGGGTTTTTTTGATCTTTTTGTTTAGGGAAGGAGTACCATGTTTAAAGCATGGTATAAATGAAAATGGCACATGGTCTGTGTACAGATGAATATAGATAATATGAGTACTGTATAAACTGAGGAAAAAGTACAGGGCCTTTTTAAGTAAGAAAAATGTTTTGTATTTAAGTAATTTACCATATACCTAATAAATATTTCAACCTACCAGAACAATCTCTGCTCTTAAAAATATGTTCTGTGACAACAGCTGAATATTTTACACATTGCTTTTCCAAACTTTTTTGTTCTATTAGCTATCAATATCTCACGCACACTTTCCATATTCACTTTTTATATTTTAAGGTGTTAATTGTGTTAATTTGGGTAAGAGAATTAAAGAGAAGAATTGAATGTTTTGTAATAACAATGTAAGATGTAGCATGGAAGGCAAGAGACTGCAGTTGTACTTATTTAGAACATTTGACACTAAAAGCGAATATGGTTTGTTAGACCACTGAAGGACTTAGGCATTGGAATAATCGTCATAAAGCTCCTGGCAGAAACCAAGCCTTTCAATGTACTCTGAGAGTACAGTGAATACATATGCAATGCATAAGTAAAATTAAGTCACTTAGAACAGGATCTAGAAAAGTCTCTCCCACAGCTCAAAGAGAGTTAACACTTGTTTCTGAGTTCCTTGCAAGTGTTTGCCTTCAGTTGGGATTCACAATCAAGATTTTTTTCCCTGAATTTGTTCAAAATGACAAAGAAATAAGGAATAAAATTTTAAATAGAAAATTTTGATGTTTCTTTTCTGACTCTTTCTTTTCTAGTTCATTCGGAAGTGCTTCTAACTGGAACATGTCAAACATCCTGCAAAATGCCAAAGATATCAGAGGCATAACTGTGACGGTAACAATAATAAGAACCCCAAAAGAATCTTCTATTAATCCTGGAAACAAGACTTTCTCAATGACGGTGAAAATCTGTGAAGGTGTGATTGCTATCCTATGACCACTTACATGAAAAATTTGAAAAATAAGCATAGTTTATTGGGTTGGAGTTTTTTTCCCAGAAAACTGCAAGAATAAGAAGACTCAGTGGAACGATAATTACCCTTGAATGATCACTATCTCTCCAGAAAATGAGGATGTATATGCAAGTGTAAATGTACATCAGTTTCAATGGAAAATTTGTGGCCAAAATGTACTGTACCAAAAAGGTTTAAATATGCAAAGAACAATCTTAGCAAAAGTTACTTGGAAGGAGATTCCAGAAGACTAAGCAATAACAAGGGAACTGATACATTCTGAGTCTAATCCTGTTTCATTTCTTTTTTCTTTTTTTTTTTTTAATACAACAGGGAGCAAAAGGAATTAAAAAAACAAACAAACAAACAAACAAAAAACCAAAAAAACAAACAAACAAAACCAAAACACAAAGTCAAGTTTGAAGGTAAAGCAGAAAGCACAATAGCTGTAAAGGAAAATACATATGAACTGTGAATGAGGAAAAATGAAGAGAAAATCAAAAAGCTGTGGGGTTTACACCCTTGTTATTAATTTTTCTGTTGAAAGTTTTAAGATGGGAGCAGTATCTAAGAGGGCTCCTCAAACCAAAATATTTCTGATAGTTTCCTATATCAACTATTATTTCACATGTTCTGTCACTGAAATGGTCCAATGTAGAAAGAAATACATGGAATTCAGGCACAATTACTATTCTTTAAGTTCAATAGATTTTACCTTTTACATCATTGGGAACAGACTCATGGGCCATTGTTATGATAACTTCTGTTTTGAATCATCTCTAAACAAATATTGATCAGTCTAAATATTAATAAAGCTATTTTATAATACTGTAAAACTGTAAAAATACTCTTTTTCTCATACCTGGTGGAGATATTTCCAGGCAACATTTTTACTAAACATCTGACTATTTTCACTCAAAATGCATTTTTCCACGATTACACTTCTTGATTAAATCTTTTCATCATTTGGTCAGCTGTGAATGGCATGTCACTCATTAGAATAAATGTTGTTGCTTGAAGAAGCACACATTAAAAACACTACAACAAAACTGTGCCTCGCAATCTATCATTCCATTTATATTCATTGCAGTTTTTATGGCACTACCTAGTGTGTCTAACTTTGCTTCTTTATAGAACATTTGGATATTTCTAAAAATTGGCTTCTAATTTGTTATAAGTTTCAAAATAATTCATGAAAGCCTTGCTAGTGTTCAGTACGTTTAGCTTTTTGCTTCTAAAAATGGTATATTAAGCATTTAGCAGAGGAAGAGTCAAAATAAACATTAAAAAGTATTCAGGATAAAATTATGTCTTTACACATGTCAGTCTAATGATACTCTTGTGATTAACAGACCTAGGTGGGGATTTGTTCCAAATTATCTGTACATTTGAATTTGGAGCGGGATGGTAGGAGGTGGGGAATAATTAAAAATTAAAATAAATAGTGCAGAATTAGAGATGGAAAACAAAAATATTGGGATATAATGGCATTGCTACATAAGGAACATGGAAAAGGGTAGTCTTTTTCTTAGTAAGGAAATGCAAGAAAAGTGTATGATGCACTTATATAGGATAATTAATGCTGTAGAAAAAGTAGCTGAGGACTCTAGTCTCCCTCTGAGAATATCCATCACTAATACCACATAAATAAAGGAACAATTAATGAAATTTAATTACTTCCAAACAGATGCAAGGAACTACTTTTACCATATCAGGAATAATTGGATTTCAGAGGATACTTCTGATGCCACAAATTCAATAGGTTGGAGAAAAGAGATTGCCTTATATATGGATGCCTGCTGTAAATAAAATGACAACAGTTAATATTAGTATCAATTTTTGGGAAACAGTTTAGACTTCATTCTTTCAGTCTTATACTAATCTCTAAATAGTTCAAGAGGTGTCCACATGCTGAAACAGATTATTACATATCCACCTAGTGTCAATTTTTCACCTTGACTTGAAAATATGGGTACTAGCTTTTGTCAGTCACCAGTCTAGATATACGCAGCTTTTTTCTACTTTGGGGATTACTATTAAGTAGCATCTACTAGTTCATCTTCAGTTTTTCATGAACTATGTGTCCTGTTATGTTAAAAGAGCACAATTGGACATCAGGTTCGAAGCTGTGCTGTATTGTTTTGCTCATCCTGGCCCCTACACTCTGCATGGAGCAGAGGGAGAGGAGACCATTCCTGGCCTAAAGACAGATGAGTGTGTTCATCTGGAGAAAAAAATTATAGAAAATAAAAATGGGAGACAATTATATGCTAGGGATACTAAAGTACAGGAAAGTTTGAAAGACTTGTGAGAATGTATAGCTTCAGAAATTATGGCATAAGACTTCCTTAGAAACCTGGAAAGATCTGAGAAGATTTTACTACAACCAAGAAAGTCATTGAAAGTTGTTGCATTGATGTAAGAGACTGCGCCAGTGAGATCCACCATCGCCACAGCAGATGTGTTGCCTCAACATTGCTATGGCAGGAAACTCATGCCATGGCCACAGCAAAAATAATCTATCTATACATTGTTAAGGCAGGAAGATAACACCACTGCCACAGATGAGATTTAAGGCAGGAAGATAACACCACTGGCACCGCAGAGATTTATCTATGCATTGATAAAGGAAGAAACCGACGGACGCCATGGAGCAACAGGGGAGGCTGATTCTGCAAAACTTAACCAAACCCCTGTGCATGCACCCAGACCTGGGGTCAGG
>JAVJGI010000062.1:70026003-70055864 GCA_035590275.1 Ibycter americanus
CTCTTTATCTCTCGCTCTCTCTCTCCCTTTGCATTCGCAGATTTATTGTTGGGCAAATAAAGTTCCTTGGCTCTTGATTCCATTTTGAGTCTTAATTCTCTTCCCGAGAATACAAACAGAACCACGCTCCGGTCTCGGACCAGCATGCGACAATTGATCAGTCCTGAAGGAAAAGACCAGCCCTATAAGTTTTGTGTTTGTTCTGTCTAGCTTGCTCACTTTTAAAAATTACACACAGAGAAAATTCTTTCTCTGATGCTTTTAGGTCCCATCACATCTTTGTTTGTACTTTGTTTTGTTTTGTTCTCAGAAGTTCTACACTTTCTGTGATAGTCATAACAGAAAACGAAAAAAAACCAGGAAAAGTAAATGGAACACTAAAATTAGAACATCTTAGTGACTACCTTTCACATGGTTTTACTTTTAAAATCAAATTCTTGGCTTCTCTGAACTAGTATCCTTGTTCACAAGATTGTACCCTTCTTACAGTTAACATTGACTTGCTCTTCCCACTTTTCTTACATTTACAACATAGAGTTACTTGTTTGCTGATTCAAAAAGTCACAATAATTAGAATTTTCCATTTTAGTCCCTTGCTTCTACCATCATTAAAATAGCTAAGGTTATGCTTTTCTTAGTCTGACTAGTGGGGTAAGCAAAAGAACTACTCCTGAGGGCCATGTAAATGTGCAATGAATCAGCTAAAAGAATTACTGTGAAATAAATGCTATCACATTTTTTATGGAACTAAATTGGAAAGTTCAAGCTTTTCCACCTTCCTAGCTGCAACACTATCAAGCTTCATTGCTTTCAGCATCATCCTAAAGTCCCAAGACCAACCCTTAAGCAAAATTTACTAATTCCCAAACACTCAGCATCAAAGAAGAGTTACAGATGTAATTCTAAATAGCCTTGACACCCTTGTTTGGTGTCTGAATAGCTGAAATAAGCAGGCAGACTGCCAAATATTTCTCCAGAGTAGTTATTTCCCTTTCAGCTATATAATTTTAATTTACATGGAAATCATCGATACTTTAAAGTGGTACTTGTCCATCAAGCTTGTTTATTTCCTATCTCCCTAATGTGCTGTAACACAAATCCAAGTCATTGATTGGTTGAACAAACATAATTGACTCAAACAAATGTTGATCAGATTAAGTGCCTCAAGTTCCTCTGAACTGACCGAAGTCCAGCCATTGGAGACAGACCCATGTCAGGCATAAATATGTTCCATTGAACAGTACTCCACCAATTTCACGTTATACTCTACTGAATAACATAGACTGAGCTGTGTGCAATTATGTCACAAATGCTCTTCTGTCCATTTGTATATGCATAGGATTGTAAATGTGTATAGATTTGGATATAAGATACCAGCATTTAAAAACATGCAGAACTTATTTGAAGTACATTACAGAGATGAATGTGTCAAATATCCTACAGTTTTAAAGTGCCAGAATTTTACTGTATTTTTTATTGCCCTTGCCCTTTTGTGTGTTTCTCACTGTTCTATTCTTCCTCTAGATACTAGATACAGGATTAAACTGATTAATTTTTCCTGAAATAATGATTCAACACTCCTTTTGTAGTCAATAGAGAGAAATAAGCACCTTGGGGCATAATTAATTTCACCCTAAAGTGGCTCTTTGAAAGTCTCTGTCTTTCTCCATCAACAGTAAAGAAGCTTATGGTGACAACCACCAATGTCTGCGTTCTGGATACCTGAAGTTAGCTTATTCAGTTTCTGCCTTGAATGCCTTCAGGAAGATGCTGAGCATTTTCAGCTCCAACCAAATCTGTAGAACCCGAGGAACTCAGTACCTCCTGAGGAAATTTCTTCTAGCACTTCACTATGCTATGAATTCTTATTTTAATTTACCTGTACAATCTATATTTATACAACACACCATATAAATCTAGCTGATAGTTTTGTTGAAGCAGCAAAGAGTATGCAGCTCAGACTACTATTGTTGATTCATTATATTAAAATGTTGGAAAGAAAGATAAACTATTCTAAGAGGGAATTCATATAAAAAATTTCAGAGTGCCAGAGTCTATATTCTTTAATATTTAAATGGAAATATTACATCAAATATTAATACGAGTCACAGACATAAACACTCCCTTGGATGTTTTTTCTCTCAGCCGCAATAATCTCATCCTGCTGCGCAGGCAGGGTTCATTTTACTGAAAGACTTACTTACATGTACCAGAGGCAGCAACTGGAGCTGTGAATGTTGGATTATCAGATCTTTTATTTCAGAACTGAGATGTGTCTGACGGTGCCTGAATACTTAAAATGTTTAATTTTAAAATTAAATATTTTAAATTGTCAAAGAATATACTATTTAACATTGCAGGAATTAACCCAGTCTAACCTAATTCTGTATTACAGTAATCAGCCTCACCCAAAAACTTCCATAGGCTTTCTGATATAACTATGCAGAGTTTTAGTACTCCCAGGAGTGAACTAATGATCCAGTAACCCATAATTAAAGAGATTTCTTCCACTCCCTGATCATCTCAATGTTTTCATATGGGTTTAGGAAGGCCATATTAAGGAACAGATATAAAACCCATGAATTCAAAACTTGGTTGATTTTTTTTTCTCCCTAGTCTCTCTAGTAAATATATATATATATGCAAAAGACTTTGCACTTAGATGTTACAGGATAGACAGGTCCTCTACGGATTTTAGATACTGTCAAATTCATTTCTTTTTTTGAACACAATACTTGAAAAATAGTAGAAAGATACTATGCAACTGTCTCTACAGTATCGTCAGATGGTGACAAAATGATTTGCAAATAATTTGTATTGGTGACAACAGAATTTGCAAGAAAATAAACAAAGCAATTATTATCTGAGTAAGATAAGATTAACTATAGAGCTAGTCAGAGAATGGAAAAACATTAATGTATAATCCACTCACCTAAAATATTAGATTTTTATGGCCAAAATTATTTACAGTGAATAATACAAACAGATCTAACTGTAACAATTTAAAGGCATTCATTCTATTGTATTTTTTAACTAGATTGTTTAATCAAAACTGTAATTTCTTGATAGCAGTCACACCTGTTTTATATTTATTCTTCGTGATCAAGATCTGAACAAAGTATTGGGGAAAATCACATTAAAAACTGTCTTTAATATGTTTGCCTGGATGTAAAGTCTTGCATTTCCATCAAACCCAGTTGTTGCTCCTGATCAAACCTGTTCAGCTAAATATCACTGAAGAACATCAAGCTTTCAGCAGGCATAGGTGAATGCTGATGGATGCTGGTGGATACTTTTGTCCACCTGATAAAAGTGGTAGCTAAGGACAGCTCACAATGTCAGACAAAATTAGAAAAACTTTACAATCTCAACAAATAAGCAAATAAAATACAGTATAGGCAGTAGAATAGTTCTCAAGAATATTATTAATAATATTAATATTCAGTTTCCATACCAGTGTAACTCAGGTCACTTAACAACTCTTGGTGGTATACCCATTCTGTAGCATAGACAAGTAGAGAACTTCTTTCATCTACTTACAAGGCTCAAACTGAAATTATGTGAACTGATAAAGAAATTGAATCCTGGAAACAAGAAAGTGGCTAATTCACTGAAAATCATTAGTTTAGAGGACAGGTTGGGAAAAGAGGTAGCTGGCTTTGACAGTGATTGTGTTGTTGACAAAGCCAGTTGCCTGTTTTCCCGAACTGTTTTGTGGTCATTTTATTTTATTTTGTTCTGTCTGCAGAGTTAGACCTGTTGTTGCAGCTTGTCTCCCCAGTGTTCACTGAATCTATGCCAAGACTTATTTGCTATAGATCAACTTCATTGACTTTAAAAATGAAGCATGGAAGATGGACTTCTAATTCCTCATCCAATCACAGCTATATAAAAGCTTATTCCCACATTTATTTTTTTTAAGTGTAACAATGTGATGGGTTCTCAATGGGGATAAGTGAAGAAAGTCTGCATGCTCTTATAATTTGATGATATAACCAGACTTCAAAAATTAATGTTGTGGAAATTAAGCTCCATTATTATTTTTTAAAAAAAACTAAAGATTGTTAATAGTTTTCTGATAACCTAGAGAAGTATAGAACTTATCTCATTTACTTACAAGATTCAATTTGAAATTAATTCCATGGAACACCCCAAGGGTGTTTAGATTTTTGCAGTAAAGTTCCACCCATTCTCACTGCATCAGTTCTTCAAACTGCATTGCATAATTAGCAATCCGTGAAATGCATCTCCCAAAAGTTACAGACACCTGACTCTGCAGTGGATAGAGTAAAGAACACAAACGAATCTGAAATGACAGTGCTTCACTGTCCTCAATTATTCAAAGACATTTAGTTAATATTTTGTATATTTGTTATAATTATAATAAAATTCTGGTAGTATGTCTTAAAAAAATGCTCAAAGTACTTTTCAGAATAGAAAAGAAATAGGGGAAAAAAACCCGAGGATATAGCAATCCAGTCGAAACATGAAGTATTTGTTATCTGCTTCTAAAAGGCACACTGACATTTAGAGCATATTCCTTACACATTTCTGTAAATGAGACTAAAATTAGAGTAATTTGGTACTATAATAATATTCCTATATCTTAAGAAAAAAAACCCCATAAAACAAATCCTACATGCAAAAATCCTGAAGTTACTTGACTGAAGTTTCTTTTTATAAGGCATTTTTTGCACCTTTACCTTATGCTTTAAAGAGAAGTAGAACTGAAATAACACAGTGACTGCACATAAAGTGCACATCATTTCAGTCAAAATTCACTCTTACATTATGAATATCTTCACAGAATAAATTCTACATGTCTAATTACATGTGTCTGCCCCTCATGGTTTAATTTTGTATTCTCAGTTTCTTATTTCTTGTATCTTCAATATCTCAAAGAGACACTGGAAAACATTTTTTTCTTCCTTTGACCCTGTAAGTGCAACCTTCCCTTATGTTAAGCTGCGGACCCAGTCGACTAATGTTTGGATGAAAAGGAAGGTGTGCTCACAAACTATAGCACTTTTCTTGCATCCCAGATATCTAGAATATATAAATATATGGTGCACTACTGGGTGGATAAAAAAATCATACTTTACATATGCCTAGTTAAGTAGGAAAGCAACTGCTATTTCCAATACCCAAAATAAACATTTATCTAGCAACAAAAAAAAAAACAACAAACAACTAAGTCTAACCTACTTCCACTAAGGACAGATCTGAAAGCTCTCTTTCCCTCACCCAGCTGACTACCTGTTTCCTTCTTCAGAAGAGAGAAGTCAACATTTCAGGCCTTCTGATGACCTCCTTTTTTGAGTGAATATGTCAGCTATTATGGCCAAACTGCCCTTTGTAAGATATCCGGACAGTCCAGACTACTTTTATCTTTCACTTGGAAGTGTGCTCTATTTTCTCCTAAGTACCAGCCATTCATGTCACCTTCTTCATTAGAATAAAGTTGTTTTCCTTTTGTGGATGATGCCATAGCTGTTCAGTTAGGAGGTATTGTCTGTGTTTACCTATCTAGTAAACAACTCTGCTGCAGTAAGTTGAAAAATTCTCCTTTTTCCTTCAGGGACTGCTTAGTCTGCTCCCATAAGGGATGTCTTCAACTAGACTTTACATGGTATAAATATTTTCCATTCATATTTGTTTCAAACAAACAGTTAATATCTTGTTATTGACTCTTTTTTGAAACTAGACATGGAGTAATCAACCAATTGGAGTGACGAGAGTTGAATTATTTAGCCACAGACTCCTCTTCTTTTGTATATCAGAACAATGACATTTATAGAAGGCATATTAAGCTTCTGTAAACTTTCATAGAAGATACATTGGCTTGAAAGACTCAGGTTTACAAACACCTATTCAGCGTAATAATAATGAAACTAACCAATAGTTACAAAATGCTTTTTATGGATAATTGGAATTAAATTTACCTCCCAATTAAAATCACACAGGAACATATCTCCATTTTCTACCACTCAGAATATTTCACCACAGATAACTGGTCATTAAAAATCATAATACAAGCTTAAATACTTCAATTATGTAGAAGTGTGAAATGACTCAGAATTACTCCCTTGAATAAGGCACACAGAGTACTGAGGTCTGTATGGTTGTCTGAATGCTGAAACAGAATTTAAGTGGACAATCTTAAATTTTGGCATGAGCGGTTCAAGCAAACATTAAAACAAATAATCTTTCCTCAGAACAAACCCTACCACCAATGCTAGCATTATTATTATATTCTGTTAAGCAACAGCCTCCTAAAATCGATTCTTCAGTCACATAGTTTAATGTATCTGAAAGAAAATTCCTCCAAAGCCATCCCTGTTTCTGTTAGGCACTGCCCTGTTTTCATCCATGATAGGGTTAATTTTCTTCTTAGTAGCTGGGGCAGTGCTGTGTTTTGGATCTGGTGTGAGAACAAGTTGGCAGCACACTGATGGGTTTGGTTGTTGCTGGGTGATGCTCATACTAAGTCAAGGACTTTTTGGTTTCTTGGGCTCTGCCAGCCAGAGGGCTGGAGAGGCATGGGAGATTAGGAGGCGACACAGCGAGGACAGGTTACCCGAACTAGCCAGAGAGGTATTCCATATCATATGATGTCATGCTGAGTATATAAACTGGGGGAAGAAGAAAGAAGGTGGGGACCTCCGGCGTTATGGCGTTTGTCTTCCCCAGTAACCATTATGCGTGATGGAGCCCAGCTTTCCTCACGATGGCTGAGCACCTGCCTGCCCATGGGAAGTGGTGAATGAATTCCTTGGTTTGCTTTGCTTGCACAGCTTTTGCTTTACCTATTAAATTGTTCTTTATCTCAATCCACATGTCTTCTCACTTTTACTCTGATTCTCTCCCCCATCCCACTGTGGGGGGAGTATGCGTGCAGCTGCGGTGCTTAGTTGCCAGGCATGGTTAAACCATGACAGGCATCCATCCAAGAATTATTTTTCTCATTCAACAATAAAACCAGTAAAATATTCCTCCCCCTCCTAGAGTGTTTAATCATGGATTTTACCATGTATAGTAAATCAAATTTCTTTTCCTGTCTAATGCTGTAAGATGATACTCGGCATTAGAAAGTTACTGTCTTCTTTCTAGTGATTTAGGGATTGAAAATTAAAAAAAAACCAAACAACTTACTCTGCAAGCAGATGCACAACTGCATTGTTAATAAAATAAAAATAATTAGTCTAGATCCTGAATTGGGCTTGCATTTAAACAAAATTTCCCTCTGATTTCTAGAAACCTTTGAAATAATATTCCTCTATATGTGACTGTATCTTATCAGTACACTTATTATGGACAAATGACCTTATAAGCTACTACTTTTTTTACTAAAATCCGTTCATGGATCTTCACTGAATAACAGCAGGTTGCAAGCAAGGAGAGGTTCAGCAAGAAATTGTAATATTTCATTGTGTTGGCTATTTTTAAGGAAGCTCCTCTTAGGTTATCTGAGTCTAAGGTTAGCATGAGCTTGCATAGATAAATAGCAAATTGCCGTAAAAATGCCATAATATTTCCAGAAATACATATGTTTGGAATTTCTCAAAAATATCTGAAGGAGTTTGACAAAAAGTCCGGGTTTCTCCAGTCTTCTTCTTGAGCAGGTCTTTGCACAAAATTACATAGCATCCTCTCATGATGTTCTGTCCATCTGTTACTTTCTTATTAATATAAGAAACATTAGTTATTTACAGTAACGACTAAATTTTTAATTGGTTATGTCCTGGTTGCATGTGGTTTATTAGTTATGTGACTAAAGGGTCACCCCCACAAACACAAAGGCACATAGAGGCATGATGGCCATCTGGGGAACCCCAGTAACCTAACAGGGGAACAAGCCTGAAGCCTGCCCCTCCCAGGGCATCCCAGAGGGGTGTCAGCCCCATGGGCTGGGTGAGACCCATCACAGTGAGTCAGCAGGAGCAGTTAGTTCTTCAGGCCACCTTACAGGCTGAGGAGTTCACCGCATTGAGGTATTGAGCCCTATTGTGGGATACAGAGAAAGAATATCTTGTGACTGTGCAAGCCTTATTATGGGATGTTTAGCAGTAGAACCAAAAGTGGGGAAAAGGAGGGATCATGGAGGTTTGGGGAGGATCAAACATGAGGAAAAAAAAGCATAAAGGGATAAAAGGGGTCAGCTGCATGTAAAAGGAGCCGGACAGTTCGTTTGTCTGGCCACACCCTGCACATAATCAGCACTGTCCTGTCTTCTTGCAAAAATCCATTTTTAACTATTTTCCTGGATATGGAGCACAGATCCAGGATAATGGACAGATTATCTAAGGGCAGCTGTTAGGGGGATCTGCATTTTATATACTCATAGATTTCCCACTGATGGATCTTCATCCTGAACAGCCACAGTGGGGGACAGGACTACAGGCCATTTGTGCTATTTGTGATTGTGTGAACATTTCTGTCTGTTAGTTTTGCAGAGCTGGCCATGGAAATATGTGTTCACAACATATGTGCTCACGTATGTCTACTGGGAATACATGCTCAGCCTCTTCTATATACTTCCTAATATAACCATTTATAATCATTTCAGAATCCAGGCATGAATCCGGTGAATGCAGAGATGAACTAGAATACAGAGGTAATACTAGCCTCAGGAAGGTGCAGATATCTGTGGTCACAGAACATCAACTAATTAAACTACCCTCTGTGTTTTAGATTGGTAGTGCATTTTAGACTGGCAATTGCATTTAAGATCTGTAGTTCTGTGACATTATTATGTCATAGAAGCACTGCTGATTAAATGTCATTGCACAGCTGAAGAACCAAATTATTCCATTAGACATTCCATCCTGTTTTAAAAAAATGGTACTGTCTGTATAGCATGACAACTACCTTTAACAAGATATTCCTAAAACTCACAGTGCATACAGGAGCTGTGTTACTTATTCTAGGCATTCCATGTCTTTCTTTCACCATCTGGTATATCATGTCTGAGCTTAATAAGAAATTTTGCAGCTTGCTAAGTCCTATAATTCTAAGAAGATGCTTATATAAAGATTAACCTTTAAAATAAGCAATATGGAAAGTAAAGTGGCAGAAATTTGATGAAGGAAGGGAGAAGGAAGTGACTCCACTTTTTGCTGAACATCTGATGTCCTAGTACCGAGTTGCCATGAACTGAGAGGAAAATCTTAACTGGAAAGAGTTCAACAAAAATTAGGTGATTTTACTGTAAATTGAGATAGCTGGTAGACATTGTGTTTTATCCTATGATCTCTCTAGGCTTCTGGGTAAGATAAAATACAATATTTTTTTTTCCATTATAACTGGTTTTTATGAAGACCTCAGTAATACCTAAAACCCATCAGCCCAGGAAATGTATGAACTGTTAAATAAGAGAGTGTCAGCAAGAGCAGTGGACTGGCAGTCAACCTCAGTGCTTACTTGTTAGATAACTCTAGTTGTCTCTGGGATTCATCCACGCAGCTCTGTCTGAAACAAAACTCTAAAGAGCAAGCTAGCCATATGCAGCATAGGTGTGAACTAGTCAGGGCCATTTTGCCTCAGTGCCAGAGAATAGTTTCTGGCCCTTTTTTATTTAGCTGTATAAAAACATGGTGAAACGCCAACTTGCTAACTTAGCTGAGACACTGAGACAGAAAAGGAAAACCTAAAAGCATAACCTACCACTGAACTGTCTTATGCTTTGAGGTCTTTTTCTATTAAATCAAACATACTTCAACTCTAGTTTAATAGAATAAAATAATTTTTTTATTTACAGATCTCTTCTAATAATTCAGATAAGTCTGCATGACATAAGTGATACTGTATTCTCTCTGTTCTGTGAGCCCATGGAGCTACACTGCTGAAGTGCCACTTGTGTAGGTTTAGGAGTACTCATGTGTCAGACAAGAATTCGTCTGCTTAGCAGCTGTCATGGTCTGGTTATAGCCTGGTATACCAGGATTATGGAGAGGAGTATCCCACAGCAAATGTGAACCAGAATTTCTTTGGCAAGAGGAGTAACAGGAGAAGCAAACCCAAATCTCTCCCTCCAGACAATTCAGATTTAATGGATGTCACCATGTTAAAACAACTGCAGATTTGCGCTGTTTGATTTATCAAACCAGTAAAAGATACCTGGTTTTCTTCTATTTTTCTTTTCCCAGAAATTTGAAATTTTAATTGTGAACCTAATACGCTGAAGGACACAAGACTTCATTCTTTCTTTGTGACTGAGCTCTGCTAGAATTAAATCTATGATGAGTACTCTAGGAAATTCCCTTGCCAAACCTGAAAAAGCCCCATATTTGAAAGTCATAATTCATTTACATTGAACTTTACATTAAGAATAAGAATGAATGCAACATCGCTACTGCTGTGAATCTGCAGAAAGCATGTCTGTGGAGAGAGACAATACCAAGATCAGGATGCTGACCCTGTGCTCATCAGGGGGTCCACAGCTAAAAGCAAAATCAGAAGTGAATCCAAACAAGAGACTGCTTATTAAAATGGGCTGGAGAAAATGCTGACACCCCTCTGTCATTACTGAAAAAATCATTCAAGAGCTTAAATGTGTCCTGCAGCTCCCAAAGCAATTCCTGGGAGAAGTCACAGCAGTATGCCAGCACACTGAGCAGAAAGGAGTGAGTGCATTACATATGGACAGAAACAAGACAATTTAAGGTGAAAATTCAAAAGAGCACAGCAGGATACACGTGCCAAATTGCTCAGGGACTAAACAGTTATTTTAAGCAATGCTGAACGGTTTCAGTATTTGCCAGGTGGGTTTGTTGTAGCACATCTGTTTTTTGTTAACAAAACTGTGTTTGCAAAAAAATCCAAAGGGATTTTGTGGTCATATATCATAAAACTTTATTGTTTGATGGTTCCTGATATACCTTCAGGAGATGATACTTTTAAATGCAATGGACAGAGTAGTCAGCTTATATGGTAGTTTCAAGTGAAGGCAGAATTTTAATGTAGGTTTTACCATTGGCAATACTTACAGCATAAAAACGTCAGGAAATAAGGGTTTAATAATGTAATATAATTTTAGTGTACTTTGGTTTTGTGCCCAGCTGAATTGAATACTCTGTGTCCTTTCAGAGAGATAAAATTCTCTCTCACCAGAAAATCTTGGCTTATCTTCAAATACAAAAAATAAGTGCCAATTAAGAGCATTTTTGTTTCAATAGCCAGTCTTTTCCAAAATTTCAATTTCACAAAAATGTTGAAAAACTATCTTGTTGAAGCCTTCCAGCCCCCCGCCCCTTTTTCCAAAATTGTAAGTACATGTCATAATGAATAAATCTTGAATTTGGTCATAAGTTATCTTAATTTGTCCTTGAGAAAAAGACTGAAACTTAGGATATGTTTGCCCAGGTAAAATCTCTAACCACGAACATTATGTTCTACATAGTTCCACTTCCTTCCAAAGGCAATATGGCTGCTATTAGATAAAGTAGAAAAGTTTCAGCAGGAGTGATTTATGTTACCTATACAGTAATTAAGAGCCTGCTGAGGCTTCGCATAGGGCAGAAGAAGGAGGCTTGAGTACTATAAAGCAGAGGAGAAAACTAGACTTGGATCATTATGTCATGGTAAATGTTATAACATACTGACCATATCATAACTACTAGCTGAGCTGTGATTAACAAATAAAAGCAGTTGTATCTTCATGACATTTGAAAGAAAAAAAAA
Source organism: Ibycter americanus (assembly GCA_035590275.1). Lineage (NCBI taxonomy): Eukaryota > Metazoa > Chordata > Aves > Falconiformes > Falconidae > Ibycter > Ibycter americanus. The sequence continues at coordinate 70,037,683 of JAVJGI010000062.1, forward strand.
AGGACTTGAGAAACAAAAACAGATGAGTTCCAGGCTTATGACTTCCAAACAGAGCTAAACATTCAAATATACCTAAATCTTGGACAAAGGTGGGACTGAAGAATTACTGGGTAGGAATCAGTTCAGCATTGGAGTATTGATACTTATGTGTGTACAATCAGAGGTCAATATGTATGCCTAGCTCCGATTTAGTCAGTGAAGCTCGTCAGTAGAGCTGACTGAAATATTCAGACTTAACAAAGAGGGTATCAAGTGACACTCTCAGCGCTTATCAGCAGGTTAGGTAGCTCTCCAATTAGCCCAGCACTTGTGAATCTGGGCCTGAGACATTCAGTTCTGCCTATGAATTGCACAGACGCTTATAGTGACCTGTTTGGGGATATTGTAACACCTCATTCCTTTTGTGCATTTAATCTTAAATTACCTTATTGGAAACGTTGAGGTAATAGGGGTAAAGTACAAACTTCACAAAGTAATAATATGTCTGTGTCATGTTGGTTTTGTCTGTGTGTCCAAACTCTCTTTTCAAATAAATATGCAATATTATACTGTATATCTAAAGTTCTTTCTGAAGCCTGAAATAATAAAGACTGAGAAGACTGACCTGGTCTAAGATATGGAATGATGACCATTTCTCTTATTTAGTTTCCTCTTTAATGTTTAAATACAGAGGCAGCTAAAATGGTTACTTGAGATACCATCCAGGTGTACTCTGTTCTTCAAGTGTTGGCAACAAATTACATGTAACTTCCAAATGTGTAGTGTCTTTTCCTCCCTTCTCCTAAGAATTCTTCATCTAGGATGGAAGTAAACTCAAAACTGTGATGCTTAATGAAGTAAAGTGCTCAAATGACAGCACTTTTATATTACATTATTAGTATAGGATCCATGTCCCTACTAATGATGGGGTATGATCAGCTGACAAGCACCACTGAATTCACAGAATAATGGATTTTAAAGGCCAAAGGAGAGTCCAGCTTCAGTTATTGCATATTACAGGCTGTGATGTGATATACAATTGATGTCATATATTTTGACCTCTGTAAGGCCTTTGATGTGGTCCCACACGTCTTTGTTGTTAAATTGGAGAGATATGGATTTGATGGATGGAGTATTCAATGAATAAAGATTTGATTGGATGCCACATCCAAAGAGTTGCAATTAACAATTCAATGTCCAAATGGGGATCAGTAACAAGTGGTGTCCCTCAAGGGTCCATATTAGGACCAGTACTGTTCAATATCATTATTAATGACACAGTTGGATTGAGTGCACCCTCAGCAAACTTGTGAATAACGCCAAGCTGAGTGTTGTGGTCGATACACTTGAGGGATGGAATGCCATCCAGAGAGACCTTGACAGGTTTGAGAAGCGAGGCCATGTGAGCCTCATTAAGTTCAACAAGGTCAAGTGCAAGGTTCTGTACCTGGGTCAAGGCAAACCCCAGTATCAGTTCAGGATGGAGAATAAAAGGATTGAGATCAGCTGTGCAGGGGATTTGGAGATATTGGTAGATGAAAAATTAGGTATGAGCTGGGAACATGTGCTTGCAGCCCAGAAAGCCGATTGTATCCTGACCTACATAAAAAAGCAACATGGTCAGCAGGTAGAGGAAGGTGATTCTCCCCCTTTTACTCCATTTGCATGAGACCCACCTGGAGTAGTGCATCCAGCTTGAAGGTCCCCAGTACAAGAAAGACATGGACCTGTTAGGGGGGGTCCAGAGGAGGGCCACAAAAATGGTCAGAGTGCTGAAACATCTCTCCTCTGAAGAAAGACTGAGAGTTGAGACTTTTTTCTGGAGAAAAGAAAGCTCCAGGGACACCTTATTGTACCTTTTCAACATATAAAGGGGGCTTACAAGAAAGACTGAGAGAGACTTTTTACCAGGGCCCGTAGTGATAGGACAAGTGGTAATGGTTTTAAACTAAAAGAGGTAGATTTTTATTAGATGTAGGAAAGAAATTTTTTATTATGATGGTGGTGAGGCACAGGAATAGGTTCCCCAGAGAAGTTGTAGATGTCCAAATCATTGGAAGTGTTCAAGGTCAGGTTGGATGGGGCTTTGAGCAACCTGGTCTAGTGGAAGATGTCTGATGATCTTTAAAGGTCCCTTCCAACCCAATCCACTCTGATTATATGATTCTATGACTCTATCAAAGCTACTGGTATTTGTTCACCTGTTACATGGATTTGAATAGCAAAGAACGATGATCAGGTTTTTGATGAAAGATAAACTTCTGTATGTAAAGTAAAAGTTGGAACTCTAAGGCTGCCTGGAAAAGCTTCAATTTGGGAAACATTATGTTTTAATGGATTAAAGTTGCGATTACTCTTCTAGCCATTCATACCCTTTAAACAAGTGGCTATTTGAGCCCTTAGTGTAACTTTTCATGTTAGTTTTGGGGAGGGTTATTGTCTGCAGCCTGAGAAGTGTGGTTGTAGTCATAAACAGCCATGGGCCCTGCTGAGCTGGGTCCACCTGTGGACCTGGGTCCCAGCCTGGTCTCAGCCTATCCCTATCTGTGGGAAGGTGCCCAATGCATAGGGCTGGGGCTTTCTCTGGTGCTCCCTGGCTGCCCTGCTCCTGGCGCAGGTGGTGGGACAAGTCCCGGCTGCCAAGCCCTGCCCTGACATACCCCCAGTGCCCAGGTCAGGGAGCTGTAACCCCTCAGAGAGCCTGGCCCCCAGGCTCATGAAGCACCCTAAAGGTGATTCTCTTTTCAAAAAGAAAATGTAATCATTTTTTCACTCCTAATTATATTTTTTTTAAAAATAAATTATTTTAAAAGTAAATGTAATCCTGGGATATTTTATTCACTTTTATTAGTCAGTGTGAAAATGGTGGATTGACCTTATTACAGAAAAAAATGTTTACAGATTTATTTTTCTCTGTCTGAAATCTCTTTCTACAAATAAATTGTTGCAAAATAAATTTTACAGATCTACTTTGATGTAATTGAGCGAGAAATTCAAAGACCAAAATTTTTGCTATATTGAGACACTATTATAATATCCATGAGGCTCTTGTGACTATTGTGTTTCCAGAGGTATCTCCTGTTCCTTCAGGAAACACAATTATTCATGTACAGTACAAGATGCATGGTTGAATATTAGCTACTTTTTGCCTTAGAATTTTACTTCAGCTTTTGAAAAAAAATAAAATAAAATTTCCCCTGAGTGCCTTCATGTTTCTTTGGGTTTCTTTTTGGGGAAGTAATTTATATTAGTAATTGCTATTACATAAATAGCTTCTTTATAAGATTTTTAAGATTTTGAGGTTTGGGGGTTTGGGTAGCTCTTGGAGTTTTTTGGTTGTTTTTGTTGTTTTTTGGTTTGGTTTTTTTCTTGGTTGTTTTTTTTTTTTTTTTAATAAAGCTGTTAGATTCTGTCCACCAAAATTGTTCTAGATGGGTATGGTTTTGCTTTCAAGCATTGACATTCTGAGCATTATTCTCTTCCCTTCTCCCAGTGAATTCCTAACTAATGCTGCTTCTTTGAAATCAGGATGTAGCATTACCTTTACTTTTTAAAAGAAATTGTGATCTCACAGTTTTCTGTGTCTTTTCTGATCATTTCTTGCTACACTTATTCTTCCCGATTGGTAATAAAATGACATTGTCAGGCATAATTAGAACAAATTTACTTATAAAATGTTAGACTGAATTTATTATATCTGTTGTTTCTGAATTTTCTGTACTTCGCATTTGGGAAAGCAAGTGATGTCAGTAGTTCTCCAGGAAGTTCCAGTATACAGTTTCATGGATAGCTAAGCATAATAGGCTAGCTATATTTACAAAGGGGGAAAAACCTGTTTTTTGAAAACTGTGGAGACAGAAACATAGCCTCTGTTACTAACTGAGGCAAAAAATTGACATCTCTTAGTAACAATTTTCTAAGCATTCTTCAGAATCAATTTTTGGTTTTAGACAAAGTACAAAGCCTCTCCACATTTAATGAGGAGTAATCAAGAAAAAGTGTTGGGAAAATAGATCTTAATTCAGATTTCTAGGGATGAAAAAAAATGTATTCAAACTAACAAAATTTTACTTTTAAAATAGTAAATTTTGAGTAGTAGCATTTTTTTGGTTTAAACTTTTCTTTATTAAATTGATACATAGTACTTTAATACTTATAGGATTCATGTCACAATCTGGACTGCATTACACAGCAAAAATGTGCTTTACTCAGGAAAACAGGCAGATATAATACAAAGTCTCAGGAGGCATAGATATGCTCAGTAATCAGAAGGTATATTTTAATGAGTTATTTTTCCTAACTATAAGGAAATTTTAAAATTAGTCAAAAAACCAGTCATCTACTAATTGTCCAGTGAGGCTTGGACTAAACTGAAGGTATAGGACCATGAAGAAATTTAGAAAGGAATAAGGCAAGGGTTTCAGTTAAGCAGCTGGCACCCTTTTTTGAGGCAACATCTGCTGTCTGGCCTGCAGGCTTTTTATTAGTAAGCATTTCCACACTTCAGGATGACACTAGACCAACAGTCCTCATGTTTTAGAAATAACACAAAATTTGATATTTTGGATAAAATGGATAAAGCCAGTAACCTCCATAAGGAAGATCTTATAAATAGTAAGTAAATTTTTAAATTCTGAGATATGTTGTCCTAACTTTTCTATTAAAAACTTACGCTACAAGCCTGAATTGTAGTACCGCTGTTTTATCAGATCTCCTTTATCTGATCTGTGAATCCCTCAAGAAAACAATTCGTCATGAAACTATGCACTAGTCATCCACAAGCTACATCAGTCCAGCAATAATATAACAGTATTATCATTATGTGTCACAGAGAGTTGGCTAGCGAATACATGAACAAATGGCTATAGACTACTATGATAAATGAAAGTCACTTTGGAAAATGTATAGGGAGCAGTAGCAGAATAGTTTAAGAATATCCATCAAAAGTTGTTTCCAGTTAGAAACACCTATTGGAAAAAAACCTACATGACAATTTAAACGATTATACTTTCCCTCTACATTGAAATGTACCTCTCCTTCTATAGGATCTATGGAGATTTGCTTTCCAATAGAGACACCTCAACAAGGTGTCTAAATTTGGGCAGGAATCATAATTATTTTTGAATTAATTTAGAATTTATTGAAAGGGATATTTCCTTTGAATGTATTTGACTTTACCTAGGTCAAATCAGACAATAAACTCTATTATTATTATATGTATATATAACCATATAACACATTTCTCTTTATAATATAGAAGCTACAGAAATGTTGACTTAAACATTCTTTAAGCCAAAACCCCAAGTTATTAGTTTCTAGATTAAACATTTACTTTTGTATAAGTAGCCACTGAACTCCTACAACTGCAGAGCTATACTGAATGAACCATATGTTTGTCTTACATAATCACTGTAACACTCAGATTCTATTCTTGTGAAACTAGTTGGTTATTACAAGGGCACATATGTAAGTGATACCAGCTGTAAGACCTGCTTCTTCCCATCCTGGCACTCTTTACAGTGATAATTAGACTCTGTGCAGTCTTGAGCATGAGGCCATTGGACCAAAGTGGTACTAGAAACATCAGCAACACCTCACCTTTTTTACCATGTCTTAACTTTTACAATAACTTAGATTTAAAAAATAAAATTTCCAACTCATACATACAAAACTTGTGACCTTTTAAATAATGTGACTTCTTGTATTTGGTTGTTGGGTTTGCTTTTTTTATATATACCTATTATTCAATATGCAAGTGTGACTATATAGGCATGTACACTGTGCATGTATATATAAAGATAAAATATTTATTCACAGTGATTACCACAGTAATTGATTTTCATTGAGTTTTGGAAGGTATTGAAAACATTAAAATTTGTTGGTAAATGACTTTTGGTCTAGATGTGTTATTCTCTTGGGTGTGAAATGTATAATGCTGCACTTTGCTGTATTGTTAGTCTTCACTGGCCAACCTAAAGCATATAGGAAGCAGAGGGGTTTTTTTTCTCTGTACTGTGGCCATAAATAAGGTTATCTTCTTTGTCATAATTGTCATAGTTAAACAATATAAAGCCCAAATGATTCCAGCTTCGGTTTCAACAATCTCACTAAATTTTTCTTATGATGTCACTTGGTGCTGCATACAGAGTAAGACTGACCGGCTATGACTATTGCTTTTAGGAGTAGTTTGATATGTGTCCATGAGCATAGATTGCACATAGATTTAGCTCCATTTCCCATCCTAACCTCATAGATAGATAGCCTGTGTAAAATTTGAGCAAGGATTCCTAGAATTTCCTATTAAAATAAAATCTTAAGTATGCTTCTTTCTATACATGTATACATATACATGTTGATATATATATTTCTATTATATATGTAAATATATCAATATATTATATGTAATATATTATAAAATATGAAAAGATATTAAATTGTTACTATATTTATGTATAGTAAGCAGTGTTTGTGTATGTGTGTGTGTATAAACAAAAGAAAGCCTGCCATCAAAGAGTGAAAGAGGACTGAAGGAAACAGAGATGTGGAAGCTCAGTATCATCTCATGGTCATCTGTGGTCACTTGTGAACTTTAAGGGAAGGGGTTCTTTGATAGCTGTAGATTCACAGAGGAAATGTCAAGAACTATGAAAGTCACAGAATGTCTCATACATGTGATGCTGATACGTGTTTGTATTCATTGACACTAACAAATACAGGCCACTTCAGGCTGGTGAAAGTGTTGCAGAGTACTGCGGATGCGTGTGCCCTGAAACTGTTCTTTAACACATTAGCTGTGGACCTGTATAATGATCATTTAATGGTGTGAGGAAGTACTACAGAACCTCTTGGGCTGCTGTCCTTTAGTGTCCCAGTCATTTATTACTGCTTTCTAACATCTCTTATGGAAGTGTCCAGGGGAAGTAAATAGCTTCAGAGAAGAATTTTGGCCACTAGTTTTGATCTGAGCAGTGCAAAAGCCCAAGAATGAATTTCCAAAGTTAAGAACAGGAATTTGGAAACAGGAGTTACATTATTGTGACCTATGTGTCTGTTAATGTCTGTAAACTTATCTGAGAAAAAATTCAGTACACTACAGAATACACGCACACAAAAAAGCAACTTTTCTTCTATTTATTGGTAAAAATTAGCCAATGATATTTCAAATATCTATTCATCTGAGGTAAAGACCGAGACAATTCTAAAGTGTTGCTTTTGGTTTATTTTGATTTTTTCCTCCCCCCTTCCCCCCAGGAATGAGTATGTTTTAACTTTTATAGAAGAAAAGCAAAGTTTCATGGCACTTTATTCAGTAACTTCTTTGTGACAGAAATTTTATTTAATCAGCAAATGTCTGTGTGCACTTCTGACTTGATTAAAGACACTGAACTGTTTTCTAAGTAAGCTGCCTGAAATTCCCATAAATGTTAAATAACTCAAACCATTAAAAGTATGTCATTTATAAAATATGACTGGAAAATGCTGCAAATTATTTACACATACCATTTTGTTCTTTGACTTTTCTATTTCAACGAGCAAGCTGTGAATTCTAAAAATACAGTCTGCTTTGTTTAAAGCACATATCTGGTTTTCTTGGAAATTTCTGATTAGAGGTAGCTTCTATAGATTTGAAGACTGCCAAATATCTGAGGTCAAGAACCTGTGACAATGATAAAGCATAAATTAAGTGGAGGAAATTAAACTAAAAAATGTTAGTCTTAGAATGAATGTACATCAAAGGAGGGTCACAATTTCCTCTGAATCAGACTGAGAAAGCATGAGAATACAGTCTCAGAAGAGTTAGAAAATCTTTCAGAGAAGGGAGGTCAGAGAGTGAATGAAAAAAAGGTGTAGGTAATAAAAGCTGAGAAAAGTAAAATGGTAGGAAAAGGTTATATATTTTCTTAAAAGGTTAAACAATGACAACAAAAGCAGGTTTAGGACCTGGAGAATGGGGGCAGTCAGGTAGATGGAAAGGAGCAAAACCCCCATAGGCATTTTGTGAGAGCAGCTGTAAACTCCAGATATTTCCAAGATTATACCCAAGAGAATCGCAAATCCTGATTTTTCAAGACTGAGTAACACATTGTATCAGATCTGGGCAGATTCCCATTGACATGATGAAACAGCAATGGCAAGTACTATGAGTGGAAAAGTTTTCATACTCTCAGGTCCCTGAATAACTGATGCCAGTGCAGAGTAAAAGCCAGTTGCTAAAGCAGCTCTCTCGTGAGGTGATAAGGGGAAATACAGAAATATTGGGTACAGAAACTGGAAAAATAACAGCTGAGGAACATTTAGACAGCTTTATTCATTTTTTGATGTATGAAATAGGAGTTGGGGTTCTACGTTCCTGTTAAACTCTTATTAAATGCCATTCTATTCTGTTTATAGGTGAGATTTTTACTTTTGGGGGTTTTCCAGTTAGCTGATTGAATAAATGATCAAATGACTAAACCTTTTCTCTTTGAATTGGGATCACCTCCCTGTGAACATTTGCACATGAATTAATAGTTTTCCCCTATCACTTTGGTGTTGGAATCCAAACATGCAAAAATGCACAAAATTGTGGTTTGGAAAAACTCTTTTTGAAGTTGTGTAAAAACTGATTGCGTTTACATGTGAGTACTGGGCATCACAAGTATTTTTTTTTTCTTCACAAATATGGAGAAACAAATTTCAGACACATTATTGGGAAAACCAAAAGTTCAACAAGGTTTCATTGTTAAATAAAACGACTTGCATCATATGTTAAAACTTTGCAGCAATAGAGGATCAAGAGTCTGTGTGTTTGTAAAAGTCCTACAGGTCCTTTCCTAATAGGATGTGTGTGTACACATATAAGCATGCACATATGAATGTGCATGGATGAATTTATCTATTTATTCATGTACATTAGCGTACTTGGGTTTTAGTTCTTCATAGCATTTAAGTTCCTAAACAGCTGACCTTGGATGTAATTGTGAACAACATATCCATTATTCTATAGGTAAATTATGCTTGATAATAAGTATAATCAATGAATAAGACACTGCAAATGATAAACATTTTTCTTGTTCTCTTCTCATAGCATATTCATTTAGCATACCCATTGCCATCAATTTGTTGTTTTGATCTTTATTTTGGTTCTTCCACAAGAGCTTCCTTAATATTTCAGCTACTGACCATCACAAATATCATTCTGCTCTGCAAGTGACTCTCATTGAATTCAGTTATTTAATAAAAAGTTTCTGTTTAGATTATGCTATTTTGAGCAAGCTATTATGATCACAAAACTTTTCAAAAAAACCCCCACCCTCTGATATATATTCATTCTTGAAAATTAGTAACCTTTCACAGATTTCTTTATGAAGTTAATGTTTGACTATATATATTCAGCATATCATTCAAAGATTCAAAACAAGCACTATTAATTCTAACAATTAGAGAAATAAAATAAAATAAAATTATTAAAATAAAACTGGAACCAAAAGATGAAACCTTTTTCACAAGCAGATCTCTGGCACAGTATCAATAACTAGGTTTTGTCCTTCATATTGTTTTTGCCTGCACATACACTGTGCAGGCAGAGACTTCTTAATGCATCTTTACGCAAGTCAGTTTGGTACTGAAATTAGTTTTCTAGACCTAGTACTACAGTGGCCACTTGAGAGGCATACAGATGCTTCTCAGTAGTTGCCATTCCTTTCATTTATGTCATGTCCTTTTCACTTTCATAGTTTCTTAGTATAAATTTGTCCTGCTTAAGCATGCTGTGCATGTGCAAGTGTTAAAAAATGAGTGTACGGTTGATGGAGGACAACTGGTTTCTTTTGTAACTGACAGGTTTTCAATGCAGACCTTCGGTTGTTATGGCAACCTTCAATTAATGAAAGTGTCATCAAAGCTATATTTCTCCACTACTTTATACAGTTATGTCCAGTAAACATGACTAAATGTCCCTTTCTCAACCAGTGACACAGTAGTACTTATAAATCATAGTGAGTATTAAATTTAAAATACTGTTACAATCTCTGATAAGAAAACCCCTCCTAAAACCTCATTATAAATTAATGTTTTTTTAAAAGTTCATTCTGAAAGCAAGTCATTGGTAATTTACTAATAATCTACACTGATTAATAAATTGAACTACAACAATTCAGATTTTTTTGCCTGTAAAATTGGAATCGATATTATCACTATGTTTTATGGAAAAATATGTATTATTTTAGTCAATCAATCATTTATGACAGATAATATTTAAATAATTAGCTGTATATAAGGCATAGATTTTTACAGAGCATCTAATCTTTTGTCTACTGGAATTTTCTTCTCACACATAAACCATAGAAATTTATTCTCTCACGTTCATCAATTACTTAGGAGAAAATAGAAAATGTATGATTACAGCATGTCTTGATGTGAAAATGAAAGGCAGAACTACAAATCTGTAATGCATGTGTCTCTGGGTCTGAGGCTGAGACATTACACAAATATAATACCTTTTAGAACTCTACAAAATAGCTCATTACTGACCAGGGGTACCCGTGTTAACTACTTCCCGGGACAGAAAGAATGAATGTGCATAAATTTATTAACCTATGTGATGATTATCTTTCAGCTTTAATACCTCCTTCATTGTAACTCGACTTGGAATCTTGTAAAAAATAGTACATTCAGAAAAGAAAAAAGGCAGTGGCTCATTCTCTGGTGTCGCTCAATACATCTTTCTTTCGAATGTGAACTTTGGTAAAGAGGTTAAAAATTATAGTATCTTCACAGAATAAAAAACTTTGATATAACTGGTGTGCTGATGGTTGTACCCTTTAAAAGATTATTTTGAAGGAACTGAATCATATGAATACGTAATCCCATAAGGTCGGTTATGACTTTTCATTGCATTTTTTCCTGAGAAATTAGCAGAGATAAACAGAAACCAATGCAGTTAAAATCAGTTAAGTGCCACGATACTCTCATAACTATAGATTCCTTTCACTCATTAGCATTTTCAAACTACTACAGGGTGAATACATGTTTTGGAACACTTCAAGAAGTCTTGTCTTCCGGATTATATCGACTTAAATTCTAAGTATACTGAATATGTTCAAGACACACTTTGAAAATTTTTTTTAATTTTTCATTTCATTAATGTTTGCTTTAAACATTATGAACATTCACTCCCTAAAAGACACAGTTAAGTAACATTAAGAGCTGAAATTAAACCGGAAAACAAGAAAATTAGAATTTATCAGTACCAACACTTTGAGCAAATCTAGTTCCTAGGTTTCTCCATTACACGCAATAGATAGATGATCCTTTGGAATAAGATCAAACTTTAAAAAATGTGGTCTGTGCTGATGGCAGGGAGCTGAAGTTTCCATGTTGTAAGAATATTGCTATATCTGTGTGTTCTTTGACCAGAAAGAATAATAATAATTAAACCCCCACACACAAATATACAAGCAAACCTCACCCAAAATAAACACACATACGCATCCTCCTCCTGACTAGAAATATTTGCAAGTTGATTATCCCCAAAGGTTTCCAATCATATCAGGGTATCAAATATTTTACTTCAATGACCTTGAAAGGTTTCCCTGTTTAAGTTTGGACTTTTTAAGGTTTTTTTAGTTGGTTTGGAAGCAGTTGCCCAGAGAGGTTGTGTAGTCCCCATTCCTGAAAGCTTTTAAGACCTGACTAGATAAGGCCCTGATCAAACCTGGTCTGTCTCAGAGCTGACCCTGCTTTGAGTAGGACATTGGACTACAGACTTCCTGAGGTCTCTTGGTCTCTTCAAACCTGAATTATCCTGCAGTTCTATGATCCTTTCCTATGAAGTTCTAAACATAAATTAGTTTCAAACAGGAAATTGAATTTTTCATATTAGATGTCATAATAATGAGATCTTCCAACACTTCAGTGATTTTTTCATCAAACTCCTAAGTTACATTGCTAAAAAAACCACAACAATAAAAAACAACAACAAAACCCCCACCAAACCCAAACCACTATAAATCTTTATATGCAGGAAAATAAAAAGATGGGTATCTCTAGACTACGTTGAGTGATATTGAACCCAGGCCACCTATCATTTTGACTACTTGCATTTTCCAAGTTTGTAAAATCTTGGCTGCTAGTTTAGTATTAAAATTCAGGTAGCTTCTGTTCTATACAGTTACTGTTTTGGCTCAAATAGAAATCCAGAGGTTGTCAGCTTCAAGGATCAGCAAATAACAAGCACACAGCGTTATTTCTTCTTGTTTTGTATTACTAGTTCAAGAGCTCTTTCTGGCTTTATAACCAGAACAGATTATTTCTTGATTATTAAATTCACCTTGTCTTCAATATTTTTTCTTCTGGACTCATTGCACATTTTCCAACAAACAAATGATCTCTAGCCATTTTTCTTGACATACACTTTTGAATTAGGAACAAAACAAAAGTTCAACGTTCAAAATTAATAAAACATGGGAAAAATACAGTAACAGTATTCCAAAAATAGTAATTATCAAAGTTACCTATTTCTTTTCACTTTTTAATCTGCACTTTCCTGAAGAAGCAAGGTGTAAAACCGTCAAGCTTTGCTGTGCTGCGAAGAATTCCAGAAGAAATTAGTGACTTTCAGTGCAGTCTAGAAAAATGAATTAAAGAAGTAAAAACATCTGAAAGCTACGGGGTTGCAATACTAAATATAAAAATCATCAGTATTTGATATTAGATCTGGGTTAGGCAAGTCAGACCAAAAGCAGCCATCAGGTCAGTAACATTTGGTGCAACTAAATACAGTAAAAGCTCCTTGCACATCTTTTCACCATTTGGCCAAGACTGTCTTTGAAGGGAATTTTCACTTGCTAACAGTGTTTTGCCTCCCACCTTTGGAAAAGTTTTCCCAAACCCCATTTTCTGGGCACTTCTGGAAGGTTAGGACCATTTTCAGAAAACTTAATGGTTTCTCACTGTCTCCAGCACATGGAGACTTTGCACTCTTCATTCAAATACTCTAGGTACTCCAAGTATAACTAAAAGGGGTAGAAAATAATTGAAAACATATGATTTATATAGTAGGGCTTTTTAAATAAAGTTGACCTGAAACGATTTCATAATGGCTTACTCAGTATTATTCCTTGGACACAACTATTGGATTTATAGATCATTATATGATAATCTACACAGAATACCACTGTAGTGACATATCTGCAGTTCCTTCTTACCTAAAAGGAGATATTTTCATAAACAGAATCTTTTCTATGTATTGGACCTTAGAACGTGGACTAGAACCTAATTATCCAGACCATAGTGATAACATATTGAAAGATAATTTACAGAATAATATATACACATAGAGAATACCTATTTAGGTGAGATTTTAATGTTAAATATTTGCTTCCTTTTCTTTCCACATATCTGCTATTTCATCAGCTTTGGTGGGCTGAAATATGACATAATAATCTACTATGCTATTATTGTAAAACCAAAAAACCTGATTGTGTCTAATTGAAAGAATTTTTCTTAGGCTGTAATTTGTAAAGACAGCTCCAATGCAAAATATTACAGATACTTAAAAAAAATGGCAGGATATGTGCTATCTGTGAACTTTGTTAATCAGGAGGAAAGTAAAGATTGACTGGCAGTAGTCATGCATTGGAGCCCTGGGGTGGGGGGTGGGGGAAACACCAAAAAAACCAAAACCCAAGAAACAGCTCCTAAATATTCTTTCTATAGTTATTAGAATAAATTGTAAATTATTTACATGCAGACTGTGTGATATGGGCCTCATTGAAAATATTGTTGCACTGAAGAGATTCTTTATTATGACATCTGTCTGGCTGAACATCATACTTCCAGAGATAATTTCAGTGTGCACTCTTGTGTGTTTCCTTTGTTCTGCAATTACTCCTGCATAGTACAACTATGTTATAATCCTTTCTTATTCCATATTACACTACCCATCAGCATCTGCCTTCTTTGAAAAGGCATGGGGAAAAAAAAATGACCCCCAAAAAGTTCCTACAAGGTAATTCCATCGATTATAGAAATAATTGAGTCTGGTCCATATTACTTGGTTACAATTTTAAGTTATGGATAAGATGAGGAATACTATCGTCTAATGCCCGCATGACTTGCATTCAGGATTTTTTGTAGTTAAGATGCTGCACAATTTTGAATAAATCACCTGGGACTTTTGGTTTTCACATGGAAACAAACCCCAGGTTGTTTCTATCTGAAAAACAAAACCCATATTCCATTTCCAAGGAAAATGCAAGAATTAAAATTTACAGTGATATTCTTGTCTATCAGATCCTATTTAACTAAGAAATGGCAAGTGTACCATTTATATTTTGAGAGTATTTTGTGTTTCTTTTCACAATTTCAGAATCAAGACTTAATTTTATTACAGATCAAAGACATATGAAAGTCTCCAGTGCACTGTAGATGTAAGATGTACAGAATTTAAACATGTGCAGTGAAACCATCAGAAAATAAATTCTTCCTTCTCAACAATTCTGTATTATTCTAATACACATTTCAGATCATAACTGGTGGAGGCTCTGGAAGTATTTTCAAGATATAAGTAATACAGGGCTGATAATATCAGATTCTAATAACTAAACCAATGACATTTTTAGTTTATGTTCCAGTGGTACAAAGAGCTCCCATTATATAATAAATACCTCTGGTTTTATTGTAAAGCTGGGAGCTATTTTATCATTGTACGTGTACTAAATAGAACTTGTATTTCTATTATGCCAAATAAATGAAGTGAAGCAACAAGGAAGTGTTTTAAATGAAGTGTATTATAGGGATAAAGTATACAGAAGATTAAATGAGAAGACAAATCAGAATGATATTTTCACATGAAGTCAATTCACTCAGAAAGAAAATAGAAACTTGACAGACACTGGGAGTATAAAACTCAAAGGTATTTTCTGTGCCCTAGCATGTAATCTTTCCCCTTCTTTCCCAGGAAAACAAACAAACAAGCAAAACCCTCTGTCAAGACACTGTACTAATAAGACATTTGAATTGACTACAGTTCCCTAAATAATCTAGTGCCACACACAACAAAGCAGTTGATGCAGCTGTATCTGTCACAACTGCCATTAACTTTGATAGGATTTCTATACACAGATTACTCAATGGTTTGAGGCTCTAATGTTGGTAAACTACGCTTGCTTATTTTAATGAGGTATTTTTCTAATTTTATTTTTCTTTATTTTCAGTGTTTCTCAATCCTGTTTCTTCATTTTCCTTTGCAATACTAGTTTCTATGGAAACTGCAATGACAAGTACATGAACGGAGTTTAATGATGTCAACTAATGCTTCCTGAAATCTATTTATATAATAAAGTGTATGTTATTATATGTGAGATATATATATATATATATGATAATATCAGTGCCTGGATCTTTGGCTTAACATAAATGATGCTCTGTAAACCTAGTCAACAAAAATCCAGATATATTACATGTCTATAAACTGCAGCTACCTGCTACTCTAGAATGAAAGCCCATGTGCTGGGAAATGCTTTAATACTACATTGTGCTGCAACTGCTTCAGAAACAGCTTTGCAGCACTGTCTCACTGTAGCTTCACTTTTTTCCTTAACGAGTTTTGAAATATTTTTTTGAAAATATTTTAAAAAGTAGGTATCCTCTCTGAAACATTTTATGCTCCTTTGGTCATTAAGAAGATACAAGTCCTCCATCCTGACCAACCGTAGATGCATTTTGACCTATGCAGAGAGTAAGTTTCTGTATTTCCTTCTATTTTTAATGGAAGTAGAACAATTTTATTCAGATCTTTTAATGGGGAATTTTAGGTTTTCATTCTTCATTGTATTCTTCACCGCAATGGACATCAGAATAAGAATTGCTCAAGATCTCCACCTCAGAACCTAGGAGTTCGATGTTCTGGATCAAATATTAAACCATACATCAAATAACAAATACTGACAAACACTTTGCTATCCTTTTCCTTTAAAATCAACACACTATATGAATGACTGACATACTAACACTTCTGAGAATGCTTCTGCTCTGAAGGTCTGCAAACCAGGTCCTCAAGCACCTGAGCATGTCATCCTACCATTGCTGCTGCCTGGTCTGTACTGGCTCATTGCACACTTCAGCTGAATGTTTGGTAGCATAGCCAATTGCAAAAGTGAGGTAGTTTAACTGTTCGACTACTCTGTTAATGAATGCTTAGAAGATAGGACAAAGCTTCATTGCTCATACTGCCAGTAGATGATTTCTGTGTCATTGGCAGCATGAAAATTTACAAAGGGGGAAGCACAACAGCAGGCTCCTGCCTGCTGACTTCTCCCTTGCCACATCACAGCTCCAAACCTACATCTCATCTGCAGAAGTTACTTTTTAGATTTTTGTGTTTCCCATTCTCAAAATGTGTCCTCCTTTCTCGTGGGACAGATGTACACGTTAAACATTTTGCCTGCTGGAACAAGACTACAAAGCAATCAGGATTCCTCTGATATCTGCATTTACTGTGAAACAATCCACAAATTTTGCAGGTTACGTTTTCATGTTTACTGCAGCTCACAGGTGAAAATGTTGAATAGTATCTCTGTCAAACCTGCCAAGAAAATAGTCATTCAACAATTATTCCTGTTGGCTCTGGTCATCTTAACAGTTCCAAATTACTGTGTTCTTAATCCATTTAATATATATTTACATGTTCCATTTAATATGTATATAACTGTATGGTGTACTAAGTTAAAGACCTTTCAACAGTCTTACTAAATTCACATATGGACAGCTACCCTGACCAGTCAACTTTCTACTCCTGACACACATATTGACACATATGAAATTTGTGTTCCAAGACTTCTTTTACTTAAGATCAAATTGATAGACATAGATGCCAATACTTTGATTTTTTAAATTAATTTGTTTGGCCATTGATTTGTCTAAAAGTGACTTCAAACTCACCAACTTTGATTACCCAAGTCATTTTGTTATAGAAAACTTTAACATCTATTTTCCAGCAAACATTGCAAGGCCTATTAAAAATTACCCTCAACAGGCTTGAAATTGCAACATCCAGGCCTTTTTTGTTGGATACAAGTGAGCCACACCTACTTCTGTTTATTTAGAGTAGGTGTTGTCTTGCCTCCTAATGAAATGGAAAAATTTTGTCGGTGTTATATTTCACAAACACATGCTGCTTTTCCAGTAGACATCTTTTCCAATACAGACTTTAAATGCTGGTTCATAGTTCTGTCTTTACTGCTTCTTACACTGTTAACACCCATTCCTAATAGTGTGTCAATGCCATTATCAATGCAATTTGAAAGACAAAATAATAACCCAGTTGACTATTAGATAGTAGCTAAGAGTAAGTTTCATTCCTGAATCTGCCAGAGCTCCAATTTAGTCATCAGTTCACTTCAGGCTTAATGGTGAAGACCTACTGGTTTTAAGGACTTTTATCTGTGCAGACTTATTTAGAGGTGCAAGGCTGAGAGAGATCAGCCTTTCTGAATCATGATCTGAAGTTAGAGAAACTGGTGTCTGCTAAAGAAATTCAAGTTGCACAATTTTAGGGTCATAAATTACTATCTTGTTTTGTGCATCTGAGCCATAGGGGTTTGTTTTAGCTTTTAGCCTTGGCATGTTAAGAGGTAGAATGATGCTGAAGATTTGGATTGACAAAAGGAGAGAAATCAGAGAACAATTCACTCACACAGGGGTGACAGAAATCTTATACCACCACTAAGTTAAATGCAAATCACAGTTTCATCCATAAAGTTCATTTTTTATCTAGATATATGTGAAACAGTGCAAAATATGTACAAAAAGTATCAAAGCCAATGCAAAGTTAAATAAAATTAAAATTAAAACCTAAACAAATTAAAAGCTAAATAACTAAGGACAGTGATAAACAAGAACACTAAACTTTGGGGGCTTATTTATTTTTATGGTGCAGTACAGATATAGGGAACATATTACAAAAAAATTTTTAAAGTACTATTTAGAAGTAGGTATTGAGATATTTTGGGGTTTGCTTCTTCAGGATTTCTAGCCTCCTAGATATAGTTAGGTCTGGTATCTGTCTGTTTTTAAAAGGCAGTACTCCAGTTTCATATTTGTCATCAAAAACATTTTCTCACAAACCCACAAAACCTTAGTTATTGATATCTTTGAAAAAATATACAGGGAGAAAATAATTTATTTAAAAAAAAAAGGGGGGGGGGGGGGGACCCCAACAG